>CM070604.1:22569000-23311594 GCA_036346395.1 Hsuehochloa calcarea | reverse complement strand
GATATCCCCTGCTCCTGAGCAAACGGCAAGCAATCTGCCGAGCTGAGAAATACTGCAGCTTCTTGTCCGAGTCGGCGAGCGACTCGTAGACTGCCCTGTGCTTCTTGTCCTCCGTGTCTTTGAAATCACCCTATGAGTTCAATGAAATCAAACCATGAATTCACTAGCACTCCCATCGATTCAATTCTTGCAGTGTTCTATAACTTTTAGAAGCACAGAAGTAACAAGAACCTTTAAATCAGATAGGGGATTGGAGAATGAGGCGTTACCTTCAGCTTGGAACCGACGCCGCCGACGCGCATCTTCGCGCCGGCCTCGGCCTCCATCTCGAGCAGCTCGCGGACGACGGAAGACACCATGGCCGGGAGCGGCGAGGAGGTGCCCCAGCGTCGCCACTCCTCCGTGCTCACCTCACCGACGTCTCCAGCGCCGGCGGCGACGAGGAGGGCTTCCTCCTCCGCCTCTTCGTCCGCCTCTTCGCCCGATGGCTCGGCGGAGAAGGCCATGAGGGAGCGCGCGGGGGTGGCGCAGGGGCGCGGAGGCGGCCGCGGCGGCAGAAGGAGGAGGGTGAGAGGGTGGGGGCGGGGGCGGGGAAGGGGAAGGGGGAGGCGGCGATGCAAGGGCACGGATGGAGGCGGGACGAGCACGCATTTCCGTTTCTGCATTTAATTGCTAATTAGCAGGGGACTCCAGTACATGAGCACAAAATGGAAAAGGAATTTTACGGCCGTTTGTTTGGAACGAATTCATTTTACGCGAATTCATTTCTGTCTTCTAAACGAGGTCTAACGGTTGCTTCTACTTTCTTGTTTTTCTTTTTGCTTGATTTCTGTAGTGTCGAGACTCGAGAGTATCTCCGGGAAAAAAAGGTGATACGGTACGAAGTTACCACAGTAAAATCTTTAATTCCATTTCGGATGTGTCGTATCGGTACCTAAAGCGGTACACAGTAGCCTCAAATCTCGTATCACCCTTAATACCGGTCAATACTTGCTATTTCGATCCATTCTGATCATTTCAAAACTAGACATAATTGATGTGGTCACTCTTTTGAATCGCCTAAGGTTCACCAATACTACTTCATCAGTAAGTGAAATTATGTTATACTAATACGCTAAACTATGGTAAAATATATGAAGTTATGAACTCGTGTTGTATTATTTAACTACGTATGACATTTGTATTTATAAAGTCATTGAACTATGTGTTATTTTTATTCTATGATCATGTATTTAAAGTGAAATTATGTGTATATATATTTATATATATATTTATTATTATATATATATTGCTATATTAAAATCCAGAATAGAACACCAGAATAACCCTATAATAGAATTGACAACCATGTACAATACTTCTCTCCGGTGTACACGGACACACACAAATTAGTTGTAGCTATCGTAGCTTTACAACGGGATCCACACAAATTAGCTGTAGCTACGTAGCTTTACATCGGGATCCACACAAATTAGCTGTAGCTACGTAGCTTTACATCGGGATCCACACAAATTAACTGTAGCTATGTAGCTTTACATCGGGATCCACACAAATTAGCTGTAGCTTCGTAAAGCTATTGTAACGTTTTTGAAGCAACTATCCTTATTGGTTATCACGGGGGCACAGCGGTGCTGCTACTGCCCACCTCTGCCTATCACGAACAGGCGGTGTCCTTGCCACCTCTTCCCTGATTTCCACATCGTCGCCCCTAAAAAACCATAATTAGTCGCATTCGTCGACCACGCTCCTGCACCACCCATCCTTGTCAATCAAACTACAGCGAGTGGTGCCACCAACCGCGATCATGTATGCTGCTTGAGAATCTAAGGCTGGGGTTTGGAATGTATATACCCAAGAAGTTTAACGGATAATATATAGTGTGTACAAAGAGTGTATATCATATACATATAAAATAATACAAAAAGTGGATAAAAAATATAAAAAGATTCATATCTCTAACACCCCCACCAAATGAAAGATGTATGCAATAACATTGTATTTGAAAAGAATTGACACTAAAATATAGAAGATCCGAAGTCCAAGTCTTATAATGTCGTCGTAGTATGCAACTCTTGGAAAATATGTCGACAAAAGATCTCCTCCCATCTGGGGTCGTGCAACAGCCCATAAAGGACAAGATGTAGGAGCTGAGAAAGTAGGGGCAAGCAGGAGCAAACTCAACCGCAGCAACATGACGAAGAAGACGATGAAACCGATAAAAATAGAGAAAATTACCAAATCAAGCCGAAGAGGAATAGATAGAAGTATGGTAGCACGGATCGAAACCCAAAACGGCGATAGCGCGAAAGAAGCATGTCTGTCTTAGAAGATCGAGGCTGCAGCTAAGAGAGAAGCGGCGGCATCATAACGACTTCTACGATCTGCACGCGGCTCAGAAAGAAGGGCGGGAGTGGCGGCTGCTGCCATGCATAAAGCAATTCCTATACTTCTATGACTGACAATAAATTTGTGGACTTGTAATGCTTAGACGAACTTAAAGATTGAGTGATACAGACTTGAATGGACGCAACAGAAGAAACAACACAAATAATAAAGAAAAACCTAAGGATAACTAGTAGTGTCGATGTAGCTCCTCCGCCAACAAAGAAGCACCAAAGACAACAAAGAGCCAAAAGCCAACGAGATTCCTCAAACAAGCCAAGAAATACACCACACATGTAGCCCAAGAGTAGCAAAGCGGGGCTAAGGTCACCGCCCTTGACCATATATGCCCATACATGTTGGTGATATACCCTAGAGGCAATCATAGATATGATCGTATCACATCTATGTTTATAAGTTATTGAATAAGTGTTATTCTGTTCCTTGAATCATCGGTTATAAAGATTAAGAAGTATGTGACTTGTTGGTGAAGCTCTTTAACTTATGATGTTGTCATTCTAAAGGTATCCCTAATTGAACACCATGGCTGACTCTATCGACAAAGACATGTATTGATTGATGACCATGTTTCACCAATCATGGATATAGGGATATCGAATCAATAATGTGAACATATGTTGGAGAACATGGTGTTGGATTGACCCACCTTAAGACATTGCTGAGATTGTTATGATTTCGTGTGTCATCAGTTGGTCTCAAGCAATGATGATGTATAATCCTTAGACCTAAAATCAGCATAGTTTCTTACATATGTAAAAGTATATTTTGGGGTTGCAAACGCTACTCCATAATCGATAGTTATAAAGGTAACTTTCAAGTATGCTATAAAACATGCAGAGAAATGTGACTTGTTTGATATGGAATTTTCTCCACCTAACATAGCAGAGAGATATCTCTTGGCCTCGATGTGGTCTGATAAAGAAAGTGCATGGTCATGCCACTAGTGGTCGAAGAGTTCGACCATATGAAGTTATCCAACATTTGATCGAAAGTATTGAATACCCATGGATAACACAACATCTCACCCGAAGTTCAACCAGATATCGTGAGGCAAAGAGAGAATACACGAGCTGGTCTTTCAGTTCGATTAGATACGGACTAGTCGTATGGAGATACGAGCTGGTCGTAGACTGGTCGAACATGATTACTAAGTGGTCGAAACCTGTAGCGTCCCGTTTTTCGGAGTTTTTGAAAATTTTAAAAGAGAACCATTTGTTTCTTTTTGCCAAAAGCTTAATTTGGAAATTTGTAAATCCTTTCGCTTAAAATGAGTTAATCAAACTTCAATTAAATTAAAGTTGGTTTAATTGAGTTTTCTTGAATTTAAAATCAAAACTTATTATTTTGAGAACTTTCTTGGATTTATTGGATTTTAGAAATTGATTTTCATTTTACCCGAAATTAAAAATTATTTTATTTGTAAGAGAAAAAAAAATTTAAAGTTAAAAGTATTTTTATTAAGTCTAGAATAATTCAAGGAATTTCTGTGAATTTTTCTAGAATTTTTGGAGTCGATTTGCTATTTTCTAACTTGCCTTTTTATTTGTTTGAATTTCTAAAATCAAAAATGTATTTTAAATCTCTTTTCTGTTGGTGGGCCGAAACCCCAAATTACCATCATCGCTTCCCGCCCGCCCATTCCGCTGCCCGCCTGCTCCGCCTGCGTTTCGCCGCCTCCCGACATTGGATCTTCATCCGCTGGCTCTCGACGGCCAAGGCCTCCCTTCGCCACGCCCGCCGATCTCCATCCGGCCGCTCCTCGCCGCGATTCGCCTCCGCTCGCCTCGCGCCACCGTCCGATCGTCATCGCGTGGTTTCGCCGCTTCGCCGCTTCTTGCTTGGCCGTCCGATCGCGATCCGGCGTCGCTCGCCACGCCGCCCTCTTCTTCTCCGCCGTCCGATCGAATCGGACGGTGCTCGCTGGTCCTGCTTCGCCGCGCGCTCTTCGCTTCCCACCGTCCGACGAATCGGACGGCGCTTGCTCGTTTTCCTCGCGCGCGTTGGACTTTTCAACCGTCCGATCGAATCGACGGCTCTCTTCGCCAAGCGCCTGTTTCCCCACCGTCCGACGCAACGGACGGCTGCCGCATCGCTCTCCGCCGCCGCCGTTCTCTCCCCACGCCGCCGCTGATTCCTCGCCACGAATCTCGCGCCGTCTGCCGCCTCACCGCGTCTCCGCGCTCGCCACGCCACGCTGCCGCCCTGCCGCTGCGTTTCCACGCCGCCGTGCTCTCCTCTCGCTTTATAAAGCGCTTTCGCCCGCTTCTTCCCCTTTTCCTCCCGTTCTCTCTCTCTCTCTCTCTCGCCTCGGCTCGCCTCCGCTGCCTCTCCGTAGCACCGCCGCTGTCTCCTCGGTGCGGACGCCGCCGCCGTCTTCCCGACCCGTCGCGCCGCCGCTCACCTCTCTCTCTCCCGCTCTCTCTCGACCGCGGGCCCAGCCGATGTGGCGCTGCGCCGCCGCGGCGCAAGCCGGTACCGTGGCGACCACGTGGGCCAGCACGCTGTGCGCTAAGCAACCGACGCATTTCTTCGGTTTTTCATTGGAAAATAATTCGAAAATCTGAAAACCCTAATTCCATCATTTTATGTGATTTCCAACTTCTTTCGGCCGTAACTTTCACATCCGAACTCCGATTTGGGTGATCCAAATTTCTAAATTTATATAAATTCAGCCTCTTTCATTTGGTACTGGTTTTGTAATTTTTGGAGTTCATTTGGTGTTGTTTTATTTATTGTTGCTATTCTCGCACGTGTAGATTCCTGCTGCTTGGAAGATTTCTTCGACCCAACGACCGAAGACCCTCTCCTCGACAACGAAGGCAAGTCGTAGGCCTTTGACCATGTTGAACCCATTTTACAAATATATATTGTATTAAATTATCATGTATGGCTAGTTTTATTAAAAATGGTTTTGGGAGTAGATAGTTACCAAATTGCCACTATGCCTCCTTGATGAATTGAAAATGAAATGTCTCCTTGAATGACATATATCCTTGGACACCTTAGGATGGTTAATACTAGTTGGACATAATTGTATACCAACTTGAGAGCGTATTATTGCTTAGACATGCTCTAGTTACCCGCGGTACTTTCGATCACATGTTCAATGATTAATGAAATTTGACTAATGGAACTATGGAACAGTGGTGTGAGGCCACTTTTATTAAAAGATGTTGTGCCATGGCAGGGATTGCCATTTGGTGGGAATAAACCAAAACCGATTTATGCTCTGCTTGAGGTAGGGAGCTAGAGTGGGTGCGTAATGCACATTGGGTTGTGGTAGACTTGTCTCGAGCGACCAACTAAGGACTTAACTTTGCAAGTCATTGATCCGGTCACCTCGTGCAACCATAAGTCCCAGATGGGACTGACCGCCAACTAATTAGGGAAGTTTTGAGTCTGTTCTGTTGTGGGTAATTTAATGGCGCAAGAGGGAACTGTGATGGCGAAACCTTAGCAGCGCGTAACCGAGGCAAAATGGAACTTTGTAAAGGCCTTGTGATAGTCACTTAGTCGCACACCCTCGGAAGTGTGTCGACGGACATTACAAGTGATTTATCTCTTGTGGGTAAAGCCGCACAACCTCTGCAGAGTGTCAAAATCTATTCGAATAGCCGTGTCCCCTGCTACTGGACATGCCCAGTGATTTCGCGCAAGGGGTAGTATTTTCAAAATGTGGTTTGGTTCGATAGAAACGCTTGGTTGAATGGTTGGGAAGTGAACGGATGTTCACCGCTTGATTCAAAAGAACTTGGTTATCTATGTATTATTCTTTTAAAAATCCCTTTGCAATCTAATTATCAGATTCATCGTTAAACTTGCTTTCGCAAATTAACCATAAAGCCATCCTTGCTTAAGCTCGTCATGAATACTATGTGCATACATTTTCTACGACTTGTCGAGTACTTTATGTACTCACGGCTTTATGCCCTTTGTTGATCACCCCAGCGTAAGAATCAGAAATATTGAGTTCTACGAAGAAGGCTACTTTGAAGACTTCGCGAACTAGGTCACGCCCTCCACTCGATTGCCTGTGGGCATGTCGATTGGGCTCCACGTATTTTGAGATTTCCGCGGATACTCTGTTGTTGCTAAGCCTCGTGAGGCGACTTTTGTAAGAACCTTGACCATAAGGTCTTTCTTTGCTTTAATTAATATTACTTTGTCCGCTTCATTAGTTCGTTGTTGAATGGTTATGATTACATCATTGTTATAACTGTGCAAGCTAGCTACTGATCATGAGACTAGCTTGGTATGCACAGAGGGTCTCGGGGTTGTGTGACACCCGGGGTTCCGACAAAACCGTGGTTGTAAGGAGTTACGAACTGGTCGAGACCAAATATGAGCTGGTCGTATAGAGATACGAGCTGGTCGATAGTGAAGGATCTGGTCGTAGATCATGTTGCATTAAGATTCATCCGATATATTTTGTGTGTATTTGGGAATCATTAGGTCCTGCTAGGTACCGTTGTCGACTTGTGATCGGAAAAGGTTTTTGAGTCACAATCGAACTATGGGTTGGAACAAACCAGTACAGATATGATTCGTCAAACGTGTTTGGATACGATCCGTCAAACGTGTTTGGATACGATCAAATCCACGCACTATATAAGAAGATGCTTGAGGCTATTGGGGAGGATATAGAAAAGAGAAGAAGACACACGATATGAGATAGACATGAGTTACTCCAAACCCCAGTTGTCATCTTCTTAAGAGAGTCTTCCCGCGCGACTTGGTACTAGCACACCGCGTCTGCATTTGTTCCCGCTCGGACGTGTGGATCGTGAGAGGCGCCATGCGATTATCGTGGTGCTTGAGGACGACCCACAACCTTAGCAAGAAACTCGATTGGTTGCTGAAGGAGACGATCGACTACATAGACAATCGACTACAAGGACGATCAACTTGCAAGGACGTTGAACGATCGACTATGACCACTGCATCAATGTAATCAACGTAGGACAATCGACTATGACCACTTCATTGACGCACTCTTTGTTGGACCAGGCTGCTCCAACTCTTCTCTCGCTGCACTGCGCGTTTGGTGGTAACGATCTATGATTTCTTGCTTGCTTGGCATCCTGTTTTATGTGGTAGAATTTTTGAATCGTCAGCTAGCGTAACCTACCTGTATCCCTACAGTGTTATCAGAGCCATCTTGCATAGGTTTTTGATCTAGATCGGTCGCGTATACTGGATATGTAGCAATAGTAGATTGGATCTATTACTGGTTTGGTCTGGTAACCTAGATCGGTGCATATAGATGGAATGATCTAGGCACTAGTCGATAAGATCGAACGGTTTTCGGTGGTAGTAGACGGGTTTGCAAGAGGTACAAGTTGAGAGCACTAGATTTACTCGACTTGTTTATGACTGCCTTGCATGATACTTGACGAGGATTAAAACCTCTATTTATTATTTAATAGATAAGGACCATACGTCTTCGTGGTCATAATCTCTAAGGCTAACGACCTCAGTGGTCGTGAGGATTCCAAAGGTTACACAATATCTAACCTGGTCGGAGAAGGTTCCTGACCTTATCTCCGACCAGTCAACTACTCACAAAGCTTTGAACTGGTATCTGGATCTAGGGCCAGGTATATCCTCTACCGTGTGATGAATGGAACATGTGTTGTATATTCCATACCACGCGACGATGTGTAACTCTAAGACACTGGAATACGATAAAATGGCTCACTGACATATAACCGCACAACAGTTAATACATTGTCAACTGACGCCTCTCTCCGACCAGACGTGCCACTTCTCAACATGCGTCTCTCCCAGGGACAACTTGTGAGACCCCGGTTTATCCGGCTTGTAATGCTTAACCAGCCGCTTGGCCCTAGCATCACAAAACAGATAATCCGAGACTCGAGACATGTATACTTCCCTAAATGCAGATACACACCTCCTTACAAAGTTCATGCATCAATTCCATTCATTCACATAGAACCAAGCAAAATGTAGCAGAATAACATTAATAAAGGATAGTTATTACAAAGAGAGGCCAACTGGCCAACAATAAAAGAGACAACAATAATTAAACAGCGGAAGCAAAAGTGCCATAAGATGGCTACAACAAAAGAGCCAATCAGTGTGCCTTTAACCCACAAGGCAACCGACCGGACCGCCAAGCTAGTCGTCGAAACCACAAAGACATCTCACAAAGTGAGGCCCTTGGGGCTCACCTTCTTCCTCTCAAGAACAAAAGCAAATTTGAAAGAAAAGTGGGTGAGTACTTTGAATGTACTGCAAGATATATAAGAATGATAACAGACTGAACAATAACTACATGCAAGCTTATTTAAGTGGAGCAGGCTAGGACTCAAATTTTTAAGCATAAAGCAAGTTTTGTTTGCAATAATGTAATAGATTGAAAGCAATTTAACAAATCTGATTTTATTTGATACAAACAAAAGAGTAATCAAGTATCAAAGAGCGAAGAAAGCAGTCTCGAAGTGACTAAACCATTAGTCACCACAACAATAGCATGAATTACCCATTCATGCCAACCATATCAAGTTTTAATTTTTAAAACAAAAGCAGTTGTTGAAGTCTAGATCTTGCGTGAAATCACCAAGCGTGTCCATAACCTAGGGACGAGGCTATTCAATAGTTTTATCCTCGCAGGTGTACCAACTTACCCACATGCCGATCGCCTTTTTGCCACCGGGTTAAGCACACTTCCTTAGGTATTAACACGGCTAAGTCCTACGAGACGTTTCCAATATTGTGAATTATTCATGAGCCGCCGTATGGATAGAAACCCATACGTTGTGTCTGAGTCATCGTAAAGCCTGGCCAACTACCCTTCGGGTAAAGCCTTGGACAACTACGACGCTCCTCGAGGTGGAGAGCCTACAGGAATCTCCACCACCGCACACCCAACACAAGAACACCGAGAACACATATCATGTTTCACACAACACACACAACCCCCTCCTGCGACTCGGAGATAACCCACGCCAAAGTACTAGGTCAAGAGGGTCCCATATAACCCTCATGTGGTTAGTACGCAAAAGTACTTGGATCGATGGCGCAAGCAACATTTTCGGTCCTTAGGGACACAGGCACCTTTCCTTGTCACACCCAACAATCACACCAACATGCCATTGTGCCCAAGTCAAATCATTTTGTTTCATTTTGGTTTTACAAAACAAAAGCATAAGGTGCTGAACCAAAATAAACAAAATGATTTGTGTGATCAAGGTCATCGACTAAGTCGATAATAGCCCAATTCTACGGTAGCTAAGCATTTCTAAGCATGACATCGCAAAAGCAATAAAAGAGCATAATTAAATCACGGGCTCTAATTCACCAGTGATGATAATAACTTATGGTTGTGGTAGGGGATAACATTTTAATGTCAACAATGCATTAGGAATAGCTACCTCTAAACAGGGCAAAAATAATTGGACACAAAAGCAATGCATACATATAATTTGTAAACAAGATATTAGACTTGGAAAATAATGGGACATTTATGATCAAACATCTTGCTCGCTTGTTGTAGGTCAAGGTGTTCTTGAGGATCAACAATATTATGAATGTGCTCTTCGGATCCTAACGAGAAAGCAAAAGCAACCGATAAGAACGAATAAAATACAAAGACCCAACAGTAAACTCTCTCCAAAAATCCGGAAAATTTTACAGTAGCAAGATCTTGATTTATAATGAATTTAGCAACAAGAACCAATTGATTTGGATTCTTAATGCCAAAGATATGATCAAAACAATTTTGGTCAGCTTTTATAAATCAAAAATGCTACTATTCATTAGCAAAAATTTCTGGAGCTATACTGAGGTTGGAAACATTTTTAACTTAAAGATGAGTCAAAAACATAACCAACAAAATTTGAATCAACCGAAAAGGATTTGAAATGAATTAGTTATGCATTTTACAAGTTATCACATTTTTCAGTTGATAACTAAATCCTTTCGGGAAATTCAGAATTTTGAAATGATGTGGCCGAACGAGGAGCGTCGATCTTGGATTCGACGGTCCGCGTTCAGCACGCTTAACGCTGCAATGTGATTAACAAACCCTAAACGCCTCACGTTGGATCGGATCCAACGGTTCACGTGGATCGGGACGTTGAGCGGTCCGAACGTTCACACGCATAGGAGCCGTTGATCTTGGATCCAACGGTCCACGCGGATCGAACCTTCGGACGGTCCGAACGTTCATTCAGACGGACCGTTGATCTAAGGATCGGCGGTCGCAACGACTCAAGTTCAAACTCGCGCCCGAGTTTTCGTCCGACAAAGCGGCGGGGAAGATTGGCTCATCGCCGCGACTCGGCGCATGGCGGTGCGAGTAAAGGCCCAAAATGGGTTCTTAACACTCTTGCGCACACAAAGGTACAGAGAAATTTGGTGCGGCGTTCTAGAACGCCAAGTAGTTTGAGATGACCGAGGCGAGCAAAATGACCAAAGCGAAAAATGCAAAAGAGCTCAGTCATGCGTCCAAGGGAGCGAGTGCCAAGCAACTAGGGACTAATAAGAGGGTACTGAGCCCAAAGAAGGCACGGAGGAGAGTTGAAGCGGATTGGGTGAAGAAGAATAGCCGTTTCACCGAATTGGGGAAAACCGAAATTGATCTGCTCTCTTCTCATCAAAAGCAAAATTGACAGAGGTTAATACTCTTAGAGATGGTAAGTGGCGAGGAAGCAAGGGTTTAGAAAGAGAAGGCCCGGAGCACCACTTTCACCAAGATGTTGGAGCTTCAACAATGGCTACGAGAGCAATTTTTGAAATGGAGCTCGAGTAATGCACTAACAAATGGTTACGGAGCTCAAGGGTGTTCAAAGGATGCTAAGGAAGCCACTTTGGAGGAGTTTTATAGCCAGAAGGAGCAAGAAGAGAGCAACGACAAGAAAATTGGTGAGCTCACGGGTGAGGCGGTGAGAGCGATGGGAGCAAGTGAAATCGGTGGGGGCGGCGACTAAGGAGGCGGTGGAACGGGGCATTAAATCTTGAGAGTCGTTGGCCAAAAGTCGAGAAGACCGACGACGACACGCTCGCCCTTTTCACCAACTATCATTGACCATGGCGGCCTGGCGGCGGAAGAAAACAGCGGATTACCGTTGGATTTAATCGGACGGTGAGAAAGAACGGTCGAGAATAACGATTCAATCGCGCGCTTGATCTCGGGCGTTGATTTGGATCCTACGGTTCACGTTGCGCGAGGCGTTCGGACGGTCCGAACGTTCACGCGATTGTGGACCCTTGATTTAGAATCCAGCGGTTCAAATGGATCGGGCGTCGAGACGGTCCGAACGTTCACGCGATCGTGGGCGTTCGATGTCGATCCAACGACTCACAACCCTCGCGCCCGACGACCGAGCGGTGCGTTTAGTTTCTTGAACCAAATCAAGTGGCTCGAGGCGAGTCCGTCCGAACGAGAACGGTGAAAACCGATTAGGGTTTGAATTTGAATAAGCGATTTTGAGAATTATTTGAGGTAGCAAACAAACTCCAAAATTTATGAAATTTTAAGCTGAGATTCTTGACAGCAGGAGGAACCTTATATAAAATTTTCAGAGACTTTTATGCAATGCATTTTCTCTAAAAATTCAGAAGGCTAATTTAGGAGTTTGACTAATGTTTGACTTGCCTCAAAAATTATCAAATAATTTCTGAAAATTATGAAATAATTCTGAGGTGTTAAACATCACTCCTAAGTTCAATGAAAATTATTTTCAGGGGTTGGGCACAAGATTTTCATGAAGGAGATTTGTGTTGGTGTCCAAATGGCAATTTGATTTTTGATTTCACATAATTCTTTTACAAAAATTATGGAACTGATTACAAAAATCAAGATGAGAGAAAAAGTTTTAATTTCTCCTCATTTTTATTACATTTGAAACACAAACCAATTTTGGGATGTTACACAACTGCCAACGCTTCATCAACTACATAAGGAGGATCGCGGACGGAGTTGAAGGAGGCCGGGATAGTGAAGATCGATTGGGAAACACTCTCAGAAGAGCAACACAAGCAACAACAAGCGTTGTATTCCAGAATCAGTCTTTAGTCTAGGTTATAGACATCCATTGTAATAGCCAGTTCATAGCAATAAAGAGCAGCCTCATTACTTTCCAGGAGACAAGTGCTATGTTCCTCTTTTTTCTTATATATATGTAAGTTCGGCGATTTTGATCGTCGATAGCTGGCGCCGTCCGTGGTGAAGAAGGCGCAATTCTCCTGAAGAAGTTCTTCGCTCGTTGAATCCTCGCCCACCCATCATATTCGTTCATGTGACTATGGCAGGAACTTGGGATGAGGAAAACTGGTTCGATTTGGATGACTACTCCAACCTCGACATGGAAGACTGCATTCAGGCCATGCAAGAGAACGAGGTGTCATCATCTTCCTCATCTACCGGCTCACAGGTTGCTGACAACAGCAAGGTCGAGCGGATGGATGAGGATGCACCACTGCGACAAGTGGTGCTTCCCAAGGGACATGACTCTCCGACCAGCTCAGAGTGTCCGAAAATCTCTCCAAAGCCGGTTCTTCCGACCGGTAAAAAAGGTGATGAATTCGCAGCCCTACAGTCGGAGAATCCATACATTCTCGACACAATCATGGCTGACAGGTACTCATCGACGGCTTCTGGAAATTCCGGGAGCCAACCGACATCTGGTAACAGTGTCGATGAAACTCTCCCCGGTTATAGGCCGAGTGGGAATGATAAGGCTCAGCATACGATCAAGAACCCGCAGATCGCCGAAGTTCACCACGAGACCTCGGGAGGTGCTCATCTCGACCGGTCTCCGTCGGGAAGTCTCTAGTAGAAACATCGAGCGCCTCTCCACCGTTACATGGAAGTTCTCCGAGGATCGCCGCCTTGGAAACACGAAGTCAATGCGATCGGAAATATTGATCGCAATGCCGTGTATGGTCCTGCACACCCTGCCTCGCCACCATGTACTAATGGAGATGGCACGGGCAATCAAGCACCGCCATTAGAGGCAGCGAGGCGATGGACGCCCATCGATTAACACGCTGCTTTCGCCCCACCAAGGATGACGGATCGGAGGGGACCAGGAGCGAGGTCAAGAGAAGGTTCGGATCTACGAACGCCAACAACCTCGATGAACCCTCCGACACCTTCGCCACGTGTACACAACTGCAGCAGATATTGAATATTCTAAATAATATCGACCACGCCTTGTAGGAGCTCCAAACTTTGTCCAACTGATGGGACAGGTATCAAAAATTCTTCAACAAACCGTGCAACGCACAGAAGCGTACCGGGAACACAGGACAGAGCAAATTCAAACTATGACTTCATCCCAACGTTCCTCCCTCGGCAGAGGGTAGCACAGCTATGTTGGGAATCGATTGGTACCAAGACCTCCTCGACAACTTCGACCAACGAGTCATGAAGGAAGGAGGTTATTCCACACCACCACGCCTTCCCCTCGTCGAGAGGATTATTCGCTTGGCCCTGATGATCTACGACATCATCTAGGCCAAGCAGGTGATCAAGGGCATCGTCGTAACGTTCACGATCAGAACACTGGAGCCCCGGCTTTCTAATCTAAGAAACCGGTCTCCAACCGATCACAATCCGGCACCTTTTCAAAGAAAGCGCCATGAGTCGATCCACGGTGCCGAGCTTTCTCGGGCTCTGTGTCGTGCGTTGGCATAATAGGTTCCGACCGACCATCATGGATAGGTTCAATGGGTCCCAGAACCCGTTGGAATTCCTCCAGATTTATACCACCGCCATCAGAGCTACTAGTGGTGATGAAAATGTAATGGCCAACTACTTACCCATCAGATCGAGGAATTTGCGATCCCGTTGCTCAACCAGTCGGTCACTTGGGAACAACTCTGCGATCTCTTGATCGTAAATTTTGATGTCGACGATTGGTTCGAAAGGAGGATGACCTCCATCGATCCAAACAAAACCCAAAAGAGACTCTTCATCAATATATCAAGAGGTTTAGTCAGGTTCGTAACTCGATACCAGAGATTACAGTGTCTTATGTAATTCGAGCTTTCAAGGCGGGTTTGAGGAATCGGCGATTTACGGAGGATATTGCCATGAACCCTGTGATGACCCCGGTTTATTAAGCTTGCAATGCTTAGTCACTAATTGACCCTAGCATCGCAACCAAAATAACCCGTGTTTTTGAGATATGTATACTTCCCAGAAATACAGCATACACACCCTTTTACAAAATTCATGCATCAATTCCATTTAAGACATAGAACCAAAGCAACACATAACAAAACAAAAGACATACATAGTAGAGTTATTACAAAAGGGAGGCCGACCGGCCAAAAGACATACAAATAACTAATTAGAGAGCGGAAGTGAAATGCCATAGATGGCGATAAACAAAAGAGCCAATTAGTGTGCCTTTACCTGAAGGCAACCAATAGGACCGCCAAGCTAGTCGTCAAACCCGCAGCACATCTCACAAAAGTGAGGCTCTTGGGGCTCACCGTCCTCCTCTGCAACAAATAGTTAAGCAAAGCAAATGAGTACAAAAATTGTACTCCGCAAGACTTACGTGTAGAGTAACATGCCTATATAAATAGCTATATGCAAGCTTATTTAAGTGGAGTAGGCTCTAGACTCATTTTCAGCATAAAGCAAGTTTTCATTTGCAATAATGTAATAGATTGAAAGCAATTTACAATCTGATTTTATTTGATAAAAACAATGATATACAAGTAACAATAATAACAAGATATCCTGGAAGTAGCTAACACAATAGCCACCACAATAATAGTATGAATTCCCTATTCATACCACTCATGTCAAGTTTTAAATCAAAGGTTGTAGTCTAATTCTTGCGGAAAATAACAAAGCTTGTCCATAACCTAAGACGAGGCTAGTCGAATAGATTTAACCCTGCAGGGGTGTACCAATGTACCCACACGCCAGACCGCCTTTTCGCCATGCAATAGAGCACACTTCCTTAGGTATGCCGACAAGGCTAAGTCCTACGAGACGTTTCCAATATTATGTATTAACTACGAGTAGCCCATATGGTAGGAAACCCCATACGTTGATGCGGAGTCATCAAAGATGCTCACCTCCTTATAAAGGACGATGCTCCTTACAGTGGGTAACCCCCTCTACTGCTCACCCAAACACACAAGTTTTCTTTTTCAACACAACACACACAACCACCATGCGACCCGGAGCAAACACACGCCAAAGTACTAAGTCAAGAGAGGTATCATATCCCTCTCGTGTGGTTAGCACGTAAAAGTGCTTGGATCAATGGCGTAAGTAATTCGGTCCTTGTTGACTCGGGCACCTTTCCATGTCACACCAAATAATCACACCAACATACCATTGTGCCCAAGTATAAAATAATTTTATTTTCAGTTTTAGATTTACAAATTAACAAAGCACAAGGTGCTGAACATAATGGAGTAATAATAAGATTTGTGTAATCAAGATCATCGACTAATACTACCGATACTACCGATAGTGTAACATCCCAATTTTCAGAGCTTTAAAAAAAATCTTTTAAATAGTGTTAGAGAGAAAATTCACCATTTGGATTTATTTGAATATTAAATTAAAAAGCTTAATATGGACTTTAAGGACAAATTGACTTAATATGCTTAATCCCAACACCAACAATTGCCAAAATTATTTTATTTAGATTCTATATGCTTGGATATATTTTACAGAATTTTATGGAATTTTTCCAAAGTCAATTGCTATTTTCTAATTTCTATTTGCATTTTCTGGATTTATTAAAAAGAAAAATCTATTTAAATTCCTCTAAGCAAGATTGGGCGAAGCTCAACACTATTCCGGCCGCCACTCCCGGTAGTTGGATCATCATCGCCTGCCGCCACTCGCCGCGATCTCGCGCCATGACCTTGGATTGTCGCCGCGTGGCTCCGCTTGAATCTCGGCCGCGCGTGCGCGTCGCCTCCGTCTCTGTCAAGTGGGACCGCCGAGGCGTCGCCTTTTTCCACACACCTTCGTCCGAGCCACCGCCGCTGCCAAGTGGGTCCCACTGAAACACTGTTCATCGTCTCCAATCGGGACTTCGTTCCGATTCTCCCACCGCGCCGCGTCATCGACTTGGATTCTAGGGTTTCGGGCCTATTTAAAGCCGCGCCGTGTCACGAGGATCGCATCCACCCCGCCCTTTTGCCCATACCGCTAACCCTAGATCGCCGTCGTTTGCCGGAATCGGAGCTCGAACCTCAAGATCGCCATGAGCTTCCTCGCCGGATTGCGCGAGCCCCGGTGAGCTTCACCGCCATCGAGCCCATCCTCGAAGTTCGCCCGCCAAGGGCAACCCGGCGCGTGCGTTCGTTGCCTCGGGAAGCCCTACCTCGCCGCGCCGCCATCGGCCGCACCGCCCGCCGCTCCTCGTGTCGCGCCGCCGTTCTCGGTCATCTCCGCGAGTAGTGACCGTGTCACCGGGATCGCCAGTCACGCCGAGTCCAGAGTGCACCTCCGCTGCCGCCGAGCCGCCGTTATCCGCCGGAATCGTGGTCGCCGAGTGCCGCCGGCGTTACGCCTCGTGGTCGCCACGTGTGCAACCCACATCACCCTCGGGGCGTGTCACCTACGTGGCGCCAGCGCCGACACGCCTCCCGGTTCATCGCGGCGGCTTTGCCTCGGCTCGGAGGACCCGATCCCACCGTGGCCGAGCCACCGACGATGGGTCCCACTGTCGAGCCGATTTTTATTTATTTTCTTTTTCCTACCGACGCAAGCATTGCGCAATAATTCGATTTTCCTTTATAAAATAATTCGGGAAAATCGTATAAATCCAATTAGGTTTTATTTGATTTTCCAATCTTCCAAAGCCCATATCTTTTGCATCCGAACTCGATTGAGCCCATTCAAATTTGTAAATTCATATAAAATTTAGATCTATTTAATGGTGAATTTTATTTGAATTTTTGGAGTTGTTTTGCCACTGTTATTTATTTGTTTTGTTTCTTTTGTCTCGTTCATGAGTAGACATCGATACTTGGGAATTTTCCGTAAGAAGGAGCACCTCAAGACCAAGACCAATATCTAGACCTATTCCAAGGCAAGTTATACCTTTGATCATTTTGAACCCAGTTTTCAAAATACTTTATTTCAATGTATTGCATTCTATTTCAAGTATTTATTTAAATACTTTTGGGTGTGGTTATTAATCCAAATTGTTATGCCACCTTGTCTATTGTATGCCATGATCTCTTGTCACCCTAGGTTGGTTAATTATTAGTTGGTATTATCGTAGCACCAACGTGGGTTGGATAGATACGATTAGACTGCTTAGCCATGCCACGAGTCATCATTTCATGTGAGAGTTGCAATCATAAACCGGACTAAGTGATTATGGAACTGTGTGGTGAAACTGTTTGTGCTGTGTGCTATTACTCGTTGATGGCATGTGTTGCACTTAATCAACAGGTGGAAAAGATTTGACCGAGGCAAGTGGTGGATCTGTGTGAATGGTGGAACTGTGTGATATAAACTTTGTGATTTGGGTTAAACCGAAGTCTTGCCTTGGTCAATTAAGGACTTAACTTTGTGCGCCATTGAGCTGGGCCTCACTGCACGACCACATGCCTAGTATGGCCGTGGGCTGACTTAGTAAGTTATGGAGTCTTGACACAACTCAAAGTTGTATTTAAGCCGCATGTGATGGGGTGGAAGGTGTGTACCACCGTGTTTGGGTCACATCTATGAGCGGTTCGCCGCTTTCAGATCCAACTGTGTGTCGCTCCAAGGGCCATGTGTGTACAAATTGACTACGGTAAAGCACATCGGGAGTGTCATTGTTTAAGATGAAGTCTCTGAAAGGTTTTGTTATGGTTAGTGCTAGCTACACTGATTGTATCGTGTGGGTAAAGTGTACAGCCTCTGCAGAGTGTTTAAACCAATCTATTCGAATAGCCGCGTCCTCGGTTATGGACATGCTCGGGAATTTCACACGAAGGGTAGATTTTCATAAAACAATTGGGAAGATTCAGCTGTGTGAGATAACTTGTGCAGCTGTGTGAATAACTTGATTAGACTGTTTGTCCTTTGTGAAATCAATTGTTAACTTATTATTGTCTATTTGTTTTGAATTACGCTTTCAATCTATTATTTGTATTCAATTGCAAATGTTGCATTTCTGCAAAATAACCACAGAAACCATTCCTTTGGAATAAGCCATCATGTATAAATGCATTCTATGGTATGACTTGCAAGTACAGTGTGTACTCACTCTTGCTAAACAAATCAACAGAAGTGGAAGAGTCGTCGCCTGCTTTTGAAGAAGAGTACTACGAAGGTTGATCGTTAGGGTCTTGATCCCAGTCAGTTGTCTGTGGTAAATTGATGGGAGCCCACTGGAGTTTATTTCGTTTCCGCTGCAGTTTATTTCTTTATTGTCAGCCTTGAATGGCTTAATAAATGTAAAACTCGACCGTAAGGTCCCAACAGTTATTTGTTATTTAAAGGTACTCGTTTATTCTTATATTCGTTGTATGGATGTGATATTTCATCGATGTTGACACTGTGTGCACTAGCGTGATCCTGGACTAGTGCAGAATACACAGAGGGTCCAGATTTGCATATTTGGGTCCCGACAGAGGTGGTATTAGAGCCATACTGACTGTAGGTCTTGACCTTAGCTAGATTGGCCGTTCTTAGTGAGTCCAAACTATTTTCTAAAACAAATATTAACTTGCAAGATTAGTTGAACTCTTTAACTCATCTCATGTCTCTCTTGACTCAACTATTGCTGAAATTCTTTCTCTCCCCGCTGTTTTAAAATTGTTTTCATCTTGACAGATGCCTCGCCTTCAGAGTTATGGAGAGCGCAAGGGAGGACTTGCCGCTGAGTTTTGGAAGCTGTTACAAGTACTTGGAGGGTTTGACCGTCCATTGTATCGTGGCAATGCTTGGATCGTGAACGTCCGAGATCGTGGAGTAATCTGCCATTTGACCGTCTACACTAGGAAGAACACCAAGGCAAGCAAACCACTGAACATCTCAGCTCGAAGGAGTATTTGGATTGAAGCAATCCAGGAGTCTTCACGCCTTGCCATCCTGAGGATCTGCAACATCTACTCTCGAGCTTCGTGACACAGCTTTTCCGTTATCATCCCCGCACATCCGACGTGGATCTTGTCGCACGTTTTCCGCTCACGGAGGAGAAGGCAACGCCACCAAGCAGTACCTTGCCCAGCCACGCCGCTCAAGAGGAATCATTGGAATTAGCCGCCACAGTAGCCGAGTGTGCCTACGAGACTCTTCGAGAGTCAAGAAAGGATCGCCATACCGAAGAAACTCTTTATGGGACGCACGATCACGGAGAAGACATCAAGAGGAAGACCTGAAGAAGGCGATGGACCGGTTGAACCGTAAGAGCCAGCAGAGGCAAGAGAGGAGGAACCAGTTGCACCTACACCGAGACACTGCTCTGTTGCACCAACCCTGGACATCAAGATCGGCTTGCGAGGATGCCACCACTTTCGAGTCTACAAAGAAAGGGAGCACCGCCAAGGCTACTGAGGCTATTTGATTGAGTAGTCTGCTCGAGTTGTTTGAGCTTAGCCAAGATAAGTCTTGAGTCGCCCTTTAGGCGTAGTTTTGTGTGCTTAGGTTCGTCCTTATTTTTTTGTGCAAGTATGAGCCGCAAAGGCCCTTAGGCATTTGTTGCAAGCCATACTATTATCTTAATCAATATAAGAGTTTGATGGAGCTTTCTTAAAATATGTTGTTGGGTTTTACCTACCCGATTAGTTCTACAACTCATCTTGTGCTTGCAACCTTATCTAACCCCGGAGATTCACGGATGGTTCGGACTCGTCAAGCTGCGCAAGTGGTTCCGATACTCGATGTCGTCGGCGCGTGAAGCGAGACCCGGAGAAGCAGTTCCACCACAATCACCTTCAATTGATCTGCGAGAATTTTGGAGCACTCATGGCTCAAACCCGGTGATGTATACCATGATGAACGGATGCAAGCTATGAATAACCGTAACCACAATAATCAAGATCATAATGGAGCCCCAGGTTGCTCATGGTCACAATGGATCATCCAAGTTGGCCGAGTTTATGAGAACCCGTCCACCAACTTTCTCGGGACATGTCTCACTAGTAGAAGCTGATGATTGGCTTCGTGTTATTGAGAGGAAGCTGTTGATCACTCAATGCAGCGATCATGAGAAAGTGTTGTACGCCACTCACCAGATGGAAGGCATTCTTTGCCGAATGGTGGGAAAACTTTGTGCGGCGCATGGAACGCCGCAAGACATTACTTGGGAAGAGTTCACAACTACTTTTCGCCAGTATCATGTACCAGAAGGAATCATGGATCTGAAGAAGGATGAATTTCGTGCTCTCAAGCAAGGAGGAATGTCAGTGACTGACTACCTCAACAAATTCTCTCAACTTGCTCGATATGCTGCAGAAGATGTCGCCAGCGACAAGACACGCTGTAGTCGTTTTCTGAAAGGATTAAACACTGGACTTCAAGTCAACTTGATCGCCCACACCTTTTCTGATTTCCAAGAATTGATCAACAAGGCTTTGATTCTTGAGGATAAGCGCAAGGAATTGGAAGATCATCGTAAGCGCAGAATGGCTCAGCAAGGAAGTCACCAACCCCAGCTGAAGGCAAGAATGATTCCACCGCAGTTTAGCCGTTTTCCACCATAGAATCCTGCCAGACCACCGGCACCAACTTCAGCACCTCGCCCAGTTGCTCAGAACTTCCGCAACCCCGCACCAGTCAACCCCAATCCAGTCAGCAACCCACAGAATGCACCCAGAGTTTGCTTTACCTGTCGTCAGCCAGAACATTTCGCCAACCGATGTCCGCAGAATGGGACTATCACTCCAGTACATTTCAACCTTGGGAACACACCAGCCAAGACGCCAGTACAAGGTAACCATCAAGGAACTTCTCAAGCTACCGGTCAATCCGGAGGAGCACCGCAATCAGTGGTCAGAGGTCGTGTCAATCACGTCACTCTGGAAGGAGCTCAGGAAGCACCCGACGTTGTGCTGGGTAAGTTTCTAGTAAATTCGAGACTGCATCGATTCATTTGATTACGAGCTTCGCATTCGTTTGTTTCTGGAAATTTTGCAACCAAGAATAATTTGAAAGTTATGCAACTTAAGCATACTCTGTTAGTCCAGTCGCCTGGAGCAGAGCTAAGTTCTAAAGTTGGATGTTTAGGAGCTAGGTTACTCATAGCTGGAGTTGAGTTTCTAGCCAACCTAATAGTTCTAGACACTCAGACCATAGATGTCATCCTTGGTATGGATTGGTTATCCAAACATAAGCAGTGCTAGATTGTGGCCGAAGAGCCGTAATAATAGAGGATACCACAGAAAGAAAGTTGAATTTCTAGCCACCTCAGACGTGATGGACATTTGGTAGTCAACGATCGAAGATAGTTTCTTTGGAAGGCGACAGTAGTAAAAGATTATCGGATGTATTTCCGGAAGAATTACAGAATGCCACCGGACCGTGACATTGAGTTTGTCATCGATCTAGTGCGAGGACGGCACCAATCTCCAAGAGACCCTATCGGATGCGGTCGATGAACTTGTGGAAATGAAGAAGCGGATAGAAGAACCATGGAGAAAGGTTTTGTAAGACCTAGTTCGCCGCCATGGGAGCACCGATCTTGTTTGTCAAGAAGAAAGATGGAAGCATGAGAATGTGTATCGATTATCGTTCTCTCAATGAAGTCACCATCAAGAACAAATACCCTTTGCCCAGAATTGATGATTTGTTCGACCAGATGAAAGGAGCCGGAGTATTCTCCAAGATCGATCTGCGATCAGGTTACCATCAGTTGAAGATTTGTCCTAAAGATGTACCTAAGACCGCTTTCTCAACCCGGTATGGACATTATGAGTTTTTAGTCATGTCGTTTGGTCTGACTAATGCCCCTGCCTATTTTATGAACATGATGAACAAAGTATTCATGGAGTATTTGGATAAGTTCGTAGTAGTATTCATTGATGATATTTTGGTATACTCAAAGTCAGAAGAAGAGTATGCAGAACATTTGAGATTAATCCTAGAGAAGCTCAGAGAACATCAGTTGTATGCCAAGTTCAGCAAGTGTGACTTTTGGAAGAAGAAAGTTGATTTCCTCGGTCATGTGATGACAAATTAACGAGTAGCGATTGACCGGAAGGTTAAAGTTGTAATGAATTGGGAGCAGCCCAAGACGGTTACTCAAATTCGTAGTTTCTTGGGAATGACAGGATATTATCGTCGTTTCATTGAAGGATTCTCAACGATTGCTAAGCCTCTTACGCAATTGTTGAAGAAAGAGAAGAAGTACATTTGGACCCCAACTTGTGAAGAGAGTTTCCAAGAATTGAAGAGACGTTTGACTTCAGCCCCAGTGCTAGTTTTGCCGGATATCAGTAAGGATTTTGATATCTATTGTGACGCCTCACGTCAAGGATTAGGATGTGTTCTTATGCAAGAAGGAAGAGCTGTCGCTTATGCGTCAAGGCAATTAAGGCCTCATGAAGAGAACTATCCTACTCATGATTTGGAATTAGCTGCCGTAGTGCATGCCTTGAAGATTTGGCGTCACTATCTCATCGGTAATCGCTGTGAAGTCTACACAGATCATAAGAGCCTGAAGTACATATTCACTCAGTCTGATTTGAACATGAGACAGAGAAGATGGCTGGAATTAATAAAGGATTATAACCTTGGAATCCATTACCATCTGGTAAGGCCAATGTAATTGCAGATGCACCGAGTCGTAAGAGCTTGCAATGCTCTCGAAGTAAAGAGTTGTGTTCGTAACTTCGTGAGGAATTCGAAGCTCTGACTAGAAGTTGTTCGAAGGATTTGTGGCGGCTTGGAAGTGCAATCTACTTTAGAGAGCAGATTCGTGAAGCTCAACCCAAGGATTACGAGTTTGCCGACCTCAAGAAGAAGATGGCGAAGGAAAATTTAAAGACTTCACCATGGATGATCGGGATATATTGTGGATCAATGGGCGTATCGTGTACGGATATTGATGGATTGAGGCAGTGATTTTGAAGGAAGCCCATGACTCAAAGTATTCAATTCACCTGGAAGTACTAAGATGTATCGGGATGTTAAGAATAAGTTTTGGTGGCCAAACTTAAAGCGAGACGTCGCAGAGTTCGTTGTTCGATGCGACGTGTGTCGAAAGTAAAGGTAGAGCATCGAGACCGGCGCAGGTTTGCTACAACCGTGAAGATCTGGAATGGAAGTGGGAAGAGATCGGTATGGATTTTATTACGGTTTACCTAAGACTCAATCGGGTTATGATTCGATTTGGGTAATAGTGGATCGTTTGACTAAGGTTGCCCATTTCTTGCGGTCAAAACCACTTACTCAGGAGACCGCTTGGCAGAGTTGTATATGTCAAAAATAGTCAGTCTGCATGGTGTGCCTAAGAGGATAGTGTCAGATCGAGGATCTCAGTTCACCTCTCGTTTCTGGCAGAGTCTACATGAAGCCACAGGAACTCATCGAATTTGATCGCTTATCATCCACGAGCATGATGGGCCGATGAGCGAGTCAACCGGATATTAGAAGATATGTTGAGCACGTGCCTTAGCAAATGCTACCAGTTGGGATAAGAGTTTGCCATATCACGAATTCTCGTACAACAACAGTTATCAAGCCAGTTTGCAAATGTCACCATTTGAAGCTTTGTATGGTCGTGCCTGCAGAACTCCGTTAAATTGGTCAAAGACAGCTGAACGTGTAGTGTTCGGGACATATATTATTCAGGAAGCCGAAGAATAAGTTGCTATGATCGGAGAAAGACTAAAGATAGCCCATCCGAGCAAAGAGTTATGCCGATGCTTAGTCGTCGTGACCTCGACTTTGAACCGAGGATTTTGTGTATCTTCGAGTTACTCCGCTTAGAGGTGTTAAGAGATTCCACACGAAGGAAGCTTGCTCCAAGGTATGTGGGTCCATTCAAGATTTTGGAACGCCGAGGAGAAGTTGCGTGCAGTTGGAGCTACCACGATCGTTAACGAGTGCATGATGTCTTTCATGTCTCTCGGTGAAGAAGTGTCTTCGTGTGCGGAAGAGCGGACCAGTTGGAGTCAATTGGCGAAGGAAGATCTCACGTACAAAGAACGACTGTCGAATTTTGGATGTCGCAGAGCGCCGCACTGAAGCAAGACCGTTCGTTTTTGCAAAGTCCAGTGGAGTAACCACTCAGAAGGAGAAGAAACGTGGGAACGTGAAGAAGAGTTGAAAGCTGAGTTCCCGAACCTTTTCTCTAGCTAGCCGGAATCTCGGGGACGAGATTCGTTTAAGGGGGGAGGTTTGTAACATCCCAATTTCCAGAGCATTTTTAAAAAATCTTTTAAATAGTGTTAGAGAGAAAATTCACCATTTGGATTTATTTGAATATTAAATTAAAAAGCTTAATATGGACTTTAAGGACAAATTGTTTTAATATGCTTAATCCCAACACCAACAATTGCCAAAATTATTTTATTTAGATTCTATATGCTTGGATATATTTTACAGAATTTTCTGGAATTTTTGCAAAGTCAATTGCTATTTTCTAATTTCTATTTGCATTTTCTGGATTTATTAAAAAGAAAAATCTATTTAAATTCCTCGAAGAAGATTGGGCATTTCGGGCGATATTGGGCGAAGCCCAACACTATTCCCGCTCACTCGGTAGTTGGATCATCATCGCGTGCCGCCGCCGCTCGCGATCTCGCGCCTTGACGTTGGATTGTCGCGCGTGGCTCCCGCTGAATCTCGACCGCCGTGCGCGTCGTCTCGTCTCTCTGTCAAGTGGGACCGCCAAGTCGCCTTTTTCCACACCTTCGTCAGAGCCACCGCGGCGCCAAGTGGGTCCCACCAAACTCTTGTTCATCGTCTCCGTCGGGACTTCGTTCCGATTCTCAAGACGCATGCGCGTCATCGACTTGGATTCTAGGGTTTCGGGCCTATTTAAAGCCGCGCCGTGTCACGAGGATCGCATCCACCCCGCCGCCTTTTGCCCACGTACCGCTAACCCTAGATCGTCGTCGTTTGGCGGAATCGGAGCTCGAACCTCAAAGCGCCGTGAGCTTCCTCGCCGGATTGCGCGACCACCGGTGAGCCGATCGCCATCGAGCCCATCCCGAAGTTCGCCTCGCCAAGGGCAACCCTATGCGCGGCGTTCGTTGCCACGGGAAGCCCTACCTGCCGCCGCCGCCATCGGCGCACCGCTCGCCGCTCCTCGTGTCGCGCCGCCGTTACGGTCATCTCGCGAGTCTTGGCCGTGTCACCAGATCACCAGTCACGCGAGTCAGAGTGCACCTCCGCCGCCGCCGAGCCGCCGTTATCCGCCGGGCAGTGGTCGGCGAGTCTGCGCCGGCGTTCGCCTCGTGGGCGCCACGTGTGCGACCACATCACCTCGGCTGGCGTGTCACCTACGTGGCCGCCGCATCAGCGCCACGCCTCCCGGTTCACCGCGCCAGCTTTGCCTCGGCTCGGAGGACCCAGTCCACCGTGGTAGAGCCAGCGGCAGATGGGTCCCACTGTCGAGCAGTTTTATTTATTTTCTTTTCCTCGGTGCGCAAGCATTGCACAATAATTCGATTTTCCTTTATAAAAATAATTCGGGAAAATCGTATAAATCAAGATTAGGGTTTTATTTGATTTTCCAATCTTCCAAAGCCCATATCTTTTGCATCCGAACTCCGATTGAGCCCATTCAAATTTGTAAATTCATATAAAATTTAGATCTATTTAATGGTGAATTTTATTTGAATTTTGGAGTTGTTTTACCACTGTTATTTATTTTTTTTTGTTTCTTTTGTCTCGTTTGTGAGTAGACATCGATACTTCGGGGAATTTTCCAGAAGAAGGAGCACCTCAAGACCAAGACCAATATCTAGACCTATTCCAAGGCAAGTTATACCTTTGATCATTTTGAACCCAGTTTTCAAAATACTTTATTTCAATGTATTGCATTCTATTTCAAGTATTTATTTAAATGCTTTTGGGTGTGGTTATTAATCCAAATTGTTATGCCACCTTATCTATTGTATGCCATGATCTCTTGTCACCCTAGGTTGGTTAATTATTAGTTGGTATTATCGTAGCACCAAGCGTGGGTTGGATAGATACGATTAGGCGCTTAGCCATGCCACGAGTCATCATTTCATGTGAGAGTTGCAATCATAAACTGACTAAGTGATTATGGGCGTGTGGTGAAACTGTTTGTCTTGTGTGCTATTACTCGTTGATGGCATGTGTTGCACTTAATCAACAGGTGGGAAAAGATTTGGGTGAGGCAAGTGGTGGATCTGTGTGAATAGTGGGCGTGTGATATAAACTTTATGATTTGGGTTAAAGCGGAAGTCTTGCCTTGGTCAATTAAGGACTTAACTTTGTGCGCCATTGAGGCTGGGCCTTCTTGTGCACGACCACATGCCTAGTATGGGGTGGGCGACTTAGTAAGTTATGGAGTCTTGACATTGACAACTCGGGTTGTATTTAAGGTGTGTGATGGGGTGGAAGGTGTGTGCATTGTGTTTGGGTCACATCTATGAGCGGTTCGCCGTTTTCAGATCCAACGGTGTGTGTCGTTCCAAGGGCTGTGTGTACAAATTGGACGGCGGTAAAGCACATCGGGAGTGTCATTGTTTAAGATGAAGTCTTTGAAAGGTTTTGTTATGGTTAGTGCTAGCTACACTGATTGTATCGTGTGGGTAAAGTGTACAGCCTCTGCAGAGTGTTTAAACCAATCTATTCGAATAGCCGCGTCCTCGGTTATGGACATGCTCGGGAATTTCACACGAAGGGTAGATTTTCATAAAACAATTGGGAAGGGTCAGCTGTGTGAGATAACTTGTGCAGCTGTGTGAATAACTTAATTAGACTGTGTGTCCTTTGTGAAATCAATTGTTAACTTATTATTGTCTATTTGTTTTGAATTACGCTTTCAATCTATTATTTGTATTCAATTGCAAATGTTGCATTTCTGCAAAATAACCATAGAAACCATTCTTTTGGAATAAGCCATCATGTATAAATGCATTCTGTGGTATGACTTGCGAGTACGGTGTGTACTCACTCTTGCTAAACAAATCAACAGAAGTGAAGGAGTCGTCGCCTGCTTTTGAAGAAGAGTTCTACGAAGGTTGATCGTTAGGGTCTTAATCGATCGATTGCACTCGTGGTAAATTGATGGGAGCCAGGAGTTTATTTCGTTTCATTGCGGTTTATTTCTTTATTATCGACCTTGAATGGCTTAATAAATGTAAAACTCAACCGTAAGGTCCCAATGATTATTTGTTATTTAAAGGTACTCGTTTATTCTTATATTCGTTGTATGGATGTGATATTTCATCGATGTTGACACTTTGTGCACTAGCGTGATCTGGACTAGTGCGAGAATACACGAGAGGTCAGTTGCATATTTGGGTCGACAGATAGCTAAGCAATTCTAAGCATGACCCGAAAAGACAATAAAAGAGCATAAATAAATCACCGAGCTCTAATTCACCAGCGATATTAATAGGTTATGTTTGTGGTAGGGGATAACAATTTAAGGGCAGCAATGCAATAGGAATAGCTACCTCTAATTGGGAAAAATACTTTGACACAAAAGCATGCATTCATACAATTTGTAAACAAAGTATTAGACTTGAAAGTAATAGGACATTTATGATCAAACTGCTTGGCTTTATTTGCTGGAACTCTGGACATTCACACGACTCCTCAATTGCACTCCGAATCCTCGTCATCTAACGGTAAGAACTGACAAAGTGAAAACACTAAATAAACACCAAGAATTTCAAGAGTCTCAAAAAATTAAGAATTAAAACAGAAGATAGAAAATGGTTTTAGATGTATTTAGGTGATAATTTTTAGTTCAATTGGAGTTCACTTCAATTAATTAGAGATTTGTGAAGTTTTAATAAACTTAACAGGACACCTAGTACTGACAAGCACTCTCTCCAGGCATTCTATAAATACACCCACGATGATCATAAAGTCAAAATCAATTCCCTAATATTCTTGATTTAACTATCTGAAAGTATAATCTGCTAGTTGAATATCTACAACTAATTGATGTTCTAATAACCTCAGGCTAATTATGCATTAACTAATTATCCTGATTAAAATGTATACACCATAACTTTACAGTATTGAATAGCTTACTACTAATGGTTGTTTACTGCTTCTTAATGAAGTTTACAATACTGTTTTCATGTTCATTTAATTGATGAAAGCTACTAAATGTTGGTAAGCATTTTTAAGTACTAGACTCAGCTAGCTAACAAGAGGTTGGAAATTTTGAAAGTTTCAAAAACTAGCAAGCCCACCGATGCTCTAAAATGTATATTCAATACCTTCTCTACTCAAAATCCTAAATAGGATTTGGTTGTTACTAATAGCTAATGGACCAACTGACTTCCCACAAATTTCACACTCAAAAATTTGTTAAACCCATAGAGTGGCCTAGCAGACATTCATCAAAATTTGGCAGCATTAACCAGTTGGTTTTACAAGAGGGCTCACTGCCAATTCAGTTCTTTCACCCTAATCCTCCTTCCCATCTCTAGTCATCAATTCACTCAAAAGACATTTACGGGGTTGACAACTAACATTTCCACTAAATCAACCATTCACATTTCTTCTTAGATTAGGTTACTACTGATACATAAGTGTTCAATGGTTAATGATTCCAAACCTTTCTAACAACTAGGGTCCTCAGCCTGTGGCAAATTTTGTTAGCTTCAGGTTGTCCTCTCTGACAAGAATATCTACCAGAACTAAATTCTACAAGTTAATTGGACAAAACTGATTTTATTCAGACTACTAATATAGGAACCTACAACAGCAAGTTGCACTGGATTACATAACTAAACTCACTTATAAGTTAAAAGTTCAACTTTTTGCCATCTCACTAAAAGACTCAACTGACAAACAACTTCTAATAGCAAAAGTATTCATATGCTCCACAGAGAGCTAAATTGACATGTCAAGTTTTCTTCTTCTCTGATCAAACATCCCTTAACAGGAACTAGCAAAAGCTGAGAACTCAATTCATTACAAAATCACAATTCGATTTTGGTTGACTCACTAAGAGATTCTACAAACATGTGTCAGTTCAATTTCTACAGTTCAATGAGCAATTTGCATTAGGGCTTCTACAACAGAGAAAAGGGAAACTCAATACAAAGAACATGAATGCCGAACAGGGGAAAGGCCAGGACTGTCGGTGGAGGCTCGGGTCCTGGATCGTTGCCGGCGGAAGAGTGGCGACGAGGTTGTAGTGCTGGCCAAAATGGGATCAGGGAGTGGAGGCGACCATGAGGGTGGTGGAGCTGGGGTTCGGCCGGCACTGTGGTGGCGCAACCAAGGCGAGCCGCGGTCGGACCTGGAGAAGAAAAGAGGCGACGGCACTTGGATGCAATAGGGAGCGAAATTAGGGGAGCATGAGCACCAGTGGTGTACCTGGAGCACGATGGAGTGGTCGGCAAAGGAGAGGAACCTCCGAGGTGGGCTGGCGACGACAAGCCAGCGGCGGCGCTGGTAGGTCACCGTGGCTGCGTTGCTGTGGAGCAAAGAGCACAAGTGAATGTTCGTGAGAGGTAAAGGGAGACTAGAGGGTGCTCACATAGGGAAGAATTGAGCTTTTGCTCGCTGGAGGAGGCGCGGCGTCGACGGAGGTGGGTTCGGCCGGAACCGAGGAAGAAGGAGTGCGCGTGGTGCTCCGGTGGTGCGGTCTTCAAATCAACTCAGGGGAACTGCTCCTCGGGTGGAGGGCACTCCGAGGCGGGGTTGGGGATGGCCGGGGCTGACCGGATCTGGGAAGCCAAGGCGGCCGGCAGTGGGGGTGGCAAGGGGAGAAGGAAGAGGAGGCGGCACCTGGGACGCATCTGCGCCGGGAGGAAAGAGCCGAGAGGCCGGGCCAGGGAGCCGAGGGAGGAGCAGCGCAGGGGCCGCGCTGGAGGCCGGAGGGTCGACGGAGCGGCCGGATCCGGGGAGTGATCTGAGGGGAGAGGCCAAGGAGAGGGGGCTTCTGGTGGAGGCGACGGGGCCGGTGCTAGGGAGGGAGGCTTGGGCGAGCTGGCGGCGGTGCTGGCTGCGGCCGAGGGAGACGGGGCGATGGGGGAGAAGAAGGGGACGGCGCCATAAAGCAGGGAGGCGAGTCAGGCAGAGGCGAGTGGGGAGATGAAGGGGGAGCCGGGCTATGCACTCGGTGGGTGGAAGAAATGGGCATGATGAGGGAGAAGCAGGGGGGAGGGAAAAATAAGAAACCGGGGGCGGTGGTCAAATCCGGTGGCCGAAGCTGGAGACGGCATGGCGCTCATGCATGCTCAGCTCAGAGCTCTCGCGCCGCGTGGCCATGCTCTCGGCAGCTGGCGAAGTGGAGCTGCTGCGTGGAGAAGAATGCCTGCCGGTGGGACTGGCAGGTCAGAGAAAGAGGGGTAAGGTGTCTCGGCAAGTGGGTTCGGTGGGAACATGGTCCGAACCAGAGGAACAGTAATGAAGAAAAGATTTTCCAGATTTTGTAAAAATCGGCTGGGAGCATCGGGATTTAATAGGCATAGTTTCTAAGTTCCTAAAACCCTGAAATTTTTATAGAAGGTTATTGACACTGCCTAGTTTATTCTGAAATTTTTATAGAGCCTTTCATGTAATAAAGTTTTCCCTATAATTGTTTGAAGTTCCAGTTTAAGTGTTTGATTTTCGATTTCCTTAGTTTGACTGGTTATTTTATCCTAGCAAATAATTTCTAAAAATTGTAAAATTTTTACGGTGAGTCTATAATATGTTCCAGAACCTAAGAAAAATACTTTTAGGCACTATTCACTTAATTTGTTTGTATTTTAAATTCAAATCCAAATTAGGTATGCGAATACGATGGAAACCAATTAATCTCCAATAATTTTCAGAAAATCCAATAAGCATATCAGAGAAGATAGAATCCAACTAAAATATTCTCACACTTGAACTTATTTGCTGCAATAAAAATGTTTTAAAAAGTTCAAAATTTCATAATTGTACCGTAGATGCTTAACTAATCCAACTTATAAATTTTGGGCTCTTACAAACCCTCCACGAACAACCGCCGAGCTTTTTGACATGGGTGATAGTTACGCAGCCGCTAGTGAAGCAGTTGAATGGAGTGAAGCCATAGATCAAAAAGATAAAACCCCTCGACCTTGTTCGGAGAAGCCAGAAAAGAAGCTTAAAAAGGTTCTCAAGAAGAAGAAGCACCGCAAAACGGACAATAATGAAGTCCTGATGGTCCCAGATAAGTTTACCAAATGTAAGAAGGACTATACTGGTCGGGGCAAGATGAAAAGTCCGACCGATGGGTTCAAGAAGAATAAGAAGAGGTGCCCACTTCATAAGCAGGCAGGGCATGATTTACGCACCTGCCGTGCTTGGCAAAAGAAGTTGGAGGATTACTATGCAGGTAAAGGCCCTCTTCCCTCAATACAGGAATTAGGAGAAACAAGCTCCAAGAAAGACAAGGATGGCGGCGAAGAGATGGAGTATCAAGAACCTCAACATACTGTCAGCATGATCTTTGGGGGATCTTCGTCGTATGACTCACGGCGTCATCTGAAAGCTATGGAGCGGGAAGTCAACCTTGTGGAGTCTTCGATCACCATCAAACCATCAAGGTGGTCAGACACGGTAATCTCCTTAGCCAAAGAAGACTGCCCTGTTCCGTCGACTCGACCGGGTAGGTTTCCTATTATAGTTGAACCTACTATTAATAATTGCAAAATCAATCGGGTTTTGATATATGGGGGTAGCTCTTTAAATATTTTATTTTCAGGAGCATTGGAAGAAATGCAGGTACCTAGATCCAAGGTGAAACTGGTAAAATATGCCTTCCATGGCATAGTCCCTGGTTCTACCGCAAAACCGATAGGACAACTGTCCTTACCGGTTACGTTCGGAAGCCCTGACAACTTCCGAACAGAAAAAGTTTCCTTTAACGTGGTTGATTTTGAAACTACATATAACAACATTCTTGGTCGTTCGGCTCTAACAAAATTTCTGATAGCTACGCAATACGGTTATTAGAGCTTAAAGATGCCAGGACCAAGAGGTGTCATCATGGTTAGGGGAGATCAGAAAATGGCTTACGCATGCGATCGAAGGTCTTTAGAACTGGTCGATGAACTTCGGACTAGAAACACTGACACAACTGCAATGCATGTCAAATGCTCTAGACCCAGATGAACCCTAAGGTTTGATTTGCTGGCCCGATCTTTCGATGAGAACGATAAGTCCGGTAGGCGTCGCTCAACTCTGACGATCTCGGCTACGAACACGCAAGGCTCGAAACCACGCAATCGCCGAATCGATTGACAAGTCATTATCAACCGTACGAATACGGTTGACGACCACGAAGGTCGATTCCTGCATACACCGAAGAAGCACGCAAGAACAAGATAAAGCAATCTAAAATTTCAAATAAAGATTGAAATATTAAAATTGGGATTTCGAAAGCGGTATTATGGTTGGTCTAGTCGACACAAGCTAATACACGAAGTTGCAACAAGGCTAACTTTTAACTAAACAAAATTCAAGAAACTAGAGGGGGTGCGAACTCCTTAAATACGGAACAAGGAGCCATAAAACTAAATGAACCAGTGGGGTGATACTAAAGGCTGTGGGTTATTGTTCATGTGAACAGTAACCACACCCCCGGGTGGGCCGCTGGCAGATGGGCCAAGTTCAGTATGATTACAAATCCCAGGTTGGGCCAAACAAGTGATATAACGTCTTCTTTTGATGATTACGATCAGTCCAGAAGGAATTTGGAGGTGAGGCTGGATCCGTTGGAAAGGTCTCGGAATAAGATTTCCAACAAGCCCAAGATCACCCGAATCGGATTCCGTTTGCAAATGTTACGCCTGTTTTAAGTTGGTCTTTGTCGGTGATTCGAACCGATCGACCAAAATGTATCCAGCTTGAACTCCTGCTTGGCACATGTAGTAGCACCATGGCATGTACACATAGTGCCATGGCATGTAGACGTAGCACCATGGCATGTGACGTAGCTCGATCCAATTGGGTAATATGGCATTGCATTAGCCGAAAGTCCAATTGGAAAAGATGTTGGTGAAGTAAAGGAAGTAGAGGATGCAAAGTCAAAGAAAGTTGAAGCGATGGTTGTATCCTTAGGGTCGATGTCCTCATCATCCCCCTTTCTTGAATTTGAGTCGTCCTCGACTCAATCGTTTTCCCCAAGTCATCACTCACCGCAAAAGATTAGTAGCAACGGAGGCAAAGAAACATGCACTTCTTCTAATGGACACTGAGATTCTTTGCAAATCATAGTATGACATTCAGATTCATGTTTTTACATATCAATGCAATTAGATTTTGTAGCTAACATAACAGGAGCTTTCAATTTAATTTCACTTGGAGCTATAATCTTACGATCATCTTTTGTGTTCTCCGTACTTGTTCTCTCGTATCTTTCTAATTCTTCCTGTAATATGGCAGCAGGAGACATTGGAAGTAAAATGATTTTTCTTTCTTTATATGTGAAACTATAATGATTAGATCTACCATGATGTTCAGTATATCTATCATATTGCAAAGGTCTACCTAATAATAATGAGCATGCTTGCATAGGTACGACATCGCAATCAACATAGTCATGATATGATCCAATAGAAAAATGTACGCGCACAAGTTTAATCACCTTCAACTTACCACCAGAATTCAGCCATTGAATGTAGTAAGGATGAGGGTGTTGTGTTGTGGTCAAGTCAAGCTTCTCGACCATGTCTATGCTAGCAAGGTTGTTGCTACTTCTGCCATCAGTGATGACTCTACATGAACGTTCCTTGATGACGAACTTGGATTGAAACAAAATATGACGTTGATTTTGTTCAGCAAGCTCCATTTGGGCACTTAGCACACGCTGTACAACTAAGCTTTGGTACATGTCAGAGGCCTCATGGCTTATATGTTCTTCCTCAGTTTCATCACCTGCATTGTTAGTTGCAACCAAAACTTGATCTTCCTCAATATCGCTAGCTGAAGTGTACTCACCATTGTCCTTAATAAGTAAAGCTCGCTGACTTGGGTAATCACACATCAAGTGCCCAAATCCTTTGCAACGGTGACATTGTACATCTCTAGATCGCCCTGTCGAAGCAACGGACGAAGTACTTTTTATAGGGACTTGTACCTCTGTTGATTTGCTTGCATTAGGGACATGCACAGGAGTGGAAGGGGCAGAAGGGGGCACACGGCTTGAGGAGGGTGCCACGTGTTGTTGCTGACTTGGCCGACCTGCAAAAGATCCTCCAAAATTGCCCCTAGAGCGAGACTGTCGCCCTGCACTTCTCTTTCAGCTTTGCAAGCAAGATGGAACAAACGAGTGATAGAATTGTATTCTTTATAATCAAGTATGTCCTGAATTTCTCGGTTTAAACCTCCTAAAAATCTAGCCATCTTAGCATCTTCAGTTTCATCTAAACCACAACGCAATAAACTAGTTTGCAATTCTTGATAATAATCCTCTACGGAACTACTACCTTGTCTTAAACGTTGCAATTTATTCAGCAAATCACAAGAATAATATGAAGGTACAAATCTATGTCTCATTGCTCTTTTCAAAGCATTCCATGTTCTATGTATGTCCTGATGAGTACGCCCATATTCACTCCACTAAATAGACGCAAAATTAGAAAACTCACTAGTAGCAGCTCTAACTTTCTTATCTTCAGGGAATTCATGACAGGCAAATTTTTGTTCTACGGTAAGCTCCCATGTGAGATAAGCATCAGGATCATATTTTTCAAAGAAAAGAAGGCATAGTAAATTTAATTTTACCAAATGCATTATTATGGTCACGTACCTCACGTTGATTTTGTCCCATACCTTGACGATTATGATGAAGCCGACGATGGTTACGATCATTGTGCATATTGGCTCCATCTGTTTCCGTATCAGCAGTGTAATTGTTCACATCTTCTTCTTCCACCTCATCTGCCCAAGAGCGGACCGCGGTGGTGTGCGGACGCAGGAGGTGGTGTGCGACAGCGAGGGGGTGGTGCTTGCGAAAGGCGGGAGGGTCCTCCACTCTTGGCTCATGATCATGGGTCCTGTTGTCAACAAGTGGCTGACGCTCAAGGAGCGCAACGCGTGTGTGGAGCACCACGAGATTGTCATTGATCTTATCCAAGGCATCGCGAACACTCTCACCGAGCGAGTGCTCAATGTGCCGCACGAGAGCGAGCTCTCTCGTGCGAGGTGTGAAAGATCCCTCACCAGTATGCCCCAAAGAGTGGTCGTTATTGTCTACACCATGTGTAGATCCATGTGACCCTGTCATTGTTAGTAGAAAACAAAGAACCAATCACATGTATATGTCCCTATGAACTACTAGGTTCGAGTTTCACAAGTCGCTCACACTCAAACTTATACCCGCCTACCGTTCTTACCAATGCAAAGAAGAAAGTGGTACAACCAATGGTTGGTTCGTGATACTCTCACTTGTGATCACCTAACGATTGCGAGGAAGCGCACTTTCTTTGAGTTAGTAGGAAGTGGAGCTCGGAAGGCTAGTATGTAGCAAAGGAATAGCAATTATTCAATTGAGCATGCAAAGTTGAAAAACAGTTCAAAGTACTAGTCACAAGTGTTGATCCTAGTCTAATCAAAGTTTAGCTAATTAAAGCCCCACTAAGAGATGTGTATGTACGCACACGCAAAGATAAATGTGACTTGATGTAAGCAATGAAAAACCTCACAACAAGTGCTAGGAGAGACGCTAACCAACTACTCAAACTTCTTTGTAGGGCACAAGATGGTTCACACGATGTAGAGCACAAAAACGGAATAACGTGCAGCGTAAACAGCCCTTTAGTTTAAGCAGAAAACAATAGTTAGCATCGAGAGATAAAAAGCAAAGTTTTATATGGCTTATATATACTGTTTGAAAGGTTTCGATGATATGTACAACTTTGCAGTTGAGGCGAACCCCAAATTCTGAAGGGGAGACTGAAAGAAATGGCAAAAACCGAAACCGAAAGCTTGTGACATGAATTCGGAGCCGAAAATTACCGATTTTGGGTTCCCTGGAAGGAGATTAGTGCATTAAGTGAAAAACATGCACCTCGTTGTTAGCTTTCCAACGAGTCCAAGAACGTCCAAATCGGACACCATATGCAAAAGTTATGTCCGTTTTACTGAAGGTCTCTCGGAAACGGAATCGTACTCGGACTGGAAACCGACTCGGTTGCAATCTTTAAATTGCTATATCTTTTGATTCCGTTGGCTAGTCTTGCTGAAATTTTTTATGCAAGCTTGTGGCTACATGTAGAAGGGCTTCACCAATTTTCACTGATTTTTGGTGTAATATTATTTTTTTCTACCACGACTTTTGTTTTGTGTGGCGGCCTCTTTCTCCTTCTATTATTTTTCCGGCCCTATGGTTTTCCACGAGTCGCAAAAAAAAACAGCAAAGTGTTCTCTCTTTTTTGGGGCAGGTCAGAGCAGTTCTAACCCACGAATTTTATATTTAGATGTAAAAATTACGAACCCTAAAACAACGACCAAGCGACGCGAAGGAAAAACACGAGAAGCAATCTAGACAACGACTAACTAGACAATAACTAGAGCTAAAGATCAGCAACTGGACATGACAATGCAACCAAAAATTCAACAAACAAACTGAAAAGAAAAAATTACAAAGGCTCAAGGGGCTCGGTATGGATGATAGATGTATTTTTCTGGTAATTTTTTGGACTCTAGGTATGAAAAATGAATCTACTACTAGAAAACAAGAAACTCTCACCGAAGAACTGTAGCTCTGATACCACCTGATGAACTCTAAGGTTTGATTTGTTGGCCCGATCTTTCGATGAGAACGATAAGTCCGGTAGGCGTCGCTCAACTCCGATGATCTCGGCTACGAACATGCAAGGCTCGAAACCACGCAATCGCTGAACTAATTGACAAGTCGTTATCAACCGTGCATGAATACCCGGTTGACCTGACCACGAAGGTCGATTCCTGCATACACCGAAGAAGCACGCAAAAACAAGATAAAGCAATCTAAAATTGCAAATAAAGATTGAAATATTGAAATTGGGATTTCGAAAGCGGAATTATGGTTGGTCTAGTCGACACAAGCCAATACACGAAGTTGCAACAAGGCTAACTTTTAACTAAACAAAATCCAAAAAAACTAGAGGGGGTGCGAACTCCTTAAATACGGAACAAGGAGCCATAAAACTAAATGAACCAGTGGGGTGGTACTAAAGGCTACGGGTTATTGTTCATGTGAACAATAACCACACCCCCGGGTGGGTCGCAGATCGGCCAAGTTCAGTATGATTACAAAGCCCAGGTTGGGCCAAACAAGTGATATAACGTCTTCTTTTGATGATTGCGATCAGTCCAGAAGGAATTTGGAGATGAGGCAGGATCCGCTGGAAAGGTCTCGGAATAAGCTTTCCAACAAGCTCAAGATCACCCGAATCGGATTCCGTTTACAAAAGTTACGCCTGTTTTAAGTTGGTCTTTGTCAGTCGATTCCGAATCGATCGACCAAAATGTATCCAGCTTGAACTCCTGCTTGGCACATGTAGTAGCACCATGACATGTACACATAGTACCATGGCATATAACGTAGCACCATGGCATGTAGACGTAGCTCGATCCAATTGGGTAATATGACATTGCATTAGCTGAAAGTCCAATTGGAGAAGATGTTGGTGAAGTAAAGCAAGTAGAGGATGCAGTGCAACAGGTTGAAGCAGTGGTTGTATCCTTAGGGTCGATGTCCTCATCACCCAGGGTGACACCCAAGCCGTCCGACCAGACAAAAGAAGTACTCCTCGACAAAGGCGTTCCCTTGGGAAGCGTCAGATCAGGAGACACTAACAGGTCCATCTCGAAGGTGCTGGTCGGAGAATGACTCAACCCAAAATAGATAGAGTCGCTCATATCCTTCCTCCGAGCAAATCAGGACGTGTTCGCTTGGCAACGTCCAACATGCCCGGGGTTCCCAGGGAGGTGATTGAGCATAGGCTAGCTCTCCAGCCTGACAAAAAAGCAGGCAAACAAAAATTAAGGCGCTTCGCGCTTGATCGGAAAGAAGCGATCTAGTCGGAGATTGAAAAGCTCCTCAAGGCTGGATTTATTCGTGTAGTCCATCACCCTCAATGGCTCGCCAACACTGTAATGGTTAGAAAGAACAATGGAAGATGGCGAATGTGTATAGACTTCACAGATTTGAATAAAAACTTGTCCCAAGGACAACTTTCCTCTTCCCTGCGTTGATCAGCTTGTAGATTCCACCTCCGGGTGAGAATTATTAAGTTTTTTAGATGCGTATTCAGGGTACCACCAGATTAACATGAGTAAAGAAGATGAAGAAAAAACTTCCTTCATCACTCCATATGACACTTATTGTTATGTTAAGATGCCTTTTGGTCTCAAAAATACTGGTGTGACTTTTCAAAGATTAATGCAAAAAAACCTTTAGCCCACAAATAGGTCAGAATCTATAAGCCTACGTTGATGATTTGATTGTAAAGAGTATCAACGCAGGCGATCACATTCTTGACTTGCAGGAGACTTTCAACAACTTGAGAAGACATAACCTCAAATTGAACCCGGAGAAATGTGTGTTCGGAGTTTTCGCAGGAAAACTTCTCGGTTTCCTAGTTTCGGCTAGAGGTATCGAAGCAAATCCTGCGAAGATATCGGCTATCTGCTAGATGTGCCCTCCGACCATGAAGAAAGAAGTCCAAAAATTAACCGGCTGTATGGCAGCGCTAAGTCGTTTCATAGCCAAGTTAGGTGAAAAAGGGCTACATTTCTTTAAGCTTCATCGGAAAAATAAAAGTTTCGAATGGACAAGGGAAGCCAATGATGCCTTTGAAAACCTCAAAGAGTACCTTACGAGTGCCCCGGTCTTAGTCTCTCCGAGACCGGAAGAAACATTGCTGATTTACGTTGCTGCAACACCGCAAACGGTGAGCGGTGTACTAATCGTTGAGCGTGAAAACATCCAACGACCAGTATATTACGTAAGAGATGTCTTACATGGACCAAAGGAAAGATACCCACAGGTACAAAAGCTGCTCTATGGTCTCCTTATTGCTTCAAAGAAACTAAGGCATTACTTTCAAGCCCACAAAGTGGTCGTACCTACCGGGTACCCCCTTGGTCAAGTCCTTGGCAATAGGGAATCATCATGACGAATAGCAAAATGGGCGGTTGAACTAGGGACGTTCGATCTCCATTTCATCTCACGAACAGCAATAAAGTCTCAGGCAATAGCAGAATTCATTGCCGAATGGATAAACCCTGAATCTAAGTAGGAACCAGAATACGAGCGCCACGATGAGTGGACAATGTACTTTGATGGTTCTTTAATGCTTAAGGGATCGGAGTATGGGGTCGTCTTGATATCTCCTACTGGCGAACACATTAAGTACGCCATCTAGTTTAACTTTCCTGCTACAAACAATGTGGCGGAATACGAAGGTTTACTGGCAGGACTTCGAGCAGCTCATTCGCTCGGGATTCGCAGATTGCTAGTGAAAGGTGATTCTCAACTAGTAGCGAATCAAGTAGGGAAAGAGTATCAATGCTAGAGTACCAAGATGTCGTCTTATCTGGCGAATACGAAAACTCGAAAAGCATTTCTTCGGTTTCCAGATCCAACACATTCCTAGAAAAGAAAACTTTCTAGCAGACCAGTTGGCACGGATGGCGTCAACGAGGTCAACCTTCCCACCGGAGTTTTTCTCGAGCAACTTGATTCACCCTCGGTGGTCGAGTATTCCGAGAACATCAATGAAAAACATCAGGTCATGCTAATTGATTATGATAACATAGATGCTCCACAGATCGGTGACGATCAGGGTAGAGATTGCATGACATCGATCTACAATTATCTTCAGCATGACTTAATTCCGGAAGATGATGTAGAGGCCAATCATATAGCACGAAAAGCCAAATCATACACTCCAATCGAACGTACCTTGTACAAACGAGAATATCATGTAGTGTTGATGAGATGCATATCTCGCTCGGATGACATTAATTTGCTAACCGAAATTCATGGAGGAGTCTGTGGAGCACATCATTCCTACAGAACATTGGTCGGTAAACCCTTCAGGCAAGGATCTTATTGGCCAACTGCCCTTCATGATGCAAAAGAGCTCGTGACGAAGTGCGTACAATGTCAGTTTCATAGTAGACAAGTACATCAGCCGGCACAAGCTTTGCAAACAATTCCTCTTTCCTGGCCTTTTGCAACCTAGGGACTAAACATTCTGGGACCATTCCTAAGTGCATCCGGGGGCTTCGAATTCCTTTTCGTCATGATTGGCACGTTTACAAAATGGATTGAAGCCAAGCCAGTTGTTAAAACTACAACTGAGGCTGCTAAGTGATTCTTGACAAAAAAATATGATTACGCGATTTGGTGTACCCAGTCGTATAATCACAGATAATGGTACTCAAATTTCGGGCGACATTTTCCAGGAATTCTGCGATGAGCTTGGAATAAAAGTCCATTTCGCCTTTGTTGCTCATCCACAGAGTAATGGAGCAGTTGAGCGTGCCAAAGGTATCATAATGCAGGGGGTCAAACGCCGAGTATTCGACCAGCTAATAAAGCGGTCAGGAGCTTGGGTTCAAGAACTTCCTTACATCGTCCTATGGGTTATTGAACCACGACCGGCCAGCGACCGTGAAACATCATTCTTTTTAGTTTACAGAGCCGAAGCCATGCTTCCTCCGGAATTAAAAATTGGCTCTGCTCGTACTGATTGTTTTAATATAAACTATCAGGATAAACAGCGACTCGACGATATCAATTTCCTTGAGGAACGACAAAACCAAGCCTTGATGCGTTCGACAATCTATAACCAAGCCATGCGAAGGTACCACAACCATAAGGTGCAACCTCGCAGCCTAGCTGCAGGTGATCTGGTTCTTAGAAAAATTTAGAGCTAAGTAAATCACAAAAAACTTTCCCCAAACTGGGAAGGTCCTTACACTGTGGTCGAAGTCACCCTACTTAGGCTCGAAGACGATTAGCCATGTTTGACGGCAGAGTTTTGTCAAACTATTGGAACATTGATCAATTGCGTATGTTTTTCGTTTAAAGTTCATTTCTTTTCCTTTAAATTTAATAAATGTTAATTAAATTCAAAGAAGTGAGTGATGTTATTTATATGTTGGTACCCAAATCTGGTCGACGCGGTTCAAGTGCTCAAGATTATGAAGATCATATTTTTATTTTCAAAGTTCTGTTCTACTCTTGTTTGGCTCCGGGTAGGACACGAAAACCTCCCTGTCAAGTCTCTCCTTTTTCGCACGTGGTTCCGCCCACTGGAAGGAGCTTCCTAGCGACGGTACTTTTCTTACGATCCTCGCTGCCAGTCGGACTAGTGCATGAGCACGTATTGCGAGATATACATTATATCTTCATATCTTAGCGGTTCATTCCGACCAGCGTTGAGTACTATATAGAAATAAAACCACTTATCTTTCGTCTTATATATTTTTGCATATCATTTCTCTCTTATCAAGGAAAATCCTTTTTCCTTCTGACCATATATTGTCTTAGTAAGTACTTTGATTACGGAAAACAGATTTACAACTAGTCGAAATCTCACACTGGTTCCGACCAAAAAAGGTTTTCTAGTATTATCACGATCAGTTTTTCAACAATTGGTACAAACTTTCAAACAATGGTTGAGACTTAAGTTCATATTCTTGACCTACTGCTTATATAGTAAAGTTCTTCTACTATAAAACAGTCGGGGGCTAGGTAATATATGAATATCCATAAGTCAGCCGGATAAACACAAGCTTTCATTGATAAGAGAAAGGTAAGTTCTTTACATATTTTTGCATACTCTCTCTTTTTTTTTCAGGTTTTTAATACTAGAGATTGCCCATCTAATAACTGCTTGATGGAGATCCGACCTCCATTTCTTCTGCAAGCTTGTCGCCTAGATGTTTTACTTCCTTGAGAAACTTGGTCGCCCCCTCAGGCAAGTAGTTGAAATATTCTTTAATAGCTTGGAGGTCAGTAGAGGGGTCGGATGCCTTCAGCTTTGCCAAAGCGAGACTAACTCCACTAGCAATAGATTCCTTTACGGACTGGGCGTAATTCTCTCTTGTAGTTTTGAGCAAGCCCTTAAGGTCCTCCAAAAGATGGCCAAGGTAATTTACATTTTCCATTGGATCACTCAAGGAGGGCAGCTTTGATCCTGATCCCATATCAAAGATCATATTGTTTAGTGCAATGATCTTTAAGTCGAGGTTAAGCATAAGTGCTGCCCCCTTATCTTGCTCAAATTCCAAAGCTTTCTTTGCTTTGACTAATGCTTGATTTTGTTATGTATAAGCAAAACAAGTATTATGCCAAAAAGGATCAGAAGAGATATTAAGTCAAGTTTACGACTAATTACCTTTGGCCTTCTTCTTGGAATTTTCCAAGATTTCGTTATTTCTGGTCGTCAGGTCTTCGATCGACTGGTTTTTGGCTTGGTTCTCTTCTTCAAGCTTCAGTCTTCTGGCCTTTTCAGCCATAACTTCTTCTTTTATTTTCTTCAAATCTATCAAATATGATAAGAGAGAATAATTAAGAGAGAAAAATGGAGGCATGAGGAAGAAAGAATTAAGTGGAAAAGTGTTTACTTTCTAATTCGGAGTGTTTCTTCTCCAGGATTTTTATTCGCTCGGTCAGGCCTCCGATCGCAGCGAAGTTTTCAACCATATGCTACATAAATAGCATTTCTTCCTCAAGTTTTTAATAAACTTCAAAGAGAAACATAAGAGTGGTTGAAGACACTTACTTGAATTGCCACATCATTATAATCGGCAAAAATTTTATCAGGATTCGCCTTTGCAAGGCGATCTGATACTCTCCTCCAAGCTTCATCAAGCTCGTTATCCTCGATAAATCGAGGAGAGAAAGGGAAATTGTTAGTCTGGGAGGAGTTGCTTTCAGAAGTTGGAATCTGCTGTGGATCTGCAGAAATGCCTACCTCCACTGATGGATCACCACGGGATTTGAACCAGATTCTGGCACTGAAGCAGGCTCGGGGGCTTCCCTAACCACTTCCTTCTCAGGATTTCTTTCCAAAGGAAAGTCTTGGTCGGAGGTGCCCTCGATCACCGACTACTTTGGAATGACACAGTCGGGAATGACTGAACTCACCGGTCTACACAAAAGAAAATAGTTCAGAGTTCAAGATTTATCAAGAATATAAAAGGTATGTAGTCATATGATATTTTCATTTAAAGCATACCCGGTCATCTTCTTTATCTTGACTCTGTAGCGCACTGGCTTAAAATCTGTAGCGCTTGCTTTTCTGTTCTTTTCAACCAGTTTTTCCAATTTTGAACTTGTGAGACCCGGGGTATTTAACATCAAGATGATTAAAAAATTACAAATCAAATATCACGGCTCTCGGCGTATATGTACTTCCAGTATGCAAGACACATACCCATACAAAAATTATGCATCAATTCCATTCATTCACATAGAATCAAAGCACAGCAACAAACCAGAAGTTAATATAATAGAGATGAGTTATTACAAAAGAGAGGCCGACTGGCCAAATAACATACAAATACTAATTAAACAGCGGAAGCAAAAAATGCCATAAGATGGCCATATACAAAAGAGCAAATTAGTGTGCCTTTACCCACAAGGCAACCAACTGGACCGCCAAGCTAGTCGTCGAACCCGAAGCACATTTCACAAAAGTGAGGCCTTTGGGGCTCACCTGCCTCCTCTGCAACAAATAGTTAAGCAAAGTAAATGAGTACAAAAATTGTACTCCGCAAGACTTACATGTAGGGTAACAGGCCTATACATATGCTACATGCAAGCTTATTTAAGTGGAGGCTGTATGTTTCATTTTTGTCATAACACAATCTTTATTTGCAATAATGTAGTACATTTAAAAGCAAGTTTACAATCTGTTTTTATGGTTCAAATAACAGTAAAAGACAACAATAATATCAATACGTAGATGACAACAACCACCTGGAAGTGACTAACCCTATAGCCACCACAACCATAGCATGAATTCCCCATTCATACCACCCACATCAAGTTTTAGTTAAAAGTTGAAGTCTAGTTCTCACGGGGCATATCCAAGTGTATCCATAACCTAGGACGAGGCTATTCGAATAGTTTTATCCCTGCAGGAGTGTACCAATGTACCCACACGTCAGACCGCCTTTTGCCACATGATTAGCACACTTCCTTTGGTATGCGGGCACAGCTAAGTCCTACGAGACCTTTCCAATATCATGCATTAACTACGAGTCACCCGTATGGATAAAATCCATACGCTGTGTCGGGTCATCGAAAGCCTCTGGTCAACTACCCTCACTGTAAAGCCTCTGACAAGCTGCGATGCCCCTCGGGGTGGAGAACCTACCCTAATCTCCACCACCGCACACCCAACACAATACACATGATCCTTTTTCACACAACACACGCAACCCACCTCCCGCGACTGAGCTAACACACGCCAAAGTACTAAGTCAAGAAAGGTCCCATATCCCTCTCGTGTGGTTAGTACGCAAATTGCTCGGTACGGTGGCGCAAGTAACTCGGTCCTTGATTGACTTGGGCACCTTTCCTTGTCACACCCAACAATCACACCAACATACCATTATGCCCAAGTCTAAAGCAATTTTATTTTCAGTTTTAGATATACAAAATAACAAAGCACAAGGTGCTGAGCATAATAGAGTAATAATAAGATTTGTGTGATCAAGATCATCGACTAAGTCGATGACCGCCCAAAACTACCGATAGCTAAGCATGACTAAGCATATTGACTCGCAATCTACTAAGCGACAAGAGCCCATCCAACGAACTCTAGTCACAGCAAATAACCTAGGTTCATGTAGTAGAGGGTAATCATTTACCTACAGAGTATGCAACTATAGGATCAACTAACCATATTTTAACAACAAAATAGCAATGCATACATACAAGTCGAAATCAATATATTAGACTTGAAAATACTGGGATTAATATGATCAAACTGCTTGCCTTTATTTGCTGCAATTCTGGACATTCATACGAACTTCTCAATTGCACTCAATCGCCGCCGCCGTAAATCTAACAATAAGGCCCGACAAATTGTAAACACCGAATAAACACGTAACTCCAAAAAGTCTCCAAAATTAAGAAATTAATACGTAAGATAGAAAATGATGCATAGTTCTATTGGAGTTCATTTCAATTAGTTAGGGATTTGTGAAGTTTAAATAAACTTAACAGGACACCTAGCACTCACAACACTCTCTCCAGACATTCTATGTATACATCCACGATGATCATACAGTCAAAATCAATCCTCTTATATTATCGCTCTTTTATATCCTCATTCCAAGATATCACAACACTACCGTGAACTGGTCTCAACTAGAAACCCTAAGGGAGTTACTTAATAATGTAGGACCACACTATTATGAAGGCACTTTTACATACAATAGAGTATTTTGACCACGTCTAATTGTTTGGGATAATTTCCGAATCGATTATTGGGTAAGTTGGTTTAGAGAAGGTATTTACTAATTAAATATTCATCAACCAACTAATTATCCCACTAACAATTTTCAGAGTTTCTCCTAACCACCTTCTTCTCTTTGCCCATTCATTTCATCAAAGACCTTACAACCAATTTCCTCATTAATTAAATTATTCGAATTGGTTTTCAGATTAGGTTACTACGGACACTTAAGTGTTTGGTGGTTAATGTAATCCAGGTCTCTCTAGCTACAACCTTGATTAAGTCATTAATCCAAAGATGAATATGATCATGTTCAACACTATTCAATTACCTACAACTGCATATCTTTCCACTGAACTGAAACAAACTACAACTAGGGTTCTTCAATTCAAACCTTCAAATTGCTAACTATGGAATGTTTCAACATACAAGCAAAACTTCTATAAGCAGGATTCAGGGAGCTCACTTCTCAAAGATTCAGAGAGGACCCTAAATGCAACACAGAGGGCAGCAACCATCGCCAGCCATCCCACCCTGTGATACCTCCAGCACTCACCATAAACACGCATGCATGAAACATCACCAACACACATCAAGACAACAACTCAAGCATCCAAAAGATGTAATCAACAATAAGCTGTTAGAAACAAAGCAACAGAGAGAAACGGTGGGAGGGGAGCACCAAAGACGAGGTCCAAGATCGCCACCCTTTGCTCTCAACCCAGATTCATCAAGAGGTAACCCCCAGTGCACACCAGTTTGCGTGACACCATTGCACATCATTCACATATCACGGATCTCAAGATAACAATCTCGAAGCATGCGGTGAAGCCATCATCCACCATCTCCAGCAGCCTCCCTCACCCTAAATCCATCACCATGATCATGCATACATAATCACCACTAGCATTAGTAATAGATGCAACAAGATCTACTAAAATCAACACATCAAAAGCCATTAGGGGAGCCGGGGAACCAACCCAGAGTAAGCCGAGGGAGCCGGAGCAAAGCGTGCCATGGCCGGGGCCGAGGAGGCGCGCCAGGTAGAGAGAGGAGAGCCGAGGGAGCACAAGAGCCAGCCGCCGGCCGAGGCCGGCCGGATCTGGAGGAGCCGAGGCGGCGGAGTTGGCGTCGGGCTACGCTGGAGGCCGGAGGGCCGAGTGGATCTGGAGGAGCAGAGGACCGGATCTGGGGAGCCCAGGGCGGTCGGCGGCCAGGAGGGAGGAGGCACCAGGAGGAGGCGGTGCCGGGAGGGGAGGCGAGCTCGGGCGGCCCTTGGTGGAGAAAGAAAATGGAGGGGGGAGGAATGGCTGGATGAGGGGAGAGGCCGAGGGAGAACTCGGGAGCGGCAGCATGGGGGAGCAAATGGGAGGAGTAGGGAGGCCGGCTGCTGGAGGCGGAGGTGGTGTCGGAGCGCCGGATCGTGGGAGGAGGGCAGCAGCACGGCAGGCGATGGGGGAGCAGCGCAGGAGCCGGGAGACGTAGGGAGGAAGAGAGGGGGCGGCGAGCTGCGCTAGAGTGGAATCGGCAGGGGAAGCGGAGGGAGATGGCGAGAGGGATCTGGGGTGGAGAGGCCGAGGGAAGAGGAGGGCTTCGACTGGGAGGTGGGCAAAGGGGCGGCGGCGCAGGAGGAGGAAAGTGGCCGGGAGGAGGCGGTGCCGTGGAGGGAGAGAGAGACCGAGAGGGAGAGAGATCTAGGGAGGGGCGGGGGAGAGGAAAGGGAGAGAGGGGAGGGAGAAGGGGTCGACCGAGAGGATAAGGAAAGGAGAGGTGAAGGTGTCGGTCGCCTGGTGAGAGAGAGGAGAGAGAAAAAGGATTTTCTAATTTTTCAGAAAAAGCTGATGTGGTTAGGTGATTTTCAGACAGAGTAAAATGGCTCCGAAAAATATAAAAATTTTAGGAACGGGCTCTGACATAGATTATATTATTGTGTAATTTTTGTATGATTTTTCATGTCGTATATTTTCCCCCATAATTATTTTAAGTTTATGATGTGGCGTTTTGTGAGGACCCGGATTATTGGGCTTGTAATGCTTAGTCACCAATTGACCCTAGCATCACAAACGAAATAACCCGTGTCTTCGAGACATGTATACTTCCTTTAAATGCAAGTATACACACCTCTTTACAAAATTCATGCATCAATTCCATTCATTCACATAGAATCAAGCAAAGCAACAACTTAAGATAACATAAATAAAGGATAGTTATTACACAAGAGAGGCCGACCGCCAAATGACATATACATATAGAAATTGAAGCAATGAAGCAAAAGTGCCATAAGATGGCCATAAACCAAAAGAGCCAATCAGTGTGCCTTTAACCCACAAGGCAACCGACCGGACCGCCAAACTAGTCGTCGAATCCACAGCACATCTCACAAAAGTGAGGCCCTTGGGGCTCACCTTCCTCCTCTGCAACAAATAGTTAAGCAAAGAAAATGAGTACAAAAATTGTACCTCGCAAGACTTACGTGTAGAGTAACAGACCTATACATATGCTACATACAAGCTTATTTAAGTGGAGGCTGTATGTTTCATTTTCAGCACAAAGCAAACTTTATTTGCAATAATGTAATACATTTAAAAGCAAGTTAACAAATCTATTTTTAATGTTCAAATAACCGTAAAAGACAACAATATAACAGTAGATAGATGACAACAACAATCCTGGAAGTGACTAACCCATTAGTCACCACAACAATAGCATGAATTACCCAATTCATACTAACCATGTCAAATTTTAATTTAAAAGGTTGTAGTCTAGTTCTTGCACGACCTTACCAAGCATGTCCATAACCTAGGACGAGGCTATTCGAATAGTTTTATACCTCGCAGGTGTACCAATGTACCCACACGCCAGACCGCCTTTTCACCACAAGATTAGCATACTTCCTTTGGTATGCAAGATTAGCATACTTCCTTTGGTATGCTGGCACAGCTAAGTCCTACGAGACATTTCCAATATTGTGTATTAACTACGAGCCGCCCGTATGGATAGAAACCCATACGTTTGTCGGAGTCATTGTAAAGCCTCGGTCAACTACCCGTCGCAGGTAAAGCCTTGGACAACTACAATGCCCCTCGAGGTGGAGAGCCTACCCGGAATCTCTACCACCGCACACCCAACACAAGAACACATATCCTTTTCACACAACACACACAACCCCTCCCCGCGACTCGGAGATAACACACGCCAAAGTACTTAGTCAAGAGAGGTCCCATATCCCTCTCGTGTGGTTAGCACGCATAAGCGCTTGGCTTAGTGACACAAGTAACTCGGTCCTTGATGACCTAGGCACCATTCCATTCACACCAACAGATCACACCAACATACCATTGTGCCCAAGTCTAAAACAATTTTATTTTCAGTTTTTGAATTTACAAAGTAACAAAGCACAAGTGCTGGATATAATGGAATAATAAATAAATGTGTGATCAAGATCATCGACTAAAATCGATGATCGCCCATTGCTACCGAAACTAAGCATTTCTAAGCAATTTCAATTCGTATTCTACTAAATGACAAGAGCTCATCCATCGAACTCAAATCATAGCAAGTAACCTAGGCTCATGGCAGTAGAGGATAACCAATTCCTACAGATTATGCAACTATAGGATACTAACCATAATTTAACAACAAAATAGCAATGCATACATACAAGTTGAAATCAATATATTAGACTTGAAAAATAATGGGATTAACATGATCAAACTGCTTGCCTCTTTGCTGTGGGTTAAGATGTTGCTGAGGATCAATAATATTGTCAATGTTCTCTTCGGATCCTAACGAGAAAGCGAGAAACAACCGATAAGAACGAATAAAACGCAAAGACCCAACAGTAAATTCCCTCCAAAAATTCTGAAAATTTTACAGTAGCAAGAGCATGATTTATAAAGAATTTAGCAACAAGAACCAATTGATTTGGATTCTTAATGCAAAAGATATGGCCAAAACAATTTTGCTCAGCTTTTATAAATAAAAAATGCTACTATTCATTAGAAAAATTTTATGTAGCTATACTGGAGTTAGAAACATTTTTAGATTAAAGTTTAGTTAAAAACATGACCAACAAAGTTTTAATATCCCGAAAAATAATTAAAATGAATTAGTTATGCATTTTACAAGTTATCACATTTTTCAGTTGATAAATAAATCCTTTCGGGAAAATCAAAAATTGAAAATGACGTGGACGAACGTGGAGCGTTGATCTTGGATCCAACGGTCCAAGTCCCTGTGCTGACGCGCGCACGTGCGCAGCCGCGAAACCCTAAACGTCAACCGTTGGATCTGGATCCAACGGCCCACGTGGATCCGAGCGCGCGGGTGGTTCGAACGTCCACGCGTACGCGAGCCGTGGATTTGGGATCCAACGATTCACGCGGACTCGAATCGGGACCGTTGATCTTGGATCCAACGGGTCACAGACCGAGACGCGCGACGAATTCAAATCTCCGCGCGAATGTGGGCCGTAGATCTAAGGATCGACGGTCCGCATCGACTCACGCTCAAAACGACCATCTGCTTTCGTCGGCAAAATGACGGAAGATCGGCTCGCCGCCGCACGGCCCCGGCCGCGGTGCGAGCAAGTGCTCAAAATGGGTCCTAAACATCATTGCGCACCTAATGGTACCAATGGATTTGGCTGTGTGGTCGTAACGCGGCAAGTCGAGAGAACCGAAGTGGCTGAAATGACAAAAACGAAAATGGCAAATGCGCCACCGCGGTTCAAGGGAGCAAAGCAGCCACTAGGGACTAAAGAGGAGTTACCGAGCGCAAAGAATGCACCGAGGAGAGCCAAGTCGCCGGGCGAAGAAGAATGCCGATTTCGGCGGAAATTGGGGGAATCCGAATTCTGTTCGACCCTGAGCAAATTGAACCGAATTGAGTGAGGTTTAAGCTTCAGAGAGTAAAGGGGGAGCAGAGGAGCGAAGACTTGAAGAAGAAAACCCTCACGCACCGACTCCACCAAGCTCCAAACCGACAATGGCGTAGAAGGATTTCAGGATCTGCGGCTCCAGCGGACTTGTGAGTGCTAGCTAGAGTTGCAGAGGTGCTAAAGGAAGCTAAGGGAGAAACAATGGAGCTTAAATAGCCGAGGATGGCCGAGAGCAACGGCGATATCCCGCTCGGATCAACCTGGCCATTTGAGCGCGAGAGAGCGACGGGAGCAGTTGGAGAGTGGACGCTTGAGGGAGGAGCACGACGGGCATTAAATGCGCGCAGAGATAGCCGTTTAAAGGCGACCGAGGAGTGGACTGGACGCGCGGCGTTTCTCCTCTGCGCACGCCATGGCTGGGCTCACGCGCACGCGGACGGAGGAAGGAGACGACGTGTCGACCGTCGGATTGAAATCGAACGGCTGAGTTAGATCGAGTGGATTACAACGATTCCGTCGTTCGGTTGATCAAGGGCCGTCCGATGCTTATCCAACGGCTCACAACGCGCGTGCCCGATCGACCGCGTCGGTGCGTTTAGTTGGTTGGACCGAGTCAAGTGGCTCGAGCCCGAGTCTGGTTCGAACCCGAGGAACAGTGCAAACCAGTTAGAATTTAAATTTTAAACATCTGATTTTTGAGGAATTATTTGGGGTAGCAAACAAACTCTAAAATTTATGAAATTTTAACTGGAGCTTGCTGACAGCAGGAGGAACCTCCCATAAAATGTTCAGAGATTTTCATGCCCTGAATTTTTCTCCAAAAATTCCAGAAGAGGGGAAAAAGGGTTTGACCAAATTTGACTTGCCTCTAAAAATTATCAAATAATTTCTAAAAATCATGAGATAATTCAGAGGTGTTGCCAAGCCTCCCTAGAACTCAGGGAAAAGATTTCCAAGGGTTTGGCACAAGACCTTTGCCACAAAGGTTTTTGATTGGAGTCAAATGATGATTTAAATTTGATTTTCCATAATTCTTTTTAAAAGAATTACAAAAATGATCAAGGGCTTCAAGATGCAAGAAAAGTTTTAATTTCTTCTTATTTTCTTATATTTTAAACACAAATCCATATTTGGGATGTTACACGTTTGACTTTTGATTTCCTGAGTTTGACTAGTTGTTTTAACCTAGCAAATAATTTCTAAAAATTGTAGAATTATTAGAGTGAGTCTATAATATGTTCCAGACCCTATGAAAAATATTTCTAGGTATTATTCACTTGATTTGTTTGTATTTTAATTTCGAATTCAACTTAAGCATGCGAATAAAATAGAAACCAAATAAACTCCAATAAATTCCAGAAAAACCAATCAAGCTGTAACACCCTAGCGCAACATGAGCCTAGAATGCTACTAAAATAACAATATCACAAATACAAATCCAAGACACTACAAAAAAATTCGGCAGAACCTCCTTTGTATAACCAAGTTTACCGGAGATTCCAATAGATGCTTATAAAATTATCACTATTTCAACATCCAAAGTTCATCGAAGCATTCATAAATAATCTACTCAGCTAAACATAAGCAAGCATAGTGAAAATTTACCACTCTCATTATTACAAATAAACCGATGCATTCAAGTATAGCCAAAGTTAATCCTTAAGCAGTTTGCTTGTTATAAAGGTACGGTCTAAATGATAATTATCTTTTCAAGAATATGTGGTAGTGAGTGCAACCAAAGCAACCCTACTCCCTCCCATGCATGCCGTCCGCAAACGAGATACCTAAAAACACAACATCAGCAAGTGTGAGTCCAAGACTCAGCAAAGTACAAATAGCAAGACAATAGCCAACCCAACTGTAATTAACAACATCCATCCACGTAACCCAATAAGAAATATGTCTCATGCTTATGCGATACAAACTATTCAAATGCACTTTTCTTTCTCTCTTTTGCATATACCGGTATTGCGGAGTGTGCATCTGTCGATGCACACCCATGCCCAAAGAAAGCTAAAACCGAGATCTACAACTTTCTAAGAGGAGATCAGGTCAGACAATGAACATAACGTGCAAAATCGACAAGGCGCACGGCAGGAGAGAGGTGGGAGAGGCGGTGGCTCAAAGTGGGGAGGAGGGGAGAGTGGGAGTTTAGGGTTTGGGGGTGGGAACCCCTTTTTTGGCCACCACATGGGCCCTCTGGTGCGCCCAGCCCAGTTGTCGAGGATTTACGGAAAAACCCTTCTCTTTTCAGGAATTTCTACTCATTTAATTTTCTTTTCTCCTCCCGGCTATTTTCTAATTACCCGATTCAATTTCGGGGTATTACACAAGCATACCAAGAATATAGAATCCAACTAAAATATTCCCACACTTGAGCTTATTTGCTGCAACAAAATGTTTTTAAAAAGTCCAAAATTTCATAATTGTACTGTAGATGCTTAACTAATCCAACTTATTAATTTTGGGATGTGACAGAACTGGTAAGGTTGGTTGCACCCTCTACATCCTCCAATGGAAGATCAGATGTAGTACTTTCAACCAACTAGTCGAGAGTAGAATCCCTGATCATTGGATCGGAAGGTGTAGGTTCGTTGGTCACCAAAGCGCTTGCTTCAACGGCCCTTGGCAAATCTTGAGCAATCAGATGGGACTCAATGACTACCGCCTGATTTAACAAACAAGGTTAGTCGGGTGATGAACATATCTTTTCATCTAAACAAAGAGTAATTCCTTTGGTTACCTACCTCTACACGATCACTAGTGATCGTAAGGTTGGTCGGTTCGTCAAATGGCTCACCGGTCTCCGTGGCCTCATCAATTCTCAGACCAACCGACTACATATCAAAGAGGATTTTTAGGTAAACACCGATCGAAAGAGATTGTAAAGGTGAAAAATAATTATCAAGCTTACCCGGAGTCTCTCAGCCCTCTCTTCAGCTGTAGTAACTGCTAAGATCAGAGGGAAACTAGCCTTTTCGTTAGGCTCTCCAGCGCAGATCATCCTGATCCGACTTCTGATCTCATCAGAAGACAAGGCTATAATAAAAAAGAGAGGTCTCAGGGTTATGAAAGCAATTTACCAGAAAGGTATGCTGGTCGGATTCTTACTGGGATTTACCTTCCTTAGTGTTCCTGGTCGCATCATCACGACCAATGTACCAGAGCATCGAATGAGCTCTGGCCTTCAAAGGACTAATTCTCCGCATGGAGAAGTCCATCACCACGTGCCAGGAGGTTAAGCCCCTAACACTCAGGAGATGGATGGCTTCAACCCATCTCCCAATTTTCCCCTTGTGGATATCGTGAGGATATGTGCACGATCTCAGGATGATGAGTCAATTGGCAATGGCTTTGTTGGTTTGCAATTTGTCGCGTTTTCGGGTTTGCTCTGTGGTCGTCAGTCACGGCGGTCCGACCGGCCGATGGAAGGTCCGACGGCAGTTGCTTACCGGTCCGACCGCCAAAGAAAAGTGGTTTTGGAGCCGAGCCAAAATAGGTTATGTAGGCAAGTGAGGGGAGTCTCCTGGATGTGGTCACATCATTTTTGGAGCTCCCAGCCAAAAGTTCTATTGAGTTGAAAATTCCAGAAGGTTTCGGATTTTCACAATGAAAATTTGGCTAAATCTTTTCAGGCGGTCCGACCGCCGTTGTGGGATCGGTCCGATCACCGAATCGGTCGGACGCTCTGTGGGCTGACTGACCGCCGATGACTTGGAGGGTAGCCAAGTTGGCATTGAGTTGATTTGAATGTGTTTATTGTATGAACTTCAATGCTTTATTGTTGCATATTGCATTGCGGGAATCGTGGGTCAAGTTGTGAAGAACTTGTTCCGGAGATGATTTGTTTGTCTATTCTTTGTGCGGTGGATTGCGTGTCAATGACGCCAACGGTGAGGTGGATCGGGACTACGCTTGGAGAGCTGAGGTCCATAACGATCATGGATGCCGGGTGAGGTCGTGTGACTCAAGCAATGATGCAGAATGGGAAAGATGGATCGAACGGGTAGTTGGTGCATTTGGTTGGATCAAAGTGAGCTAAGTCGGTGCAAGTCTCTAGGAGGTTCCGATGGGATTCAGACAGGAGAGACTTGGCGACGTGATGAGAGCCGCTGATCAACCTACACGTGGTGAAGCAGGCGATTGCTTCAACAGTTGTATGTGTGTGTGGGTCCCAAAAGTGAAACCCTAGGCTTCTCCTATAAATAGAAAGGGGGAGATGTAAAACCCCTTGAAGCATTTGGAGCCCTCTTCCTTTTTTTCTAGGGTTAGGAGAGGAGAGGAGAGGAGAGCTAGGGTTTGGAGAAATTATATGCTCCTTGTGTGAGCTCTTGTCCTCCTTGTTGGAGTGGCTTTGTAAGCATCTTGTGAGATCAATCAATCTTGTGATGCTTGCTTGAGAAATCATTTGTCTCCCTTTGCGTTCTTCTCTCTTTTGGATGATTTTGGTGCTTCCTTGATTCAAGGGTTTTTGCTTGGTCTCTTGACCTATTTTGTCTTGCTTTGATGTGTGGGAATACTCCTAGAATCATCTAGATCATCACCCCCCACAAGCAAGTCTTGAATCAAAGATTTTCGTATTTCTAGGGTTTGTGCACTTCTTTGGTAAAACCTTGAGAGATCGTTTCTCTGAAGTGGATTCAAGGATCGCCGCTAGAAATAGCTCTCTAATATCCTTAGGAGGTGTGCTCGAAATTTGGTCAAGTTTCATTGGTTGAATCAAAAGTTGGATCAAATTTCATTTTGAATTGGGCTTGGTTTTTCTGCTCGACTAAATCGGTCGACCGGTTTTAACGCGCGTCCGTCCGCCGTGTTTGAATCGTTCAAGATCGCGCTGGTCGAACCGATATCCAACGGTCCGACCGCTTGATTAATAGCCGGTCCGACCGCCGCTGAACGTCGGTCCGACCGCTTTATCTCAACCGGCTCGACCGCCAGCATCTACCCGCAGCAGTGAATTCAATTCTCCACATTTGTGTCGTGTGGTTGTGGGGTTATCGATTTCAAGACAAGGCTTCCATCGTGGCGCTATCGATCTTCTTAGCTTTCATAGCTAAAGGAGTAAAGTTCGTGTTGAATTTGATTAAGACGAGAAAGTTGAGAAAGCGCTTATTCACCCCCCCTAGTCGCCTTTACGGTCCTACAAGTGGTATCGAGCCGGCTAGCTCTTCTCATAGATCTTAACGGTCTTTGGAGCCATGGCGTCGATGATATTCAATCAGGCCTCATGTTTTTGATGGAGTTGATTTTGCTTATTGGAAGGCCCGAATGCAGGCCCACATCGAGGCTCAAGGGCACGCAATTTGGCTTAAGGTGAAAAACCCTTATGTCGTGCCAACCGATGACAATTTGATCACTCTAGATGTGGAGAACAACAGCAGGGCTCGAAATTTCTTGATTCAAGGTCTTAGTCGATCTGAGTTTAAGCGTGTTGCTCATTTGTTTGTCGCTCATGAGATCCGGCTTGACTCTTTGTGATTATCACGAGGGTCCATCGCGATCAAGGAAGTGAGACAGAACCCGGTGAAAAAGCATACTCTAAGATCGAGCAAAGGCCTCGTGAATCTTTAGATGAGCTGTGGGGGAGATTTTCTAAAATTCTTCATGATCTCCGCGCTGTTGATCTTGTCTTCACTGAGTCTGAAAATGCACGCCAACTTTTGGGTGCTTTGGATGTGAAGGTCTAGGGGATGAAGATCAACGCCATAAATGACAACAATCACATGAGTGAGCTTACCATGGATAAGCTTTACTCTAGGTTGAAGACGCATGAGATTGATTTTATCTCGCGTCTCCCATGACAGATTCGATGGCTTTAGTGGTCCACCAATCTAAGGGTAGATATTCGATTCTATGGATTGTAGCTCATCCGGCTTTTCTTTGTCGACTTTGCACTCTTTGAGTGATGAGCAACTTGAGAGACTACTCGAAGATGATTTAGCCCTCCTATCCACAAAATTCACAAGAGCTTATAATAAGTGTGAGGAGTAGGAGGAGAGGTGGACCTATCACATGCTTTGAATGTGGTGGCGAACCACATTCGCTCTAGATGCCCAAGTCAAGGTCAAGGAGGAGAAGGAGTCACAAAGGCATCCTCAAGCGAGGATGCTAAGTCCAAGAAGACAAACTATCGCAAGTTTGTCACCGGTCCTTGAAGCTCTAGAGGATGTAAGCATGAGCGATGTGGACTCGGAGGTGGAGGACGACAAGAGTGACTCCCGTGGCACGAAGAAGGCTCGTGATTTCACGGGCATGTGCTTCATGGCTAAGAATTGCCACGACAGCGACTCCTCCAACAACGAGGATCCTTTTAGTGATCCCGATGAGGTATGCCCTTCACTTCGACATGAAAGGGTTTTGGTGCTTCTTGAACAAAAGCGCATAAGCAAGCTAAATTGATTAAGAAACATGATACTATGATTGATAATTTGAACCTAGAAGTGGTTAGGCTCAAATCCATTAATCCTGATGATTTCTGTGATTCATGCTCTAGCTTGCTTAATGAATTGTCAAGCTTAAATAATGCTCATTCCTCTGTTGAAAAACAATTGAAAAATGCTCTTATCGAACTAGAATCTCTCAAGTCTAGTTACGCTTGCATGGATGCCATTCCGCTTGGTGTGACTACCTTGGATGCTATTCCTTTAATTTGCTCAAATTGTGCTTTGCTTGAATTAAAATTGGATAGCTCCTTGAAAGAATTGCAAAATTTGATGCTAGTCACACTTGCTCTCATTGTAAGAACAATAGGATTAAAATGCAAGAGATGACCAAATAGTTGTTTACTCTAGAGCCGCACCTTGTGAAAATTGTCCTAAGCTTACAATTGAGATTGAAGCTTTAAACAAGACTCTTGAAGAGAAAGCTAAAATTGAAAAATCCATCTCTCTTACTGCTTCCAAGAAAGTCATTGATTCTTCCTCTTGTATGTTGCATGCTGAAGTTGAAACTATTGTTGGTAAGATACAAGAGGCTTTTAGAGTCAAATTTAAGGAGCAGTTGAATAGGATTGGAGAGTCCTATTGTGTGTCTTGTGAGGCTCTAAAAGTGGAAGTGGATCTTCTTAAGAGCAAACATGTTGAGGCAATCAATTCTAAAAAGTGCTCTAATTGTGGAGTTTTGGCAAAAGAGAATGATTACCTCAAAATGACTCTTGAGAAGTTTTCTAGTGGGAAAAAGAAACTCAACTTGATTCTAGACCAATCCAAGGTGAGTGTGAAAAACAGTGGCCTAGGTTTTAAGTCCCTAGAGCTTTCCAAGAATCACCCACCTAAGGTTGCTAAAATTGTGAAAAGTGGTCTGGTTGAGTAAGAACCATCTAAGACCTTCAAGGTTGTATCCAAAGCTGCAGGTTTTGCTCAAACTCTTTCTGGTAAGAAATGTGCTTCTGTTTCACCAGTACGGACCCCTCAAAAGGTCAAGTACTATTGCACCTTCTGCAAGAAAGAGGGCCACACGGTTGAGTTTTGCTTTCGGAGTGCAAAGATTGAGAGGAAAGAGAGAGTGAGCACCTTGAGATCCATCAGAGGAGTCTTTTCACCAGCTGTAGTCTGTAGAGCCAGGCAACCTATTCATCGTACCACATATAGGCCTAGGTTTGTAGAGAACTTTGTTGACTCGTTTGGTGGGTCCAGCAGCAGTTTGGTTTAGGATATCGTGAGGAGAAACCACGGATAGCACCTAGACAGGGGGAGTATCGGTCTTTTAGTAGATCGTTTTGGAGAGGTCCAGGTGGTGCTCGTGGGCATTCTTATGATTTTATTCCTGATCATTTTTCTGCTGCTTCTTTTGCTATTCCCAGGCATCGTGCATCTCAGTACTGGACTCCTAGATCGTTTATCTCAAATCCCAGTACTGAGGCATGGATGTTTTGAGGGAATTTGCTCTTTTTGCATTCATTGTATCATAATGCATTTTTATTTCAAATATCTTGCATTGCTTAATAAAACTTATGAGCTTTGATTATTATCCTTGTATGGCTTGATTTCATATTCTATACCTTGTCATATCAAGTGATAGTCTGCTAGACTTCTTTTATGGCTCTTCTTGTTTAGCTTAGCTTTTGCCTTGCTAGCTTTATATATGTAAGCAAATTGAATCAAATCATGTCTTGTTGGATCTTGTGACTAGTTTTGCTCTAGTGTTCCTCTTATGATTCTTGCCATGTCATATAGGTTGAATTGAGTCTTGAACTTATTTTGAGATGAAAATGAGCTTTTTAATTTCTTAAGTCAAGCAAATGAAAAATGAGATTTTCTGTGCGAAAAAACTGATCTCATCAATCCTTTCTCATGAGACGGCTTGCCATTGCACTAGGCATGAACTCAGGGGGAGTTTTGGATGACCGAGACCACTCTTTTAAGCTTATCGCTTGAGATGGTCGCGGCAAGGCTTGAGATCTAGCACAGTGAAAAAAAAATCCTTTTTAGGAAAATGCTCAAAATGCTAAGTGCTTGAGCTTTGCTTCAAGAGTGTACTCTTAATGCTCAAAATGCTTAGTGCTTGAGCTTTGCTTCAAGAAATTGCTTAGCAGATGAATGCGGTCGGAGCTTCAATCATGATGGTCGGAGGACAGGAAGTATGATGATGGAGATCATCATGTTAATGGCCATACTATTTCACAGTTTAATATGATTATCTATGAATGTTTATTCCTGTCATGCTATTTGATCATGCTTTATCATTAGATGTTTTAACATGGTAGAATAGTATCCCTCAAGAAAAATTGAGTTAATTTTATATCTTTCCAATTGCTGTGACCATCATGATTTTGATTGTTAATTGGTGGGTCTACCAAAGTAGGGTGTCATTAACTATCTTAATAAGATGGAGTGGGTGTGGGACACTCATATGCATAGTGTTGGTTTAACTTTATAAGGCTATCAAAAGAGTTTTGGGCCTTGGGGCATGGTATCGTTGGTTGTCGGGGCATAGAGATGCCGTCCAATAAACAAGAGTCATATGCGATATGATTGGCAAGAGGTTGCCCACCTAAAATCATTAGGTTTCTAGCAGTGATGCTAAAGCTCACTAGGACTTAATGATTTTTGGACCTTGAACTCACTATGTGATGTTTGAGGGAAACATGGTTTAGAACATATAGTAGGTGTATCTTTTATTGACTATTGATGATCAAGTTCGACCAGGTCTAGACTAGTCGTATAGTGATACGACTAGGTCCATACTAGTCGTATAGTGATACGACAAGGTCCAGACTAGTCGTATGGAGATAATAGTTGGTCATAGACTGGTCAAACACGACTACCAATATGAGTGTCTAGTAGAAGATCTTACATAAACATAGTATTGAATCTTTACATATATTTCTGTTGTAGATCATGACACATACTACTTCTTCTGCACATATCTTTAATTTGCAATCTGTTGTTGACTGGTTTCGTAATCTAAGAACTGTTCTCAAACAAGAAAAGAAGGAATATATTCTAGAGAAAAAGTGTAATACTCCTAATATTTCTAAAGAGGAAAAACAAACAAAAGAGAGTATAAAATTTTTATAAGGACTATTCCATAAAAACCCGCCAACCTGGGCCTCGGACCACGACCCAGGAGGCCCAAGTAGAGGCCGGCCAATAGGTGGGCGCCAGCCTCCCCCCCAAAACCCTAGCCGCCTATCCTCCCTCCCTCCTCCCTCTTGTGGCCGCCACCCCCTCCACCCCTCCTCCCCTGGCGCCGCCCCTTCTCCCTGCTGGTGGCCGGCTCCCTTGCTACCTCGCCATCCCTCATTGCCTAATATCCCCGCTATTTGGAGCAGGTTTGATCTTTGATTGCAATCGATTAGAGAGTTTCTAAACTACTGCGATTAGAATCAGTAATATTTACTCTACTTGCTTGTCAGTTTTCGCATAGTTAAAGTCCGAATTTGAGGTTAGGGTCTGCTTGAGATTTGTGGGGTTTGTTCTTAGCTTTCCATAGAGACCGCGATCACCCAATTCGGAGTTGTAGATTGGGAGATAGCTAGTTTCTTTAATGCTGTCCAGAAACAGTGACGAGATTACAACATTCGTCGTGTTTAATAGATAAGTTTTAGATAATGGCTGATTCAGGGGGGTTTCCCAACACATCTCTCGTAGGAAATTTTATTAGCTTTCCAGATTAACAAAGATCATGAATTTTGGTTCAGTCATTTGAAAGATATGGATTTTTCTTTTATTCTTTCCTTCCTTGATTTGTCATATTCGACTTCAAGTTTTCAATCAGAATTAGATAATGTTAGTGGCGTAATTAGAGAATCTCGCCAACTAGGTTATTGTAGATAATTTTGTTATATTTCCAAATAGTTTTAGACCATTGAATTTGGATGTACCAAATAAAAGTTACAAAATTCCCAAGTCAGTACTACCGAAGATGACACAACGATCTTCGGGACTAAAAGCAAAGGTTCAGATGGGGTACTATGATCTTTTAGTCACCTGAGAAGTTGTAGCCATGCTTGTGTAGATTCCAGGAAAGTTGGATTAATGAATTTTGTAGTTTTTACTCAAAAGTTATGAATTTTCCTTTGCCAGGTGTCTCTTTGGACAGATTGTGATTTGGAGTGCATCGGATAAGTTCGGGTTGTGATTAGGAGCGATTGATTTTATTTTGTTCCATTGTTGTGCCGTACACTTTTTAAATAGTATATTTAGTATAATTTTTGGTTGCCAGGTGGCGGTGAGCACCGGGGTTGAAGGTTTCCTGTCGTCATCGTTCCTCTCACGGTTGAGGCAAGTACAAATACTATTGAATGAATTGGTTTGCATCGTTCATAATAAATGCCATGGTTTACTTATAAGTTTTCCTTCTATACTAATGTCATCGAGTATTATACTCTCATGATAGATTGAGATTGTGAAGTTCAAATTGCATCATGGCATTCATTTTTGAACATTGAACTATGTGGTAGCCAAGGGTTGTTTCTTTTGAGGTCCCCGTCATACATTGGACGAGCATCAGGTCCCCGTCATGTATTGGACGGGCATGGGTTCCCGCACTAGTGGAGTGTGGACTTAAGGTCCCTGTGCCTTAGGGCACAGCCTTGGGTATGCATCAACGGATGCACTACTTGACATTACCGGTAATTGCAAAGAAGAAAGACGGAGCATTCATGTCATATGCATTGCAACGTACTGGAGTGATAGTTCCATTCTGCGGACATCGGTTGGCAAAATGCCCTGACTGACGACAGGTAAAACAAATTCTGGGTCCACCTTGTGGGTTGCTTCCTGGATTGGGGTTGATTGGTGCAGGGTTGCGGAAGTTCTGAGCAATTGGACGAGGTGCTGAAGTTGGTACAGGTGGTCTGACAGAATTCTGTGGTGGAAAACGGCTGAACGGCGGTCGAACCATTCTTGCCTTCAGTTGGGGTTGATGACTTCCTTGCTGGGCCATTCTGTGCTTACGGTGATCCTCTAGTTCTCTGCGCTTATCCTCAAGAATCAAAGCTTTGTTGATCATCTCTTGGAAATCAGGAAAGGTGTGGGCGATCAAGTTGACTTGAAGTCCAGTGTTTAATCCTTTCAGAAAATGACTCTCGCGAGCCTTGTCGGTGGCGACATCTTCTGCAGCATATCGAGCAAGTTGAGAGAACTTGTTGAGGTAGTCGGTCACTGACATTCCTCCCTACTTGAGAGCACAGAATTCATCCTTCTTGGATCCATGATTCCTTAGGCATATGATATCTTGGCGGCGGTTGTGAACTCTTCCCAAGTAATGTCTTGCGGCGTTCCATGCGCTGCACAGAAGTTTTCCCACCATTCGGCAGCAATACCTTCCATCTGGTGAGATGCGTACAGAACTTTCTCATGATCGCTGCATTGGGTGATCGCGCTTCCTCTCAACGACACGAAGCCAATCATCGCCTTCCATCGCGATACATGTCGAGAGAAAGTTGGTGGACGTGTTCTCATAAACTCGGCCAACTTGGATGATCCGTTGTGACCATGAGCAACTAGGGCTCCATTGTGATGCTGATTGTTGTTGTTCTGGTTGTTCATAGCTTGCATTTGGTTCATCATGGTATACATCAGCTGAGTCTGAGCTACCATGAATGCTCCAAAATTCTGCATATCAATTGAAGGTGCTTGTGGTGGAACTGCTTCTGCGGGGGTCTGCTCCTGGCCTTCTGACACTGGAGTATTGGAACCACTTGCAGCAGCTTGACGAGTCTGAACCATCTGGTGAATCTCCATAGGTTAGATAAGGTAGCAAGCATAAGATAAGTTGTAGAGCTAAGCGGGGTAGGTAAAACCCAGCAACATATTTTAAGAAAGCTCAACTGAAACTTTTATATCAATTAAGATAATAGTATGGCTTGCAAAAAATGCATAAGGGCTTCTGCAGCTCATACTTGCACACAAGAAATTAAGGACGAACCTAAGCACACAAACTAACGCCTAAAGGGCGACTCACAAACTTAAGACTGGCTAAGCCTGAAACAAACTCTAACGGACTACTCGATGAGATAGCCTCCGTAGCCCTGACGGTGCTCCCGCCTGCTGTAGACCTGAAAGTGAGCTGGCATCCTTGCAAACTGATCTCGATGCCCCGGATGGTGCAACAGAGCAGCGTCTCGTGCAAGTCTCGCTGGTTCCTTCCTCTCTCGCTTGCCTCTGGCTCTTCCGTTGGTGGTTCATCGGCTCTTCAGGTCTTCTTCTTCAGTGTCTTCTTCGTGATCGTGCGTTGTCCATAGAGAGTCTCTTCTAGAATGACGATCCTCTCCTCGGCTCTCTGAAGGGTCTCGTAGACACACTCCAGCTCTGTGGCGGCTAACTCCAATGATTCCTCCTGGGCAGCGGCGAACTGGGCAAGATGCCCAACGGTGTCGTTGCGTTCTCCCTCCGTAGACGGGTAGCGTGCAGCAAGATCCACGTCGGAAGAGCGGGGATGGTAACGGAAGACGGTGTCTCGAAGCTCTCGAGCGTAGATGTTGTAGATCCTCAAGATGGCAAGGCGCGAAGACTCCTAGATTGCTTCAATCCAAACATTCCTTCGAGCTGAGATGTTTAGGGGTTTGCTCGCCTTTGTGTTCTTCCTGGCGTAAACGGTCAAATGGCAAATCACTCCACGATCTCGGCCATTCACGATCCAAGCACTGCCACGGTACATCGGACGGTCGAATCCTCTAAGTACTTGCAACAACTTCCAAAGTTCAGCGGCAAGTCCTTCCTTACGCTCTCTATAGCTCTGAAGACGAGGCATCTGTCAAGATAGACAACTTTAAAACAGCGGGGAGGGAAAGAATTTCAGCAGTAGTTGAGTCAAGAGAGACATGAGATGAGTTAAGGAGTTCAATTAATCTTGCAAGTTAATTTTTTTTTGCTTTAGAAAATAATTTTGGACATACTAAGACGGCTGATCTAACTAAGGACAAAACCTACAGTCAGTATGGCTCTGATACCACCTCTGTCGGGACCCAAATATGCAAATCTAGACCCTCTGTGTATTCCGCACTAGTCCAGGATCACGCTAGTGCATACAGTGTCTACATTGATGAAATATCAACTCCATACAACGAAATATTAAATAAACGAGTAATTGGAATAACAAATAATTGTTGACCTTAAGGTCGAGTTTTACAATTATTAAGCCATGCAAGGCTGACAATAATGAAGTAAACTGCAGCGGAAACAAAGTAACTCCAGCGGACTCCCATCAATATACCACAGGCAACTGACTGGGATCAAGACCCTAACGATCAATCTTCGTAGAATTCCTCTTCAAAAGCTGGTGACGACTCCTCCACTTCTGTTGATTTGTTTAGCAAGAGTGAGTACACACCGTACTCGCAAGTCAAACCACAGAATGCAATTATACATGATGGCGTATTCCAAAGGAATGGCTTCTGTGGTTAATTTGCAGAAATGCAACATTTGCAATTGAATACAGATAATAGATTGAAACTTAATTGAAAACAAATAAATAATACTAATTTAACAATTGATTTCACAAAGAACACACAGTCTAATCAAGTTATACACACAGCTGCATAAATTACCTCACACAGCTGACCCTTCCCAAAAGTCTTTATGAAAATCTACCCCTCGTGAGAAATTCCCGAGCATGTCCATAACCGAGGACGCGGCTATTCGAATAGATTGATTTAACACTCTGCAGAGGTTGTACACTTTACCAACACGATAAAATCAACCGGATCAGAGTTGATCACAACAAAACCTTTCAGAGACTTCATCTCAAGCAATGACACTCCCGATGTGTTTTCCTGCCGGCCAACCGATACACACAGCGTTTGGTTACGACACACATCGTTGTGCGAGGATCAAATAACCGTCCGCGATGTGACATATCACACCTCCAGCCCATCACACAGTTTAAATACAACCTGAGTTGTCAATGTCAAGATTCCATAACTTACTAAGTTAGGCCCAGCCCATACTAGGCATGTGGTCGTATAGTAAGGCCCAGTTCAATGGTGCACAAAGTTAAGTCCTTAATTGACCAAGGCAAGACTTCCAGTTTTACCCAAATCACAAAGTTTAAAGCACACAGCTCCACCATTCACACAGATCCACCACTTCCCTCAGTCTAAATCTTTTCCCACCCTATTGATTTAGTGCAACACATGCCATCAACGAGTAATAGCATACAGCACACAGTTTTATCACACAGTTCCATATTCCATTAGTCAAATTCATAATTGCGACTCACATGAAATGATGACTCGTGGCATGGCTAAGCAGTCTACTCGTATCTAACCAACCCACGTTGGTGCTACGATAATACCAACTAGTACTGAACCAATCTAGGGTGACAAAAGATCATGTCATACAATAGATAAGGTGGATATAACAAATTGGACTAATAACTATCCCAAAAGCATTTAAATAAATACTTGAAATAGAATGCAATACATTGAAATAAAGTATTTTGAAAACTGGGTGCAAGATGATCAAATGTATAACTTGCCTTGGACTAGTTCTAGATACTGGTCTTGATCTTGAGGTGCTCCTTCTTCTCCAAAATTTCCCGAAGTATCGACGTCTACTCGCAAACGAGACAAAAGAAACAAAAATAAATAAATAACAGAGTCAAAACAAACTCTAAAAATCAAGTAAAATTCACCATTAAATAGATCTTGATTTTATATGAATTTACAAATTTGAATGGGCTCAATTGGAGGTCGGATGCAAAAGGTATGGGCTTTAGAAGATTGGAAAATAATTAAAAACCTAATTTGGATTTTTAATGAATTTCCTGAATTATTTTTGTAAAGGAAAATCGGATTATTGCGCAATGCTTGCGTTAGCCGAGAATTTCCGAAAACAGAATTATATTTAAAAGAAATCTAACATGTGAGCCCCACATGTCAGCGACTGGGCTCACGGTGGACTGAGTGCACCGAGCCTCGGGAGAGTTGACGCGGTGGACTGGGCCACGCACGCGTGTGCTGGCGCTGATTTGGCGCCACGCGGCTGCCACACCAAAGACAAAGGCGATCTTGTGGCGCCGATTTGACAACGACGGCAGTGGCGGCGCGCGGGACCCGATGGTCACCGGCGTTTGGTAGCGAAGTCATCGCGGCGGCGAAAGGTACAGATTGTTCCCGTGCTATCGCAAGACTCGGGGTGCCCTTACGATGCCGGCAAGCCGTGTGGCGACCGGCGAGGAAGAAGCGGCGGTAGAGCTTCGGGTTTTATCGAAAGTGCGATCCGGCGATGCTCCGACGACGAGGAGGGGCGCACGGGGTAGCCTGGGACTTGCTGATCACGGTGGTGCAGTCGGTGGGGCAAGGGCGACAACGACGGCGGTGCAATTCGTCGGAGAAGAAGCTCGGCCGAAAACCCTAACTCTTGGATTGCGGTGGTGCTAGAGCGATCGGGGAGACGAGGGTGGCGGCTCTGGGTTGCGGCGGACTGGGCGATCCTAAGGGGGGTATTTATAGGCCCGGGGAACGCCGGAATTGGAAACCCCCAATTTGAGTCCGAAATGGCCGGGATTTTGGAATCCTTGATTCTCGGGGATATCTACCGAATTCGGGTTTGATTCCAACAGAAATAGGTACGGGATAACTCAGGATTTTATTTGGTAAAGTCGGCGCGAAGAATCCGCAACAGATACGCGTTTTTCGCACGAAGCTTTGAACAGCGGCAATGGCAATGGCGGGCGAAGGCGCGGGCGCGAGGAGGAAGAAGGGTCGTGGAGACGACGACTCGATGGCGGTCCCACTGGCGGCGAGGCGCGGCGAAGCGCGGCGAGTGAGATCACGGGCGAGCCACGCACGCGGCTATCAAATGGAGGAAGGCGGGGTTGAGCGCGGGCGTGCGATCGAAACGAGAGGCACGCGTCGTGCATCCAACGGACGAGGGCGCGGGCGAGCGGGGAGATGGGCTGGTGCGCGGGAATAGTGTTGGGCTTCGGCCCAACACTGTTTCGAAGAATTTAAATTGATTTTTCCTTTTTAGAAAATCCAGAAAATACAAATAGCAAATAGAAAATAGCAAATAAGCTTGGAAAAATTCTAGAAAATTATATAAAATATATTTAAGCACATAGAATCCAAATAAAATAGTTTTAACAATTGTTGATGTTGGGATTAATCATATTAAATCATTTTGTCCTTAAAGTCCACATTAAGTTTTTCATATAAATTCAAATAAAATGCAGATGATGAGATTTTCAACTAGCAAATAAATAAAAGATTTTCAAAGGCTCAAAAGTTCGGATGTTACATTCATGATGCTTTGATTATTATCTCTATTGTACTTTGCTGAGTCATGGACTCACGCTTGTTGTTGTTTTTCTTTTAGTTACCTCTCGAAGCAACGACATGCATGAGAAGGGGTAGCTTGGTGCACATCACTTATATTCACGTATGGCAAGCAAATTAGATTGTTTACCCAATTCTCCTACTCTTGCTAGTACTTTTATATTTTGGACTGAGTTCACCCTTCACGGTGATGGGTTTATTTGCACTCGTGGTAGTCAAGGATTTTGGCGTACATTTCAATTGATGCTTTAATCTTAGCTTTTGATTGGTTAGCTCCATTCGATAAAATACCATGAACGTCTTGATTAGTTCTATCCCTCATCTTTCTAGCGCGTCTTGATGATTTGATTTAATTGATAAGGAGCTACTCTCATTATGTTAATCCACCCTTAGTGTTCGGTTCGAATGAGGTATAGCTTGAGCTATACCTAAGTATTCATTAATTGATTTTTGGTAGTCTTTAACTTGTCTATTTGTAGCTTGTGCTAGATCTTGTTGATTAGAATTAATTCACTCGTAGTTGTATGTTTTGCTGAAATTATTTTAGTAAATTGAAGTAAAATAATGTTGTAAGTCGTTTAGTAGCATCTTAGGCCCTATGCTGGGCTAGGGTGTTACAGTTGGTATCAGAGCGGGTATTAGGTCCGTGGTATTAAAATATTAAATTGACACACTGTGCACAGTAGGTGGGATTTTGGTAATTCATTGCATCTGCGCTTCTGATAGTATGTTTTTATTATGTTGGAGTTGAACTGTTATTGAATTGATTTGTATAACTGTTATTATGGTTCTAAAGCTAAAGGGTTAGCTATATGTCTTTGGTGTTCATAAATGGCAAGAGGTTGAGGTCGTGGTCGTGAAGCGGGCTGTGGCCGCGGGCGTGGACGCGGTTCGACTACGTCTTCATCCCTAGTTGGGGAGGCTGTTGGTGAGGTAGCCGAGGAAGTTGCCTCGGCCGCTCACCCAGCTGTTGATGCTCAGGCTGCGTTGGCCACCTTACTTCAGGAACTTCAGAGAGAGGTTCAACAACTTCGTCGATAGGTGCAGGCAGCTCCTCTTGCTGCAGTTGCACCTATTGCTATTCCGGTTGCTGCACTAGCTCCACCTGAGGCCAGGATGAGCCTTCGAGAGTGGATGTTTCTCCGTCTTGACACTTTTGTGGTGCAGAGCACTCCAATTGTAGCCGATCGGCTTTGGTACATGGAAAGCCAATTTGGTACATTGAGATTACTTCAAAGCAGTAAGCGTGTTTCATAGCTTTCCAACTAAAAGGCCAAGCAGACATATAGTGTGAAGGGGTTCTATCGGTAGGATCCCATTGCGGGGTTAGTCACCAGGAGGATTTCTTGAAGCAATTCAAAGTTAAGTTTTATCTTGACTCTTTCCTCGAGTGGATGGAACATTCTTTGATGACCTTTGTTCAGGGGAAACTGTCTGTGGTGGATTATGAGGCAGGATGCGAGACCCCGGATTATCAGGCTTGTAATGCTTAACCATCCATTCGGTCCTAGCATCACAAATCAAATAAACTGAGACTCGAGACATGTATACTTCTCAGAAATGCAGTATACACACCTCTTTACAAAAAGCATGCATCAATTCCATTCATTCACATAGAACCGAAGCACAGTAAAAAAACCAGAAGTTAATATAAATAAATGATGGTTATTACAAAAGAGAGGCCGACCGGCCAAGAGTCATACAAATAAATATTTAGACAGCGGAAGCGAAATGCCATAAGATGGCGATAAACAAAAGAGCCAATCAGTGTGCCTTTACCCACAAGGCAATCGACCGGACCGCCAAGCTAGTCGTCAAACCCGCAGCACATCTCACAAAAGTGAGGCCCTTGGGGCTCACCTTCCTCCTCTGCAACAAATAGTTAAGTAAAGCAAATGAGTACAAAAATTGTACTCGGCAAGACTTACGTGTAGAGTAACAGACCTATACATATGTTATATGCAAGCTTATTTGAGTGGAGGTTGTATGTTTCATTTTCGGCATAAAGCAAGTTTTCATTTGCAATAAGATAGTACATTTGAAAGCAAGTTGGCAAATCTGTTTTTAATGTTCAAATAACAGCTTGACAACAATAATAACGATAGATAGATGACAACAACAATCACCGAAGTGACTAAACCCATAGTCACCACAACAATAGCATGAATTACCCATTCATGCCAACCATGTCAAATTTTAATTAAAAGGTTGTAGTCTAACTCTTGGAAGACCTCCTCAAGTGTGTTCATAACCTAGAACGAGGCTATTCGAATAGTTATATCCCTACAGGGGTGTACCAATGTACCCACACGCTAGACCGCCTTTTTGCCAAGCTATTAAGCATACTTCCTTAGGTATGCCGGCATGGCTAAGTCCTACGAGATATTTCCAATATTATGCATTAACCGCGAGTCGCCCGTATGGATAGAAACCCATACGTTGTGTCGGAGTCATCATAAAACCTCGGTCAACTGCCCCTCACGGGCAAAGCCTTGGACAACTACGATGCCCCTCGAGGTGGAGAACCTACCCGGAACTCCACCGCACACCCAACACAATAACACATATCCTTTTTCACACAACACACACAACCCACCTCGTGCGACTCGGAGTTAACACACGCCAAAGTACTCAGTCAAGAGAGGTCTCATATCCCTCTCGCGTGGTTAGCACGCAAAAATGCTTAGTTTAGTGTAACAAGATGTTCGGTCCTTGTTGACCTGGGTAAGACATCCACAAACCCAATAACCCACCATCCAACCACTTGTCCAAGTCTAAATCATTTCATTTGCACTTTTTTTTGTTTTGAAAACAAATTAGCACAAGGTGCTGAACAAAGAGTAATAATATGATTTGTGTGATCAAGGTTATCGACTAAGTCGATAACCGCCCAATTCTACCAGTAGCTAAGCATTGCTAAGCATGACATCGAAAAGATAATAAAAGAGCATAATTAAATCACCGGGCTCTAATTCACCAGCGATATTAGTAACTTATGTTTGTGGCAGGAGATAACAATTTAAGGGCAACAATGCAATAGGAGTAACTACCTCTAATCGGGAAAATTAATTTGACACAAAAGCATGCATACATAAGATTTGTAAACAAGATATTAGACTTGCAAGTAATGGAAAATTTATGATCAAACAGCTTGCCTGGTTGCTGCTGTTCAATATGTTGCTGAGGATCACTTAGGTTATCAATGTGCTTTTCGGAACCTAACGAGAAAGCGAAAAAGAACCGATAAGAACGAAGAAAACACAAAGACTCAACAAAGAAACTTTTTCCAAAGCTTTGAAAACTTTACAGCAGCAAGAGCATGATTTATAAGGAATTTAGCAACAAGAACCAATTGATTTGGATTCTTAATGCAAAAGATATGAGCAAAACAAATCTGCTCAGCCTTATAAATCACATATGCTACTATTCATTGCAACTAAAATATTTGCAAGAATATCCGAGCTAATATGAGGTTAGAACCATTTTTATATTAAAGTTTAGTTAAAAACATAACTAACAAAATTTGAATCAATTGAAAAGGAATTAAAACGAAATAGTTACGCATTTTACAAGTTAATTTCATTTTTCGCTAATAAATAATCCTCTCGGGAAAATCTGAGATTAAATTGACGTGGGACGAACTTGGATCGTTGATCTTGGATCCAACGGTCCAAGTCCACGGACAAGGCGCCGCAGAGCACGGCCACAAAACCCCACCGCTTGATTTAGATCCAACGGTCCACGCGGATGGAAACGCTCGGACGGTCGAACGCTCAAATAGATGTGGACCGTTGATCTAGAAATGGACACCACAACGGCGAACTTTCGACCGGTCCGAACGCCACGCGAACCTAGGTCAGAGATCTGAAACCGATGGCCCACGCGCGAGAGCACACGGCAGCGCGCGCGCTCATACGCTCACCGCTGGATTTAGATCCAACGGTCCATGTGGATCGAGATGTTCTGATGGTCCTAACGCTCACTCGAATCGAGCCGCTGATCTAAAATCCTATGGTACACATGGATCACCGCGTTCCGATGGTTCGAACATTCACGCGATCCTGGGCCGTTGATCTAAAAATCGACGGTCCACAGCGCACCACGTTCAAAAGCTCACGCCCAGTTTTGTCCGACAAAACCGACGGCGAAAGGAGGCTCACCGCCGGCGACTCTGGCCACGGCAGCGCGAGCAAGGGCCCAAAATGGGTCCGCAATAACTTTGCGCACACCCTGGGACCAATTTCTGCGGCTACGGCGGGCGAACGCCAAGCAAGCGGAGTTGACAGAGATGACCAAAAACGGTCGAAAACGAATAATGCAAAGAAGCTCCGCTGCGGTCCAAGTAAGCGAGTGCCAAACATCTAGAGACTAATGTGGAGCAACCTGAGTACTGGAGAGGCACAGAAGAGGTTGGAGCTGCTCCGGTGACGAAAAATGGTGCTTTCGACCGAAAATAGAGAATCTCCAATTCAGCCAAGCCCTGAGGAAGATAAATGAAATTGAGCGATGGTTAAGCTCAAGTGATTAAAGAGGGAGCAGAGGAAACAAGAATTTGAGAGGAAAAGCCACTGTGGTACCGCCTTCACCGTGAGCTCAAAGCTCGGCAATGGCAGCCGAATTGCTTTCGGGTGAATGCAGCTGAAACAAACCCGAGGTGCTAGCTAGAGTTGTGGAAATGCTAAAGGAAACCAAATGGGGAAGCAATGGAGCTTAAATAGCTGAGAAGGCAGAGGGCAACGACAATAAACCCTCTCGGGTCAAACCTGCCATGGGAGCACTTGAGAGCGACGGGAGCAGTTAGCTATGGACATTTGAGGCGGTGAACGACGGGCAATTAATGCTAGCGTATGAGCCGCTTAAAGGTGGTCATCGAGGTGACCTAACGCTGCTCCAGTTCTGCGCACGCTATGGCTTTGACTCAACCGCACGCTTGCTCAGACGCGAGGAAGGAGACGACGCGGCCACCGTTGGATCTAAATCGAATGGTTCAAATGAGATGGGGCGATTGGAACGGTCCGAACGTTCATTCGATCCAGCCGTTGATCTCGATCCTACGGCTCACACTGCGCGAAACGTTCGGACGGTCCGAACGTTCACTCGAATCTGAGCCATCGATCTCGAATCCTACGGCACACATGGATCGGCGCGCTCGGATGGTCCGAACGCTCACGCGATCCCGACCGCTCGATGCCGATCCAACGATCCACAACGCTCGCGCTCGATCGACCGCGGCGGTGCAGTTAGTTGATTGAACCAAGTCAAGTGGCTCGAGCCCGAGTCTAACTCGAACCCAAGGAACAGTGAAAACCAGCTAGGCTTTGAATTAACAGCTGATTTTTGGAGGATTTGCTTAAGGTAGCAAACCAGCTCCAAAAATTATGAAATTTTAACTGGAGGTTGCTGACTTAAGGATTAACCTTACATAAAATTTGCAAAGATTTTCATGCAATCGCATTCTTCTCGAAATTCCGAATATTGGAGTTAGGGTTTGACCAAGCTTTGACTTGGTTTGACTTGCCTCTAAAATTATCAAATAATTTCTAAAAATCATAAAATAATTCAGAGGTGTTACCAAGCCTCCCTGGAACTCAAAAAAAATATTTACAGAGGTTTGGCACAAGATCTTTGTCAAGGAGGTTTTTGATTGGAGTCAATTGAGGATTTTAATTTTTTTTATTTCCATAATTCCTTTACAAGAATTACAGAATCGTTCAAGGACTTCAAGATGCAAGAAAAGTTTTAATTTCTTCTCATTTTCTTACATTTGAAACCAAGACTTAGAATTGGGATGTTACACAGGATTCAACAACTTGGTCCGTTTTGTGCCAACTATGGCCGATAATGACCGAGAGAAGGCGAAGAGGTTTTGTAGGGGACATAACCATGAGTATCGCCATGTCCTGGGGATGACCAGCTTGCTTGACTTCAACTCTGTGGTCGATCAGGCCAAGGGTATGGAGTTGGAGAGAGAGCTCACTAGGGAGAGGCAGTCTTCTAGTGGCTTTACCCCTTCTGGTGGATCAGGCAGTGGTCAGAAGAGGAGTTTCAGTGGTGGAGATGGGTCTTCTTAGCGACCTACTTCCAAGAAGTTTCAGGGAGGCCATCGTCCTCAGCCATCAGGGCGATCTCGTTAGCAGAGACAGACTACCCTTTAGCACAACGTGACGCCCTCGCAGCGCTGCATCCTGCTCTAGGTCGTATAATTTATTTTCGCAGGCGGACACTGCCGTCGTGCTTCCGAGTGCTCGCTCACCGGAGTTTGTCGTCATTGTGGCCTATCGTGCCATAAGATGTCGCTTGGAAGAAGGATCCAGCCGAGTATCATCAAGGGAGTCATCCCTGCAAAGATCTTCGCTCACTACCCCACGAGGTTCGATTCAGACTCGTAGCCGCTCCGCGCCTCGTACCTCTCCGTTGGGTTCCTCATGTAGCGTTCTCTCCAAAGACCTCCTACAAGGTTCTATTGGAAGCATGTGCCGTCGTGACCGCCATCGCTTGCTCCACTGCGGGCGATCCTGCTCATCATTCGCCGAGTGTCGAGCGCCCTCTACTCGGTACACCTTTCGAGTCTACGCCATGCCTACACCTGAGACCGTAGGCCGCCCTAACGTGGTGATAGGCACCTTACTTGTTGATTCTCATGAGGTTTTTGTTCTTTTCGATTCAGGGGCTACCTATTCGTTTGTGTCACTCGAGTTTGCTAGGAGAGTGGGTTTGAGTTTGTAGTTTATTTCTCAATCTGCGGTGGTCCGGGTTCTCGGGGTTTCATTTCTAGCTCTACAGTATGTCCAGGCTGTACTATTACCAATGATGATGAGGATTCCACAGCTAATCTGATGGTGATTCAGTTATCGCCTTTTGATGTTATCCTTGGTATGGATTGGTTATTCAGTTACCGTACTAAGATTTGTTGCTTCGAAGACCGTGACTGCGAGCCCCGTCCGGTGAAGAATTAGTATTTCAGGCCAGTGCGCCGTGTGATTCCCTTTTTGTGTTGGCTGTTTGTTTCCTACGACCAGCATCAACAATTGGAGTTCTTTGGTCTGTTAACGCGAAGGCAGATTCTTCTCACCGCATCGAGGAGATTCCTGTAGTGTGTGAATATCCTAATATTTTCCCTACAGAGCTTCCTCGAATGCCTCTAGAACGAAATGTGGAATTCTGGATTGATCTTATTCCTAGCACTCAACTATTTCTTTATCTCCGTACCATTTGGCTCGACCCTTCCAGGATGAGCTGAAAAAGCAATAGGACGATTTGTTGTCCAAAGATATGATTCGACGTAGTGTTTCGTGGTGGGGTGCGCTTGTTCTCTTCACAAAGAAGAAAGATGGCGCTTGGAGTATGTGTGTGGATTATCTGCCTCAATCAGCAACAATAAAGAATAAATATCCCTTACCTGTATTGAGGATCTTTTTATCGCTTGAAAGAAGCTAATGTGTTCTCCAAGATTGAGTCGATACAATCAAATTCGAGATCGAGAGCAAGATATTGAGAAGATGGCTTTTCTACGAGGTATGATCATTATGAGTATAAAGTTATATCTTTTGGACAAACAAATGCACCTGCAGTTTTCATGGAAGCAATGAACAATATGCTGCATCGATATCTTGATGATTTCGTAGTGGTGTTCACTGATAATATTTTGATCTACTCTAAGACGAAGGAGGATCATAAACAACACTTGAGGCTAGTTCTTGAGACTTTGAGAGAAAATCAATTTTATGCCAAGCTGAAGAAATGTGAGTTCTAGATTTCTGAAGTTGGATTTCTGGGTCATGTGATTAATCAACAGGGCATTTATGTCGATCTTAGCAAGATCTCGACCGTAGTTTAATGGAGAAGGCCAACCAATGTCAAGGAAGTGAGGAGTTTTCTGGGCTTAGCTGGTTATTACCGGCGTTTTATGGAGGGTTTTTCTATCATTGCCAAACCGATATCACAGTTAACTCAGAAAGGTGTCAAGTTTCAGTGGTAAGATGAGTGTGAGCACATTTTCTGCACTTTGAAGGATAGGTTGGTAACTGATCCTATGCTTACCCTTCTTGAACCTGGAAAGCGATTCACTATTTATTCAGATGCATCTCAAGCTGAGCTCGGTTGTGTGCTTATGTAGGATGACAAGGTGGTTGCTTATGCTTCGAGGCAGTTGAAGAAACACGAGCATAACTATCCCACCCATGATTTAGAGCTGGCCGCAGTGGTTCTTGCTCTAAAGATTTGGCCATTACGTATGGCGAATCTTGTGATATATTCACGGATCGTAAGAGCTTGACGATATCTTTAGCGTAAAAATCTTAATCGAGATGAGAAAGTGGTCGGAGTTAATAAAAAATTATAACCTCACTATTCAAGATCACCTTGGCAAGGCAAATGTAGCGGGTGACGCTCTAAGTCGCAAGGCGACACCCTCTGCTCTCGATTGTCTTGTTGCTGATTTTGAGTATATGGATATCTCTTTCGCTTTACGGCACCGCCTGCATCGAGACTCATTTGCTTCTTGAGTCGCTTATTCCGGATCGAAAGTAGAAGCACCTCGGCATGATCTGATGCTCTAGCAAAGCAGGAAGTATCTAGATGAGGGCAAACAAGGTCATTTCAAAGATTGATGAGTCTAGCGCGTTGCGGTTTAAGGGCCGATTTGTGTACCACCCAGAGCCAAGGTCGAGGATGACATTCTAAGGGAAGCCCATCGACTCCATACACCATACATCCTGGTGAGACCAAGATGTATAAGGATTTGAAAAGAGCTTTTGGTGGAAAAGAATGAAGGTTGATATTGCTCAAGATGTGGTGTCTTGTGGTATTTATCAATGAGCCAAGGCAGAGTATAAACATCCAACCGGATTGTTGCGACCTTTGGAGGTCCCAGCTTGGCTATGGAATGACATCTCTATGGATTTTGTGGTTGGTCTACATCGCATGCAATGAGGAAAGGATGCTATTTGGATTATAGTGGATCAGTTCAGCAAGTCTATGTATTTCATTCCCATTCGTACCACAAATTCAACGAATGACTTGGCTCCTCTCTATGTGCGAGAAATAGTGTGGTTGCATGGTGTGCCTAAGACTATTATATTTGGTCGCGATGCCAAGTTCGTATCCATGTTTTGGGAGAGTCCGCAGAGTGCTTTGGGCACACAGCTTCGTCTTAGCACTGCGTTTCACCCTCAAACAGATGGTCAGTCTGAACGCATAATTCAGACACTTGAGGACATGCTCCGGTTTTATGTTATGTCTTGGAAAGGAAGCTGGAAGGATCACCTAGCTCTGGCAGAGTGTGCCTATAATATCAGTTATCATGCTAGTATTCGAGCTGCACCATTTGGGGTTCTTTATGGGCGAAGGTGTAGATCCTCACAGCTTTGGGATGCGGTTGGAGAACGAGCAGTTTTGGGTCCCGATTGGGTTCAGCAGACTGTGGCCAGAGTATTAGAGATTAGAAAGAATCTGTTAGCTGCTCAGAGCCAACATAATAGTTATGCAGATGCGAGAATGCGAGATTTGAAATTTGAAGTGGGGGACTAGGTTCTACTGAGAGTGTCTCCTACCAAAGGCATCGTTCATTTTGGCACCGAAAGGAAGCTTAGTCCGAGGTATGTTGGACCATTTCCAATCGTGGCAAGAATTGGGAAGTTGGCATAACGCTTGGACCTTCCCGAGTCTATCTATGGCGTGCTTAATGTATTCCATGTTTCCGTGCTGAGGAAATATTTGAGTGATCCAGAACATGCTATTCCATTAGAGCCATTGAGAATTGAGGAAGATCTTACCATCGAGTCCCAGCCAGTGAAAATTTTAGAAGAGTCAGAACGAGTTCTGAGGAATAAGATGTTGAAATATGTCAAGGTGCTTTGGTCTCATCAATCGGAGAGAGGCTACATGGGAACTGGAGTCTCGCATGCGTGAACAGTATGCGAATTTGTTCGCAGTGGGTAAGTGTTGCTGTCATTTATTTTTAGTCGTAGTTTTCTTTCGTAGATTTGTTTAGATTCGGGCCTAATCCTATTAAGGGGTAGAATATAATACTCAATATTTCTAAAGAGGAAAAAACAAAAGAGGGAATAAATTTTTATAAGGACTATTCCGTGAAAATCCGCCAACCTGTGCCTTGACCACACCTCAGAGGCCCATGTGGGGCCGACCAATGAGGGGGCACCTCCCCAAAACCCTAGCCGCCTATTCCCCTCCTCCTCCTCTTGTGGCCGCCACCCCTCCACCCCTCCTCCTTGCGCCGCCTTCTCCTCGGGTGGTGGCTCCCTCTTTGCCTCGCCTCTCATTGCTTGGAGCGAGTTTGATCTTTGATTGCTATCGATTAGAGAGTTTCTGAACTACTGCTATTAGAATCAGTAATATGTACTCTACTTTCTTGTCAGTTTTTGATAGTTAAATTCTTAATTCGAGGTTAGGGTCTCATAGAGATTTGTGGGGTTTGTTCTCAGCTTTCCATAGATACCGAGATCACCTAATTCAGAGTTGTAGATTTGGAGATACGTTAGTTTCTTTACTGCTGTCCAGAAAACCTAACGAGATTACAGGAGTCGTCGTGTTTAATAGATATTACTTAGATAATGGCCGATTCAGGGGGGTCTCCCAACACAACTTTCATAGGAAATTTCATTGGCACTCCAAATTGATCAGTATTATGAGTTTTGGTTCAGTTATTTGAAAGATATGGATTTTTCTTGTACTGCTATTCCTTCAGACTGTCAGATTCTGACATCAAGTTTTCAACTGTAGATTAGATCATGTTAATTGCAGAATTAAGGAATCTCACCGACTAAGTTATTGTATATCATTTTGTTATCTTTCCAGAGAGTTCTAGACCATTGAATTTGGATGTATCAAATAAAAGTTACGAAATTTCGAAGTCAGTAATACCGAAGATGATAGAGCGGTCTTTGGGACTAAAAACAAAGGTTCAGATAGGGTAGTTTGATCTTTCAGTCACCTGAGAAGTAGTAGCCATGCTTGTGTAGATTCCAGAAAAGTTGAATTCATGACTTTTGGAGTTTTGACTCAAAAGTTATGGATTTTTCTTTGCCAGTTGTCTATTTGGATAGATTGTGATTTGGAGTGCATCAAATAAGTTCGGGTTACGATTAGGAGTGACTGATTTTATTTTGTTCCATTGTTGTGCCATACACTTTTTGAATAGTATATTTATTATACTTTACGGTTGCCAAGTGGCGGTGAGCACCGGGGTTGAAGGTTTCTTGTCGTCACCATTCCTCTCACGGTTGAGGCAAGTACAAATAGTATTGAGTGAATTGGTTTGCAACGTCCATAATAAATGCCATGGTTTACTTATAAGTTTTCCTTCTATGCTAATATTGTTGAATATTATACTCTCATGATGGATTGAGATTGTAAAGTTCAAATTGCATCATGGCATTCATTCTTGAACCTTAGACTACGTGGTAGCCAAGGGTTGTTTTTTTAGGTCCCCGTCATACATTGAACAGGCATGGGTCCCTGCACTCGTGGAGTGTGGGCTTGAGGTCCCTGTGCCTTAGGGCACAGGCTTGGGTATACATCCACAGATGCACTACTTGGTATTACCGGTAATTACCAAGAAGAAAGACAGGGCATTCATGTCATATGCATTGCATCCAATGTAAGAGTTCTGTTTATGGTTACTTGCTGATATTCATGTGATGAATTGATATCATTTTTGGTTTTTGACGATGCTTTGATTAATATCTGTATTGTACTTTGATGAACCATGGACTCACGCTTGTTGTTGTTTTTCTTTTAGGTACCTCTCGAGGCAACAACATGCATGGAAAGGGGTAGCTTAGTGCACTTCACTTATATTCACTTATGGCAAACAAATTAGGTTATTTACCCTATTTTCCTACTGTTGCTAGTACTTTTACATTTTGGTCTGAGTTCACCCTTCGCGGTGATGGATTTATTTGTACTCGTGATAGTCAAGAATTTTGGCGTACGTTTCAATTGATGCTTTAATCTTAGCTTTTGATTGGTTATCTCCATTCGATAAAATACCATGAGCGTCTTGATTAGTTCTATCCCTCGTCTTTCTAGAGAGTCTTGATGATTTGATTTAATTGATAAGGAGCTACTCTCATTGTCGTAGCAAACAAAGACTAAACAGTAAGAGAAAAGGGGACCTCCGCTACTCTCTGGGAGCCAAGGATCCTGAAAGGGATCGTGAGTTAGTGGATATGTATTGATTGATTGCTTCTGAAAAACTAAAAAAATCTCCACCTTTATGTGGGGATGCCCCTATTTATAGCCCTATTTTTACATTACTATCTTAACCCCATGGGAGTATCAGACATGTAGGGTCAGGGACTTTTCAACCCCCTACACGTAGGTCTCGATCCACGGTAAATCTTCCCGCGCGCGGTCCATTTGACTCGTGCACCTGGTCCCCTAGCGCCCGGAGTGCTCCACCACAAGGAGCCCTCCAATTCTTGCTAGGCGCCCCGCACCTGGTGAGGCCCTAGGACCTCCAGGTACTTCTCCCCGAAGGTGGCCCTGGAGGACTCTTGCTCCGACTTGGTGAGACCTCAGAACATCCCAAATATGGATTTGTGTTTCAAATGTAAGAAAATAAGAAGAAATGAAAATTTTTCTTACATCTTGAAGCCCTTGGTCATTTTTGTAATTCTTTTAAAAAGAATTATGAAAAAATCAAATTTAAATCCTCATTTGACTCTAATCAAAAATCTCCTTGGCATAGATCTTATGTCAAACCCTTGGAAACATTTTTCCTGAGTTCTAGGGAGGCTTGGCAACCCCTCTGAATTATCCCATGATTTTAAGAAATTATTTGATAATTTTTGGAGGCAAGTCAAATTTGGTCAAACCCTATTTCTCCTCTTCGAATTTCGGAGAAAAATTCAGGCATGAAAATCTCTCAAAATTTTATGGGAGGTTCCTCCCACACAAGAAGCTCAGCTTAAAATTTTCATAAATTTTGGAGTTTGTTTGCTACCTCAAATAATTTCTCAAAATCAGATATTTAAAATTCAAATTCTAACCGGTTTGCACTGTTCCTCGGGTTCGAACTCGACTGCTCGAGCCATGGACTCGGTCCATCAACTAATCGCACCTGGCGGCGATCGACGGGCGCGTTGTGAGCCGTTGGATCAAGATCGAACGGTCCTTGATCAACCAAACGATGGAATCGTTTTAATCCACCCGCTCTAACTCACCGCTCGATTCAATCCGACGGCCGACACGCCGTCTCCTTCCTCCGTCGTGCGTGAGCTCGGCCATGGCGTGCGCAGAGGAGAAAAGCCGCGCGCGGCCCACTCTTGGCCGCCTTTAAGCGGCTAGCTCTGCGCGCATTAAATGCCCGTCGTGCTCCTCCTCAGCGCCCACTCTCCAATCGCTCGTCGCTCTCGCGCCAAATGGCCGTGTTGACCCGAGAGGGATATCGCTGCCCTCTCGCCATCCTCGCCTATTTAAGCTCCATTGTTTCTCCCTTGGCTTCCTTTAGCACCTCCGCAACTCTAGCTAGCACTCACAAGTCCACCGAGCCGCAGATCCTCGAGAATCCTTCTACGCCATTGTTTGGTTTGGAGCTCGGTGAGTCGGTGCAGCAGGGTTTTCTTCTTCAAGTCTTTGCTCCTCTGCTCCCCCTTTACTCTCAAGCTAAACCTCACTCAATTTGGTTCATTTTGCTCGTGGTCGATTGAATTTGATTTCCTTTACCGGCCGAAATCGCTTTCCTCGCCCGAGCCGCCTCGACTCTCCTCGGTGCATTCTTTGCACTGTGTAACCCTCTTTAGTCCCTAGTGGCCCGACACTGCTCCCTTGAACAAAGACTGAGCTCTTTGCCGCTTTTTTGTTTTTGTCACTTTCGCCACTTCGGTTCTCTCCGGCTTGCGGCGTCTCCCGACCACCGCAACCAAATCCATTGGTACCATTAGGTGCGCAATGATGTTTGGGACCCATTTTGGCACTTGCTCGCACCGCCGCGGCCGAGCCGCCGGCTGCGCGAGCCGTTCTTCCCCGTCGCTTTTGCCGACGAAAACAGATCGGCGCTTGAACGTGAGTCGTTTTGGACCGTCGATCCTTAGATCTACGGCCCACATTCGCGCAAAATTTGAATTGCCGCGACGTTTGGCCTCAGGACCCGTTGGATCCAAGATCAACGGTCCCGATTCGAGTCCGCATGGATCGTTGATCCCGATCCACGGCCTCGCGTGCGTGGGGACGCTTGGACCGCTTGCGGATCCGACATGGACCGTTGGATCCAGATCCAACGGTTGACGCTTAGGGTTTGGGCAGCGCTGCTGCAGTACAAGAGGACTTGGACCGCTAGATCCAACATCAATGCTCCAAGTTCGGCCACGTCGATTCTCATTTCTGATTTTCCCGAAAGGATTTATTTATCAACTAAAAAATGTGATAACTTGTAAAATACATAACTAATTCATTTTAAATCCTTTTCGGTTGATTCAAATTTTGTTAGTTATGTTTTGGGCTAAACTTAAATCTAAAAATGTTTCCAACCTCAGTATGGCTCCAGCAAATTTTGCTAATGAATAGTAGCATTTTTGATTTATAAAAGCTGAGCAAAATTGTTTTGATCATATCTTTTGCATTAAGAATCCAAATCAATTGGTTCTTGTTGCTAAATTCCTTATAAATCATGATCTTGCTACTGTAAAATTTTCAAAATTTTTGGAGAAAATTTACTGTTGGGTCTTTGCGTTTTCTTCGTTCTTATGCTTTATCATTAGGATCCGAAGAGCACATTGACAATATAATTGATCCTCAGCAACATCTTGACCCACAGCAAACAGGCAAGCAGTTTGATCATGTTAATCCGATTATTTTTCAAGCCTAATATATTGATTTCAACTTGTATGTATGCATTGCTATTTTGTTGTTAAATTATGATTAGTATCCTATAGTTGCATAATCTGTAGGAATTGGTTATCCTCTACTATCATGAGCCTAGGTTATTTGCTATGATTCGAGTTCGATGGATGAGCTCTTGTCATTTAGTAGAATACGAATTGAAATTGCTTAGAAATGCTTAGTTTCGGTAGCAATGGGCGATCATCGATTTTAGTCGATGATCTTGATCACACATTTATTTATTATTCCATTATGTCCCGCACTTGTGCTTTGTTACTTTGTAAAGTCAAAAACTGAAAATAAAATTGTTTTAGACTTGGGCACAATGGTATGTTGGTGTGATCTGTTGGTGTGAATGGAATGGTGCCTAGATCATCAAGGACCGAGTTACTTGTGTCACTAAGCCAAGCGCTTATGCGTGCTAACCACACGAGAGGGATATGAGATCTCTCTTACTAAGTACTTTGGCGTGTGTTATCTCCGAGTCGTAGGAGGGGGTTGTGTGTTGTGTGAAAAAGGATATGTGTTCTTGTGTTGGGTGTGCGGTGGTGGAGATTCCGGGTAGGCTCTCCACCTCGAGGGGCATTGTAGTTGTCCAAGGCTTTACCTGCGACGGGTAGTTGACCGAGGCTTTACGATGACTCCGACACAACGTATGGGTTTCTATCCATACGGGCGGCTCGTAGTTAATACACAATATTGGAAATGTCTCGTAGGACTTAGCTGTGCCGGCATACCAAAGGAAGTGTGCTAATCATGTGGCAAAAAGGCGGTCTGGCGTGTGGGTATATTGGTACACCCCTGCAGGGTATAAAACTATTCGAATAGCCTCGTCCTAGGTTATGGATACGCTTGGTTAGGTTTTGCAAGAGTTAGACTACAACCTTTTGAATTAAAATTTGACATGGTTGGTATGAATGGGTAATTCATGCTATTGTTGTGGTGACTGATGGTTTAGTCACTTCCAAATTCATGCTATTGTTGTGGTGACTGATGGTTTAGTCACTTCCAGGATTGTTGTTGTCATCTATCTACTATTATATTGTTGTCATTTCGGTTATTTGAACATTAAAACAGATTTATTAAATTGCTTTTAACTGCGTTTACATTATTGCAAATAAAGATTGCTTTGTCTTTCAAAATGAAACATACTGACCTCCACTTAAATAAGCTTGCATGTAGTATATGTATAGGTCTTACTCTACACGAAGTCTTGTGAGTACAATTTTGTACTCATTTGCTTTGCTTAACTATTTGTTACAGAGGAGGAAGGTGAGCCCCAAGGGCCTCACTTTTGTGAGATATGTTGTGGATTCGACGACTAGCTTGGCGGTCCGGTCGGTTGCCTTGTGGGTTAAAGGCACACCGATTGGCTCTTTTGGTTTATGGCCATCTTATGGCACTTTGCTTCACTGCTCGATTTCTATATGTATATGTCATTTGGCGGTCGGCCTCTCTTTGTAATAACTATCCTTTATTTATGTTAACCTCGTTTGTTGCTTTGCTTTGGCTCTATGTGAATGAATGGAATTGATGCACGAATTTTGTAAAGAGGTGTGTATACTGCATTTCTGGAAAGTATACATGTCTCGAGTCTCGGTTTATTCGATTTGTGATGCTAGGACCGGATGGATGGTTAAGCATTACAAGCCCGATAAACCGGGGTCTCACAGACCCCCGAAGACCCTCTAGAGGTGCTTCGGGTCTCTCCCGAAGGTGTCCCAGAGGGTCTGCTCCTCCGGGCCTTGCGTGGCCCTGAGGACCCTCTGGGGGCACTTCGGGTCTTGGTCAGAGGAGGCTCGGAGGGCCTGCTGCTCTGGGCCTTGTGTCGCCTTGGTCCGCCCCGCGAGCTTGATGATGGCTTTGCCTCGCCATTGGGGTGGTGGGGGTCGCCACGACATGCCCTCGCGGTCGAGGTCCTGCTTCGCTCAGGCTGAAACCGCGATGTCCTTCCCGAAGGGTCCAGGCTTTGCTACTCGTGGACGCCTTGTGGAAAAATTAATAGGTGTAACGCTTGAGCTTTATGATAGTGTGCCATCTGCATTTATTGCTTAGCAAAATTTTCTCACATCACGTACTGTGATTTGCTGTTGTACCTATTTTTTGGGTCAGCCATGTGTGATGCTTTGCGCTCGGATTTGCAACTTTTATAGCTCACGAGGGTTATGTGAAGCCTACGCCGTCCCCTGTATCATTTTAAATAGTGCTCCGAGGGAGCCCTCGCTTGTATAATTTGGCGGCGTGCATGCTAAGGCTCGGTAACGAGGGGTAGGCAAAGCCCGCGCTGCCCCCCGTATCTTTTAAATAAGGCCCGAGGAGCCATCGCTATATAGCACTTCGCGGCGCATGCGAAGCATGTGCTACGAGGGTAGGCGGCTCACGCTGTCCCTTGTATTTTTTAAATAGGGCCCGAGGAGCCTCGCCTATACTCGCAGTTTACGCATAAGCCTCGCACAACGAGGGGTAGGTGAAGCCAAGCCTGCGCAGGTGAGTTAGTGTGCACCAGGACTCATGGCCATGCGCGGTGGCTTGTTTATACACTTCACACCTGCGAGGGTTAGTGTGCACCGGGGCTCATGGCCATGTGCGGTAGCTTGTTTATACACTTCACCCCTGCGAGGGTGAGTTAGTGTGCACCGTAGCTCATGGCCATGCGCGGTGGCTTGTTTATACACTTCACACCTGTGAGGGTGAGTTAGTGTGCACCGTGGCTCATGGTCATGCGCGATGGCTTGTTTATACACTTCACACCTACGTAGGGTGAGTTAGTGCGGCTCATGGCCTTGCGTCGTGACGTGTTTATACACTTCACACCGCGAGGGTGAGTTAGTGTGCACCGGGGCTCATGGCCATGCACGGTGGCTTGTTTATACACTTCACACTGCGAGGGTGAGTTAGTGTGCACCGGGGCTCATGGCCATGCGCGGTGGCTTGTTTATTCACCTATTGTACATGCTAAATATTACAAGGTTAATACACTCCCACCGATGGAGTGCAGAGTCGTTTTCCTAATGGCGCATGGGTGTATCTCCTATGGATAGTATTTATGAGGCTCTTATGCTCCACGATGATCCAAATTGCCTTTCTGGTGTTGCGATGTAATAAGATCCTGCTCTTGTGCTTTTGAAGATGATGTAGGGGCCTTCCCACTTGGATTCTAGTTTTTCTATGGCCGTGGTGTTGGCCGCACGTTTGGGCACCATATCACCAGGGGTAAGGTTGCGGACGCCTAGTTTCATGTTGTACACTTTGGCTACCCCTTCGGCATACTTCGTCATCGTGGAGATGGCCTGGACTCGATGTTCTTCCAGGAGGTCCAATTATGTGCTTCGATCTTCTGGACTTGCACTATGCGTTGTCCGAAGGGACTTCACTTGGAATTCGGCTGGAGTCATTGCTTCATCTCCGAATAATAGTTTGAATGGGGAGAAGTCTGCGGCTCTCGTGGGCGAGGTGCGAATTGCCCACATAGCTTTTTCGAGCTCCGCTAGCCACAGTCCCTTCGGTAGACCTACAAGGCGTTTGGTTAGCCCCTATAGTAAGTTACCATTTTCCCTCTCGACTGCTCCATTTGCTTCGGGGTGACCAATCGATGCGAAACATAATGTGATACCGATGTTTTGACAAAACGTTTGAAACACCCTGGAGTCGAATTGGGTGCCATTGTCGGTGACGATATCGCGGGGTACGCCATACCGATATACAATATTTTTCCATACCAGGCGATGTGTCGTTGTCGCTTTATTTTTGCCACCGCCCGCCTTCACCCATCCGAGAAGTACTCGATGGCGACGGCTACGGTTTAACGCCGCTCTTGGCCGCTGGGAACGACCCAATAATGTCAAGTCCCCATCGTGAAGGGCCATACCAAGGTAAATGGTCGCAGCCAACATCATGGGCGCCGGTTGCAGGATCGCTCATTGGCAACCTTGGCAATGTCGACTAGGTCTCGCGCCACGCAGTCAACAGAGGCCAATAGAAGCCATGCCGTAAGGTTTTGGAGACGAGGCCTCAGGGAGCCTGGTGCGCCCCGCAGAGGTCTTCATGTATTTCTTTTAGCAAAGATTGGCCTTTCACTCAGGAGATGCATCACAACAAAGGGGCGCAAACGCCTCCTTTGTACAGCTGACTGTCGATGATGTGGTAGTTGCGCGCTCGATGCTTTAAGCGGTTGGCTTCGGGCCGCATTGTCCGCCTGCCTCGTAAGTATTTGCGATGACGCCTTGCCAATCCGCTGTCTATCCGAGAACCTTACGAGTTAGTAATCTGGCTGCCCGCAGCCTCGGTGCTCTTGGGTGATGGATAGCTTGGGTATTACTTGGTACATGACGTCCCGTGGACAGATTCGGCCGAGCCGCCATCTTGGCCGCTTTATCCGCGCCGTTGTCGACTCGTGGATGTTCAACAAAGGATGCCGTGAAAGTGCTTTGCTTCGCCCAAACCGCTGCCATCTCTGGATCCCTGGTTGTAAATGACTTGTCAAAGTGTCCTGTGACAAGGCGGGAGTTGCTCTTGATGAGTATGCGTTTTGCGCCCAACTCCCTTGCCCTTCGCAGTCGGAAGCGAAGGCTCTCGACGCGAGCATTGTTGGTTGTTGGGAACTCCAATGCATGGCGAAGAGATCCGCGACCATGTGGTGTGGCTGTGGATGGTCGCAGCTACCGCCGCTGTCGCAAGACCATGATCCATCGGTGTATATCACCGTGGTGTTTCAATTTTGACGTGTGGATGATCTCGGGCCTGGGGCGTCCACTGAACGACGAAGTCGGCCAAGGCTTGTGACTTTATTGCAGTGCGTGCGGCAAAGTTGATGTTAAAGGGTGCCAGCTCCACTGCCCACTTGCCTATGCGGCCCGAGGCATCCTTGTTTCGTAGCATGAGAGCCAATGGATACGACATCAGGATTATGATAGCATGCGCCAAGAAATAGTGCTGGAGCTTGCGCAAGGCCATGAGTAGGGCGTATGCCAACTTTTCCAACTCAGTGTACCGGGCCCTGGCCCCCTGGAGGGCCTCTAAGACGTAGTACACCGGGCGTTGAAGTCCGTCTTCTTGGACAAGGACTGCACTGACGGCGGAGGAAGAAGCCGTGAGGTATAGCAGGAGGCTCGCGCCTTGGTATGGGCTTGCTAAGCTTGGTAATTGGGTCGCATCGCTTCGCTGGATAAATGTGCCGACACTCTTCGTCCATTTGAACGCTCCGCCCCCGAGCGTTTCTAAAATGGCAATGCCCGCCTGGCCGAAAGGGATGTAAACTCGCCGAGAGTCGCTAGACGGCATGTTAACTTCTGCACCTCGTGAGCGGTTCGGGGTGGTGTCATCTCTTTTATGGCCTTTATCTTCTCCGGGTTCGCCTTGATGCCCCTTTCGGAGATGAGAAAACCTAGAAACTTTCCTTCCTTGACTCCGAAGGCACACTTGTTTGGGTTGAGCTTGATGCCTTACAGCCGAAGGTTGCTAAATATTTATCGCATTATTTACTGTGATTTGCTGTTGTACCTATTTTTTTGGGTCGGTCTTGTGTGATGCTTTGCGCGGACGGCACTTTATAGCTCGCGAGGGTTTGCGCGGCTCGCGCCGTCCCTCAGATCTTTTAAATAGGGCCCGAGGAGCCTCGCCTTATATATTCGCGGCGCACGCGGCCTACGCTATGAGGGGTAAGCGAAGCCTGCGTCGTCCCTTGTATCTTTTTAAATAGGGCTCCTTTGATGATAACCGGAGTAGGCGTCAAGGAAGCTCATTAGTTAACAACCCGACGTGGCGTCCACAAGCTGGTCGATGCGGGGCAAGGGGAAATCATCCTTTGGTGATGCTTTGTTGAGATCGGTGAAGACGACGCACATCCGCCAGCTGCCATTTCTTTTCTGAACAAGGACAAGGTTGGCCAGCCATTCGGAGTATTTGATCTCTTGGATAACTCCTGCTTTCAGGAGCTTTGCGATCTCTTTCTTTGCCGCTTCGAGACGCTCCACCGACATTCGTCGCAACTTTTGCTTCTTGGGTGTAGCTTCGCTTTCCAATGCCAGGCGATGCTCGATGGTGTCTCGTGGGACCCCAGGAATACCCTCGGGGCTCCACGCGAAGACGTCGGCATTAGTGCGGAGTACTTGGAGAATTACGTCATGTGTGGCAATTGGGAGGTCAGCTCCGAGGGCCACTGTTCTCTCCGGGGCACTATCAAGGAGGAGGATTTTTAGGAGTTGACCCTCGGGTTTTTCTTTTGGCGCCCACCTTGCTGTAGTGCCGCCGATTGGAGCTACCGCCGCTCCGACCGCGTGGACTCGCCGAGCCGGCGATAGCGCTTCTAGCTCCGTTTGTCTTGCTGGATCTTGGTCACCCCGCACCGTAACTATTCCTTCAGGGTCGGGAAGCTTCATGCAGAGGTAGTTGTGATACGCCAACGCGCTGAAGGAGTTCAGTGTGGCTTGGCCAAGGATGGCATTATACTGATAATGCATCTAGACAACGTCGAAGGTGACGATCTCAGTGTGGGGGGTGAAGTCATCACTGAAGGTGACGGGTAGGTTGATTTGGCCTAGGGCCGTCACTGGCCTACCCCCGAAGCCTATCCAGGGTATCTGGGGGGTGATAGGTGGTCCCTAGGGATCATCATCGTGTCGAAGGCCTCTGCAAACAGTAAGTCGGTGGAGCTTCCTCCGTCTACGAGGACGCGTCGAACATTGAAGTCTGCGATGTTGGCCGAGATGACGAGGGGGTCTTGGTAAGGGAAGTACACACCACAGGCACCCTCTGGGCTGGAGGTAATGGGAATCTCGGCATAGCGAGGTGGGCTAGATGCTGGGTATGATGCGACATGGTGGATCTGGTGGGCATATGCGCACCGTTGCCTTTTTGATGACATGCCCGATGACGACCCTCTGGTGATCATATTGATGACTCTCTGAAGATGTTTTGGCTGGCCCCCTCGAGGCGAGGCCTTAGTGGAGGGGCAGGCAACCGGTTGCCTGGGCCCCTCTTGTCTTCGCTCACCACCGGTTGCTAGCTTCGGTTCATATAGTCTTGCATGGCGGATATTGTGCAGCACTGCTGGGTTGTGTGGGACCCTTCTCCATGCAGATCACTGAATAATGAGGTTCCCCCAGTGCTGGCCTAAGTGGTATGACACTCCTAGGTGGTGTGGGATCCCTCGGCATGCAAGTTGCAAAAGAGCGGGATGCCTCCTGCCCGCCTCGCTATCCTATGATCTCGAAGGGCGGCCGAGGCACGGCCGCGCCCTCCCCGGGTTTTGTTCGCCCCGCTCACGTAGACGCCGCCTCTAGGGCGGTACTCATTGGTGCGTGGCTTGGCCGTCGCTCCTGCTGCAGCTGACACGGTCTCTTTCACGGGCGGCACGCTTGGTTTCACCACCGGGGCACTGCGGTCTGGGAGTCCCGCCCGCCGAGCGCTATCTTCCTCCGCCCTAGCGTACTCCTCTATTTTGTCGAAGAGATCCGCTACGGAGCAGATGGGCTTGTGAGCTAATATTTCTACCAGGGGGCCTTCTTGAGTCCGCAAGTCGTGGCATTTATGATGGTAGTTTCATTGACCCCCTTCACTTGGCACTTCACATCCGCAAATCTCCTGAGAAACTGCGAAGGGACTCGCCCGGGGCCTACCTAGTGTCGAAGAGGTGCCCTGCATCTTTTGGCTCGGCGTAGTTCCCTTGGAAGTTGTTTCGCACCAGGTCCCGTAATTGCTCCCATGCATACATGGAGCGAGGTGGAATGGTGAAGAACCAGGTTAACGCCACTCCTTTTAGGGCGAGGGTGATGCTTTTCGCCTTTGTGGTGTCATCTCCCCCAGCGGCTTTGATGGCAGTGCTGTCGCTGCCGCGGCTTTGGCCGCGTACATCTTTAATGGTACTCTTCGAGGTGGTGCCATTACACTGCTTCGGAGTTGCACCTGACTTCTGCCGAACCCCACAGACGGTGCCAACTGTTGTAACAAACAAAGACTAAACTGTAAGAGAAAAGGGGACCTCCGCTACTCTCGGGGGAGCCGAAGGATCCTCGGAAAGGGGATCAACAGTTAGTGGATATGTATTAATTGATTGCTTCTAAAAAACCAAAAAATCTCCCCCTTTACATGGGGGTGCCCCCCTATTTATAGCCAGCCCTATTTTCACATTACTATCTTAACCCTATGGGAGTACTGTACGCGTAGGGGTTGTAGGGACTTTTCATCTCCCTACATGTAGGTCTCGATCCACGGTAAATCTTCATGTGCTTGGTCCATTTGACTGGTGCACCTGGTCCATCAGCGTCCGGAGTGCTCCACCGAAAGGAGCCCTCCAAGTCTTGCTAGACGCCCCAGACCTGGTGAGGCCCCTAGGACCCTCCAGGGGTACTTCAGGTCTCCCCTGAAGGTGGCCTGGAGTGCTTGCTGCTCCGGACCTGGTGAGGCCCCAAAGACCCTCTGAAGGTGCTTCGGATCTCCCTCGAAGTTGTCCCGGAGGGTTTGCTCCTCCGGGCCTTGCGTGGCCCCGAGGACCCTCCGGGGGCGCTTCGAGTCTTGGTCAGAGGAGGTCCGAAGGGTCTGCTGCTCTGGGCCTTGTGTCGCCCCAGGGTCTGGCCCCACGAGCTTGACAATGGCTTTGCCTGGGCGTTGAGGCTGGTGGGGCCACCCCTACGACACTCATTATGTTCATCCACCCGTAATGTTCGGTTCGGATGAGGTATAGCTTGAGCTATGCCTAAGTATTCAGTAATTGATTTGTGGTAGTCTTTAACCTGTCTATTTGTAGCTTGTGCTAGATCTTGTTGGTTAGAATTAATTCACTCGTAGTTGTATGTTTTGCTAAAATTGTTTTAGTAAATTGAAGTAAAATGATGTTGTAAAGTCATTGAGTAGCATCTTATGCCCTATGCTTGGCTGGGGTGCTATAAAAAGGGCAAATGAAAGACTCAAGATAAGATCGAGAGTCTCAAAGCTAAGCTTAAGAAGCTCGAGTAGGCTCCTAAGCCTGACACAAAATGTTACCATTATTGTAAGACTGGGCATTGGAAGAGAAATTGCAAGAAGTACTGAGCAGAGATGAAAAAAAAACAAGGGAAGTAAGACTTCCAGTTCATATATAAATGTTATAGAAATTAATCTTGTCACTTCTACGACTAGTTCTTGGGCATTTGATACCGGATCGATTGTTCATATTTGCAATTCGATGCAGGGACTGATAAGTAGTAGAAGTTTGGCACGAGGAGATGTTGATCTTCATGTGGGTAATGGAGCAAGAGTTGCCGCATTAGCTATTGACACTTTACCACTAGTTTTACCCTCAGGATTAGTTATGGAACTAAATAATGTTGTTATGTTTCAACCTTAAGCAAAAATATTATTTCTGCTTTTTGTTTAGGAGTAGAAGGTTATGAGTTCAGAATAAAGAACAATTGTTGTTCAATTTATTTTAAAGGAATGCTTTATGGCCATGCTCCATTCAATCATAGAGATACAATCAACTTATTCAATAACTCATAAACATAAACGTGATACAATCATCTCTATTTTAAAGAAGCAATCATAGAGATAATTCTATCATGTCTATGTTTATAAGTTATTGAATAAGTGTTATTATGTTCCTTAGATGAATCATCGGTTATAAAGATTAACATGTATGTGACTTGTTAATGAAGCTCTTTAACTTATGATGATGTCGTTCTAAAGGTATTCCTGGTCAGATATCACTGGTCGGAACACTAGTGACTCTACTGACCAGCACATGTATTGATTGATAATCATGTTTCACCAGTCATGGATATAAGGATATCGAATCAGTAATGTGAAATATGTTGGAGAACATGGTGTTGGATTGACCCCTCCTTGAGATACTGCTGAGATTGTTATGATTTCGTGTGTCATCAGTTGGTCTCAAGCAATGATGATGTATAATCCTTAGACCTGATATCAACATGGTTTCCTACATATGTAAAAGTACACTTTGGGGTTGCCAAATACTACTCCATAACTAGGTAGTTAACAAGGTAGTTATAAAGATAGCTTCTAGGTATGCTATGAAACATGCAGAGGAATGTGATTAGTCGGATACGAGATTTGCTCCTCCTAACATAATAGGAGAGATATCTCTGAACCCCTCGATGTGGTCGAATAAAAAAGTGCATGGTCATGCTACTCGTGGTCGAAGAGTTTGATCACATGAAGTTATCCGACACTCGATCGAGAAAGTATTGAACAGTACATGGATGACATAACATCTCACCTGAAGTTCAACCAGATATAGTGAGACAAAGGGAGAATACATGAGCTGGTCTTTCAGTTTGATCATATACGGGCTAATCGTATAAAGATATGAGCTGGTCGTAGGCTGATCGAATATGATCACTAAGTGGTCGAAACCGTAGTTGTAATGAGTTACGAATTGGTCGAGACCAAATATGAGCTAGTCGTATAGAGATACGAGTTGGTCGATAGTGATAAGGATCTGATCGTAAATAATATTGCATTAAAGTTCATCCGATATATTTTGCGTGTATTCGGGAATCGTTATGTCCTACTAGGTACCGCTAACGACTCGTGATCGAAAAAAGTTTCCGAGTCACAACCGAAGTACGGGCAGAATCGACTGGCTCAGGACGATGACAAGGTCTTTCGTGGCCACCCCCGGGAGGAGCGATCTCGTGGGCGTGAGTAGCAAAGAAGACTCGAAGGAGCCTCAATGACGCGCCAAAGACCGCAGACCGCAGACCGCATGGATGGACAACGAGGTTGTTGGAAGCTTGGGCTGCTGAAGAAGATGCCGAAGAAGACGACGACGAACATGCCGTAGCTTGCGATTGGATCGACAGCGACAAAAGGCCGGTTCTGGGAGCAAAGATCGGTCCTCCCGGGGGCAGCGGCAACGAATGTCAGGCGGCAATGGCTACAGTAACCCTAACCTTTGCTCTAATACTATGTTATGAATATTATGTATATATTAAAGAGGCTCAATGGGTATTATATATAGTATGTACAAAAAATATATACCATATACAAATAAGACAATAAAAAAAACAGATAAAGAAATACAAAAATATTCCTATCTCTATCAAACCTCGGAGAAGAGTTTGTCATTGCGCTCACGTTGCCCCCGAGAAGAACTCGCTGGTGATAGCTGCCTTCTTAGCTTTGAAACCGTGTCTCGTTTTGTCTCTTCCTAGGTTTGGAGGGGTGTACATGATTTCAAATGAACTACATTTTTCACTCCGCTCTCAACCCTTCCATTAGATCGCCGTCTAAACTCGTTATCAAGATGCTAATATGAGTTCTTAGGTCTTGTTTGGTGGAACTTTGCTGCTCAATTTTTTTTTGCTCTTAGCTCCTGCTCCTCCAAGGATCCACTTCTCTCATAATTTAGAGTTGTGAGGGAAACGATTGGCAGGAAGTTAGCTCCAAAATCATAAAAGGGATGATCGTAGGCAAATAAACTATGCTAACTTTGGTTGCCATACTTTAATTCTATTTGTATCTTAATCCTTTTAATTTATACACAAAGTTCTGAAATTTGCTCATGCTATCATATTCTGTGATCCAGCATTGAGGTTGTTTTCTCTTCCCAGAGAGACGTCGAGGCAGGCATGCATGCATGGATGAAGGCATGAAGCTTCAGACGGAATTCAAGTTCAGCTAACCTCCACTGGTCATCTCTGTTCAAGCTAGAAAAGCACACGTATCACCGAAGCATCTTCACGGTGTGGTCGCCGCGCCGAGCAGAACTCCACCTCCAGCTATCCATTGCCTCACCGCTGCTGCTGAGATCGACAAGACCACTACACGGCAGCTCCTCGTCAGTACATCACAAAGTAATTTCGTCCATGGCCAACATTCCATGCATTGCAGATATTACAATATATAGCCGAGATGTCACATGTGACCATACATGTTAAACAAATAATCAATGATTTTGCCAACCACATAAATATATAAAGTGTTCAAAGATAAATAATTGCTAACAAAAGATCGCAAAATATCGTATGAACCGGTTTGGCAATCATCTAGCAATCATTCAGATTGATCAATTGCCCTTGTAAAGCCATCACAAAACCTATCTATGGACCTATCACTCAATTGTGATGTTGACGCATCCGACACATCTTGCAAAACAATGTATCTCGCATATCTTGTCGACTAGTAGTCAGTGTACAAACACGCTGCCACCACCACCAGCCCACCCGAGTTGGGCCTGCTACTACCGGCTACTGCTGCTGCTCCTGGCTACTACTTGTCTACTACTAAAACAGAGAAGAAAGCAAGAGACAGAGCAGAAATCGAGAGCAAAGCAGAAGAACAGGGGGGAAGGCTAGATCTACAAATGGGAGAAGAGGAAAGAGAGGTGGGGGAATAATTACCACTACTACAAAACAAGCTATACTAGACGCCTCATCACAGACGGTGCGTTGTAGTTATCATAGACGGTTCTGTAAGAATCGTCTATGATACGAAATTATCACAGACAGTTTGTAAATAGAATTATCTGTGATAATTTATAGACGATTTTTAAGATGAACAGTTTGTGATAAGTATCTCATCACAGAGAGTTTGTATTAAGAATCGTATGTGATTTTACTATGGCTTGAAATTTTCCTTACTCTCTGATTTTACCATGCCTTGGATTTTACCATGCCTTGGAATTTTTCTAGTCATCGTAAAATCCAAGCTATAGTAAAATCAGAGAGTAAGTAAAATTCCAAGCCATAGTAAAATCACAGACGGTTCTTACTACAAACCTTCTGTGATGAGATACTTATCACAGACGGTTTGTATTAAGAACCGTCTGTGATGAGATACTTATCACAGATGGTTCATGACACGAACCGTCTATGATATGTCAGCACAGACGATTTTTGTATGAAACCGTTTGTGATTTGCAGCGCGGGAGTACGAAATTTTTTGAACGTGTACGTGGGAAGCAAAATGTTCTAGTGTTATCCTTATATATTGAACGCTGGAGAAGAAGATCGAGGTGGAGGACGCTGGCAGGAGGGCACACAGGAGGAAGTCCACGAGGCGGCGCTAAACCGCCATCGCATGCGGTGGGCTGCACTGTGGTGGTGGCGGAGAAAGAGGATGACATGAGCTTGTCTTTGGTTCCGTCTCGTACCGATGCCACTCACGGTATGTGATACTAATCTGTTGTTGGTTTTTGTTCCCTTGTTCTTCTTGCCTGGACAATTTTTCTATCCATTCTTTTCTAATTGTTCTTGTTTTGAATCACAGGAACTGGCGTTGTGGAGCAGACTGGGTGGGAAGGTCTCTGTGAAAGGATCATCGAATTGTTGATGTGGAAGAACGTCGCAAAATCAGCACTCTAGTTCGGGCTGGGTTCCATGTTCTTCTTCTCTTGCTCCTTTTCAAGAGAGATTGCATGTTCTTCTCTTCAGTGCTAAATATGATAGCCTGGTTACTATATGGAGGCTTCTAGCCACATGTACAATTCGATGCACAAAGAACTAGCCAATCATTCTTTGCATGACCAGCAATTGATTGATTTGGCTCAAAATCTGAATTTTTTGGCAACAGAAAAAACTATCACAGAAGGTTCTTCAGAACCGTCTGTAATAGTAATTATCACAGAACTGTCTGTGGTAATAGACTATCATAGACGGTTCTGAACAAGAACCGTCTGTGATAGTTACAACCACAGACGGTTCTTGATAAGAACCGTTTGTGATACCTTTTTTCACGGACGGTTTATTACTATCATAGACGGTTCTGAACAAGAACCGTCTGTGGTAGTAACTATCACAGACGGTTCTTATCAAGAACCATTTGTGATACCTTTTTTCACAGACGGTTTGAAAACCGTCCGTGATGACCACCTGTTATTACAGACACATAAATCCAGACGGTTTAGAAAATCAGCTGTGACGACGGTTTAGAACCGTCTGTGATGAGCCTTTGTGTAGTAGTGTACAGACTAGGAGGTGAAGGCACAGTAGAAGGTACGACGGACGTGGGCTGGCTCATCGGGGAGGCGGAAGCTCGTCAGGAATACCGCAAAGGGGAGATAGGGAGCAGCAGCGTCAGGAGCCTCCATCGCCAACCCCCGAATCTCATTGCGCTAAGCAGCGGGCGACAACACCTCCAGGGTGGCGATGCCCCAAGCCCCCGATGGCCTGCAGCCCCTTGCGTGCGGCGGTTGTGTGGGAGGGGATGGAATCATGGAAACCTAATACTGCTCCCCACCCTTTTAATCATTAGTAATAGGCCAGCTGGGCAGGCCTCTCAAGCAGGACACAATTTGCTTCCCAACATCCTAATTGCAGCCGCCGCCGTTCCTTGCGCCTTGGCTCTACCGGCGCCGCCACCGCCTCTGCTCGCAAATAACTCTCTTCTCTTACCTCCCCTTTCTCTCCTCCCATGCCCTTCCCCCTTCCCTCCTCCCCATCCCTTCCCCTTCACCTTCTCCCCTTCTCCATGGCGACTTGCCTGAACAGACAAGTTGCCCAATTAATCGTGGCTAGTCGTCAACTAGAAATCCAAGTCGCCCAACTAGGAAACTAATCGAGTCGAGGTCCTCTAGTCGTGCTCCCAGGCCGACTTTCCTATTAATCGTCGATTAGTCGAGATTAATCGCTCGACTTGATAACAATGCATCAGAGCATTTACTAAATGCTAAAACACTACTTCAATTGCAATGCCAATAATCTTGATATCATGTCCGGAACTACAAATTCAGAAATCGGTCTAGAACTGACTCTGATCTACCACACAAATTACAGTATGTCCATTTCTAGTCCTGTGCATATGCGTGCATTCAAAATCTACATTTCACTTCTAAAGGACTAAAGGTATATTCAGTACTAGCAGTTTGTCAAATATTCAGTACTAGTAGTCTGCCAAATTACAGTTTGTCAAATATTCAGTACCAAGCATAGAGCACCATCGGATCATTGAGATGGAGAAGAAACTCTGACCTCAAATAAACGGCACGGCTAAAGGACACAAATCAGATCGTCTAGGGTACCTAGTTCTTTCTACACACAAAATGAATCACCGCTATGGACGCATTCATGCACTCTCTCTGCTACGAACCGCAAGATGCTCAGTGACAGTACTGCACATTATCACATTTCACAACAAGCTACTAGGTACCACACTTCTGCCTTGTATGCATTTACTGATCTGTAGGAGAGGATAATCCAATCACCTGGAAGGAGAGGAGGGATCCAGGTGGAGCTGTGGGCCGCTGGCGGCTAGGGTTCCAGTCGGGGGGCGAGGTGCTCCGGGTCGGCGGCGAAGCGCCCCAGGCGACGAGGCGCTCCAGGCAGGACTCCGGGGCGACGGCGAGGGGGACACGCGCGCTGAGGGAGGGGCTCCGGGCCGGCGGCGAGGAGCTCTGGAGGGGGAGGGACTCCAGGCGGGGCTCTGGGTCGGCGGCGAGGAGAGAGGGCGATGGCTAGGGTTCCATACAAATTGTTGGGACGGAGTGTGGAATGGAGGGGGACTGGAGGGGCGAAGGGATGTGAAAAAGGGGTTCTATAGGCAGCGGTAAAACGTCGGTAAATAATTCTTAATTTAAGGGTTATTTTGGTAATCGAGAGACTGATTTTTACGGGAGATTGGTCTAAGATCACTCCTAGTTTTTTTTTGTTATCAAACAGCTTTGATTCTAGGCTGCTGATTCTTACACTATGTTTGTTTAGGTTCAGCTCTTTTGGCTTATAGTTTAAAGCTAGTTTTTTTGGTTAATCAGCTTATAAATCTCTTAGGTTTTAAGTCAAACTTTAGTATTTGGTAATCTGTTTTTTAATAATATGTTAGCTTATTGAGATGTGTGTGAAGGATAAAAGGTCTGAATTACCTTTGAGGGTTTAAATGATATTTTTAAGCATGTATTTAAACTTATTTTTACATGCAATTTGAAAATATAACGATACGTGCAAGTGTACATACAAAACAAAATAGATTTCGCTCGTGTGTGTGTACTATAGCCTATCCAAATAAATTGTAAATCTCGACATCTATCGGAGATGTATATCTAAGAAGATCGGAGTATAACAAACAACCTATTCATAGCAAGATATCACTCGTACGCAATGAAAAACTTTTCAGCGAAATCTTGTCGGTTACTGCCGTTAACCGGTAAAATTCAAAGTTGCTCTGAAATTTTCGGTTTTGATGAATTTTGTTCAAAAAAATCGAATTTGCTTGAATTTTATTCAAATTTGATGTTTTAAATTTAAAATCCAAAAATTTGAGTTTTTTTTTAAAAAATTGGCCAAAAATTTGCCGAAATTTCGGTGTTACCGGTGCCCTCTGAAAAAAATTTCAACCGGGAAAGTTTTCACTGCTCGTACGTGCATGTATGTATTAATTTTGGAGATTGTGTAATGAAAGAAATTAATATAGAAAGACAAATATTATCCAACCAAACAAAATAACACAGTAACAAAAAATTATTCGATCATATATGATGCCACTATCTTTTCACTACGACATGTACATATCATATTAATGTAATCTATTTATACTCTTGCGGTCATTATAGAAATAGCAATACTATCACAAAATACACCGATGTCTCTTCATCGATTATGGATCCATTGATACAAAGGCCCTCCTATTGATCTAGTTTGTGTATCGCTTGCATCATAATCTCCGCCAAGATTGCATCTCTCAAAAAACCAAGATTATAGCTTAATAATGCTCTAGTGAGCATTGCTTGCATTATAACTTCAGTGAAATCCCTGGCATCAGCATTTTGCATTTGCAGTCGCTCATCGAGGCATGCTTCTGACATATGAACTATCGATTTATCATACTTGTGTTCATACTCCTTTACATGCCTTTGCTTTAACAGCCTGACTTGGTCTTCATAGTTTCTGATTCCTAATGCAAACTCATCGCAAAGATCTTCTAGCAGGCGAGTTGATTTCTTCTCTTTTTCCAGGTCTTTTACGGCCTTGAGAAATGCCGATTTCATCTCAGATAGCTCTTTGCCTAGCTTCCTGTGGAGACTCTCGAAATGTTTCCTCGGATGTCTCGCGTCTTCAAGTTCCTCTTTCAGTGAATGAAGGGCTGCTCTAACATTCTTTTGTTCCTTATTTTTCCGAGACATTGTCTTCGGTGACTTGCCCAATGTAACATTCCATTTTTAGGTATTTTTTTATCGCCTCTCGCTTTGATCACTCTCCAACCGTATCTTTCTCTCTTTTCCGAAGCTTTTTGCCACTCTCATATTCCTGTTGGAAAGATAGAAATGAAGAAGAATGAGTTCCGTGAACTGCAATTAGGAAACATGTCAGTGAGCGAGTACGTCAATAAGTGCACTCAGCTCTCTCGATATGCCCAAGAGGACGTTGCCACAGATGATGCACGTCAGAAGCGTTTCAAGTGGAGCCTCTGTTGGGATACGAGTAGGCTACACTAGCTGACAATTCAAAAAATCTACCACGTAAACCAAGATACCATGCAAGCAAGAGATCATAGATCGTTACCACCAGATGCGTAGTACAGCGGAAGAAGAGTTGAAGCAGCCTTATCCAATGAAGAGCGTGTCGATGTAGTGGTCGTGGTCGATCGTTCAACGCAGTCGATCGTCCTCATAGTGGATCGTCCCCTCAAGCAACCAATTGAGTTCCTCGCTAAGGTCATGGATCGTCCTCAAGCGCAACAGCAATCGCAGTAGCGCATCTACGGTAAGTCATGGATATGGATATATCAAACCAATAATATGGACACATACTAGAGAACATGGTGTTAGAGAAGACCCACCTTGAGATACTGTTGAGATTGTTATGATTATATGTATTATAAGTTGGTCTCAAGCAATGATGATGTATAATCCTTAGACCTGAGATCAACATGGTTTTCTACATGTGTAATAGCACTCTTAGGGGTTGCCAAATGCTACTCGTAACTGGGTAGTTATAAAGGTAGATTTTGGGTATGCTATGAAACATGTGGAGGGATGTGACTGGTCGGATATGGGATTTGCCCCTCCTAGCATAACAGGAGAGATGTCTCTAGGCCCCTCGTTGTGGTCGGATAAAGAAAGTGCATGGTCATGCCACTAGTGGTCGAAGTGTCGACCACATGAAGTTATTCGACACTTGATCGAGAAAGTATTGAACAGTCCATAGATGATATAAAGTCTCACCTGGAGTTCAACCAAACATCATGAGGCAAAGGGAGTATACACGAGAAGATCTTTCAGTTCGATCACATACGAACTAGTCGTATGGAGATACGAGCTAGTCGTAGGCTGGTCGAACATGGTCACTAAGTGGTCGGAACTAGGCCGTAAGGAGTTACGAATTGGTCGAGATCAAATATGAACTGATCGTATAGAGATACGAGCTGGTCGTTAGTAATACGGACCTGGTCGCAGATTATATTGCATTAAGGTTCGTCTGATATATTCTATGTGTGTTCAGAAATCGTTATGTGCTGCTAGGTACCGCTAACGACTAGTGGTCGAAAAAGATTTTTTGAGTCACAACCGATTGCATATGAACCTATAGGGTCGCACACTTAAAGGGCTGGGATTTGATTTCGATGGTGATCCGAATTCTTGTAGGCCTCGAGTTCATAATGGGCCTCAAGTTTGAGACCCATCATGGATGCCATAAATACAGGGGTGGTAGCAAGGGGTGCGATGACAATCTTTTGGAAGAACTCGTTCAACCCTAATAGTCGTGCCTTCCTTAACAACGCTGTCGGTGCTAGCACTCCAGCTTGTGGTGCCCCTGCCCCGTACGTCTGGATACCTTGGAGGTGTTGTTGCAAAGCATCAGCACTAGGACGATCTGCAACTTGTGACGATCACAGGAGTCGGAGGAGGAGACGCGCGGCGAGTACGACTACTCGGAGGAGAAGACACGCGGCGAGTACGACTACGACCGCATCAACTCGCTACATTGTAACATCCCAAAAATTTGGTCTGTTTTAAAGTTTTAAAAGAAAAATAACCATTTGAATTTTTCTGTAAAAGTTAAAACTTAATTAGAATTTTCAGAGATAAAAAATAATTTAATATGAATAATCCCAACATCAACTATTATCAAAATTATTTTATTTGGATTCTATGTGCTTGGATATATTTCCTACAATTTTCTACAATTTTTCTAAATCCATTTACTATTTTCTATTTGCCAATCGGATTTTCTGCTATTTTCTAAAGAGAAAAACCTATTCTATTTTCCCGAATAAAGAATAGTCAAGCCCATCATCGCTCCGAAGTTCGCCCAATCCTCCGCCCAACTCCCGCGCAGCTGCAAGGCGCCGCTCCTCCGACCGGTGGACCCGCCGATACCGCACGCGCCCGCTCCTTCTCCCGCTGTCCGGTGGGCCCGCCAGACGCCACCTTCATCTTCAAGCCGGACTCAGCCTCAGCTTCAGACGACGCGCTGCCACCGCCGCCTCTTCCTCGATCTCCTCCATCTCGCTATTTAAGGCCCGAGCCCCGGTCAATTTCTTCGCCTCCTCCTCCTCCAAAGCCCTAAGGCGCCCCCGTTCGCCTCTCTCAAGACCGCAATCGCCGAAAAAGCCACCGACGGCCGAAGCTGCTCCGCCGCTGCAATTCGCCGCCGTCGATCCACCTCTGGTCGAGTTTCCGCCACCGACAGGTCCGCATTATCAAGGGCTACATCGGACGCCGCCGCCGTGGTCGAGGAGCGCCCTTCGCCGTTGTCCGTCGCCCGACAACAGCTGCCACCGCCATTGTCGCCGCTGCCGGTGAGTCACCGCCACCCGAGCTCAGCCGCCACCTCCCAGAGCATTGCCGTGCCTCTAGGGTTCTATTTTTGGACTTTGCCGCCGCCGTTCGTCGTCGCCGCCGCCAGTTTTGCTGCCGGCCTTTTCCCTCTACTCTGTGCCATCTCATAGCCATGTCAGCACCCACCTCAACTCTTTTGCCCATGTGGCACCCCGTCAGGACTCCATCAGCGCCGTGTGGCTTAGCCCACCAGTAGCCAAAACTGAAAGCCGAATGGACTTGGTCCATGGTGCACCGAACCATTGACAGGGGGTCCCACCTATCAGGCCATCTTATTTTCTTTTATTTTTCGGTGGAAAATCCTTGCTGACGTCAGCAAACGTCATAAATCCCTTTTACTTCAAAAAATAATTCAGTTAATCCAGAAATTATGATTTTTCATTATTTCATATGATTTCAAACTTCCAAAGCCCATATCTTTTGCATACAAACTCCGATTGAGACCATTCAAATTTGTAAATTCATCTAAATTCGAGATCTATTTATTTATGAATTTAATTTAATTTTTGAAGTTGGTTTTATCTCTATTTAGTATTTATTTATTCTATTTGCTTGTTTTACGAGTAGACGTTGCTACTTCGGGAAGTTTTGAGTAAGGAGAAGTACACCAAGATCAAGATCAATCCCAGGATTTATTCCAAGGCCAGTCGTAGTCCTTTGATCATGTTGAACCTATTATTTCAAAAGTATATAGTTTTTATACAATTGCATGCTATCTTTATATCAATTATTTTGGGTTTAGTTATTACATGTTGTCATTATGCCTCCATTGAATATTTGAATGCCATCAATCCTTTGTCACCCTAGCTTGAATAATTTTAGTTGGACATATTTGTATCACCAACATGGGTATCGTATTAGTGCTTAGTCAAGCCTAGTTACGATGGGTTCATCATCACATGTGTCTTAATGATTAATCTTGACTTAATGATATATGGAATTGTAGCGGTTAGCCACTTTGGTAAAATTTATGTTCCATGACAGGGGATATCATTGGTTTCTTTTAAACAAAAATAGTTTTCGCTCAAGCCAGTGGATGGTAGATTGGGGGTGTGGATTTAACACGTTGTGGGTTTGTGGAAAGATCGTCTGAGTAACTTGTCAAGGACTTAATCTTGTGCGTCATTGAACCGAGCCTTAACTGCATAAACCACATGTCCCGTATGGGCGGGACTGGCCGATTAATTAGTAATGCCTTAACTGCACAACCACATGTCCCTGTATGGGCAGTGAACAAATACTTTAAACTTTTGTGATCCGAATACACCTCACAACGATTACCGATTAGGTAATGTCGCCAAATCTTAAGTGCATGAATCACAGTAGCTAACTCCAAGTCATGGGTAGGATAGTTGAGTTCCTGAGGTCTCAATTGTCTTGATGCATAGGCCACTACCTTGCCTTCTTGCATAAGGACATAACCGAGTCCTCGACGAGAAGCATCACAAAAGATATCGAACCTTCGATGAATATAAGGAAGAACGAGGACGGGAGCGGTGGTCAAACGCTTCTTGAGTACTTGGAAGCTTTCCTCACAAGCATCGGACCACAAGAATTTCTTGTCCTTTTTGAGTAATTCCGTCATCGGCTTCGCGATCTTGGAGAAGTTCTCGATAAAGAGACGATAATATCCCGCTAAACCAAGAAAACTCCGCGACTTTGCCATCAAGTAGGTCGACTCCATGAAAGAACATCGCTGACCTTGCTAGGATAAACGGCTACGCCTCCTGCTGAAAGAACATGGCCCAAAAAAGCCACTTCCTTAAACAAAATACGCACTTGCTGAACTTCGCATACAGCTGGTGCTCACGAAGCTTGCCTAACACAAGCCTCAGATGCTCATCGTGTTCCTCATCATTCTTGGAGTAGATAAGAATATCATCGATGAAAACCACGACAAACTTATCCAAATACTCCATGAATACCGAATTCATGAGGTTCATGAACAAGGTAGGAGCATTGGTTAAGCCAAATGACATAACGGTGTACTCATACAAGCCGTAGCGAGTAGAGAAAGCCGTCTTTGGAATATCCTCAGGTCGAATACAAACTTGATGATATCCCACTCTCAAATCAATTTTGGAGAAAACTTGAGCTCCATTTAATTGATCAAAGAGATCGTCGATGCGGGGCAATAGATACTTTTTCTTTACCGTTACTTCATTGCTTGACGGTAATCAACGACATGCTGCAGTATCGCCCTTCTTCTTTACGAAGATTGTCGGACAACCCCATGGAGATGAGCTAGGGTGGATGAAACCCTTTTCTTGTAGCTCATTAAGTTGCTTCTTCAACTCCACCAACTCGTTGGTTGGCATCCGATAAGCCTCCTTTGAAATCGGGGCAGTACCGGGAACCAACTCAATGACAAACTCGAGGTCTCGAACTGGTGGCATCCCTGGAAGATCATCGGGAAAGACATCAATGAAGTCACAAACTGTCGGGACTTCACCAATATCTAGAGCGAGCTTCGCTTCTGCGCCAAGAGATGCGGACCTAGCGCCTTCAAATAAAAGCTTAACCTCGCTCTCCTAAGGACTAGATAGAGAGACACACTTCTTAGCGCAATCGATTTGTCTCTTATTCTGAGACAACCAATCCATGGTAAGAATTACATCTAGACTTGCTGAATGGAGAAGGATAAGATTCGCTAAGAATCTCACTCCCTCGATCTCAATTGGGACATCCCTACACTCAGATTCGGCTCTCAACTCCGATCCGGGAGAGCAAATGAGTAGCAGAACCGACAATAGAGTAAAAAGGAGCTCACTAATAGTAGCAAAAGACTCAGAAATAAAGAATGAGATGCTCCTGAATCAAACAAGACAGTAGCATGATGAGAGTTAACAGAAAGTGTACCCAGCACGACGTCGGGTGCCTCCTATGCCTCCTCCGCGGAGATGAGGTTGACGCGACCACTACCCATGCATTGGGTAGCTGGAACGATCTTCAGGTCCTGAGAAGAACTACCTCCTTGCCTGCGTCCTCCATTAGGACGAGGGGCTGCTCTTGTCTTCTTGGGGCATTAATTTACATAATGCCCCTTTTGGTTGCAGGCGAAGCAAGTGACCCCGGCAGCCGGGTTGCGGGGGCCACCCTACTGACTCGCAGGTGCACGTGATTGGGGCACAGCCTGCGAAGGACGAGGGGCAGGTGCTGACGACCTCGGGGGTACCAAAGACTGAGAATGGGACCCCCTGAGCCTGCCCGAAACGAGGACGTGAAGATCCAGCCCTGGACGACTTGTGGGCCTCCCACTAGCGTTTGCGGGAATCCACAAGTGCTTTCCCCGAGTGCTCGGCGATGATGGCCTTGTCAACCAAGGCCTGAAAGTCAGGAAAGTCGACGATAGATAGCTTGTCCTGTAGCTCCTCGGACAAACCATCCTTGAACTTCTCTTGCTTGGCCTCATCAGTGGCCACCTCCTCCGGAGCATAACGAGCCAAATGGTTGAACTCGTACAGGTACTCCGTGACTGAGAAGCGCTCTTGCTTGAGCGACAAGAACTCCTTCTTCTTCAGCTTCATCAAGCCGGCAGGAATGTGAAATAGACGGAAGGCAGTCCGAAACTCCTCCCAAGTGACGGTGTAGCCGGCAGGCTGCATGGCGAGAAAGCTCTCCCACCAAGACAACGCTGCGCCCACAAGCTGATGGGAGGCAAACAGCGCCTTCTCGTGCTCCTCGAATCGCACAGGCGAAGTTTCGCCAACCGCACGAAGCCAATCGTCTGCATCAAGCGGGTCCTCAGACCTAAAGAAAGTGGGGGGCTAGATGCAAAGAAACTCCGCAAGTCCCCCACGAGACTAATGTCCACTCACTTGCCCGGATCCTGAAGCACCGGTAAGGGCAGGAGGTGTTGCGCGCGATGACATCCAGAAGAACCCTCCTGTCTTCCGCACGGTTGCGCTCGATCTGAAGAAGGACCTCGGCCATGGTCGGAGGAGGAGGAAGCTCCTCGTCCGAACCAGTTGACTGGCTTTGGCCGCTACGAGTGCGTCCGGCCATCCTGCTACAAGGAACTTTGGTTAACAGCTAGACCCGAAAAACAAAACAGAAAGAAAGCAAAAAGCTAACGACTAGGGGAATGGAATATCACCCTAATCGAAAGCCAAAAACAACAAGTAGATAAACTTAAAAAACTTCTAAAAAGACTCCAAAAATAGCAAGTAATCACCCAAAACCAAAGCTCAACTTCCCACACTACTAACCCGTATTGAATGAACGAGTAATTGATTGAGAAGATAAAGGTCAGAATACAACGTAAGATCTAATACCACTAAAGAGCAAGGTTAAATCAGCGAAATAAGGGTTAGATACTTAGCTAACTAGTATCACATCTTACCGTTCTATTCCCACAAGTTTTAGTTGATTAACCTCTTATTTTCTACCTTGTATAGAACCTTTGAGCTTCATGTCTGAAAATTGAAAGATCGTTGTCCAGGTTTTACATCCAAGCTTCTAGTCGAAATTATCCATTCCAGAAACTTCAAAACCTTGTAGAGGGTAGCCAACACTTCAATTTTCCAAACTCATTAGTTCCTAAAACCCAATTAAACGATAACAACTATATTTGAAGAAAGGAGAGGTAAACAATTTTTAAAACTCAAATAAGAGTAAGATGAGAGGAGAAAGCTAAGATAGGTAAGGAGTAAAATCTGAGAATTACTCAAGCTTTCATAAATCATTTGTACTTTGAAATTAAGTTTTCCAAAATATCCTAAAGACGACCAATCTTGGGTTACTACGGTCAGTATGGCTCTGATACCAAACTTTGTGACGACCCCAGTTTATTAAGCTTGTAATGCTTAGTCACCGATGGACTCTAGCATTACAAACAAAATAACTCATGTCTTCGAGACATGTATACTTCCCATAAATGTAGTATACACACCTCTTTACAAAAGTCATGCATCAATTCCATTCATTCACATAGAACCGAAGCAGAAAATTGACAGATCCAAAGACATACATAGTAAAGTTATTACAAAAGAGAGGCCGACCGACCAAAAAATCATACAAATAATCAATTAGAGAGCGGAAGCGAAATGCCATAAGATGGCGAAAAACAAAAGAGCCAATCAGTGTGCCTTTAACCCACAAGGCAACCGACCCGAGCGCCAAGCTAGTCGTCAAACCCGCAGCACATCTCACAAAAGTGAGGCCCTTCGGGCTCACCTTCCTCCTCTGCAACAAATAGTTAAGCAAAGCAAATGAGTACAAAAATTGTACTCCGCAAGACTTACGTGTAGAATAACAGACCTATACATATGCTACATGCAAGCTTATTTGAGTGGAGGCTGTATGTTTCATTTTCAGCATAAAGCAATCTTTATTTGCAATAAGATAGTATATTTGAAAGCAAGTTTACAATCTGTTTTTATTGTTCAAATAACAGTTGACAACCATATAAAAATAAATAGATGACAACAACATACTAGAAGTGACTAACCCAATAGTCACCACAACAATAGCATGAATTACCCATTCATACCACCCATGTCAAGTTTTAATTAAAAGTTGTAGTCTAACTCTTGCAAAACCTAACCAAGCATGTCCATAGCCTAGGACGAGGCTATTCGAATAGTTTTATCCCTGCAGGGGTGTACCAATGTACCCACACGCCAGACCGCCTTTTTGTCAAGCTATTAAGCACACTTACTTAGGCATGCCGGCACGGCTAAGTCCTACGAGATATTTCCAATATTATGCATTAACTGTGAGTCGCCCGTATGGATAGAAACCCATACGTTGTGTCGGAGTCATCGTAAAGCCTTGGTCAACTACCCCTCACGGGTAAAGCCTTTGACAACTATGATACCCCTCGAGGTGGACAACCTACCCGGAATCTCCACCACCGCACACCCAACATAAATAACACAGATCCTTTTTCACACAACACACACAACCCCCTCCTGCGACTTGGAGCTAACACACGGTAAAGTACTAAGTCAAGAGAGGTCTCATATCCCTCTCATGTGGTTAGCACGCAAAATCACTCGGAGAGTGTGACACAAGATGTTCGGTCCTTGTTGACTTAGGCATACCATCACAATCCAAACAACCACACCATCCAACCAATATGCCCAAGTCTAAATCAATTTTGCATTTTCGGATTTTGACTTTATAAAATAACAAAGCACAAGTGCTGGACATAAAGGAGTAATAATTTAGATATGTGATCAAGACCATCGACTAAATCGATGATCACCCATTACTACCGAAACTAAGCATTTCTAAGCAATTTCAAATCCCAATCTACTAAGTGACAAGAGCTCATCCATCGAACTCAAATCGTAGCAAATAACCTAGGCTCAGGTAGTAGAGGATAATCAATTCCTACAGATTATACAACTATAGGATCCACTAATCATAATTTAACAACAAAATAGCAATGCATACATACAAGTTGAAATCAATATATTAGACTTGAAAAATACTGGGATTAACATGATCAAACTGCTTGATCGTTGGTTGTCATTGTTCAATATATTATGAGGATCACTTAGGTGATCAATGTGCTCTTCGGAACCTAACGAGAAAGCGAAAAAGAATCGATAAGAACAAAGAAAACAAAAAGACTCAACAGCAAACTTTTTCTGAATGCTTTGAAAATTTTATAGCAGCAAGGGCATGATTTATAAGGAATTTAGCAACAAGAATCAATTAATTTGGATTCCTAATGCAAAAGATATGAGCAAAACAAATCTGCTCAGCCTTATAAATCACAAATGCTACTGTTTTGTTTGATTCAGGAGCATCTCATTCATTTGTTTCTAAGTCTTTTGCTGCTATTAGTGAGCTCCTTTTTACTCCATTGTTGGTCCCGTTGCTCATTCGCTCTCCCGGATCGGAGTTGAGAGCTGAATCTAAGTGTAGGGATGTCCCAATTGAGATTGAAGGAGTAGGATTCTTAGCAAATCTTATCCTCCTCCATTCAACAAGTCTAGATGTAATTCTTGGTATGGATTGGTTGTCTCAGCATAAGGGACAAATCGATTGCGCCAAGAAGTGTGTCTCTCTGTCTAGTCCTTCCGGCGAGCAGGTTCGCTTTTCGCCGAAGTTGCTAGGTCCGCATCTCTTCGCGCTTGAAGCGAAGCCCGCTCTAGATATTAGTGAAGTCCCGACAGTTTGTGACTTCATTACTGTCTTTCCTGAAGATCTTCCAGGGATGCCACCAGTTCGAGACCTTGAGTTTGTCATTGAGTTGGTTCCCGGTATAGCCCTGATTTCAAAGAGGCCTTATCGGATGCCAACAAACGAGTTGGTGGAGTTGAAGAAGCAACTTAATAAGCTACAAGAGAAGGGTTTCATCCGCCTTAGCTCATCTCCATGGGGTTGTCCAGCAATCTTTGTAAAGAAAAAGGACCATACTTTGCGCATGTGCGTTGATTACCGTCCGCTTAATGAAGTAATGGTAAAGAACATGTATCCATTGCCCCGCATCGACGATCTCTTTGATCAATTGAATGGAGCTTAAGTTTTCTCCAAAAATGATTTGAGAGTGGGATATTGTTGGACCGAAAAGACGACTAGAGGGGGGGTGAAAAGGAGCACGCTCACTTTTTCAACCAAGATCAGATTCAATCCAAATCTCACTCCAATAGCTATGAAAGCTATAAAGATCAATATACCAGTACAGTGGAAGACTAGTATTGAATCCAATCTAAACCCCGAAGCAAAACAACCGAAATCAACCAAAACTTAATTTCCAAGTGTAGGGCGGTCTGACCTCTATGTTAATGGCGGTCTGATCGGTCCATGGGCGGTCTGACCTCTATGTTAATGGCGGTCTGACCTCCATCCTGATGAACAGTGAAATCAGCACGAAAAACGAAGTTACAAATAGATGTAACTTTTGATCTACAACTCCAAACTTGATGAAACTTGGTACACACCTTATCTAGGATGTCAGGAACCTATTCCAATCGAAGATCGTGAAGATCCTTGGAAAAGTTTAGACCTTTTTCAGTTTGAGAGGTGGATGGTTCAAAACCGAGTCAAAACGAAAACTAGATCCAAAAACTTGCTCGTGGGTGATTGATGATCAAGATGATCCTAGATGTGTTCCCACATGTCACAGCAAGCTAGATCATGTAAAGAAATCAATCAAAAACATGCGAATCAAAGAAAGACTCAAAATCACCAAATAGAGAGAAGAAAGGAAAAGAGACACATCTTTGATCAAACTTTCTTTAGATTGATTTGATAGGGTTTGGGTTTACAGCCACTCCATCAATGGAGGACAAATATCAATCCAGGAGCACGAAATCAAATCAAAACTCTCTAGAACCCAAACCTCCACTAATCCTCTCCCTAAGCCAAACCAGGGTTTCAACAATAATGAAAGGGTTGAGGGGGGTGCAGCCACCTCCCTCCTTTATTTATAGTAGAGACTTAGACCTTCTAGAAGTTTTAACTTAAATGGGCTCCCGTTAAGGCCCAATACAAACGGGTCACACACGCACGCATTTTAAAGCGTCGTCTTCAACACCTCTTGACCTAAACCGCTTCTCTTTGCGTCGTCTTGCGCTGCGGGTTGGCAAAAGGTCACCAAGGTGGTATTTGGTAAGATTACCAAAATACCCCTTATCGGTCCTTCTCCGAAGACCGAGTCCATTTGCGCGAAGCACTTTGCCTGCTCCGCCATGTGTAGGTTTATCAACGGCTCTCTCCATGTTGGCAAGTCTCTCCCATCCGTCTCCTACCGAAACCACCATAGCACTTGCACTGACTCCCGCGCCGCTTGATCAAACCAGTCGCACCGAACTGTCCGTTCGGTCATTCTTGTCCATTCTGCACCATACTTGAGTTCATTGACCTCACCCAGCATCGTCGATCGTTCTGGACCTCAGCTCTCCAAGCCTAGTCCCGATCATCCTCACCGTTGACCGCCATTGACCACCAAGCAACCTGCACAACAATAGACAAGCAAATCGAAACCGGGAACAAGTTCTTCACAACTTGACCCACGTTAGTCAAAACATGCATCATGCAACACATATGCACTGAAACTCATGAATTTGACCTAACCAACGAACAACGCCGCCACGACGGGCGGCGTTCAAGTGATAACCGGTCGATCACTCGTGGGGGCGGTCGATCGCCCATCTCACGGCTCGACCGCCACTCACAGTCGGACGGTCAATAGGACTTAGCCAAATTTTGGCCCCTCAAATCCCAAACCCTACTGGAATTTTATATCTCGAATAACTTTTTACTGGAGACTCCAAAAATCATGAGACCAAGTGCATTGGGATCCCCTCACTTGCCTACACCCTCTATTTTTGGCCCAGCCTGTTCTGACCAATTTTGGTCACGGCCGGTCCTACCATCAAGACATGGCCGGCCCTACGATTTGGGACCGGTCGGATCGCCATGCTAGGGCCGGTCGGACCGCCCCTGTCCAGAAAGCCTGAAACTTTGTCGAAAACTCGTGAAACGACAAACCGTTAACGCCATTGCCAATTGTCACATCATCCTAAGATCTGGAGCATATCCCCATGATATCCACAATCTCCCCCTTGATGAACACATTGGCAATAATCCAGAAAATGTAATTTGGAGGTTTGAAAAGTAAAATACTTTCGCAAGACAAAGGCACAACTTGGTCCATAAGCAAGAGAAAGCAATGGAAATGACCAAGTCGGCATCGAATAGCATAGGCATGTGAGATAAGGCAAAAGAAAGCATAAAAACTTTGATTTTAAAAGTCAAAATCTCACTTAAGGTCCATATGAAAGAACAATTGTTCAATTGACCTTTGATCATTGTGAGGAGTAATAAATGCAATTCAAGTTTAGAAGAATCAATAAGACAATAAGAATGAAATTCAAAAACTCCCCCTCACTATGATCCTCGGATTTCAGAAAATTTCAAATTCTCCAACTTTCTCCCCTTTGTATAAACTTCTCCCCAACATTGAAATATCTTCTCCCCCTTTGACAATGGAGTCATCAAGGAATCACGCCTTCCTCTCATCCAGAGATAACAATTGTAGAATGAAGAAAGAAGCAAAAAGAAGAAGTATGCATGAAGTGCAATGCAGTGACTTTATTTTTGTATTTTTCAATTTTTGAGTACAAGAAGCTTTGGAGATTATCCAAAAGAACTAGCCAGCATTTCTAATATTGCACAAACAACATATCAAGCCCGACAGCGCTAGCAAGATCATGGTAAGACATATATATCAAAGCTAAGCACAAAGGCTCAAAAGTAAAGCAATAGATTTGATCAATTTAAGCAAAGCTTCAAATTCAGCAAGTTCATCAACAGGGATCCTAAAATGAAATTGGCCATGTCAAGATGTCAAAGTGAGATCAAAAATCTAACAAAGACCACATTAAGAGTCAATCAAGTCCGGTATTGAATCATTTTGCTCAGTATTTCTTAAACGCCCATTTGTCAACAGTTTTCTCATATGCAATGAATATTAAAATTGACTAATGATCTAACTTAGTGACAAGATCCTGGACTAGGAGCCATCCACAAACTCATCCTAAGCTTCGACCAGAAGTTGATTAAAGGTATATCTTAGTAAAGAAGATACTGGACTAGGAGCCATCCACAAACTCTTTCTAAGCTTCTACCAGGGCGACAAATCTTGAGGTTCATGTCATTTCTGACAAGCAATCCCCATGAGATCGTCTGGATCATCAAACTATCTCCAAGTTCATGTCTTTTGACAAGCAGTCTCGTAAGATAAGTTTGGCATATTTTAAGCATAACACAATCTTGATTTTTCATTTTTCACAGGAGCAGTTTTAGAAACTCAAGAACACAAAAAGCTCGAGTAATGGTCAATTTTAGATTCAAGAGCTAACAAAGCAATTCTGGCAGGGCCAATGTCACAAAATGAGCACTAATTGGGCAACTCGCTAAAACATCCACAAATTGCAATTTTTAGTTCGAGTTGTTTTAAAGTTCTAGCTCATATAGTAAAGACTTAGCTACACATGTAAAAGCATGATAATTCTAACAAGTCAAAGAACTAGACATGGCATTGAGCAAGAATTGAAATACTAAAGCTCCAAAGGGTAATAGGCAAAGCTTCATCAATTTTAAAAGATAAACAGAAAATCTTATATTACAATGCATCTTTTTGGATTTTTCATACCACTTGTTGTATTTTTCATATGAATGCAATATGATACAATGAGATGCAATAAAAATCCTAAAAACCTAAAAAGTTCAAAAAGATCAATAAGCTCAGAAAAATAACAATAAAAGATCAAAAGAACAAGGTAAGATCAGAAAAGATCGAACTCCCCTCAAACCAACCCATAGGGATAAATTACCCCTAACTCGCTTCTCAAGGTGGCAAACCTAGTTGGGTCTAAAGGTTTGGTGAGGATATCAGCCAGTTGAGCCTCGGACTCCACGAAGTGCATCACAATATCACCCTTCTCGACATGGTCTCTAAGGAAGTGATAGCGAATGTCTATGTGCTTGGTCCTAGAGTGTTGCACAGGGTTCTTAGCAATGTTAATAGCGTAGTGTTATCACGTAAAAGAGGAACACTAGCAAAATTTAACCCATAGTCCTTAAGAGTGGATACCATCCACAAAATCGACTACAAAGAACTAGCAAAGAGACTACATATTCAACTTCAGCAGAGATTGTGCAACATGATGACCGCTTCCTAGAAGACCAAGAAACAAGAGAAGTGCCTAGGAAGTGACAAGTGCCGAGGTACTCTTCCTATCAAGCCGACGACCCTTAAAATCGAATCGAAAACCCCGAATGGACAAAGAAGAAGAGCAGGAGTACCAAATGCCATACCGAGGGTAGAGTGTAAATACGAATATGCGCTTAATTAATTTGATGGGAAGCTCTCGAGACGCCTAAAACCTCGCAGAGGCGATCGTGAAGTGGATGTCCAAGATTGAGGCCGTTAGGTACGTGAGGGAGCCGATCATGCGCAGACTCGCGTTGATCCACGGCTTCTCCTTCCTCATCGGATCCAGCGATCGAAGTCGCCATGGGAGTGGCGATCGGCTTGCAGTCACCCATGTCGAAGCGTTTGAGCAGATCCTTAGTATACTTTGTCTGATGGATGAAGATCCATTCCTTACATTGCTTGATTTGAAGCCCCAGAAAGTAATTGAGCTCTCCCATCATGCTCATCTCAAATTCCCTGGACATAGTCTCAGAAAAGCTAAAAACAAGAGCATGAGAAGAACCACCAAAGATAATATCATCAACGTAAATCTGAGCAAGCAGGAAGTCATTGCCACCCCTAAGAATGAACAAGGTCTTGTCTACCTTACCCATCTCAAAATCATTCTTAAGCAAAAAGGTCTTAAGCCTATCATACCAGGCTCTAGGGGCTTGTTTAAGACCATATAAGGCTTTGGACAGCTTGAAGACATGATGTGGGTTCTTGGGATTCTCAAAGCCTGGGGGTTGCCTAACATAAACCTCCTCCTCTATGAAACCATTCAAAAGGCACTCTTAACATCCATCCGATATAATCTAAAGCCCTTAGAGGCCAAGAAATGCAAGAAGAATGCGAATGGCTTCTAGTCTAGCAACAGGAGCAAAGATCTTATCAAAATCTAACCCCTCAACTTGGCTAAACCCTTGAGCTACCAACCTAGCCTTATTTCTAATTACAGAACCATCCTCATTTTGTTTATTTTTGAAAACCCAGTGGGTTCCTATAACATTATGACCACTAGGAGGTTCTACTAGGTTCCAGACCTTATTCCTCTCAAAATTCTCTAACTCCTCATGCATGGCATTGACCCAACTAGAATCAGATAAAGCATGTGATATATCACGGGGTTCAAAAGAAGCTACAAAAGCAGAATGAGAATAGAGGTTTGGATCATGATACCTGGAGCGAGTGACTCGTTCATAGAGATTACCTATCATCTGATCCGGCGGATGCTGCTTTTGAATGTGAAGTGGCGTACCCGGAGAGGAAAATACCTCTTCGACCTCCGCAGGTACTGCTGATGATGAAGATGCAGAGCAGTGCCTCAACGAAGGCGAAGTAGTCACAGCAGGTTTTTGTGTTGGAAGAGGAGCGTCAACAGCAACAGGTGGAAGAGCATCATCGAGTCCATCATCATCTTCCTCTACAAATATACTCTCTGTCACCTGTGTATCACCTGAAATATCTGATCTAGCTCCAGGGCTAATCTCATCAAAAGTGACATTGCATGTCTCCTGAACCAGAGCATGCCGAGCATCTGAGGCTTGTATTAGGCAAGCTTCGTGAGCACCAGCTGTATGCGAAGTTCAGCAAGTGTGCATTCTGGTTGAAGGAAGTGGCCTTCTTGGGCCATGTTCTTTCAGCAGGAGGCGTAGCCGTTGATCCTAGCAAGGTCAGCGATGTTCTTTCATAGAGTCAGCCTACTTCAGTAACCGAAGTGCGGAGTTTTCTTGGTTTAGCGGTATATTATCGTCGCTTTATCGAGAACTTCTCCAAGATCGCGAAGCCGATGACGGAGTTGCTCAAAAAGGATAAGAAGTTCTTGTGGTCCGATGCTTATAATGAAAGCTTCCAAGTACTCAAGAAGCGTTTGACCACCGTTCCCGTCCTCGTTCTTCCCGATATCCATCGAAGCTTCGATATCTTTTGTGATGCTTCTCGTCGAGGACTCGGTGGTGTTCTTATGCAAGAAGGCAAGGTAGGGGCCTATGCATCAAGACAATTGAGACCTCATGAACTCAACTATCCTACCCATGACTTGGAGCTGGCTGCTGTGATTCATGCACTTAAGATTTGGCAACATTACCTAATCGGTAATCGTTGTGAAGTGTATTCGGATCACAAAGGCTTAAAGTATTTGTTCACCCAACCTGACCTGAACCTCAGGCAAAGAAGATGGTTGTAGTTGATTAAAAACTATGATATGGGTATTCACTACCATCCGGGTAAGGCTAATGTCGTCGCCGATGCGCTTAGTCGCAAAGCGCATTGCAATGCCTTATTGCTCAAGGAGCAGCAGCCCACCCTTTTTGAGGAATTTCAGCGTCTAAACTTGGGTTTGGTTGAGCATGGTTCCCTCGCTGTCTTGGTTGTGCAACCCACCTTGGTGGATCGGATTAAGATCGCTCATCAGTCGGACGTTGGAGTGAGCCGCATTAAGGAAAATATCAAAAACGGAATATCCACGTGCTTTTCTGAGGATGAGCATGGTGTTGTGAGGTTCGGACAACGCCTTGTTGTTCCAAAAGACATGGAATTACGGAATTTGATCCTTCGCGAAGCCCATGATTCGCCTTTGTCTATTCACCTCGGGGCCACAAGATGTATCAAGATCTCCGTCAGAGATTTTGGTGGACCCGAATGAAGAGGGAAACTGCGAAGTTCGTTGTCGAGTGCGACGTGTGTCGTCGTGCCAAGGCTGAACATCAGCGTCCAGCCGGTCTGCTTCAGCCTTTGCCAATTCCCGAGTGGAAGTGGGATTCGATCGGGATGGATTTTATCACCGGTCTGCCCCATAACATCCAAGGGCAAGGATTCCATCTGGGTTGTCATGGATCGATTGACGAAGGTAGCCCATTTTCTGCCAGTACGGACAAACCTCAGCGTGAGTCTACTAGCGGACCTCTATATTTCTCGCATCGTCTGCTTGCATGGTGTGCCGAAGACGATCGTTTCAGATCGCGGTGCGCTTTTGGCCGTAAGGCTTTGGAAGTGTTTGCAAGGGGCTATTGGAACCCGTCTTACCTTTAGCACAGCATATCACCCCCAAACTGATGGTCAGACCGAAAGGGTCAACCAAGTGTTGGAGGATATGCTCCGTACTTGTGTTCTTTCCTATGGGAAGAATTGCGAGAAGTGCTTGCCATTTGCCGAGTTCCACTACAACAACAGCTTTCAGGCTAGTCTCGGCATGACACCTTTCGAGGCCTTATACGGGAGAAGGTGTAGAATCCCGTTGAATTGGTCTGAGACCGGCGAAAGACTTTTCTTTGGCCCGGACTCGATCAATGAGGCCGAGAGTCAAGTCCAGCTTATTCGTGATCGCTTGCGCATAGCTCAATCCAAGCAAAAGAGCTATGTGGATCGTCATTGTCGTGAGTTGAGCTTTGAGCCTATTAACTTTGTTTATCTCAAAGTCTCTCCTTTAAAGGGCCATCAATATTTTGGCGTCAAGGGCAAGTTAGCTCCTCGATATGTCGGTCCCTACCGTATTATCGAGAAGAAAGGAGCTGTTGCCTATAAGTTGGAGTTACCAGCTGCACTTGAGGGGGTACATGATGTTTTCCATGTGTCCCAGCTAAAGAAGTGCCTCCGTGTTCCAACAGAGGAAGCTCCGTTGGAAACTCTGGATGTTCAGGAAAATTTGACCTATCGCGAGCACCCTGTTCGCATACTCGATGAGACTGAACGAAAAACAAGGAATAGAACCATCAGATTCCTTAAAGTTCAGTGGTCGAACCATTCTGAGGATGAGGCTACTTGGGAAAGGGAAGATCGTCTCCGTGCAGACTATCCATCTTTCTTTACCGAGTGAGCCAAATCTCGGGACGAGATTTTTGTAAGGGGGGAGGTTTTGTAACATCCCAAATATGGATTTGTGTTTCAAATGTATAAAAATGAGGAGAAATTAAAACTTTTCTCACATCTGGATGTTTTTGATCAGTTCCATAATTCTTGTACATAGATTGTGGAAAAATCAAACTCAAAATCCCCAATTCCCTCAGGTCCTAAACCTCTTTAGTAAAAATCTTGTGTCCAACCCCCTGGAAATAATTTTCCCTGGATCTAGGACTGGTGTGTGACACCTCTGAATTATTTCATGATTTTTAGAAATTATTTAATAATTTTTGGAGGCAAGTCAAACCAAGTCAAAGCTTGGTCAAACCCTAATTCAAACCTTCTAGAATTTCTGGAGAAGAATGCAGTGTATGAAAATCTCTGAAAATTTTATGTAAGGTTAATTCTTAACTCAGCAACCTTCAGTTAGAATTTCATAATTTTTGAAGCTAGTTTGCTACCTCAAGCAAATCCTCCAAAAATCAGCTATTTAATTCAAACCCTAGCTGGTTTCACTGTTCCTTGGGCGCGAGTTAGACTCGGGCTCGAGACAGGTGACTTGGTTCAATCAACTAACTGCACCTGGCGCGGTCGCTTGGGCGCGAACGTTGTGGATCGTCGGATCGGCATTGTGCGACCCATGTTTGCATGAACGTTCGGACCGTCCGAACGTCTCGCGTAGTGTAGGCCGTAGGATCTAGATCAACGGCCTGGATTGAGTGAACGTTCGGACTGGCCGATCGTCCCATTCATTTGAACCGTTCGATTTAAATCCAACGGTGGCCGCGTCGTCTCCTTCCTCGCGCTCCCTCGCTTGCGTGCGCGCTGCGCCATGGACAGAGAAAGTCGGGGTCGTCGCAGCGCCCTGTCCACTCCATGTCATGGCCAACTGCTCTTTGCATTTAATGCCCGTCGTGCACCGCTCTCAAATGTCCATTGCTCAACTGCTCCCATCGCTCTCAGTGCTCCCATGGCAGGTTTGACCCGAGGAGAAAATTTGACGTTGCTCTCTGCCATCTCAGCTATTTAAGCTCCCTTGTTTCTTCTCTTGGCTTCCTTTAGCATTTCCACAACTCTAGCTAGCACCAACAGGCTTGTTTGAGCCTGATTCACCCGAAATCATTTCGACCGCCATTGCCGAGCTTCAAGCTCACGATGAAGGCGGTACCACAGTGTCTCTCCCTCTCCCTTTCTTGTTCCCTCTGCTCCCTCTTTATCACTTGAGCTTAACCGTCGCTCAATTTCACTTATCTTCCCCAGGGCTTGGCTGAATTGGAGATTCCCAAATTTTTGGCCGAAAGCACCACATTCGTCACTGGAGCAGCTCCAACCTCCTCTGTGTCTCTCCCATGCTCAGGTAGCTCCACTTTAGTCCTTAGACGCTTGGCACTTGCTGAAAGATCTAGACCCGCCATTATGAGTTAATGGATTATTTTGGTGATTAATGACAAATCCAAATATGAGACTAACTCTTTTATCAAGTATTATCTTTATGTAGTCTCATTTGGAGATAAAGGTGAAACACATCGAGGTATGCAATCGACATCTCAATTTATATAATGTTGCATTTCTCGGATCCAAAATATAGGATTGAACTCAACCTTAAGTTAAAATTGAATATGTGCATATGACCTTATTACATATTTGTGTATGCACACATTTAGGGGGAGTTTTATCCTATACTTTGTGGTTTCATTAGTATTGATCCATATTCCATTTTCCACATATATTGGGATCTTTACGTTGAAACAAAACCTTTGAGTATACAACACTTGTGTAGTTCAGATATACTCATGTCATGAGTATATAGAACTTGTGTAGTTCTTGTATACTCATGTTAGAGTATATATAACTTGTGTAGTTTATATATACTCAATTGTTCTCTCATTTATCTTCATTAAATTTATGAGAATTTAAGTGGTTATCATCAATTACCAAAGAGGGAAAGATTGAGGTATCTTGTCCCACCATTATGAGTTAATGGTATGGTGTGGTAATTAGTGATGATCACATTGTGGAACTAACATTTTCCATGAGTTGGATATATAGGTTATGTTCCAGATGATGAAGACTTGGGATGATCATGAGTTGATCATCAAGTCAAGAGCTTAGTGTAAATGATGCATCATGAGTTGATGCTTATCAAGAAGAGATGATCATGAGTTGATCATCAAGACAAGAGAAGACCCATCATGTGTTGATGGAGGTCAAGTGAAGGATTGCATCATGTGTTGATGCATGTGAAGACTCGGGATGGAGAAATCATCATGTGTTGATGATGTTCAAGACAAGATCCGAAGTGAAGAAATCATCATGAGTTGATGATTGTCAAAGTCAAGGACCCGGACTTGAAGTGTTGATGTGCGCCATCAATCTTCAAGAAGATGCAAGGCAAAGGTATGACTAGCTAGGGCTAAGGATGTGTTCCTAGTCTTTACCGGTCTCGGTGTTTGGTTGATAGACCGGATTGCTAGTATAGGTTTGCCGTACTATTAAGAGGATCTTGACTAGTAGTTTGAGTTAGTCATGTGTTGATAGCTCATTATATTTGCTCTAGCTCATCTATGCATGGAGCTATTATTTGCGAATGTGTTTTGCAAATAGCCGATGCTCATGCATTCAACCCTTGTAGCATGTGACTTAAGTTTGCAAATGCGTTTTGCAAATGGTGTAAGTCCATGTACCTTTTCCTTGTGGTATGATTCCAAAAGTTGGCAAATGTGTTTTGCAACTTGTTGGGAATCTTGCTTGTGACTCTTGTAGGCATGGCTTGTCAATTAGCAAATGTGTTTTGCAATTGAAGTTGTTGAAAAAGCCATTTCTGACTTCTGTCAGGAAAATCGGAAGTTCCGGTAGTTTAACGGCGGAAGTTCCGCACCCCGGACATCCGATTTTCCGCGGCTTGATTTTTCCAGAGAGCGGTCGGTTTAGGGACTTAGCCGATTTTCCAAGTGCGGAAGTTCCGGAGTGTATTGAGCGGAACTTCCGATTTATCGGATGCTCCGAAATCCGGCGGTTGGTTTTTTCCAGAGAAGCACCATTTTGGGGACTTAGCCAAACTTCGAGGTGCGGTAGTTCCGCTATGTGTTGAGCGGAACTTCCAAGAATCGAACTTCCGATGTTTAGTTGGCGGTAGTTCCGACTAAAAATCAAACGGCTAGTTTCTCGTCGACATAGCCGCTATGATGCCCTTTCTCTCTCCTGCGGTAGTTCCGGCCTTTGTACGGCGGAACTTCCGATTTCCCTGATTTTTCAGGGATTTGTCTCCCAACGGCTAGTTTTTGTGTGTGGGCTATATATAGCCACCTTGGCCGGTTGTGGGAGATTGCTGAAGTTGCTTAGAACTATTGTGAACTCTTTGTGAGCCTCTTGAGCTAAGAGCAAACCTCTATTCTCTTTTGTGCATGTGTTGCACTTGGTGAGATTAGAGAGTAAACCCTAAGTGCATGTGTTGCCTTAGGTAGTGGATTGTGTATCCACGTGAGCGTTGACACTTGATTAGTTCAAGTGAAAGTTCGGATTTGTTACTCTTGGTGTTTGCCGACACCTAGACGGCGTGGAGGCGTCGTGCTCGGTGACCTTCTCAAGAAGCTTGTGAGAAGGCCCGACGGTTGTGAGTGGTTTGGTGCTCGCCATCTCCGGAGTGGAGGAAGAGCAACCATAGTTGAGCGAGGTGTTGGTTCGGTTTGGAACCGGTCCAAGTGTTGGACTTACCTCGGAGGTGTGTGCTCATTTGAGGAGCCGGTCCAACGCGGGTTGGGCTTACCTCAACGTGGATTAGGGGAGACCGGCAAGTTTCCGAACACCACGGTAAAACATAATCGTGTCATCTTGTGTTTGCTTGTGCTTTACTTTGAGCAATTTACATTCTGGCTTTAATTGCTTACATATCTTGTATGTTTGCTCATATTGTATTGTGTTCATATTGTCGGTGCACTTAGTTGAGCCTATTTGATTTAGGTTTTAATTGTGCAAAACCAATTCGCTATTAGCTTCCGCATTTATATATTGGTTTAGCCCGATAGTTTTTAAAACCGCCTATTCACCCCCCTCTAGTCGGCCACCTCGATCTTACAAGTGGTATCAGAGCTTGGTCTCTCATTTATTAGACTTAACCGTCTAGAGAGTAAAGGATGGCAACTAGAGATTTAGTGCACCTAGGTGAAACACCTATATTTGATGGCACAAATTATGCTCAATGGAAAATCCGCATGTCTTGTTATTTTAGGGCCATGAGTCCAAAAATATGGCGGATTGTAGATGTAGGCTTTTCTCCTCCATTGGATCATTTTTCTCCAACCATTGAGGAAGAGAAATGCTTAAATCTCGACGCTCAAGCTACTAACGCCTTATTTAGTGCTTTGAGCGTAGATGTATTTGATAAGATATGCAATCTCAAGAGCGCTCATGAGATGTGGACGTATATTCAAGATCAATACGAATTGTCCACTTCAACTAGTGATGATTGCACACAAGAATGGATGTCGGAAGAAGAATGCTCAACTTCAAGCTCCGACAACGAAAATGAGGACTCCTCAACTCCCTCCACATCAACTCAATGCTTCATGGCTAAAGGTAATAATGAGGTAAATAACAACGATGAGCCTTCATATGATGAGTTGATGGATATGCTAGAAGAGCTAAATGAATATTTAGGAAAGGAGAAAATAAAATTCAAAGTTTTGAAGAAAGAGTATGTCTCACTTCAAAATGATTATGATGTTTTAAAGGATGAACATGAAACTCTCCTCCTAAATAATCTAAATAGCTCTAAGGTGGATATAGGCATTGAATGTAATTTAATAGATGATTTGCCATGTATAGCTTCTACCTCATGCATTTCATCTAAGGTTAGTGTATCCACCTCATGTGAGGATTTGATTGATATGCCTTGTTGCTCAAAAGTAGATGCTCCTATTTCCTCTATGCTTGTCAACACTAACATTGTAGAGGAAAACAAAGAGCTCAAGGCCCAAGTCAACAAATTGAAGAATGACTTGGAAAGAGGCCTAAAAGGGAAGGCCACTCTTGACGATATATTGAGCAAGCAAAGACGCTTGCAAGATAAGAGTGGAATTGGCTTCACTCCTAAGAAGAAGGAGACAAGCAAGACTAGGCACAATGCAAGACACACGAAGAATGACAAGTGCCATGGATGCAAAGGAAAGGGCCACTTCGCCTCCGTGTGCCCAAACAAAGTGAATGACAAGAAATTGTCTTCAAAGAAGAGGCAAACCGGCAAGGAGCAAGTAAAGAAGGTAAAAGACGAATACAAACTTCGAACTTGCTACAATTGCCGGGAAAAGGGACATATGAGTAAGGATTGTCCCAAAGGTATCACTCCTAAGCCCATTATTTATAATGATCAATATTTGCTTAGGAAGGATATTAATGGCAATGTGTTTGCTAGAATAGTTAGTACACATAAAACTAATGCTAGGGCCATTTGGGTGCCCAAATCTATTGTGACTAACATTCGTGGACCCAACCTAGTTTTGGGTACCAAAATGCGCTTAAATGCTTAATAGGTACTTGGAGAGGCATTGGAGACTTGGCTTATTCATATAAATATGGATGTCATCATATATCAAATTGGAGCCAAGGTTGAGGATAATCGTTTCACATCAAGAACCAATGCCATCTCGGTAACAAGTATTTACATTGAAGTATCTAGCCCCTTATGCCTTGTGTAGGTTGCATTTCATGAAAATCATTTTAAGAGGGGTACTCTTGCTCTATGTTCATAATGTTCATTATTAATATCTTGAGCAAGATGGTAGTGGCACATTAAGGGGGAGTGCTAAATCATAGTCATGTATTTCACATCCCTAAGTGTGCCCAAATTGATTAAGTGCTAGTATTGTTTTTCAAAAATGAGCCTTTTAGCCAAAAGTCAAAATTTCATAATTATTAGTAATTCTTTGAAAAACTAGTTGCAAAAGGTATACAAATGCTTTTCAAAGATTTACCAAAGGTTTTGGCTTTAGAAAACCTATTTTAAGTGAAAATAAGTTTATGTCCAAAATCTTACATTATGGTATCTTGTTTTTGACATAAACTAGATTTTAGTGTAAAATCTATTCTAAAAGGAATTTGAAAATCTTGACAAAAGAAAAATCCTAGAGTTGGTTATTCTAAACATTTTTGGTATTCAAAGAATTTCCAAAAGACCAACCTAGAAAAGGTTATTTGATTTTGAAATTCGTCCAAAATCCTACTTTGACCTAAGTGGTCACTTTCTAGCACTTAAGTGAGTTTTTCCATATGAACCAAAACTATTCTTATGAAAAGGTTCAAAATGGCATTTATGACTCATACATAAAATTGGATGCTTTAAAATCAACAAAATGTTCTCTTTGAGTTGTTTTGATTAATTTCATGAAAATGAGGCTTCATTTGCAAAATCAAAACTAAATTCATAAAAATTATTTTCTTGGATAGACATTAGTCTTTTTAATGTACAATGATCCTGAATGATATTTATTTGAGTGCAAAACTAGGGATCATTTGCATAAAAATCAAATTCCAAGATCTTTCCTGAAGTGTCAGGATAATCGGAACTTCCGGCATTCTATGTGCGGAACTTCCGTTTTTCCGGAACGTCCGCTGTTGATTTGCGGAGCTTCCGTTTTCAGCTCTCTTCCGAAGCGTCAGGAAAATCGGAGCTTCCGGCACTCCAGGCGCGGAACTTCCGCTACGCGGAACTTCCGCCTTTGAAATGCGGAACTTCCGCTTTCCGGTAGCTGAGAGGCTTTAATGCACTGCGGTTCCTCCGTTTTATCTCTCTCCTCCGGTATGATCTCTTCTCTCCCGAGCCCCCTCTCTTCTCTCCAAGTCTCCACCAAAAAGCTTTGATTGATCTTCGGTTTTTCTTCAAATCTCAACCGATCAATCACTTCCCCAGGGTTCAATCATCCCTTCTCTCAAGGTATCTCCAATTTCTTTTTGGATTTTCACCTCTTATGAACCCTAGGTTAAGATTTTGGGGGAAAATGAAATGTGGATGAAATCTGTGGGAGATTCTTGGGCAAATTAGTTTATTCAGTATTGTATGATGTTTATGCATCGATTCCATGGACTCAATCCATCAAAATACTGAAAAATCAAAAAATCTCATTGCCCTAGAGTCGGCCAGGAAAATCGGAACTTCCGCTGTTAAGATCGCGGAACTTCCGCTAGCGTAGTTCCGCGGTCAAGCTCATGAGCTTCCGATTATTCTGACAGAACCTGAGAATTTCATCTTCTTTTGATTCAATCTTTGACATTTCATCCATTGTTGTTCTTGAAGATGCCAAGGATGAAGATGTCAGTCCCGAAGCACTATTCAGATGCTGGCGCATCTTCTTCAAGAAATGAGGAAGAATCTGAAAATTCAGAAGAAAGTGCATCAGGAGAAGAATCTGAATATGAATCTGATGAGGAGTTAGGTGAACCGGAAGAAATGGAAATTGATCTTAAGGGACTCACAAGCAGACGACTACACTATTCTTGGGATAAAGATCAATATTCACTTCCAAGAAATTGCGACGACCCTCGTTTTCATACCAAGTTTCAAAGACAAGTCTATGATCTCTTTTATGGACCATCCAAACCATTTGCTGATCATAAGTACATCAATTGGTCCTATCTCAACGGACTTGACAGATATGAGGGTACTTACAGGCTCTTTCAATGATGGGATTCACAACTTTGTGGCAATAAAATGCAATTATTGTGATGAGATCATCCGTCAGTTCTATGCCACAGTTTGCATTCCTCCAGACTTTTCTCAGCCCACCTGGATGACAGGAACTGTGAGGTATTCTTGCACAAAGCGCGCTTTTGAACATGCATTGAATATTCAGTCAAGCGAATATGAGAAAATTTATGATGGAACAGTTCTCCTATTTCACTGGATCAATTTTATGACACCACACGTAGATTTGTCCTGGTAAGATCACAGACTTCTTCCTATTCCCAGCTTGGTAAATAGGATCATCAATCATACCATGTTACCTAAGAGTGGGAATTATGATGCCATTAGAGGACATGTCTGGAATATATTGGAATGCATCATGCATGGTAGAAAGTTTGATGTTGTGGATGTTATCATAAGGGAGATAGCAGGAACAAAGAATGATCGAGTCAAGAGAATAAACTTTGCACCTTACATTATGGCTTTGATCGTTAAACAAACTGGATATAATGGAGCTTTACCTTCAGCACATAAAACCTATAAACCAAGAGAGGTCCTCCCATTCTCGCCAATCTTAGGCGTGCTCCAGCAGGCACCAAGTCGTGCACCTCCTGCCGCCGCTTTGCTCCTCCACAAGGTATAGCCACTATGGATCAGATTTATGCCACCTTGTTGGAGATGAGAGCATCCCAGGATACCTTCCAGGCAGCGACCACCTCTAGACTGGATGCGTTTGAGGCAATGACCACTTCGGCACTGACGCCTACTCGCCACCTTGACGCGCTTTCACCAGATTCGGCGAACGCTTCCTCCACTGCTCAAGATGGACGGCGTCGCCGCTCTCCTCCCGGTGGTCATCCTGTTGCTCCTCCTGCTGCTCCTCCATCGATCATCCTCAAGACCCTCCCGCACGAGCAAGAGTCGTTTGTTTATTTAGGTCATTAGACCTTGTATGCAAAATTGTAATATCTTATGACTACTTGGTTGTATGACTTTCATTTTGGCTATGCTATCTTATGCTACTCTGTGTGAGAACATGTTTTTTATGCCATGATTTATGTTTGCATGAGATATGGATGAGATGTGATTATGAATGAATATATTTATGGTTGATTATATCTTCTTGTCTCCTGTCGTGGATGTCCATTCTTTACAGGAGAAATTCTGCCAAAATTTGAAGATTTGTGAAGTTTGTATCTTTAAATGGGTTCACAATTAGAGGAAGCTACAATAATGAAATTGTCAAAATCTGAGCTTGCTTCCACATATTTTCAGTATTGGCCATCTTTGATCTTCTCGTTTTGGAATTTGAAAATATTCTTGAGAAGACTTCAAAGTAGGAGGTTAGTTGAATATGTTTCAACTATCATTTCAAGTGGTTCTCAATGTTTTGATTTAAAATGGGAGAATGTTATGATCATTAGGTTTGTAACCTATCCTTGTTTCTCCTCTCATATCTTGAGAACAAAATTCCCCCCTTGGTCATATAAGTTCAATTCATACTTTTTGTGACCAACCTCATTGTTTTTGCGAGTGGTATCTATTTGCAAATGCTCCTTTTGGCTAAGGTGTATCTTGTGTTTTTTTTGGGTGATTTATGCCAAAAGGGGGAGAATGTTTATCAATACTCATTTGGATGTTTGATGTGTTTAAACATGCCAAAGAGGGAAAATAGATGCATTAGATGTGTAAAGGGGAAAATGTTTTCATATGCATTTTGTTTAATGCTTTATGTTTCACCTCATATGATGCATAGACATAGTTCATTAGTTTAAATTCTTATCTTATGTCTATGAATATCCAAATGTTGTTATTGATAATGGATTTGTCATCAATCACCAAAAAGGGGGAGATTGAAAGATCTAGACCCGCCATTATGAGTTAATGGATTGTTTTGGTGATTAATGACAAATCCAAATATGAGACTAACTCTTTTATCAAGTATTATCTTTATGTAGTCTCATTTGGAGATAAAGGTGAAACACATCGAGGTATGCAATCGACATCTCAATTTATATAATGTTGCATTTCTGATCCAAAATATAGGATTGAACTCAACCTTAAGTTAAAATTGAATATGTGCATATGACCTTATTACACATTTGTGTATGCACACATTTAGGGGGAGTTTTATCCTATACTTTGTGGTTTCATTAGTATTGATCCATATTCCATTTTCCACATATATTGGGATCTTTACGTTGAAACAAAACCTTTGAGTATACAACACTTGTGTAGTTCGTATATACTCATGTCATGAGTATATAGAACTTGTGTAGTTCTTGTATACTCATGTTAGAGTATATATAACTTGTGTAGTTTATATATACTCAATTGTTCTCTCATTTATCTTCATTAAATTTATGAGAATTTAAGTGGTTATCATCAATTACCAAAGAGGGAAAGATTGAGGTATCTTGTCCCACCATTATGAGTTAATGGTATGGTGTGGTAATTAGTGATGATCACATTGTGGAACTAACATTTTCCATGAGTTGGATATATAGGTTATGTTCCAGGATGATGAAGACTTGGGATGATCATGAGTTGATCATCAAGTCAAGAGCTTGGTGTAAATGATGCATCATGAGTTGATGCTTATCAAGAAGAGATGATCATGAGTTGATCATCAAGACAAGAGAAGACCCATCATGTGTTGATGGAGGTCAAGTGAAGGATTGCATCATGTGTTGATGCATGTGAAGACTCGGGATGGAGAAATCATCATGTGTTGATGATGTTCAAGACAAGATCCCGAAGTGAAGAAATCATCATGAGTTGATGATTGTCAAAGTCAAGGACCCGGACTTGAAGTGTTGATGTGCGTCATCAATCTTCAAGAAGATGCAAGGCAAAGGTATGACTAGCTAGGGCTAAGGATGTGTTCCTAGTCTTTTACCGGTCTCGGTGTTTGGTTGATAGACCGGATTGCTAGTATAGGTTTGCCGTACTATTAAGAGGGATCTTGACTAGTAGTTTGAGTTAGTCATGTGTTGATAGCTCATTATATTTGCTCTAGCTCATCTATGCATGGAGCTATTATTTGCGAATGTGTTTTGCAAATAGCCGATGCTCATGCATTCAACCCTTGTAGCATGTGACTTAAGTTTGCAAATGCGTTTTGCAAATGGTGTAAGTCCATGTACCTTTTTCTTGTGGTATGATTCCAAAAGTTGGCAAATGTGTTTTGCAACTTGTTGGGAATCTTGCTTGTGACTCTTGTAGGCATGGCTTGTCAATTAGCAAATGTGTTTTGCAATTGAAGTTGTTGAAAAGCCATTTCGATTTTCGTCAGAAAATCGAAGTTCGGTAGTTTAACGGCGGAAGTTCCGCACTTTGACGATCCGATTTTCCGCGGCTTGATTTTTCCGAGAGCGGTCGGTTTAGGGACTTAGCCGATTTTCCAAGTGCGGAAGTTCCGAGTGTATTGAGCGGAACTTCCGATTTATCGGATGCTCAAATCCGCGGTTGGTTTTTTCCGAGAAGCACCATTTTGGGGACTTAGCCAAACTTGAGGTGCGGTAGTTCCGCTATGTGTTGAGCGGAACTTCCAAGAATCGGAACTTCCGATGTTTAGTTGGCGGTAGTTCGGACTAAAAATCAAACGGCTAGTTTCTCGTCGACATAGCCGCTATGATGCCCTTTTCTCTCTCTCGGTAGTTCCGCCTTTGTACGGCGGAACTTCCGATTTCCCTGATTTTTCAAGGATTTGTCTCCCAACGGCTAGTTTTTGTGTGTGGGCTATATATAGCCACCTTGGCCGGTTGTGGGAGATTGCTGAAGTTGCTTAGAACTATTGTGAACTCTTTGTGAGCCTCTTGAGCTAAGAGCAAACCTCTATTCTCTTTTGTGCATGTGTTGCACTTGGTGAGATTAGAGAGTAAACCCTAAGTGCATGTGTTGCCTTAGGTAGTGGATTGTGTATCCACGTGAGCGTTGACACTTGATTAGTTCAAGTGAAAGTTCGGATTTGTTACTCTTGGTGTTTGCCGACACCTAGACGGCGTGGAGGCGTCGTGCTCGGTGACCTTCTCAAGAAGCTTGTGAGAAGGCCCGACGGTTGTGAGTGGTTTGGTGCTCGCCATCTCCGGAGTGGAGGAAGAGCAACCATAGTTGAGCGAGGTGTTGGTTCGGTTTGGAACCGGTCCAAGTGTTGGACTTACCTCGGAGGTGTGTGCTCATTTGAGGAGCCGGTCCAACGCGGGTTGGGCTTACCTCAACGTGGATTAGGGGAGACCGGCAAGTCTCCGAACACCACGGTAAAACATAATCGTGTCATCTTGTGTTTGCTTGTGCTTTACTTTGAGCAATTTACATTCTGGCTTTAATTGCTTACATATCTTGTATGTTTGCTCATATTGTATTGTGTTCATATTGTCGGTGCACTTAGTTGAGCCTATTTGATTTAGGTTTTAATTGTGCAAAACCAATTCGCTATTAGCTTCCGCATTTATATATTGGTTTAGCCCGATAGTTTTTTTAAAACCGCCTATTCACCCCCCTCTAGTCGGCCACCTCGATCTTACACTTGCTTACTTCGACCGCAGCTGAGCTTCTTTGCATTTTTCGTTTTTCAACCGTTTTTGGTCACCTCTGTCAACTCCGGCTTGCCGGCGTTCTAGACCACCTCAGCCGCAGTTTATGGTCCCATTGTGTGCGCAAAACTATTGCAGACCTGTTTTGGTCCTTAGCTCGCGCCGTCGTGACCAGAGTCGCCGGCGGTGAGCCTCCTTTCGCCGTCGGTTTTGTCGGACAAACTGTGCGCGAGCGTTTCAACGTAGTTCTCTGGGGACCGTCGATCTTTAGATCAACGATTCGGGATCGCGTGAACATTCGGACCATCTGAATGCGTCGATCCATGTGTACCGTAGGATTCTAGATCGATGGCCCAAGTGCGTGTGAACGTTCGGACCATCCGAACGTCTCGATCCACGTGGACCGTTGGATCTAAATCCAACGGTGGGGTTTGTGAGCCGCGTGCGCGCACCTTGTCCCATGGACTTGGACCGTTGGATCCAGGATCAATGATCCAAGTTCGTCCACGTCGTTTTAATTTCGGATTTCCCCGAAAGAATTATTGGTTAACTGAAAAATACAATTAACTTGAAAAATGCATAACTATTTCTCTGTAAACTATTTTTGAGTGAATTCAATTTTGTTGGATTCCTCTATTAATGACCTTACTGTGAAAATTAGTTTTGAACATGTTACTTTTCCCAATTTAATTGCAATAAATAGTGGCATTTGTGATTTATAAGGCTGAGCAGAATTGTTCCGCTCGTATCTTTTGCATTAAGAATCCAAATCAATTGGTTCTTGTTGTTAAATTCCTTATAAATCATGCTCTTGCTGTTGTAAAATTTGCAAAGCATTTGGAGAAAGTTTGCTGTTGAGTCTTTGTGTTTTATTTGTTCTTATCGATTCTTTTTCTCTCTTTTGTTAGGTTCCAACGATTGTGTTAACCACGAGAGTGATCCTCAAAGAACATATTGAGCAAAGCAAGAACTGTAAGCGGTTTGATCATGTTAATCCCGTATTTTCAAGTCTAATATATTGTTTGCAACTTGTATGTATGCATTGCTATGTTGTGTTAAATTATGATTAGTGGATCCTATTGTTGCATACTCTGTAGGAATTGATTATCCTCTACTACCTGAGCCTAGGTTATTTGGTTGTGATTAGAGTTTGTTGGATGGGCTCTTGTCACATAGTAGATTCGGGTTAAATATTGCTTAGATATGCTTAGTTTGGTAGTAATGGGCGATCATCGATTTAGTCGATGATCTTGATCACACATCTAATTATTATTCCTTCATGTCCAGCACTTGTACTTTGTTATTTTATAAAGTCAAAATCTGAAAATGAAAAATTGATTTAAACTTGGGCATATTGGTTGGATGGTGTGGTTGTTTGGATTGTGGTGGTATGCCTAAGTCAACAAGGACCGAACATCTTGTGTCACACTCTCCAAGCAATTTTGCGTGCTAACCACGCGAGAGTGATATGGGACCTCTCTTGACTGAGTACTTTGGCGTGTGTTAGCTCCGAGTCGCAGGAGGGGGTTTGTGTGTGTTGGGTGAAAAAGGATTTGTGTTATTGTGTTGGGTGTGCGGTGGTGGAGTTTCGGGTAGGTTCTCCACCTCAAGGGGCATCGTAGTTGTCCAAGGCTTTACTCACGTTGGGTAGTTAACCGAGGCTTTACGATGACTCCGACACAACGTATGGGTTTCTATCCATACGGACGACTCGCAGTTAATGCATAATATTGGAAATGTCTCGTAGGACTTAGCCGTGTCGGCATACCTAAGAAAGTGTGCTTAATAGCTTGGCAAAAAGGCGGCCTGGCGTGTGGGTACATTGGTACACCCCTGCAGGGATAAAACTATTCGAATAGCCTCGTCCTAGGTTATGGACATGCTTGGTTAGGTTTTACAAGAGTTAGACTACAACCTTTTTAATTAAAATTTGACATGGTTGGCATGAATGGGTAATTCATGCTATTTTTGTGGTGACTAGTGGTTAGTCACTTCCAGGATTGTTGTTGTCATCTATCTATTGTTATTATTGTTGTTAATTTGTTATTTGAACATTAAAAATAGATTTGCCAACTTGCTTTTAAATGTTCTATCTTATTGCAAATAAAGATTGCTTTATGCCGAAAATGAAACATATAACCTCCCCTCAAATAAGCTTGCATATAGCATATGTATAGGTTTGTTATTTTACACGTAAGTCTTGAGGAGTACAATTTTTGTACTCATTTGCTTTGCTTTACTATTTGTTGCAGAGGAGGAAGGTGAGCCCCAAGGGCCTCACTTTTGTGAGATGTGCTGCGGGTTTGACGACTAGCTTGGCGGTCCAGTCGGTTGCCTTGTGGGTAAAGGCACACTGATTGGCTCTTTTGTTTATCACCATCTCAAGGCATTTCGCTTCCGCTGTTTAATTAGTTATTTGTATGACTTTTGGCCGTCGGCCTCTCTTTTGTAATAATTATCCTTTATTTATATTAACTTCTGGTTTGTGCTTTTGCTTGTTATATGTGTTTGAATGGAATTGATACATACTGTTTGTAAAGGGGTGTGTATACTGCATTCCTGGGAAGTATACATATCTCGAGTCTCGGTTTATTTGATTTGAGATGCTAGGACCGAGTGGATGGTTAAGCATTACAAGCCTGATAAACCGGGGTCTCACAAAGAGCATGAAAATCACATCAAACTATCAAGAACCCTAGCCTCCACAAAAGCTCTCCTTAAGAAAATTAGGGTTTACAAGAATTACAAAAGAGACGAACCGAAGGTGCAGCCACCTCCCTCTCCTATTTATAGTGGAGGCTTAGACCTTCTAGAAGTTTGACTCAATTGGGCTCCCGTTAAGGCCCAAAACAAACGGGACACTTACGCACGTATTTTAATGCGCCGTCTTTAACATCCCTTGACCTAACTAGCTACACCTTGCACCATCTTGCGCCTCGGATTAACTAATAGGTCACCCTTGTTCATCTTGCACCACTCTTGAGTACATTGACCTCACCCGGTATCGTCGATCGTTCTGGACCTCAGCTCTCCAAGACTAGTCCCGATCATCCTCGTCATTGACCACCAAGCAACCTGCACAACAATAAACAAGTAAACCGAATTTGGGAACAAGTTCTTCACAACTTGACCCATGTTAGTCAAAACATGCATCATGCAACATATATGCCCTGAAACTCATGACTTTGACCTAACAACCGAACAACGCCGCCAGGACGGGCGACGAACTAAGTGGAAACTGGTCAGACCGCCCCTCGGGCCGGTCTAACCGCCCACCCTGGCCGGTCAGACCGCTAGTAAAGACTTAGCCGATTTTCATCCTCTGAAAACCGAAACCTACTGGAAATTTCAAACCAATAGAACTTTTGACTGGAGACTCCAAAAATTATGGGACCAGGTGCAATAGAATCCCCTCTCTTGCCTACACCCTCTATTTTTGGCCCAGCTCAAAATACCACTTTCTGACATTCCTGGTTCGACCGCCGCTTATGGCCGGTCAGATCGATTTGGGACCGGTCTAACCGCCGCACCTTGCTGGTCAGACCGATTCTGACTTGACAGAACTGAACTTTGCCGAAAACACGTGAAACGACAAACCGTAAACGCCATTGCCAATTGTCACATCATCCTAAGATCTGGAGCATATCCCATGATATCCAAAGTAACAAAATAGCATAGCCAAGATTAAAGTCATACAACCAAACATTCAAAAAGATATTACAAATGAACTCCATACAAGGTCTAATGACCTAAATAAAATAGAAGGCTACTGCTCTGGAGGAGGATCCTGAGATGAGGGCTGATGCTGATCTCCTCGCTGAAGGAAGGAGGGCAGGTGCGGTCCACGTCCAGATCACTGATAATATAAAGGCACCCGCTGCTGCATTGAAAACAAAGTGAAGTCGGTTCACAATCATCATTTGAGCAACAACAGATCAAACTCGGAGGTGGCGGCTGCCTATATCTCATCCAATCTAGTGTATGTAGCTGTCAAAGTTGATTCTACTCTTTATCAGCTTCATAATAAAGGAAGCATAATAAATACTTTTTGACTTGTCTCCCTTGGGGGTGGCAATCTCCCTGATAATCAGATCTATGACATCAAATTTTGTGCCCTCCATGATATACTTAATCACATTCCAAGCCCTCCCATGGATTTTATCATTATTCCCACTTCTAGGGAAGAACGATGCTCTCATTATCCTATTTATAATGCTGAGGAGGGGAAAAAGTCCGGTTACCTTGCCACATGAATGATGATGATTTGGATCATAATAATCATCCACCAAGGTAAGCACAAGGGGTTCCTGAAAATGTACCTTTCTACCCCTGGACTCTCTCAACTCTAGAGCCTGTACAAAATCTTCCTTAGAGGCTTCTAGCCTCTGTTGCCCGCTCATCCAAATAAGCTGGTCGTGATCATGAGACACGAACACCGTTGCATAGAACTGCCTGATGGTCTTGGCATGAAAGTTACACCGCAGTGAGATCAAATAATCCAAACCTACATTCTTGAAGAGACGGTAGAGCCCGTTGTAGGTTGGATTTTGGGCAAGATAACTCCATTTGACAAAGCGGTGATTAGCAAAATATTTCTTCGCATAAATGATTTGAAACACATCTTGCTGGAACTTTTTGTGAAAAATGTTCATGGAAGCTGATCTTGCAAACTGAAACTGATTGATGTGCCTTAAGATTGTATAATGTTCACTCTTGATCCTTGACACATCAAGCCCAATGAATTCACTTTCATCAGGAGCTCCTTCCTCATCCTCCTCATCATTATTAGATTCCTCATTACCAGGAGCCTCAAAGTTTTCATCATTTTCACTTGACTCCTCTACCTCTTCCATACGTTCATCTTCGATTGTATTCTCTCCTCGTGAAGAAGGAGGAGGAGCCCTCGGGCGTTTTGCCAAACGCTTGTTCGGCATGGCTCCTGGGAATATAATACAAAGATTAATCATGGAAAATTGAGGAGCAAAATTATGAATATACAAGAAATTACCATTTGCCATGCTCTCTGGTCACTGGCGGTCAGATCGCTAGACCTGGCCGGTCGGACCGATTTGCAACCGGTCAGACCGCCGTTCTGAAACCGGTCAGACCGCTAGTGACCAGCACAGAACAGACTGAAAATTTGACATTTCAAATTTTCTCAAACATTTCGCAAATCATTCAATGGAATAGAGTATATTCAATGGTTTATTCCCACAAACTACTTGCATATCAATTTTGCCATAAATATCGAGAAAACTAGGATTTTACAATAAACCCTAGAATTTGGGCAAATTTCAATGAGAGAACAAAGCAAGTAGATGATGATGGCTTACCGACTCTAAAGGAGAGGAGAATCACTAGGGATGACTCCTTGGAAAGATTTGAGAGCCACAAAGCCGAATAATGTAAGCTCCTCCCTCACCTAGGGTTTCAAATGTGGGTGAGATTTGGCAACCATTTCACAAACCAATTGGAGGGAATGTAAGAGGAGAAAGAGGGGAACAAGAAGGTACCTTGAAGCTCCAATTGGCCGGCCGGAGGAGGAGATCTGGAGGGGAGAAGGAGGTGGCGGCCTGAGGGAGAGAAGAAAGTGTTGGCTCGGGCAGTGGAGAGAATGGGAGAGAAAGGAGAGCTCTCGGGTTGAAGGTTATAAAACACTTCACGCGAAATCATTCAGACCGCTGGGCCAACAGCGGTCGAACCGATTTGCTGCCGGTCGGACCGCCGAGGGTGGACGGTCGGACCGGTTATGTCTAAAACTGACACACAGTTTCAGAACAGAGTAGAGAAAAAGAGTAATTTGTTATATTTTACTCCAAATCTTTGCACAATCAATCAAATAAACACATTTGGAGTATTTCCAACTTATATGCCCCATAAAATCAAATCTTAAATAGTTTTTATAAATTAAACTTTTCATTTTCGTAAATGAAATTGTATTTTCAAGAAATTTCATCAAAAGATGCAAAATGAGCAAATGGTGAATTTAAAAGCATTCAATTGCATGTATGAGTCATAAATACCATTATGAACATATTTATGTGAATAATTTTGGTTCATATGGCAAAATTCACTTAAGTGCTAGAAAGTGACTACTTAGGCCAAAATAGTATTTTGGACGAATTTGAAAATCAAATATCTTTTTCTAGGTTGGTCTTTTGGAAATCTTTTGAATACCAAAAATATTTAGAATAACCAACTCTAGGATTTTCCTTTTGGTGAGATTTTCAAAATTCCTTTTAGAATAAATTTTACACAAAAATCTAGTTTTGGTCCAAAACAAGATACTATAATGTAGGATTTTGGCTAGAAATGCATTTTTGCTCAAAATAGGCTTTTTTAGAGCCAAAACCTTTGGTAAACCTTGAAAAGCATTTGTATACCTTTTGCAACTAGGTTTTCAAAGAATTACTAATAATTATGAAATTTTTGACTTTTGGCTAAAAGGCTCAATTTTGAAAAACATACTAGCACTTAATTTAGTTGGGTACATTTAGGAATGTGATATACATGATCATGATTTAGCACGCCTCCTTAATGTGCCACTTCTAACTTGCTCAAGATATTAATAATGACATTATGAACATAGAGCAAGAACACCCCTTTTACTATGATTTTCATGAAATGCAACCTACACAAGGCATAAGGGGCTAGATATTTCAATGTAAATACTTGTTATCGAGATGGCATTGGTTTATGATATGACTTGATTATCCTCAAGCTTGGCTCCAAATTTGCATATGGTGATCCATTCACCTCTTCATGAGTGAGCCAAACCTCCAATGCCTCTCCAAGTACCTATTAAGCATTTAAGCGTATTTTGGTACCCAAAACTAGGTTGGGTCCACGAATATTAGTCACAATTAATTTGGACACCCAAATGGCCCTAGCATTAGTTTTATGTGAACTAACTATTCTAGCAAACACATCGTCATTTTTATCATTCCAAAGCAAATAATGATCATTATAAATAAATAGCTTAGGAGAGATACCTTTGGGACAATCCTTACTAAGATGTCCCTTTTTCTGGCAATTGTAGCAAGTTCGATATTGATATTCATCTTTTGCCTTCTTTACTTGCTCCTTACCGGTTTGCCTCTTCTTTGAATGTCTAGTCTTGACATCCATTTGATTTGGGCACACCGAGGCAAAGTGGCCCTTCTTGTTGCAACCAAGGCACTTGACATTCTTCGTGTGTCTTGCATTGTGTCTTGTCTTGCTGTTCTCCTTTTTCTTAGGAGTGAAGCCGATTCCACTCTTATCTTGCAAGCGTTTTTACTTGCTCAATATTTCGTCAAGAATAGCCTTCCCTTTTAGGCTTCTTTCCAAGTCATTCTTCAAATTTTTGACTTGGACCTTGAGCTCATTATTTTCCTCTACAATGTTAGTATTGCAAGATATGGAGGAAATGAGAGCATATATTTTAGAGCAACAAGGCATATCAATTAAATCCTCACATGAGGTGGATATGCTAACCTTAGATGAAATGCAAGGATTAGTGACTACACATGGCATATCATCTAATAAATTACATGTAATGTATGTATCCACCTTGGACTTATTGAGATTCTTGAGAAGGAGAGTCTTATGAGCTTCTTTTAGCTCTTCATAAGAATCCTTGAGAGAAAGAAATTATTTCTTCAAGACTTTAAATTTTAATTTCTCCTTCCCAAGATACTTATTTAAGTCCTCTAACATGTCCATCAACTCATCATAGGTAGGTTCTTCATTTTCGTTTACCTCATTATTACCTTTAGCCATGAAGCATTGAGTTGATGTGGAGGGAGTTGTGTACTCATCATTGTCAGAGCTAGAAGTTGAGCATTCTTCTCCCAACATCCATTCTTGTGTGCAATCGTCACTAGTGGAGGTGGACAATTCATATTTATCTTGAAGGTGTGTCCACATAGCATGAGCGCTCTCAAGATTGCACACTTCATCAAATACCTCTACACTCAAAGCACTAAATAAACCGTTAATTGCTTGAGCGTCGAGATATAAGCATTTCTCTTCCTCAATTGTTGGAGCAAGTTGATCCAATGGAGGAGAAAAGCCAACATCTACAATCCGCCATATTTTTGGACTCATGGCCCTAAAATAACATGACATGCGGATTTTCCAATGTACATAATTTGTGCCATCAAAATGTGGTGCTTCACCTAGGTGCACAATTTCTCTAGTCACCATCCTTTACTCTCTAGACGGTTAAGTCTAATCAATGAGAGACCAAGCTCTGATACCACTTGTAAGATCGAGGTGACCGACTAGAGTGGGGTGAAGAGGCGGTTTTAAAAATTCTTTCGCGCTAAAACCAATATATAATGCAGAAGCTAATAACGAATTGGTTTTGCACAATTAAAACCTAAATCAACTAGGCTCAACTAAGTGCACCAACAATACAAGGGAGCAATCACACAATGATATATAAACAATTGAAGCATGTAATGTAAATTGCTCAAAGTAAAGCACAAGTAAAAATAAGATGGACACAATTATGTTTTACCGTGGTGTTCGGAGACTTGCCGGTCTCCCCTAATCCACGTTGAGGTGAGCCCAACCACGTTGGACCGGCACCACTAATTAAGCCAACACTTCCGAGGTAAGTCCAACCACTTGGACCGGTTCCAAACCGAACCAACACCTCTCTCCACTATGGTTGCTCTTCCTTCACTCCGAAGATGGCGAGAACCAAACCTCTCACAAACACGCTTGGTCTTCTCACAAGCTTCTTGAGAAGATCACCGCGCACGACGCCTCCACGCCGTCTAGGTGTCGGCAAACACCAAGAGTAACAAATCCAAACTTTCACTTGAACTAATCAAGTGTCAACGCTCAAGTGGATACACAATCACTACCTAAGGCAACAAATGCACTTAGGGTTTACTCTCCAAGCTCACCAAGTGCAACACATGCACACAAGAGAGGAGATGCTTGCTCTTAGCTCAAAGAATGAGTATAGCACTAAACAATAGCACCAGCAACCTCTCCCAACTGGCCAAGGCTCATATATATAGCCCACATACAAAAACTAGCCGTTGAGAGAAGATTCTCACAAATTAGCATAGGGCGGTCGACCGCCAACGGTGACCTGATCGGACCGCCCCATGCTCCAACGGCTAGAAAACTAGCCGTTGGCCTTCTTGGCCGATCGGATCACGCTAAATCGGTCGGATCATTGGCTGGTCGGTCCGACCGCCCGATGGAAATTTGGCTAAGTCCTAAAACGGGCGCTCTCTGGAATAATCATTCCGCACAAACCCTGGAACTTCCTCACATAGGAAGTTCCATTTTTACAAGGGCGGAACTTCCGACCAGAGATTCCAAGTCAAAGCAAATCGGTCCGACCGCCAACATATGGCCGGTTCGACCGACACACCGGTCGATCCGGTCCACACCGTGATGTCCGACCGGACACAAAGCAAAACACATTTGCTTTACTTCAAATGGCAAAACACATTCGCCCATTTGAGTACAATTCCAATAAGGTTAAAAGATAATATTCTCTGCTAGTTGCAAAACACATTTGCTAACATTTTAGAATACTCATCACAAGGAATAAGGTACATGGACTTACACCATTTGCAAACTTAAGTCACATGCTACAAGGGTTATACACGAGCCTCGACTATTTGCAAAACACATTCGCAAATAAATAGCATCATGCCTAGATGAACTAGAGCAATCATATTGAGCTATCAACACATGACTAACTCAAACTACTAGTTAAGACCCCTCTTAATAGTACGACAATCCTATACTAGTAATCCGGTCTACCAACCAAACACCAAGACCGGTAAAAGACTAGGAATACATCCTTAGCCCTAGCTAGTCATACCTTTGCCTTGCATCTTCATGAAGCTTGATGACGAACATCATTACTTCAAGTCCGGGTCATTAACTCGATAATCATCAACACGTGATGATCCTTTACTTGACCTCCATCAACACATGATGGGTCTTCTCTTGTCTTGACGATCAACTCATGATCATCTCTTCTTGATAAGCATCAACTCATGATGCATCATTTACACCAAGCTCTTGACTTGATGATCAACTCATGATCATCCCAACTCTTCATCATCCTGGAACATAACCTATTCATCCAACTCATGGAAAATGTTAGTTCCACAATGTGATTATCATTAATTACCACACTATACCATTAACTCATAATGGTGGGACAAGATACCCCAATCTTTCTCTCTTTGGTAATTGATGATAACCATTTCAAACACAAATAAATTTGATTTGATAAAGGTAACATATCGTGAGTATATATGAACTACACAAGTTACATATACTCACGACATGAGTATGTAAGAACTACACAAGTTCTATTTTACTCAAACATGAGTATACCCAAACTACACAAGTTCTATATACTCAAACGGATATGTTTCAAAGTAAAGATCCCAAATATATGTGGAAAATGGAATATGGATCAATACTGATGAAACCACAAAATATAGAACAAAGCTCCCCCTAAATGTGTGCATACTCTAATGTATAAAGAAAACATATGCACATATTCAAGATATACTTATGGTGGAGTTCTTCCTATATTTTGGATCCGAGGAATGCAACATTATATAAGAGTATGAGTCAAATGCATACCTCGTTGAATTTCACCTTTATATCCAAATGAGACTACACATGATAATACTAAATAAGACAGTTAGTCTCACAATTAGATTTGTCATTAATCACCAAAACACTCTATTAACTCATAATGACGGGTCTAGATCTTTCAAAGGGCGACTCTCCTAATCTTAAAACTGGCTAAGCCTAAAACTCGAATGGACTACTCGATAAGATAGCCTCCATAGCCCTGACGGTGCTCTCGCCTGCAACAGACCTGGAAACGAGCTGGTATTCTTGCAAAATGATCTTGATGCCCTGAGACTGGTGCAACAGGAATAGGTATCCCTGGTGCAGGCATAGCTGGTTCCTCCGGCTCTGCTGGCTCCTCTGGCTCTTCCGGTCCCTCGGCTTCTTCTGGCTTTACTTCTTCAGGATCTTCCTCTTCGGGGTCTTCATCGTGCTCGTGCTGACCACAGAGAGTCTCTTCTAGAATAGCGATCCTTTCTTTTGCTCTCTGCAAGGTCTCGTAAGCGCACTCCAGCTCTGTGGCGGTCAACTCCAGTGATTCCTCCTGGGCAGCGGCAAACTAGGCAAGATGCACGACAGTGGCGTTGCTCTCTCCATCTGTAGACGGGTAACGTGCAGGAACATCCAACGCAAAGGTGCGATGGTGGTAGCGAAAAACTATGTAGATGTTGCAGATCCTTAAGATAGCGAGGCGTGAAGACTCTTGAATCGTGTTGTTCCAAATCATCCTCCTTGCAAAGATGTTCAGGGGTCGGCCTGCTTTGGTGTTCTTCTGGGCGTAGATGGTCAAGCGACATATCACTCCACGTTCTCGGCCGTTCACGACCCAAGTGTTGCCACGGTACATTGGACGGTCGAATCCTCCAAGCACTTGCAACAACTTCCAAAGTTCGGCGGCAAGTCCTCCCTTGCGCTCTCCATAGTTATGAAGGCGGAGCATCTGATAAGACAGACAAGCAGGTAAGAACAATGGTTGAGTCAAGCGAGATATGAGGAGAGTTAAGCAATTCAATTGATCTTGCAAGTTAATTTTTACTTTAGAAAATAGTTTGGACACTCTAAGACGGCCGATCTAACTAAAGGCAAAGACATACAGTCAGTATGGCTCTGATACCACCTTTGTCAGGACCCAAAACCGCAATTATGGACCCTATGTGTATTCTGCACTAGTCCAGAATCACGCTAGTGCACACAGTGTCAACATAGATGAATATCGATCCACACAAGACGATTAAAAGAATAAACGACTCATTTGAATAGCAAATAATGATTGTGACCTTATGGTCGAGTTTACATTTATTAAGCCATGCAAGACTGATAATAGATAAAATAGCAGCAGCGGAATATAAATAAACTTCAGTAGAATCCCATCAATTCACCATAGGCAACTAACTGGGATCAAAACCCTAACAATCGACACCTTCGTAGAACTCCTCTTCAAAAGCAAGCGATGACTAATCCACTTCTGTTGATTGTTTGAAGCAAGTATGAGTACACAACCGTACTCGCAAGTCATACCACAGAATGCAATTTATAGATGATGACTTATTCCAAAGGAATGGCTTCTGTGGTTCTTTTGCAGAAATACAACATTTGCAATTGAATACAAATACTAGATTGAAAACATAATTCAAAACAAATAAGATAATATTGAATTATCATTTGATTTCACAAAGACACACAGTCAAAATAAGTTATTCACACAGCCATATGACTTAGATCACACAGTTCCCTTCCCAACGGTTTTATGAAAATCTACCCCTCGTGTGAAATCCCCGAGCATGTCCATGACCGAGGACGCGGCTATTCGAATAGATTGATTAAACACTCTGCAGAGGTTGTACACTTTACCCACAAGATACAATCAGTGTAGATAGCACTGACCATAACAAAACCTTTCAGAAACTTCATCTCAACATTGACACTCCCGATGTGCTTTACAGCCGTCAACCGATACACACAGCGTTTGGGTGCGACACACACTGTTGAACAGGGATGCGGCGAACAGTCCTGCGATGTGATAAACACAGCTCCAGCCCATCACATAGCTTAACCTACAACCTGAGTTGTCAATGCGAAGATTCCATAACCTACTAAGCTAGGCATGTCCCATACCAGGCACGTGGTTGTACAGTAAGGATTAGTTCAATGGCGCACAAAATTAAGTACTTAATTGACCAAGTTAAGACTTCCAATTTCTAACTGAGTCACACATATTACCATTCCCAGTACACAGCTCCACCATATCACACATAATCCACTACTTACCTTAGTCTAAATCTTTTCCCACCCTGTTGATTAAGTGCAACATATGCCATCAACGAGTAATAACACACATCACACACAGTTTTATCACACAGTTCCATAATCACTTAGTTAAGTTTATAATTGTAACTCACATGAAATGATGATTCATGGCATGTCTAAGCAATCTACTCATATCTGACCAACCCACGTTGGTGCTATGATAATACCAACTAATAATGAATCAACCTATGGTGACAAAAGATCATGGCATAACAATAGACAAGGTGGACATAAAGATTTGGATTAATAACTAAACCCAAAAGCATTTAAATAAATACTTGAAATAGAATGCAATACATTAAAATAAAGTATTTTGAGAACTAGGTTCAATATGATCAAAGGTATAACTTGCCTTGGAATAGGTCTAGGTATTGGTCTTGATCTTGGGGCACTTCTTCTTCAAAAGTTCCCGAGGAATTAACGTCTACGCGTAAATGAAACAAATAAATAATAGAGGCAAAATAAACTCCAAAAATAAAATAAAAATCATAAATAAATAGATCTCACATTTATATGAATTTAGAAATTTGAATGGGCTCAATCGGAATTCGGATGCAAAAGCTATGACTTCTGGAAGATTGAATCTAAAGAAAATACTCAAAAGGAAATTCAAGTACTATTCACTGAGCACTGTACATCGAGTAATGTACACCACTTTCAACTACATGTACTCGAAAGGAATTTCGACCGCATGGTCCGAAGGTTTCGACTGCATGGTCGTAGGAGGGTACGACTACTTGGTCGTGGAAGGCTACGACTACTTGGTCGTGGAAGGTAACGACTACCTGATCGTTGAAGGCTCTACGGTTCACGGGTTCACGGAAGAGAGATTTGGCTTGGGGACCCCATATGGCATAGACACGGAGTATGGTGGACTAGGTTTACAACAGATCAGATCTGGTTTAGTGTTGCGAGTTATGATGCGGCTGATCGAGCATACACGCGAACGGTTCAAGCAGATGTGGCGGGTGAGGTGGCAGACACATGTGCCTACGAGTATATGTGGCACAACACATGTGCTCACGAGTATACATGGCAGAACTGTCGGGACCCAAAATTTCGATTCAGGACCCTCTGTGTTTAATGCACTAGCCCAGGATCACGCTAGTGCACACAGTGTTAACAAAGATGGAAATCAATCCATACAAGCGAATAGTAACATAAACGAATAACTTTGATTAATAAATAATGGTTTTGACCTTAAGGTCGAGTTACAATTCTCGAGCCACGCAGGCTAACAGAGAAAATAAACGGCGTGAAACGAAAAGATAGTGGCACCCCATCGATTCACCACAGCAACCGATCGATCAAGACCTCACGATTAAGCACCTCCGATGTACTCGTCCTCGAATCTTTGGTGAAGACTCCTCCTCCGCTTGATTCGTCAAAACAAGCGTGAGTACACACCGCACTCGCAAGCCACACCACGTAGATGCAAAACGTATATATGCGGCTTTTACAAGGAAAGGCATTTTGTGGCTCTTTTGCATAAATGCAACCTTTGCAATTTAATACAATTAATAGATTGAAAACAGTAAAACCAATAGACAATAATAATCTTAACAAGTTATTTCACAAAGACACACACTGACTGACGGTTTATTCACATAGCTAGATGATTTAATCACATAGCTCCCTTCCCACACGCTTTATGAAAACATCTACCCTAGTGTGAAATCCCGAGCATTGTCCATGATCATGACGCGCTATTCGAATAGATTAAGTTACACTCTGCAGAGGTTTGTACACTTTACCCACAAGATACACTTAGTGTAGCTAACACTAAGCATAACAAAGCAATTCAGATACCTTATCTTACTATGCTAGGCCCGTCTTAAAACAGGCATGTGGTCGACAGAAGCTCGGTTCAATGACGCACATGGTGAGGTCCTTAATTGACCAAGGCAAGACTTCCACTAACCAAACCACATAGACACACAGTTAATATTATTCACACAGTCCACACAGTCCCCTTTCACACAAGATTCACCCCTTGCCTCACCCAAATCCTTTTACCACCTCGGTTGATTTAAGTGCAACATATGCCACAAAGACACATAGTACACACACTTGTTCACGGTTTCATATTCACTTAGTCAATTTATGACCGTGAGATACATGACAAGTGATTCGTGGCATGGCTAAGCAATCTAATACACAACTAACCAACCCACGTTGGTGCTACCATATTTACCAACTAAATACCAACTAAGGTGACAAGGAATCAGGACATAGCAATTAACAAGGATGGCATAACAATGTAGGATTAACTCATCGCACCCAAAAGCTTTTAAATAAATACTTGAATTAAGATGCGATAATTTGAATTAAAATACTTTTATATAACTGGGAGCAAAATGGTCAAGGGTATAGCTTGCCTTGGAATAGGTTCAAGTGCTGGTCTTGGTCTTGGAAAGCTCCTTCTTCCTCAAACCTTCGAAGTATATCGTCAAGTCTACCAGAATGAAGCAAACAACAAGAAAAATAAATAACAGAAGTAAATAACTCTGATAAAAATAATTAAAAATCTCCATAAATAGATCTTGATTTTATACAAATTTAGAAATTTGAATGGATGGATTTGGAGTTAGGATGCAAAAGTTATAAGGTTTCAAAGTTTGAATCAAAAGAAAACCCTAAAAATAGGATTTATCGAATTCGAATTATTTTCAATAGAAAAATCGGATTATTGCGCAAGCATGACGTCGTGAAGGATTTTCCGGAAATTAAAAGAATTAAAGAATTAATCGACATGTGGGGCCCACATGTCGCTGACCTTACCACGGTGGACCAAGTCCACCGAGCCATCGACTGTGGTTGGGGTGAGGTGGCGCGCTCACGCAAGGCGTGGACGCGCGGCGCCACCGTGGATGACACGCGGCGCACGACGCCGAGGTGTGGCAGTGACACGGACGGCGGCGAGGCGCGGCGCACGGAACCAAGGGTTCGTGACGAATGAGCTCTCCGGCGAGGTGGGTGGTACCAGCGGATAGAGGCGCGGTGCGAACCTAGGGGTGTGCTCCCGGTGCTCCAGAGCGAGCGAGGTGACCGGCGGCGAGGCTTTGGCGGAGGAGGTGGTGCGGGCGCGACGGCGGCGGCGTAGAGAGCTCCTCCCAAGGCGAGGTGAGCACCAGCCGGCGGCCACGGGAATCAACGGTGGCGGTGGCGGCAGCGAGGACAGCGGGGCGGCGCAATCGAAGCTCCAAGCCCTCGGTGTCGGGCGAGGGAATTCGCGATTCCGGCGAGCATGGCGAGAGAGAGGAGAGGGTGGCGCTTCGGATGGGTGACGCGAGGGCGCCCGGCTCTCTTTATAGGGCCCGGGAGGTCGGCGGCGTGGCGGCGTGGAGGTCGTGGGCGGCGGTTGCGGCAGGCGCCCGCGCGCGAGAGAGGGAGAAGACGTGGAGGTCGTGCGGAGGAGGCGCGAGTCTCGCGCACGTCCGGAGGGAACGGGAGGTTGGAGGCGCCAAGCGGCTTGGCGTTGACCGTCAATGGCGGTTCTTGCGGCGCGTCCATGAGAAGAAGCGGCGAGGCGAAGCGGTGGGGTCCACCGGCAATGAGACGGGAGGCGAGGCGCCAGGTGGAGATCGCCGTCGGCCCGATCGGACGGCTACGGAGAGATGGGCGGATGAGCGATGTTGGGCGAGAGATTCGCCCAACGACTGCTTGGAGATTTAAATTAGTTTTCGTTTTAGAAAATAGCGTAAATTCAAATAAGCAATGGAAAATAGCAAATGATTCTGGAAAAATTCTAGAAAATTCTCATAAAATATAACCAAGCATATGGAATCTAAATAAAATAATTTTGGCAATTGTTAATGTTGGGATTAAGCTCATTAAATCGGTTTATCCTTAAAGTCCATATTAAGCTTTTAAATTAAAATTCAAATAAATCCAAATGGTGAATTTTCTTAATACCATTGTTTAAAAGATTTTTTTAAGCTCGAAAATTGGGATGTTACAAACCTTCCCCTTAATGGAATCTCGACCGAGATTCAAAGCTAGCTAGAGAAAAGGCTAGGAACTCGGCTTTCAACTCTTCTTCACGCTCCCACGTTGCTTCTCCTTCCGAGTGGTTACTCCAATCGACTTTGCGTAAACGAACGGTCTTGCTTCAGTGCGGCGCTCGCGACATCCATAATCTTGACGTTTGCGCTTTGTAGGTGAGGTCTTCTTTTAGTTCAATCGAATCCAACGGTGCTTGTTCTTCCGCACACGAAGACACTTCTTCACCGTGAGACGTGAAAGACATCGTGTACTCTGCTAGCGATTGTGGCGGCTCAAGCGATAAGCCACTTCTCCACGACGTTCCAAAATCTTGAGCGGACCAACATACCGAGGGCAAGTTTCCCTTTGGCGTGGAACCTTTTCACACCTCGAGGGGCGAACTCAAGATACACAAAATCTTCGATTCAAAATCGAGATCACGGCGACGGTTGTCGGCATAACTCTTCGTCTCGACCGAGCTATCTTTAATCTCTCTCGATCATTGACACTTGCTCTTCTCGCTTCTTGAATAATATCCAGGACCAAAGATCAGACGCTCGGCGGTTTACCGATTCAACGGGTTCTACAGAGCACGACCATACAAGGCTTCAAATGGTGACATTTGTAGGCGGCTTGATGCTTGTTGTTGTACGAGAATTCGTGCATATGGTAAACTCTTATCCCAACGAGTAGCATTTGCTAACGCATGTGCTCTCAAAGATATCCTCCAATATCGATTAACCCTTTCATCTGTCCATCATGCAGGGGTGATACGCGATCTTGAAATTGGTGAGTCCCTAAGGCTTCATGTAAACTCGCCAAAATCGGAGGTGAACCGAGATCCTCGATCGACACAATCTTCTTAGGTACACCATGCAAAATGACGATCTTCGACATGCGGCACCGCCAGACGATCTCTGAGTAAGTGGTTTTGTTGTAAGAAATGGGCAACTTTAGTCGACGATCCACTATTACCCAAATCGAATCGTAACTTTGATTGAGTCTTGGGTAATCCAAGAATGAAATCCATTCGATTTCTTCCCACTTCCATTGGAATCTTCAAAGGTTGCAATGCACTGCTGGCCTCGATGCTCGCTTAACTTTTGACACACGTCGCACAAGGCAACGAACTCGCGACTTCTCGCTTCGACGGCCACCAAAACTTGTTCTTAACATCGATACATCTTAGTACTACTGGGGTGAATCGAATATTTTGAGTCATGGGCCTCCTTCAAAATTAGTTGTCTCAATCCATCAATATCTGGACGCAGAATCGTCCATTGATCCACAAGATGTCTTGATCATCCTTGTGAAGTCCTTGAACTTCCCTTCTGTCATCTTCTCCTTGATGTCGGAGAACTCTGAGTCCTTCGGCTGAGCTTCGCGAATCTGCTTCTCCAAAGTAGATTGCACTTCCAGATTTGCCACGAATCCTTTAGATACTACTTCTAGCTTCAGCTTATGGAATTCCTCTTGAAGTTCTGAACAAAGCTCTTTCACTTCCAAGGCATTACAGTGGCTCTTACGGCTCAAAGCGTCTGCAACGACATTGGCTTTACCAGGATGGTAATGGATTCCAAGGTTATAATCCTTTATCAATTCTAGCCATCTTCTCTGCCTCATATTCAGATCCGACTGAGTGAAAATATATTTCAAGCTCTTATGATCTGTATATACCTCGCAGCGATTACCGATGAGGTAATGACGCCAAATCTTCAAGGCATGCACTACTGCAGCTAACTCCATATCATGGGTGGGATAGTTCTCTTCATGCGGCCTTAACTGCCTTGACGCATAAGCGACAGCTCTTCCTTCTTGCATCAGGACACATCCTAATCCTTGACGCGAAGCATCGCAATAGATATCGAAATCCTTGCGAATATCTCGCAAAATCAGTAATGGGGCTGAAGTCAAACATTTCTTCAATTCTTGAAAACTTTCTTCACAAGTCGGAGTCCAGGTAAACTTTTTCTCTTTCTTCAACAATTGCGTAAGAGGTTTAGCAATTGATGAGAATCCTTCAATGAAACGACGATAATATCCCGCCAATCCCAAGCTGCGAATGAGTGACGGCCTTGGGCATTCCCATTGTAGTCTCGCTTAACTTTACTAGGGTCCACGGCTACTCCTGCAGCTGTCATCACATGACCAAGAAAATCCACTTCCTTTTTCCAAAATCACACTTGCTAAACTTAGCATACAACCGATGTCCTCTTGAGCTTCTCTAGAATTAATCTCAAATGTTCGGCATGTTGTTCCTCTGACTTTGAGTAGACCAAAATATCATCGATGAATACAACTACAAACTTGTCCAGATACTCCATGAATACCTTATTCATCATGTTCATGAAATAGGCAGGGGCATTGGTCAGACCAAAGGACATGACTAGGAACTCATAATGTCCGTACCGCGTTGAGAAAGCGGTCTTAGGTATATCCTTGGGACAGATCTTCAACTGATGGTAACCTGATCGCAGATCGATCTTCGAGAACACTCCGGCTCCTTTCATTTGATCAAACAGATCGTCTATTCGGGGTAATGGATACTTATTCTTAATAGTGACTTCATTGAGAGACCGGTAGTCGATGCACATTCTCATGCTTCCATCCTTCTTTTTGACGAACAAAACTGGCGCTCCCCAAGGCGACGAACTAGGCCTCACAAAGCCTTTCTCCAAAAGTTCTTCTACTTGCTTCTTCATTTCTACTAGCTCATCGGCTGGCATCCGATAAGGTCTCTTCGAGAGTGGTGCTGTCCCTGGTACTAGATCAATGACAAACTCGATGTCACGATCCGGTGGCATTCCTGGTAACTCTTCTGGAAACACATCTGGATACTCTTTGACGACTGGTACTTCTTCCAACGAGACGGTCTTCAGGCTATTGACTAGTAGATGTTCATTACGCACTGAGGTAGATAGGAACTCCACTTTGTTTCCTTTGGTATCCTCGATTGTAACGGCTCTTCGGCCACAATCTAGCACAGCTTTGTGCTTGGTTAACCAATCCATGCCAAGGATGACATCTATGGTTTGGGTGTCTAGAATAACCAGGTTAGCTAGAAACTCAACTCCAGCTATGAGTAACTTAGCCCCTAAACAACCCATATTACAACTTAGCTCTGCTCCAGGTGACTGGACCGACAGAGTACGCTTAAGGTGCATAACTTCCAATTTACTCTTGGTTGCAAAAATTCCAGAAACAAACGAATGCGAAGCTCGTAATCAAGCAGTAAGCTAGGCAGTATCGAATTTACTAGGAACTTACCCAGTACAACTTCTGGTGCTTCCTGGGCTCCTTCCAAAGTGACGTGATTAACACGACCTCTGACCACTGACTGAGGCGTTCCTCCTGGTTGACTGGTCCCCTGAGAAACTCCTTGGTTGTTCTGCACTGGGGTCTTGGCAGGTGTCGCTCCAAGGTTGAAGCGAACTGGAGTGATAGTTCCCTTTTGAGGACACTGATTAGCGAAATGCCCTGGCTGACGGCAATGGTAACACACTCTTGGTTCATTCTGACGATTGTTGTTTCCTGGGGTGGGGTTGACTGGTGTAGGGTTACGAGAATGCTGAGCAAAAGGACGAGGTGCTGAAGGCGGTGCAGGTGTTCTGAAAGAACTCTGTGGCGGGAACCGATTAGACTGCTGTGGCATTATCCTTGCCTCTCTTTGTTGTGGTGGTGGCTTCCTATTTGAATCATCCTACGCTTGCGGTAATCCTCCAGCTCCTTGCGTTTGTCCTCCATAACCAACGCCTTGTTAATCAGCTCCTGGAAATCTGGGAAGGTGTGAGCAAGCAGATTGACTTGTAGTCCTGAGTTCAGACCCTTCAAGAATCGACTCTGGCGAGACCTGTCAGTAGCGACGTCTTCTGGAGCATAGCGAGCTAGCTGAGAAAACTTGTTCAGGTAATCAGTCACTGACATACCCCCTTGCTTGAGAGCGCGGAACTCGTCCTTCTTCAGATCCATAATGCCTTCAGGTACATGATACTGGCGAAAAGTCGGAGAACTCTTCCGGGTGATATCTCATGCGGTGCTCCATGCGCTGCGCGAGGTTTTCCCACCACTCGCCAGCCTATGCCCTCCATCCGATGGGTGGCATACAAAACCTTCTCATGATCATTGCATTGGGTGATCAGCAGCTTCCTCTCAATCACGCGAAGCCAATCATCAGCTTCCACTGGCGAGACATGTCCGGAGAAAGTTGGCGGGCGGGTCCTCATGAATTCAGCCAATTTGGATGGTCCCTGATGACTATGAGCAACTGGGGCTCCTCCCTGATGATGGTTGTGGTTGTTGTTGTTGTTGTTCATGGCCTGCATCTGGTTCATCATGGTGTACATCATCTGCGTCTGTGCTGCCATGAAGGCTCCAAAGTTCTGTAAGTCAATAGGAGGTGCTTGGGGTGGTACTGCTCCCGTAGTGGTTTGCTCATTGCCTTCTGATCCTTGGGCTCCGGCTCCACTTGCAGCGGTATGGCGAGTCTGAACCATCTGATGAGGTTCCATGGGTTAGATAAGGTAGAGAGCACAAGGTGAGTTAAGAACTAGATAGGGATAGATTAAACCCAACAAACACAGCTCAAGAAACTTCGAATGAAATAATCTTCATTAATAGCTTAATAGCATGGCTGCAACAAATGCCTAAGGGCCTTTGCAGCTCATACTTGCACACAGGAAAATGAAGCGAACCTAAGCACACAAGCTACCGCCTAAAGGCGACTACGAAAAGAAGCGGCTAAGCGACTAAACTGGACTTAGGCGAACTACTCGAAAGCCTCCAAATCCACGGCGACGCTCTGCTCGTGTAGACTCGAAGTTAGTTTGGCATCGTCGCGAACTGATTCTGATGCCCCGGGAATGGTGCAGTAGGAGCATGCGTGCTAGGTGCAGTGCGGTGGCTCCTCCATTGTCGCGACCTCATGGATCCTCTAGAATCTCCTCCGGTCTTCCTCGGCTTCTTTTGGCTCTTCGGATCTTCCTTTTGATCATCTTGAGCTCATCTTGACCGTAGAGAGCTTGCTCTAGGACGGCGATCCTTTCTCGGCTTCCTCCCGGGCTCGATAGGCGCACCTCGGCTCGGTGGCGGCCATCTCCGTGAATCCTCCCGGCGGTGTGAACCGTGCAAGATGCACCATCGTGGCATGGCCTTCTCCGCTTGTAGACGGAAAGTGCAGAACATCTCCCGAAGCGGCTCGGGATGATAGCGAAGGCGGTGTGTGGCGGTTCTTGGCGTAAATGTGGCGGACTCGAGCATGGCGGTCGTGGCGACTCTGGATTCCTTGTGTGAAGGTGATCCTCCTGACTGAGATGTACAAAGGCTGGCTGCCTCTAGTGTTCCTCCTGGCGTAGATTGTCAGGCGGCAGACTATACCACGATCCCGTCCGTTGACCATGTACTCACTACCATGGTACATCAGGCGATCAAAGCCTCAAGTGTGCGCAATAGTTTCCACTCTGCGGCAAGTCCTCGTTGCTATCTCAGAAGGTCAGAAGGTAAGGCATCTGTCAAGGCAGATGGGAGGTAAGAACCATGTTAAAACAATGGGAGAGTAAAGAAGTTATAGCAATAGATGAGTTAAGAGAGATATAAGAGGAGTTAAGCAATTCATTTAGTCTTGCAAGTTACTTTTCTTTTAGAAAATAATTTGAACACTCGAACGGCCAATCTAACTAAGGTCTAGACCTACAGTCAATATGGCTCTGATACCACTTTTGTCGGGACCCAAAATTTCGATTCAGGACCCTCTGTGTTTAATGCACTAGCCGAGATCACGCTTAGTGCACACAATTGTTAACAAAGATGGAAATCGATCCATACAAGCGAATAGTAACATAAACGAATAACTTTGATTAATAAATAATGGTTTTGACCTTAAGGTCGAGTTACAATTACTGAGCCACGCAGGGCTAACAGAGAAAATAAACGGCAGTGAAAGCGAAAAGATAGTGGCACCCCATCGATTCACCACAGCAACCGGGATCAAGACCTCACGATTAAGCACCTCGATGTACTCGTCCTCGAATCTTGGTGAAGACTCCTCCTCGCTTGATTCGTCAAAACAAGCGTGAGTACACACCGCACTATAAGCCACACCACGTGAGATGCAAAAGCGTATATATGCGGCTTTTACAAGGAAAGGCATTTTGTGGCTCTTTTGCATAAATGCAACCTTTGCAATTTAATACAATTAATAGATTGAAAGCAATTAAAACCAATAGACAATAATAATCTTAACAAGTTATTTCACAAAGACACACCTGACTGACAGGTTTATTCACATAGCTAGATGATTTAATCACATAGCTCCCTTCCCACACAGCTTTATGAAAACATCTACCCCTAGTGTGAAATCCCGAGCATTGTCCATGATCATGACGCTGCTATTCGAATAGATTAAGTTACACTCTGCAGAGGTTTGTACACTTTACCCACAAGATACACTTAGTGTAGCTAACACTAAGCATAACAAAGCAATTCAGATACCTTATCTTACTATGCTAGGCCTGTCTTAAAGCAGGCATGTGGTCGCACAGAAGCTCGGTTCAATGACGCACATGGTGAGGTCCTTAATTGACCAAGGCAAGACTTCCACTAACCAAACCACATAGACACACAGATTAATATTATTCACACAGTCCACACGATCCACCCTTTCACACAGTATTCACCCTTGCCTCACCCAAATCCTTTTACCACCCTCGTTGATTTAAGTGCAACATATGCCACAAAGACACATAGTACACACGGTTTGTTCACGGTTTCATATTCACTTAGTCAATTTATGACGCGATTATACATGACAAGTGATTCGTGGCATGGCTAAGCAATCTAATACACAACTAACCAACCCACGTTGGTGCTACCATATTTACCAACTAAATACCAACTAAGGTGACAAGGAATCGAGGACATAGCAATTAACAAGGATGGCATAACAATGTAGGATTAACTACTGCACCCAAAAGCTTTTAAATAAATACTTGAATTAAGATGCAGAATTTGAATTAAAATACTTTTATATAAGCTGGGAGCAAAATGGTCAAGGGTATAGCTTGCCTTGGAATAGGTTCAAGTGCTGGTCTTGGTCTTGGAAAGCTCCTTCTTCCTCAAACCTTCCGAAGTATCGTCAAGTCTACTCAGAACGAAGCAAACAACAAGAAAAATAAATAACAGAAGTAAATAACTCTGATAAAAATAATTAAAAATCTCCATAAATAGATCTTGATTTTATACAAATTTAGAAATTTGAATGGATGGATTTGGAGTTAGGATGCAAAAGTTATAAGGTTTCAAAGTTTGAATCAAAAGAAAAACCTAAAAATAGGATTCTTTGGAATTCGAATTATTTTCAATAGAAAAATCGGATTATTGCGCAAGCATGACGTCGTCAAGGATTTTCCGGAAATTAAAAGAATTAAAGAATTAATCGACATGTGGGGCCCACATGTCGGTGACCGCTCCACGGTGGACCAAGTCCACCGAGCCATCGACCGAGGTGAGGCCGAGGTGGCGATCACTCAAGGCGTGCGCGGACAGCGCCACTGTGGATGACACGCGGCGACGCCGAGGTGGCGTGACACTGGACGGCGGCGAGGCGGCGACAAGACGGAACCAAGGGTTCGTGACGGTAGCTCTCCGGCGGGTGGGTGGTACCGGCGGATAGAGGCGTCGGTGCGAACCTAGGGGTGTGCTCCCGGTGCTCCAGACGAGCGAGGTGGACCGGACGGCGAGGCTTTGGCGGAGGAGGTGAAATGCGAGCGCGACGGCGACGGCGTTAGAGAGCTCCTCCTGGCCAAGGCGAGGTGAGCACCACCACAAGGCCACGGGAATCAACGGTGGCGGTGGCGACGACGCGAGGACGACGGAGGCGGCGCAATCGAAGCTCCAAGCCCTCGGTGTCGGCGGGAATTCGCGATTCCGGCGAGCACAGGCAGAGAGAGGGAGTGGGTGGCGGCCGGGATGGGTGACGCGAGGGCGCCGGGCTCTCCTTTATAGGGCCGGGAGGTCGGCGGCGGCGCGGCGTGGAGGTCGTGGCGGCGGTTGCGGCTTGGGCGCCGCGTGCGCGAGAGAGGGAGAAGACGTGGAGGTCGTGCGGAGGCGCGAGTCTCGCGCACGTCCGGAGAGGAACGGGAGGTTGAGGCGCCGCCAAGTGGCTCGGCGTTGACCGTCAATGGCGATTCGCGGCAGGCGTCCGCGCGAGAAGAAAAGCGGCGAGGACGAAGCGGTGGGTCCACCGGCGGCGGTGAGACGGGAGGCGAGGCGCGTGCGTGGCGAGATCGCCGTCACCCCGATCGGACGGCCACGGAGAGATGGGCGAGATGAGCGATGTTGGGCGAGAGATTCGCCCAACGATCGCTTGGAGATTTAAATTAGTTTTTCGTTTTTAGAAAATAGCAGAAATTCAAATAAGCAATGGAAAATAGCAAATGATTCTGGAAAAATTCTAGAAAATTCTGTAAAATATAACCAAGCATATGGAATCTAAATAAAATAATTTTGGCAATTGTTAATGTTGGGATTAAGCTCATTAAATCGGTTTATCCTTAAAGTCCATATTAAGCTTTTTAAATTAAAATTCAAATAAATCCAAATGGTGAATTTTCTTAATACCATTGTTTAAAAGATTTTTTTTTTTAAGCTCTGAAAATTGGGATGTTACAAGAACACAGTGGCACGACACAACGACAAGACGACGGCGAGACTTGGGTTAAACCGGCAACGACGAACGCGGTGCTTCGCCGGCGGCAGATGCGTGCACTAGGTAGAAGAGGCTATTGCACATATACCAGTACTAGTATTGGCACAGAAGGTCATCGGAGTTGGCGGAATCGGTGACGAAGTGGCGGAGCAAGTGCGGCTGTTGTCGGCGAAAAACACCGGTGACGTCTCGTGGTCGTGAAGGAGAGCTGGAGAGAGCTCTGGTGAAGACGAAGAAGACAGCGTGGTTGACAACAATGAGGCGATGAAGATGACAGCACAATCGAAGAAAACCCGACGGCGGTGGCCAAACCTAATTTCACAAATGTGGCGCCGCTAGGGCTCCGGGGTGGAAGAGTGTGGCCGTTCTGGGATGCTGGGTTAAGGGCGAACCCTAGGGCGGCTTTTATAGGGCTTGGGCGTGACGGATTTGGAAGATCCCAAATCGAGTCCGATTTGGTTACGAAACCAAAGCCCAGGATTCTAGGAGATAGAAACCGATCCGATGTTTGATTCCAACCGGAACGGGTGTGGGAGAGATAGAGATAAGATCTTACACATTTTCTAGATAGGGTTTAGCTGGAGATTCAAACTTGTCGTTACGAGCTTGAAGCTCCGACAATGGCGGACGCGGCGTGAGGAAGATGACGGGAAGGGGCTACGACCACCTGATAGGCGGGGCCCACCTGGTCGAGGGACAAGGGAGCCACATGCGCGAGCCGGGCCGCACGTGAGTTGGGCGAGATTGGAATAGGATTGGGTTTCGTCCCGATACTGTTTCAAAGGGTTTTAAATAGATTTTCTATTTCAGAAAATACAAAAAATCCAAATAGCAATTAGAAAATAGCAAATGAACTAGGAAAAATTCCAGAAAATTCTAAAAAATATATATAAGCACATAGAATCCAAATAAAATTATTTTGACCATTGTTGATGTTGGGATTAAGCATACTAAATCATTTTGACATGAAAGTCTATATTAAGCTTTAAATAAAAATACTAAGAATTAATAGAAATTCAATTATTGTATTTTCCAACAAGTAATTATTCAAAAGATTTTTACAGCTCAGAAATTGGGATGTTACACCATACTCCTTCAACCGATGACACTCCCTCCTCCTTCACATCTGGCTTTGGATCTGACATGGGTCACGGCGCGCCTCGGGATGAACAGATCTGGTGGCGACGCTACTCGAGACAACAAGATCTCGCAACGGCGCAACTCAACAGCTCGATAATGTGGCGTGGAGCTAGGGTCGGAGCTAGGGGAGAGAGATAGAGACATATGGATGCTTAGCATGGAGCTCGAGCACAAATTCGGTGAAGGGCGACATTGGTTGGCACCGTGGGGTGATAGTAGTCAGGGCGGAGATAGAGAAGAGGGTGCGTTAGAGGCGGACGGTGTCGAGTGGTTCTGTGGTTGCAAAGTAGTGTCTTCGTAGCCAGGTGTGCTAGTGAAACTAGCCGAAAGTCGTCGAAACTTTGGTTGGACCTCTCGAAATTTCTTGAAACATTTGTCTTAAACTTGTCGAAACTCTCCAATGGAAACTTGCTGAAACCTAAGTTCCAAAATCTAAAATTTGTTGAAACTTGGTTTGAAACTTTTATTAGAATCTTCCGTAAACTTCTAGAAATGTGCAAAACTCATTTAAACATGAAACTTTTAAAATGTTCTCATGAATTTTTTTTGAAACATCATGAAACTTTCTTCTATACCATTGCAATGCTATACCGTTCCCTAGTTGCTTCCTAGAAGGTTAGGCCCATTTGATATGTGAAAATTTTACAAAACAATTCATAGAAATTTCACATAAAAAATTCCCATGGAAATCCTGAGAAACTCATGCGGGCGCTAAAACCCATTGACATGTTTGATGTAGTACATCTATTTCTACATCGGACTGCGTAGCCTGACTTGACCTGATCTCATCTAGAGGTGTCCAAATGGGCAACACGACACGACCCAACACAGACTGTTTAGGCGTGGCTAGTTTTGAGACAGCCCGCTTGGCCTAGCAAGTTAAACAGGCCATGTTGTGCCGACCTATGCACGTTTAGCCCAACAGGCCAGAGTAGGCCTGTTTAGCCCATCTCGGCCTATAATCCCTCCTCACACCTCCTCCTCGCCGCCCACACCATACCCCTTCTACTCGTGTCACAGGCGGTAGGCGCTCCTCCCCGCCATCCCATGCCACCCCCTCCTCCTTGATTCACCTGCGTCTCCTCCCTGCCACCCCATGCATCCTCCTCCTTGATTCGCTTACGCCTCCTCCCCGCTGTCCCACACCATCCACCTCTGTGGATATCGTGAGGATATGTGCACGATCTCAGGATGATGAGTCAATTGGCAATGGCGTTGTTGGTTTGCAAAATCTCGCGTTTTGGGTTTGTTTCAAGTTTGTCGGACCACAGGCGGTCGACGGTGGTGTCAGTGATCGGATCGCCGTGGAGGAGTCCGACCGCCATGGTGGCGGTCCGACCGCCAAAATGAAATTGGGTTTTTGGAGCTGAGCCAAAAATAGGTTGTGTAGGCAAGTGAGGGGAGTCTCCTGGATGTGGTCCCATCATTTTTGGAGCTCCCAGTCAAAAGTTCTATTCGTTTGAATATTCCAGAAGGTTTCGGAATTTTGAGTTGAAAATTTGGCTAAGTCTTTTGGACCGTCCGACCGCCGTTGTGGGAGCGGTCCGACCAAGATGAAATCGGTCGGACCGATCACGTAAGGCGACCGACAAGCAATGGCTTGAAGGTTAGCCAAGTGTTGCATTGAGTTGGTTTTGATTGTGTTATTATATGAACTTCAATGCTTTATTGTTGTATATTGCATTCATGAAACCGCGTGGGTCAAGTTGTGAAGAACTTGTTCGGAAACGATTTGTTTGTCTATTCTTTGCAGCGGTGGCTTGCGTGTCAACGACTCAGCGGTGAGTGGATCGACTACGCTTGGAGGCGAGGCCGAGGTCCGATCGGGGATCTGCGGGTGAGGTCGTGTGACACAAGCATGGTGCAGATGGACAAGATGGATCGAAGCGGGTGGTTGATGCAATTTGGTTGGATCGAGCGGTGCGGATATCGGTGCGAGTCTCTCGGGAGGTTCCGATGGGATTCGGACAAGAGAGGCTTGGCGACGCGATGAGAACCGCCGATCAACCTACACGTGGTGAAGGTGCGATTGCTTCAAGAGTTATTGTGTGTGGGTCCCATGTGTAAGTGACCCCAAAAGGAAACCCTAGCTCTCTAGTATAAATAGGAAGGGGAGATGGAAAACTAAGCCAAGCATTCATTTTAGCCCCTTCTTCCTTTTCTAGGGTTTGGAGAAGAGAGAGGAGAACTAGGGTTTGGAGTGTGCTCCTTGTTGAGCTCTTGCCCTCCTTGTTGGAGAGGCTTTGTAAGCATCTTGTGTAATCGAACAATCTTGTGATGCTCAATTGAAAGATCGTTTGCTCCTTTTGTGTTCTTCTCCTTTTGGATGATTTTGGTGCTTCCTTGATTCAAAGGTTCATGCTTGGTCTCTTGGCCTACTTTATCTTGCTTTGATGTGTGGGATTACTCCTTGAGTCATCTAGATCATCAACCCCCACAAGCAAGTCTTGAATCAAGATTTTCATATTTCTAGGGTTTGTGCACTTCTTTGGTAAAATCTCGAGAGATCGATTCTGAAGTGGATCGACGGATCGTCGCTAGAAATAGGTCTCTAATATCATTAGGGAGGTGTGCTCAAATTTGGTCAAGTTTTATTGGTTGAAACAAAAGTTGGATCAAATTTCGTTTTGGATTTGGGTGGAGTTTTTCAAGATCTTGGACTCTCACCGATCCGACCAGGACTTTCAACGGCGGTCCGACCGCCCGGTATTCGATCACCGGCTTGCCGGGTCGAACCACTGAAATCCACCGGTCCGACCGCTAGTTAGTTCTTAAGTCGATCATTGGTTGACCGTCGGTCCGACCGCGTGGTAGCTTGGTCGACCGCCGACCCGAGAAGGAACAAATGAGTTCTTTCTCTGGTTGTGTCGTGTGGTTGAGGGTTTATCAAATCCAACACAAGGCTTCCGTTGTGTGCTTCTCGATCTTCTTAGCTTTCATAGCTAAAGGAGTAAAGTTCGTGTTGGTTTTGATTTAGGCGAGAAAGTTTTGAAAGCGCCTATTCACCCCCCTAGTCGCCTTCCGGTCCTACAAGTGGTATCGAGGCGGTTAGCTCTTCTCATAGATCTTAACAGGTCTTTTGAGCCATGGCGACCGACAAGTACTCAACCAAGCCACACATTTTGAAGGAGTTGACTTTGCATACCGAAGGCTCGTATGCAAGCATATATCGAGGCTCAAGGGCACGCTATTTGGCTAAAGGTGAAAAATCCTTATGTCGTGCACCGATGACGATACGATCACTCCAAATGGAGGCCAATGACAAGGCTCGAATTATTTGATCCAAGGCCTTAGTCGATCCGAGTTTGAGCGTGTTGCTCACTTGGTCTCGCTCACGAGATCTGGCGGACTCTTTGTGACTATCATGAAGGGTCCACTGCGATCAAGGAAGTGAGACAGAACCAGCTCAAGAAAGTATACTCAAAGATCGAACAAAGGCCTGGTGAGTCTTTGGATGAGTATGGGAAGATTCTCTAAGATTCTTCATGATCTCCGCACCGTTGACTTGGTATTTCTGAGTCCGAGAATGCACGCCCGACACGGATGCTCTTGATGTGAAGGTGCGGGGAATGAAGATCACTTCCATCAATAACAACACTGTCATGAGTGAGCTTACCATGGATAAGCTTTACTCGAGGTTGAAGACGCATGAGATTGACTTTATCTCGCGTCTCCCCAAGATAGAGTCGATGGCATTAGTGGTCGACAAATCCAAGGGTTGTTCTTGAGTCTCTTGATTGTAGCTCATCCGGTTTTCATTATCTACTTTACATTCTTTAAGTGATGAGCAACTAGAGAAACCGAGGATGACTTAGCCCTCCTTTCCACCAAATTCACAAGAGCGTATAACAAGGTGAGGAATAGGAGGAGAAGTGGACCTATCACATGCTTGAATGTGGTGAGCCAAACCACATTCGCTCGGTGCCCCAAGCTAAAGGGCAAGGAGGAGAAGGAGACACGAAGACATCCCGGAGAGGGATGCTAAACCCAAGAAGACAAACTATCGAAGTTTGTCACCGGTCCTGCCGCTCTTGAGAATGTAAATATGAGCGATGTGGACTCGGAAGCGGAGGACTACGGCGAGTGACTCGTGGCAAGAAGAAGGCGCATGACTTCACGGCATGTGTTTCATGGCCAAGAACGACCACGATGACTCCTCCAACAATGAGGATCCTTTTAGTGATCCCGATGAGGTATGCCCTTCTATTGCCGACATGAAAAGGGCGTTGGTGCTTCTTGAATGTAAATTGCATAAGCAAGTAAAAATGATTAAGAAGCGAGGACATTATGATTGATAATTTGAACCTAGAAGTGGTTAGGCTAAAATCTATTAATCTCGATGATTTTGTGAATCTCGCACTAGCTTGCTTAATGACTTGACAAACTTGAAATCTGCTCATTCCTCTCGTCACCAATCAACTTAAAGATGCTCTCGATGAACTAGAATCTCTCAAGTCTAGTTCTGCTTGCTTAGATGCCATTTCACTTGATGTGACTGCCATGGAAGCTATCCCTTTAACTTGCTCAAATTGTGCTTTGCTTGAATTAAAACTGGATAGCTCCTTAAAAGAATTGCAAAAATTTGATGCTAGTCATACATGCTCTCATTGTAAGAATAATAAGATTAAGATGCAAGAGATGAAAGAAATGCTAGTTTACTCTAGAGTTGCATCTTGTGAAAATTGTCCCAAGCTTACAATTGAGATTGAAGCCTTAAACAAGACCCTTGAAGAAAAGGCTAAAATTGAAAGATCCATGTCTTTTACTGCTTCTAAGAAAGTTATTGATTCTAACTCTTGTGCTTTAAATGCTGAAGTTGAAACCATGATTAATCAGATTCAAGAGACATTTAGAGTCAAATTTAAGGAGCAGTTGAATAGGATTAGAGAATCCTATTGTGTGTCTTGTGAGGCCTTCAAGGTGGAAGTGGCCCTTCTTAAGAGCAAGAGCAATGAGGTAATCAAGTCTAGCAAGTGCACTAGATGTGAGGGTTTAATGAAAGAGAATGATTACCTCAAGGTGACTCTTGATAAGTTTTCAAGTGGGAAAAAGAAACTCAACATGATTCTTGATCAATCCAAAGTGAGTGTGAAAAATAGTGGTCTAGGTTTCAATCCCCTAGAGCATTCAAAGAAAAACCCACCTAGGATTGCTAGAGTTGTGAAGAATGGTTTGTTTGAGCTAGAACCTACTAAGCCATCCGGGTTGTTTTCAAATCATTGGTTTTGCTCAAACTCTTTACGGCAAGAAAGGTGCTTTCACTCATTTGCATGCAGACCTCTCAAAAGGTCGATGACCATTGCACCTTTCGCAAGAAAGAAGGCCATCTTGTTGAGTTACCTTCCGGAGAGCAAAGCTTGAGAGAAAAAAGAGGATGAGCGTTCTAAGATCTATTAGAGGAGTCCCTTCTCCAGTTGTAGTCTCTAGAGCTAGGCAGCCTGTTTATCGCACCACACATAGGCCTAGATTTGTAGAGAACTTTGTAGACTCTTTTGGTGGGTCTAGGCAAGGCGTGTTGGATTAGGACATCGTGAGGAGAGATCACGGGTAGCACCTAGACAGGGAGTATCGATCTTTTGGTAGATCGTTTTGAGAGGTCTAGGTGGTTCTCATGTGCATCCGTATGATTTTATTCCTGATCATGTTTCTGCTATCTCTACCGCTGCTCCTAAACATCGTGCCTCTCAGTACTGGATTTCTCGATCATTTATCACTAACCCAAGATCGAGGCACGGATGTTTTCTCGATTGTGCTTTTAGGTCCGTCGTGCGAGGAAGGAGGACATATGGCTTGTTGACTCGGGTGTTCTCGACATATGGTGGAGATTCTAGATGGTTCTCCTCCTCACACGTGCATCCGACAATGAATTGATTACATTTGGGGATGCTTTCACGGGACCGCGGATCGCAAAGGGCACCGTGCGCGTCAACGATAAGTTCATGCTAAAAGACGCCGCTTTGGTAAGTAAGCGAGGTATAATCTTCTATCTGCTTTCACCGCTTGATGAGGGTCTAGAAGTGAGGTTTAAGAGAGGTGAGTCAGAGTTCTAGATTCCTCGGGTGAGCTTGTTTTGAGATCTCCGATTTGAGAAGATCTTTTGTGCAAATTTCAGTATTTCTTCCGTTTCCAGTCCTAGGTGTCTTGTAGCCTCTGATTCTCATGACCTTGTTTTGTGGCATCGTAGACTTGGGCATATAGGTTTTGATCATTTGTCTAGAGTCAGTTGCAAGGACTTGATTAGAGGTTTGCCTAGGCTGAAGGCTGTTAGAGATCTTGTGTGCTCACCTGTAGACATGGTAAGATGGTGTCTGCTTCCCACCCACCTCTTACTTTGGTAATGACTGATGACACAGGATGACTTCTTCACTTAGATCTGATTGGTCCTTCTAGAGTTCGATCATTGGTGGGAAATGGTATGTGCTGGTGGTTGTGGATGATTACTCCAGGTATTCATGGGTTTATTTTCTTGCTTCTAAGGACGAAGTATTTGGATTCTTTAGAGATTTGGTCCTTAGAATTCTTTGTTGATATACTGGAGCTTTGAGAGCCATTAGGGTGACAATGGGATGAGTTCAAGAATTCTTCTTTTCTACCTTACTCAGACCGATAGGGAATGGAGCATCGTTTTCTTCTCCTAGAGTTCCTCGTGAGAATGGTGTTGTAGAAAGGAAGAACAGAACCCTTGTAGAGATGGCTCGGACCATGCTAGATGAGCATTCTACTCCTAGGGGATTTTGGGCTGAGGCGATCTCTACTGCTTGTTATATTTCCAACAGGGTTTTCTTGAGATCTGTGGTTGGAAAGACTTCTTATGAGCTTAGATTTGGTCATTCTCCCAAAGTCTCTCATTTCAAGATTTTTGGTTGCAAGTGCTTCATTCTTAAACATGGCAATCTTGATAAATTTGAGTCTAGATGTTTTGATGGCATATTTCTTGGATATCCTGCTCATTCTCGTGGCTATCGTGTTTTTAATGTTGACACTAACAAAATTGTTGAGACTTGCGAAGTCACTTTTGATGAGGCTAGTCCTGGTACTAGACCCGATGCTTCAGGTACACAGGTTTCTGAAATTCAAGGAAGTATTTTCGTCGATGATGACTCTGAGGATGAAGAACCAAACCATCCTCCGGCTACTCGAGAGGGTGGAGAGCACTGCTACCACTACGTCGGTTTGGTGGCGACCTCCTCCTATCCCCACCGACGATCTGAGTGGCTCTGCTCCTACCTCCACAACTCATGAGGTAGAGGCCACGTCTGCACCAGGAGCACCACTTCGCATACAGCGACAACATCCACCTGAGCAGATGATTGGGGACCTTCAAGAGCGAGTCACTCGCTCCAGTGTTTATTTCTCCGATTCTCATGCACATTCTTTTGTCGCTTCTTTTGAACCCCGAGATATCACCCATGCTTTATCGATGCCTCTTGGGTCAATGCCATGCATGAAGAGCTTGAAAATTTCGAAAGAAACAAAGTCTGGTTTTTAGTTGAGCGACCTTCTGATTCTCATGATATTGGAACAAAATGGGTTTTTAAAAATAAGCAAAGTGAGGATGGATTGGTTGTTCGCAATAAGGTTAGACTTGTAGCTCAAGGTTATTCCCAGGTAGAGGGCTTAGACTTTGATGAGACTTTTGCTCCAGTAGCTAGATTGGAAGCCATTCGCATTCTTTTAGCATTTGCAACATCCAAGGGTTTCAAGCTTTTTCAAATGGATGTTAAAAGTGCTTTCTTGAATGGTTTCATAGAAGAAGAGGTCTTTGTCAAGCAACCTCCGGTTTTGAAAATCAAAATTCCCAAACCATGTTTTTAAACTCTCTAAAGCCTGTATGGATTGAAACAAGCTCCTAGAGCTTGGTATGATGACTTAAGAGTTTCTTGCTTGAAAATGATTTCAAAATGGGAATGGTTGATAAAACCTTGTTCACTCTCGTGCATGGCGGTGATTTCTTCTTTGGTTGATTTATGTGGATGATATTATTTTGGTGGTTCTTCTCATGCTTTGGTGTCTAGATTTTCAGATTCGATGAGCAGTGAGTTTGAGATGAGCATGATGGGAGAGCTGACATTCTTCCTTGGCCTACAAATCAAGCAACTGAAAGAAGGCACCTTCGTTCACCGAGTAAGTATACAAAGGACCTTCTTGGCGCTTCAATATGGGAAGCAGAGGTCAATGTCTACTCCCATTGCTACAACCACCGTCTTTGGACCACGATGAGGATGGAGAGTCCGTGGACCAAAGAGTACCATGATATGATTGGCTCCTCCTCTATCTTACAAGTCGAGGTAGGACATACAATTCGCCGTATGTCATGCGCTCGATTCGAGCTTCCTCGTGCTTCTCATCGTCAAGCGAAGCGCGCATCTTGGTATCTTCAAGATACGCTTGACTTTGGACTCTGGTATTCTTCTTCTTGGCTCTTTCAATTCGAGCATTTTACGATCTTGATTTACGGTGTAGAGTTGATAGGAAGAGTACTTACGGCACTTGTTATTTCTTGGGCACATCTCTTGTTTCTTGGTCTTCTAGAAAAGGTCTTACATTGCCTGATCTGGTGAGGCCGAGTATGTAGTCGCCGCTTGATGGTTGCTCTCGTGTTCTCTGGATTTTATCCACATTTGCGGGACTATGGGTTATCTTTGGGAAGTGTTCCTCTTTTACGTGACAACACTTCGCAATTAATATTGCCAAAAACCCAAGTGCAACATTCGGGACTAAACACATTGACATTCGATTTCATTTTTCGAGAGACCATGTTGAGAAAGGTGATGTTGTGCTTCACTTTGTAGAGTCGAGCAACGACTTGCGGATATTTTCACTAAGGCTCTTGACTCTTGGCGTTTCTTTGCTGCGGGAGAGTTAGGGTTATTAGTCCTATTGGGCTGTTTTGAGGAAGTTGCTCTTTTGTATTCATTGTATCATAATGCATGTTTCAATTCATTTGTCTTGCATTGTATAATAAAATTAGTGGAGCTTTGATTATTATCCTTGTATGACTTGATTTCATCTTCTATACCTTGTCATATCAAGTGATAGTTTGCTAGACTTCTTTTATGGCTCTTCGTGTTTGGCTTAGCTTTTGCCTTGCTAGCTTTATATCTGTGAGCAATTTGAATCAAATCATGTCTTGTTGGATCTTGTGACCAGTTTTGCTCTAGTGATCCTCTTATGACTCTCGCCATGTCTTACAGGTTGAATTGAGTCTTGAACTTATTCTGAGTTGGAAAATGAGCTTTTTATCTTATTAAGTCAAGCAAATGAAAAATGAGATTTTCTGTGCGAAAAAACTGATCTCACCAATCATGTCTCATGAGGCGGCTTGCCATTGCACTAGGCATGAACTCAGGGGGAGTTTTGGATGACCTAGATCATTCTTTTAAGCTTATCGCTTGAGATGGTCGCGGCAAGGCTTGAGATCTAGCACGACAAAAAGGAATTGCCCAAAAAGGGCTAAGTGCTTGAGCTTTGCTTCAAAAGAATTCTCTTAATGCTCAAAATGCCTCTATTATTGTTTCGAGTCTCTTTTTACTTATAGACATGGCTTGACTCATTTTTGGTTGCTTGGAGTGAATCTATGATATTGAGCAACCTTTCATGATTTTAATTTCATCAATCTCGATTCTTTGCTATCTTGGTTTTAGCTTTGCAGTACATGTCTTGCCATGATTGAATATAGCGTCTACTCTTTATATGGCTTGGTATAATATTTGTACTGTCTCCATGTATAATGGTTATGGCTCCTTTTTACTAAAGTTCAAAAATAAAGTCATTCCTTCATGCTCTTTCTTTTTCATGCATCTTGATGAATTCATTGTCAAAGGGGGAGAAAGATTGTGAAGAAAATGATGTTGGAGCTTTTGGTTTCATACTCAAGGTTTAATATAAAAGAACTTCATAAAATAAAATTTTTGAACCTTTTGAAAATTTGTGATCATAGTGAGTTAAGTCTTGTGGTTCTATTGCCTTTTCCTGATTTCATTTGCAATTGAAAAATACTCACAATGATCAAAGGTCAAATAGAAAAATTGCCTTTCATTTGGACCTAAGTGAGATTTTTGGCTACTTTCTGGAAATTGAATACTTTGGTGCTTTCATTGCCTTATCTCACTTGCCTATACTATTCTGAAGCCAGCTTGGTCGGTTCCTAAGCTTTTTCTTGCTTATGGACCAAGTTGTGCCTTTATCTGTGGCAATTTTTACTTTTCATTTGAAAAACCACATTTTCTTGAAAATTGCCAATGTGTTCATCAAGGGGAGATTGTGGATATCGTGAGGATATGTGCACGATCTCGGGATGATGAGTCAATTGGCAATGGCGTTGTTGGTTTGCAAAATCTCGCGTTTTGGGTTTGCTCAAAATTTGTCGGACCACAGCGGTCGGCCAGGTGGTGTCGGCGGTCGATCGCGTGGAGGAGTCCGGCCGGCCATGGTGGCGGTCCGACCATCAAATGAAATTGGGTTTTGGGTGAGCCAAAAATAGGTTGTGTAGGCAAGTGAGGAGTCTCTGGATGTGGTCCCATCATTTTGGAGCTCCAGTCAAAAGTTCTATTCGTTTGAAAATTCGAAGGTTTGAATTTTGAGTTGAAAATTTGGCTAAGTCTTTTGGACCGGTCCGACCGCAGTTGTGGGAGCGGTCCGGCCAAATGAAATCGGTCGGACCGGTCACGTGAAAGCGATCGGGCAAGAATGGCTTGAAGGTTAGCCAAGTGTTGCATTGAGTTGGTTTTGATTGTGTTATTATATGAACTTCAATGCTTTATTGTTGTATATTGCATTCATGGGCGGCGTGGGTCAAGTTGTGAAGAACTTGTTCGGAAGCGATTTGTTTGTCTATTCTTTGTGCGGTGGCTTGCGTGTCAACGGCGTCAGCGGTGAGTGGATCGGGACTACGCTTGGAGAGCCGAGGTCCGAACGATCGTGGGATCACGGGTGGTCGTGTGACACAAGCATGGTGCGAGATGGACAAGATGGATCGAATGGGTGGTTTGGTACAGTTGGTTGGATCAGGCGGTGCGGATATCGGTGCGAGTCTCTGGGAGGTTCCGATGGGATTCGGACAAGAGAGGCTTGGCGACGCGATGAGAACCGCTGATCAACCTACACGTGGTGAAGCAGGCGATTGCTTCAAGAGTTATTTGTGTGTGGGTCCCATGTGTAAGTGACCCAAAAAGGAAACCCTAGCTCTCTAGTATAAATAGGAAGGGGGGAGATGGAAAAGAGGCCAAGCATTCATTTTAGCCCCTTCTTCCTTTTCTAGGGTTTGGAGGAGAGGAGAGGAGAACTAGGGTTTGGAGTGTGCTCCTTGTTGAGCTCTTGCCCTCCTTGTTGGAGAGGCTTTGTAAGCATCTTGTGTAATCGAACAATCTTGTGATGCTCAATTGAAAGATCGTTTGCTCCCTTTTGTGTTCTTCTCCCTTTTTGGATGATTTTGGTGCTTCCTTGATTCAAAGGTTCATGCTTGGTCTCTTGGCCTACTTTATCTTGCTTTGATGTGTGGGATTACTCCTAGAGTCATCTAGATCATCAACCCCCACAAGCAAGTCTTGAATCAAGATTTTCATATTTCTAGGGTTTGTGCACTTCTTTGGTAAAATCTCGAGAGATCGATTCTGAAGTGGATCGACGGATCGTCGCTAGAAATAGGTCTCTAATATCATTAGGGAGGTGTGCTCGAAATTTGGTCAAGTTTTATTGGTTGAAACAAAAGTTGGATCAAATTTCGTTTTGGATTGGGTGGAGTTTTTGATCTTGGACTCTACCGGTCCGTGCCGGACTTTCAACGGCGGTCGACCGCTGTATTCGAGACACCGGCTTCTTAGGGTCGAACCGCGAATCCACCGGTCCGACCGCTAGTTAGTTCTTGGTCGAGCCATTGGTTGACCGTCGGTCCGACCGCCCCGTGGTAGCCGGTCGGACCCTTGATCCCGAAGGAACGATGAGTTCTTTTCTCCGGTTGTGTCGTGTGGTTGAGGGTTTATCAAATCCAACACAAGGCTTCCGTTGTGTGCTTCTCGATCTTCTTAGCTTTCATAGCTAAAGGAGTAAAGTTCGTGTTGGTTTTTGATTTAGGCGAGAAAGTTTTGAAAGCGCCTATTCACCCCCCTAGTCGCCTTTCCGGTCCTACAACCTCCTTCTCGCGTCGTTGGCGTCTCCTCCCCACCATCCCCTCCTCCTCGAGCCGCAAGCGGCAGGCGCCTCCACCCTGCCACTCCACGGCACCCCCTCCTCCTTGATTCGCCTAAGCCTCCTCCCCGCCACCCTAAGCATCCACCTCCTCCTCGTGCCAGCGACACATCACGCCGCCGCCACCCCACGCCACCCCCTCCTCGCGTCGCAAGCGTTAGGAGCCTCTTCCTCGCCACCCCACGCCATTCCCCTCCTCACGCCCAAGCGGTTTCTCGGTGACTATGCTAACGAGTCGTGCGGACACAATCAGATGCGTGTCGTCTTTGGCCTAGTCTCTTTGGGCCAAGGTCATGACCCAAAGCACGACACGGTGCGTTGGGCCATGCCGGCATGGCCTGTCTAGGTGTCGGGCTATGCCGCGCCAGGGGGTGGGCCCAACAGTGTTGTGTTTCAGGCCAGCCCGACCGTCACGATCGATGGCCACCGCTATTCTCATCTCATACGGGGCATAGTTAATAGTGTTATAAGAGCGTGCACAATGTGGGGTTGAAAGGGGTCTTAGAGGAGAGAGAAGAGGAGAAAGCGGTACTACACATTGCACTAAGGGGTCTTGGAGGAGAGAGAAGAATGGAGGCCTAGTTAGGAACAGGTTTATAGAAATTTCACATAAAAAAATTCCCATAGGAGGAGAGAGAAGAGGATTGAGGGAGATGTTTTTATTTGGGTGTGATCCCACCAATAAGTACAAAAAAGATTCATATATTACTGTATTTTAACTTAGTCAAAATACATCACCTTAATCACCTTAGGACACTTAAAGGGTCCATACACCGTCGATGCCTTAACGCTCCCCTGTTTCTCATGGCGCCTCCCCTGCTCGTTTCCCTTCCCTCATCTCTGTAAACCCTAGCTCCGGACCGCATCAAAACAAAACGAGAATTTAAATCAAATCGAACGAGAAAGAGAGCAAACGAAAATCTCTCAAACCTAGCAATGGATCGCTCCCGCTCGAAGCGTGGGTACCACTACGACCAGGACTCGCCGCCGTCCCGCTCCAAGCCCCGCTTCGACCGCCGCGGCGGCCCGAACCCTAACCCCGGCTACCACCGCCGCGGGCACCCCGGCGGAGGCTCCGACCGCCGCGGCGGCTTCCAGCCCACGACTCTGCGCCGCCGCCGCCGCCGCCGCCGCCTGCCCCTTCCTCCTCCACGGCGGCGGGCGGCCCTGCCTGACCACCTCCTTCCGCATCCTGTGCCCGGAATCCAAGTCCTATGGCTTCCCAGCCAGCTTCATCGCCAAGGTCCGGGACGACAGCGGCGCGCTCGTCACCGTCCATCCGCCCTTGGCGGGGGACCCGGTCCGTGTCATCGAGACGGCCGACGGCGCGCGGCGCGAGGCGGATGGGCGCCCGCCGATGTTCTCGCCCGCGCAGGAGGCGCTCCTCATGGTGCACCGGCGGATCCTGGAGACGGACCCCGACGACGGGGATGAGGATGGCGAGTACGGGGCCAGGGGAAAGGACGCCCGGGACCGGGGGAAGGTGACCACGCGGCTTGTCGTGCCACGGCTGCACGTCGGGTGCCTGCTTGGCAAGGGTGGTAAGATCATCGAGCAGATGAGGGTTGAGACCAAGACGCACATCAGGATCCTGCCGCGTGACCAGCACACACCGCGGTGTGTATCGTTGTCGGAGGAGGTTGTACAGGTATGGTGCTTGCTAGCATGTGGTAAACCGTACACACTTCAATTTTGGTTTTGATAAGAGAACAGTAACATTGGAATTTTGAGTGGAATGTAAGATATGATACCATTCTAAGTTTCTACCCGAACAAATAAAAAGAAAACAAAAGTTAGTTAACAGATTATGTTATGTGTTGGAGAAGACTAGAATTGAACATTATGTGGATAAAGTACTGTGGTCAAGATTTTTGGCCAATAAAATTGCGTGATATGGTCTCAAGCTGCAGTGGTGGTTAGATAACTTGCATATGTTCATTACACAAATCCGCTTGATAAAAAAATGTAAATTTGTTTGGTCTGGTGCTCTTTGATGTTGTAGACTGTAGTGGTGTAAGAGAAATTGGACTGCTTCAGTAGACGATTATATTCAAGTTTGAACAAGCTAATGGTGCCTGATGGACTAGGTAGAGTTACATTACTGCCGTACGAGGATAATCGTTCACAGCACAAGGAAAGAATGGATTTGTTCCCTGAACAAACCTGAATATTCCCAGATGAAAACAATAATAAGAAGATAAGAACAAAGACAAATCAATCAGAAATATCAATAAATAATGGGATAGGAGGCCAAATCTAGTAATCTACACAAAAATATTAAATATTTGACATTGTAGGGAATGATCCAAGTTCCACTATTCGTTTAGGTCAGTGAATGACGGAATGCAACATCTGCTATCTCTGAGTTTGGGTTCTCGAGATGACCTTTCCGTACTATCTCTCACAATTACGTTGACTGATCATCCTTATTGCGAAGATATGTCCTCAAGAACTGTTGGTTGCTGTTCATTAGTTGTGGATCCTTTTTTGGTCGTTAACTTGTATAATGTTGCTTAGCATAAACCTGTATAGTATTTGTATCCAGGTTTTGTTTGAGTTTGAGCTTTGGCACTACCGCACTAGAATAATTTACTTGAGTATAATCTAATTTAATATCACAATAGTTAGCTCCAGAACTGTACTGACCATTGGGTAGCTAGGTACCAACTGCAAGGTGGAAACTGGTTTAGTACTTCCTACTGAACGAAATCTGGTCTGCCCTGGTTCGTATGTGAGATTTGCCTTTAGAATAATTAACATCATATTCAATTTGAAATAGTTAGTTTTGGATAGGTAAGTCATTTCTGTTCCTCAATGAAAGCTGGCCTGATACCAGGTACCTTGTGAAATTGGTTTGGTATAATTCTTAACTGCATGTTATATGAGGATGTGTTCATTATGATGTATGTTGATTAATGCTGAGCTCTGGCATCAATAATTTCCCTCAAATCAAATATAAAAATTATCCATTTTGGAACTATATCGACCACTCAACACACTTGTGGGACAATGATTTCCCTCAAATCAAATATAAGTCATCAGCAAGGTTGTTGCACCAAAAAAAGATACCCAGCTTTCTGTTCAAGCTCGACATTGCTCACGCGTTTGATTCAATCTCTTGGCCTTTCCTTCTGGAGGTGCTTACTCACAAGGGTTCGGTACTAGGTGGTGCAACTGGATTGCCATCTTGCTATTGACGACGTCCACCATAATTTTGCTCAACGGACAGTCGGGTCGGCCGATCAGACATGCGAGAGGTCTACGGTAGGGAGACCCCCTCTCCCCAATGCTATTTGTCATTGCTATAGATGTGTTGAAGTTGAACTATCTCCTCTCTGAGGCGGATGCATGCTCCCTCCTTGAGCCGATCGGTGGACCAAGAGGAATACTGCACCGCCTCTCGCTCTACGCGGATGACGCCGCCCTCTTCCTCACCCCGGTCTCCCAAGGCCTTCACACTATCACTCAGATCCTGGACATCTTCGGAGAGGCCTTGGGTTTGCACACTAATCTTGCGAAGTGCTTCATCTCTCCTATCAGATGCACCGAGGAGCACCTTCAGCTCATATTTGCCGAACTGCACTGTGTCATTTTCGACTTCCCGTGCAAATATCTAGGGCTGCCCCTTTCTATTAGGAAGCCGACCAAAGCGGGCTTCCAACAGATCATTGACCAGTCGTGGCCGCCTCCCTCTGGCGGCGAGCATGCTCGTAGTAAATTTGTTTGCTCTTAGTCAAGGCCGTTCTGACAGCGATCCCAATCTATGCCTTCACAACCTTGCAACCTCCCGCTTGGGTTATCAAAGTGATCAACAAGAGACGACGCGCTTTCCTCTAGAAAGGAACAGATAGTGTAGCTGGTGGCCACTGCTTGGTGGCTTGGCCTTCGGTTTATCAGTCGAAACATTTCGGTGGTCTGGGTCTCCATAATCTTCATTTGCTTGGGAATGCCCTCCGTATCCGTTGGCTGCAACACAGAGTTGGTCTTGTTCCAAACATCACTGCGGGTTCCCATTGGTAACAGTCAGCGCACGCTATTCTGGACGGATAGATGGGTGCATGGCTCCAATATCAGCTCAATACTACCTTCGCTTCTGAGGCTTGTTCCATCCGGGATCCGGCGCAAATGAACGGTAGCCGAAGCTCTGGATAACCGATCCTGGATCAAAGACTTAAGGGGCGGCCTTGACCCCTAAACTCTCATGGTCTATGTAACACCATGGGAATTATCTTTTGCCACTACCCTCACTCAAGGACAAGAGGACACTTTCGAGTGGCCTTGGGAGGCCTCGGGTATTTACTCCTCTAGGTCGGCTTATTTGGTTCTAGGCTCAGTTCGTTTCACCTGCGCTGAGGCTATCTGGGGTTCGGATGCGCCTCTCAAATGTAAGTACTTCATGTGGCTAGCGGTGCATCGACGATGCTGGATTGCGGACCATTTGGAGCATCGCGACCTTCAAAATCAAGGTCATTGCGTCTTCTGCCTCGCCGCACCAGAATCCATCGACCTCCTCCTAGTGGACTGCGCAATTACTTCGCAAATTTGGTCGTGCTTCTTTCGTGGAGTTGGGTTACACTGCGGTCTGCCGGCGGGGCAATCCACCACGAAGACTTTGGTTGGCCACTCGAAGGTTCTCCTCACAAACAGCGCGGAACACGGATACCGCTTCACCCTGGTATCCTGGATGATATGGAAGGAGCGAAAGTGGCTCCCGACGAGAGCACCTGGCTTGGAAGCGCTATCTCCCCCAGAGTAGTTCTACGTGCTGTCCTAATTGTGGTCTAGGTTGTGTTAGGGTCGGGTTGGTCGTGAGTTTTTTTTCTTTCCTTTCAGCGCTGAGATTTTGGCCAGCGCTCGTTTCATGTATCTCAACTGATGTTGTTGCTCTTCTTCTACTTAATGGAATGACGCGCGATCCTTTTGCGCGTTCTCGATTTTTTTTTGAAAAGAGACAACTTTAGTCTGCTGGTTGCTTGGTGAAAACTGCTCCTATACTGATTTGCAAATTTATTCACACGAGTAATATTAAAAAAAACAATTGTGATCCAAGTGATCTGCATTTACAAGTGCTATATGATAAATCTTGTCTCATAACATTATAAATTGTGTTTATGGATGCATGAATGGATAAGTCACATTTTTCACTGTAATTCTCTTCTCAGGTGTATTATTTTCATGATGTGATATTACAGGTTGTTGGAGATGGGAATTGTGTTAAAAAGGCTGTAGCGATAATCTCTGATCGCCTAAAGGAAAGCTTACACCGCGATCGTGGTCCCTTCCATGGACGGATGAATTCACCAGAGCATCGAATTTCTCAGGATGATGAGTACTTGGGTGGTGCTCAACAGATGCTTGTATATGAAGAACCTTATGGCCGACCTGATCAAATTAGAAATAATGTTAGCATGGAGCCACCAGGATATGAGTTTGATTCAAATGGTGGAAAGATCAATGAACATCCAGATATTTCATACGATGATATCGTATTTCGAATTCTTTGCCCAAATGACAAGGCTAACAGTTTAGTTGGAACACGTGATGGAATAATAGAGATGTTACAGGCTGATGTTGGTGTTGATGTTAGGCTTACTGATATTATTGCTGGCTCTGATGAAAGGGTCATAATCATCACGTCGAGAGAGGTAAACGGCATTACTTATGACCTTTATGTCATTACTTATGACCTTTATGTCTATGCCATTTTCTCATGGCCAGTCATAATACCTGCAAAGATACAATGGTCAAAGTTCAAATAAGCTGATCAGCACACATGCAAAAGTGACATTCTTTTTGGAGTGACGGGAGAAAATTGTTTGTGGTTCACTAGAGTGATGTATTATGTTACATCACAATGTGTTGATGTCTATGTTTGAAGTTATCCTGCCTTATGTTTGCTTGTGATTCGTTGTGAAGCACATTAATAAAAAATGTTAAAAGTCGGTTGGAGGCCTGTTAAGTTTATTTTGTGGTGCATGCGTCAGTTGGACTCGGTAGGGTTTGATGTCAAAATATGCCTAGCTGGCTCAACATTTTCAAATTTTCAGAACTATGTCATGGCTTGTGTGCTTTTAGGCAGCATAATAGAAATTTGTTATGCCGGTGAATGGACGCGAAAACTTGGAAGTTGAACAAGGGTTGGATTGCAGTTCTACAGGTTTTTCAAATTACAGTTGTATCTTCCATAAACCATACTCTCAGTGACTTGTACAGTATTCTGTACTTGTACCAACTCAGTTACATATAATATAATATTGGTGTCGTCAGATGTCTAGCCCTATTTTCTCTTCAATATGTTACTGATAGTTTCACTAATCTAAAGAAGTATTACTGGGTTGCTAACTAGGATTTACCCTGCCCGAGCAATTTTTGAAGTATTATGAGAGTCTGCTAATTAGTTAGTGCTTTTTACTAGTTAAGGAACTTGTCTAACTTATTTCAATCAAACTACAAGATTTTAGCTAATTAGATTGTCCAATTTATCTGCGCAGTAGCCAATCTTCAGATGTGCATAACAACTCCAAGTTGAGAAAAGGCACATCACACTATCACAGCACTGCTCAGTATTCACAGCAGTGCCTGCTTGAATGTAACCTCAGTTTGGCCTTTCGTTGTGATGTGTGTATACTTTTATATCTGTTTATTTGAAATATTTAAGTTTGTCTTTGGTTGAAATATCCTGTTGTGCTTTTCTTTGGAAATGCCTGTCAATTTGTATCAACTATCATCCTTAAGTGAAACTGAAATTTGTGATCTATTTTCCCCCCTCAGGATTCTTTTTATATGCTTAACATGTATTTATTTTTGATATAGGGCCCAGACCATGAGCTTTTCCCAGCTCAGGAAGCATTGTTGCACATCCAAACTCATATTGTAGACCTTGGCCCTGACAAGGATAACATTATCACTACAAGGCTACTTGTCCCTTCAAGTGAAATTGCTTGCTTTGAGGGAAGGGATGGATCATTATCTGATATACAGAGACATACTAGTGCAAATGTACAGATATTACCAAGGGAAGATCTTCCATCTTGTGCTCTAGAGTCTGATGAGCTCATACAGGTTTTTTCTTCATTCCCTAAAGAACGTTCACTTTTGCTATCTTGAGAATTTAACCAGATGGTGGAGATCCATGTGCAAACACCTATATGGCTATATATATTTACAGTTCTTTGTTTTGGTAAGTTCATGTCAATCGTTTTGGGAGGGATGTAGATTGATATTTCTTTGTGAATTAGCTAGAGCGAGCCTTGCCCAAAAATACTACGGGGTGTTGCTTCTTTAGCTTTTTAGCCAGTCGACCTAATTTCTGAGTTGAATGTGAGCTCAAGTCAGTAGGTCATGAAGGAAGGAGTTTTTGGTTGCGCATGTTGTCACAAAGTTCATGCTGATATTCTTGGTTGCACACACGAATGCCAATTTTGTATTGTTTTAATTTTAAGTTCATTAGCTATTTTTTGTGGTTGAGCACATTATGTTCTTGCAGATTGTAGGAGATATTAGAGCTGCTCGGAATGCTCTTATGCAAGTAACAATGAAGTTACGGAGTTACCTATACCGTGAGATGTCTGGTCCTAACCAAATTGGCAACACTAATGTACATGGATCCATTTCTCCAGCAAAAGGCTCACCTCGAGGACTATACCAGGGAAATGATCTTCCAATGGCTGCTTACCAGCAAGCACAACAAATGACAACCTCATGGCACTCAAAGGTATCCCTGATGTACTTCACTGTCCTTGTCCTTATGAAAAGATGTTTATACGACAAACTATGGTTTTCCTTGAGTAATTTTTACCACTGGTCTATCTTGTTTGCCGCACATTCCACATGGATCCCTCATCCTTCAATTTGGCCATCAAGTTTCCTTTTTTCAAAACGTGTTTAGTTGTGCCCCATACATCAATTCACTGTTAGTTTATCAGTGGTTTGTAACCTTGTGTTCTGCATGGAAAAACAAGGCAATTATTTGTACTATATGACGTGGAATTTTAGAATTGTATGCAATAGTGTTGTAATGCATATTACCCTTCTAGCTTTTATGATATCTGAAGTCTGGTGATCTTGTTTGGACTTTGCAATATGCCATTTTGAATTTCAGGATAGTGGAGGCAGTGCAAGTGGGTCATTTGAGCAAGGAGCAACATTAATGATGATATAAGGCAAAGTGCTGCAAAGCGGTAAGTTTGTATTTTTGTCATTATTTCTTCTGTTTGGTTGTTCCATGATCACCTTATTATTTTTCTCCATCAGATTTGCTGTTCCTCTAGTGACTAGAAGCACATTAGAAGTTGTCATACCAAAGAGCGCTGTTGCAAGCCTCACTGTGAGGGCTGGAAGCAAGCTTGCACAAATAAGTGAGGTGCTGTATGTCCTGGAAATTTCTTTAGTGAAATAACGGCAGACAATTGTATCTCATTGTTACCTTCTAAACTCTTTGTTGGTAACAGATGTCTGGTGCCACTGTCACACTTGCTGAAGATAGACCTGAAGTCCCAGAAAAAGTTGTTCGAATATCTGGTACCCCTGAGCAGGCCGACAAAGCCCAGAGCTTGCTTCAGGGGTTTATTCTTAGCAGTGAGTATCTCTCTCATGGGATTGTCTTATATATCGTCAGCAATGTGAAATATATAACTCTTTCCCCCTTTTTCAATGTCCAGTCCAAGATGACATTACTTCAGGCTAATTGGAGACATTGGTGCATCCTACACCGCATGTTCATTATGTCCCATTGACTAGTTCTTATTTTGTGAATTTCCCTGTTTATTTTGAGGTGTTATTCATCTGAGTTTATGTGATGTGTTTTATCTTGTATGAATTGTGCCCCATTGAGCGTTATGTTTTCATGTGCGAAGTTTCATGCATGTTGTCCATTTATCTATTCAAGCTGTAATGATCTGTAAAGTAGCCAAAATGTGTTTTGCTAACTAGCCAAAATGTGATTTCTTTCTCATTTATCTTTACCAGCTGGTGCTCAAGTAGTGGATGGAGATGTTTGAAAGTATATAATTACTTCTAATTATTTACTAAAAGTTTCAAATTCATAATTGACCCCCTGAACAATTGGTCAGAGTTAGTGAAATTGTTCAGTTAGGCCCTTAATTGACCTTTTGAACGAACATACACGTATCCCTTGGCTGCTATCTCTGCTGAGCTGCTGTTGCTGCTGACACGGCGTATTTGGATGCTCCAATATTTGAAGACCATAGTTTTCGTGCTAAAAGGCATGAGGTACCACTTACTGCTAATACAGGGAATTTCACGTTTAGTAATAACATATTTGATACAATATTTTGTTTAGAAAAGAAGCTGTTAGGCTAAGCGGTAGTAGTTACTCCCTCTTAAGTCACAAACAAACAAGGGATTTTGTTTTGGATATTAACACGGTTTTCAAAATGTGATTTTGTGTATTCATTTTTATTGTAATATATCTGTAAAAGAGAAATTGTAAGGTTGTGTTATTTAGTTTTCTGAATTTATATTTTACTTTCTCAACTTCTTGAACCTATGGAGCTTCCTGAACTTATGTGGTTGTGTTACTCAGCTCTTTGAACTTATGTGGAAGTAAAGTTCGTCACTCTGAGTTTGTTGGACTCGTCATTGCCCTGTATATGCAGAAGGAGGTTGTATAGACAGAAGCCGCTTCAGTTTGGAAAAAAGAGAGTATGTCAGCAGATTTTTAAAACTTTTAGTTGAGTGTTGTGTGTTGCTACAGATAACAAAAAAACATGTTACATGCTTAAAACCTTGCTAATATTTTGCTTTTCAGTAGAACATTACATTTCTTTAATTAAAGTATAGTCCAACATTTTGATTTTGGAATCTATAAAGGTCAAAATAATTACAACGATACTCTAGCCTGCAGTCTCCACCTATGAATCACCAATCCTTCGCAACATTGTTGTATCGTACTCCGTACGTACCAGATATTGCGTTCAGTGAATTTTAGCATTTAAAATTAATAAAAAATAATCTCGTTACTTCTTTGATAGTTCGATACTCCCCGATCCTCCTAGGCCCAAAACACCTCACTTGAAAGCCCCCAAAAAGCACATTCCTCTCGACCCTAAATCGAGTAAAACTGTTGATGTGCTCTCTTTCTCTCACTCTCACTCCTCTCGCACGCTGCCACCTCTTGCATTGCACTTGCACACTGCCACCGTCGCTGACCCTTACTCTTGCTGTGATACCCTGTTTAAGCAATTGAGTAACTAAAAGAATTAAAAGTAAAATAAATAGAATTAATAGTGAATTTTTTTTAATAATTTTAGTGTATTGAGGAGAGTAGTGGGCCGCCAGCCTATAGCCCAAGTGAGAGAGCCTGACTTTAAGATTGAGAGGGGAGCTCGCCAAAACCCTAACATTTCTTTCTTTTTCTTTCCATCAGCCGCCAGCCCCAGTAGCCCCTCACGCCTAGCCCCTGTTTCCAAAACCGCCGCCTGCCCCTGTTGCCTCCCCCTGCACCACCCTACTGCCTCCCCTGCGGTAGCTCCCTACATTGGCCCTAGGTTAATTGTGGTTTGATTTGTAGATCGTTTGGATAATGGGAAGAGTAGATTTCAGCATGCTCTAGTTTGTCGGGTTTCGACGCAGAATGTCGCAGGGGTGATTAGGGATATTTATAATCAGATTCAGAGGTCGATCTAATTACAGAAAAGTTAGATAATCTTGTTATATTTCCAAGAAGGTATGGAACATTAGAATCGCAGTAGTGAGTGACAAGATACGGTCTCGAGAAGTTTGTTGTCTAGATTCTAGACGTAGCTGGCAGACGTCGTGAAGATGTGTTGGCTTCATGTAATAGATGGTAAAATTAAATTATGGTGACAACTTGTATAATGTAGAAAATTTTGTATAGTTCCCATAACTGTGTAGTTCAAATATTTTAAAGCTTTAGAATTAAAGATATAAAATTGTAAAACAGACTGTTCTGACAGATTCTGCAACGATCTTTGGGTAAATAAATGGGGTAGAAAACAATAGAATCAGAGGTTTGTCATAACTAGAAAATTATAGATTGTTTGGCGTAGACACGTGAGGATGAATAGAATAAAGTGTTAGTGCCGCAATGTTATGATTTTGAAATATGTTTTGGATTGTTTGTCCAGGGAGTGTGGTCTCTTGTGCTTTGCCGCCGCTTCGTTAGCCAGCTTCATAGGGATAAAGAGCCAAGTGCATGGTAGTCAGTGTTTGTTGGTTGATCACTATATTTCTTTACCACTCATTACCATTATATTGTTATGCTTTTACTTTATTTAATTGCAAGCAATGTAAATGGTCCTTATTTTATTCGTGTTGAAGGATATGATAATGTTGGATAATGTTACTAATGATGAATCTATGAATAGTTGTGCATTCATAAACATCAGTGCATATAAGAATGTGATCATGTTGATCACAACTCCAAGGGAGTTGGGGGGGGGGGTTCCTTGATCCTTGAGGAGGATGGGTTTGAGAGTGAACATTGTCGCGAGTGTCCACTCATGCTATACCGGTATATGCGAAAGAAGTGCATGTGGACGTGTAGTATAGCGATGCATTGAATGAAAAGTATTTGATGACTGTGTATGATAATAAAGAAAAGAGAATTAAATGATTGTGCATGAAAATAAAGAAAAGCGAACAATTAATGTTAATGATGATATTATTTACTGCTGATTAAGCATTGCTCATTGTTTATTATTGTGCTTGCTGAGTCGTGGACTCATCCTTACTCTACTGTTGTTTTTAGGTAATCGCTGACGACTCTTCGCTTGGAAAGGGATAGCACACTTGAATCCACATCATCTATATGTTTACTTGATCCATTGCATATGAGAACTTATTCTATAGTTTGATGATTAAAAAATAAGACATGATAGTATTGGTTAGTCTTAGAGGATATGTTGAGTTGATTATTCTTTTAATAGGCTTGATTGGATTGGTTTTGCGTCGATCTTTGTTTATTACCTTGCCATGCTTCTTATGAATTAATTATCCATGAATGCGTTATCGTTATACTCACGTTATTGTGACCTATGCACGGGTTTTACCTTTGATATGCTTGTTGTAATTTAGTGGTAAGGATTGTTAAATTTGATAGTTAGTATAGTTTAGTCGAATTCTAATGAGGACATCACTCCATCCGATACATGTACTACACAAAATCCTCCCGACCCGGTTGCTGAACTACAACGTCCTATGACAAGAGCTCGTGCACGTCACTTAAATTATGAGATGAACGCGTTTTTAGATGCTAATAATTTATCTATACAGAATGGTATACTACCTAATAATTATGATCTTTTGTTACTTAGGAATAATGGAGAGGATCCCTCAAGCCCTAGTCATATGTGCTAATACATAGAAGGGTCAGAATCAAAGCCTATTTTCCCAGGTGCTAAAAGAAGGAACAGACCAACCACCAAATAATATCTCTGCACCCAAGAAAAAGAATTCCACCAGCACAAGATCTCCTCGCCATGTTTTCAGCTCGGCCACAGGTTTTACGTCAACTCCATCTTTTCCAGGCTGAGAGCATTAGGTGCTATGTCACCTTCTCTTGGACCCACAGGTCATGTAATAGGATAGGAAAACCAGGAGCTATGCACACCCCTTGTCTTGTGCACCAACCCCTGGACAAAATTCCCTCTCCCCCTTTCTCCTCATAAATAGTTAGGAACTAGCACCTCTTTAGACGGGTTTCTTTTTAGATTATTCTGCATAGCAGTTTCGCTGCACGCCCGGTTGAAGGAACCCCAACTTTGTGAGCTTAATCATTTATTCACAATACAATTGCAGATTCCATCTTCTACTTTCTTGCTTGTGTTCTCGATTCGCTTGCAGGAGATAGCCTTCTTGGCGAGGTCAACGCGTTAAACACGATTGATAACCATTAGTGGTGTAGTGATTGCGAAGGGTTCGATCTGTTTTGGTCGAAGCCTTTGGATCATCAATGTCGTGTTCTCCATAATCGACATATCATTACCTTTCGGAAGATTGAGCCACAACCACATTAGGTGGTATCCGAGCAAAGGTTGCGCGTTAGGTAATCACAATTTTCCCCGCTTTTGGATTAGTTGTTGTTTATTGTCCTAAAAACTCTAGAAAATTTGTGCCACAAAAATATTTTGTTAAATCGTGTTCTTACGTTGTCCCATCACCCTTTGTGCCTTCACAATTTCCGTTCTTAGGTTCGCGTTGTTGAATTTGTGTCCTTTCTCCAAGTCGCATTCTTTGGTTTAGAGTCGTGTTCTTGGTTTCTAGTCGACACCATCTCCTACCGCACCACCACCCATCCCGCCACGCCACCACCAAGCGCATCTGCGCCAACCAAATCGCCCGCCACTCTCTCCTGCTGCGGCATAATTGCCTTGCCACCGCTATCGTGACACTCTAGCACCTTGTCGCATGAGAAACCAAAGATTCATCTTACTTTAGCAACACGATCAAAAGGAAAAAAAAAGGAAGAGGTTGTTTTCGTGCTGACAGAAGGAAACCTAATATTCATCTGACTTCAGCAACACGATAAAAAAATTAGAGTTTAGAAAGAGAGAGTGTCTTTTAGTTATCTTTATACCCCTGCATTCTACAAAAAGTTTTTAACCCATATACCTCCCTAGGCCTAGAAGAGAAATTTAAAGAGATTTGAGTCAGGTGCACATTCACAAAAAAGAAGCAAAAATAGAGAAAGAAAGAAGCAATCAGGTTTGCTTGCATCTATTGAATCCTTTGTGTTTGATCCTTGGTTTCAGTCGGTATTGTGCTAGGGCTAGGGACACTTTTAGATCAGCAACCATGACAAGTACTTTGGACCCTTGTTCAACTTTGCTAAGCAGGTTCTGATTTTGCTAATCCTTGCTACCATATTGTGCCTTCTGAGCTCCACATACTCTTGATCAGAACAGGTCTCCTCTTACAATCGTACCCACGCTCGACACGGTATCACGAACCAACCACTGACTGTACCACCTGCTACATCGGTAAGATCACTTGTAAGAGTGTGGTAAGACGCTTGAGAGTGTGTGATTCTACCTTCCATCACCTAGTAGTTGATAGGGATAATACCTTTGTGTTGCCTTTTGCTTTCTACTAACCATGGCAGGTAAGATGTCAGATGAGAAAGAGTGTGTTTTAAAGGGAGAGCTCATGACGCTCTTGGATGAACAACGTACTACCATTAATGAAGACATCGACAGAAGCTTCAAGCTACTATGGCTACATTGCGGCGCTCAATCAGCAGCGATATTGCAACGCTCACTACACACCTTGAAAGAATGGTGAATCGCCACCAAATAATGGACGCGAGTATGATCACGATGCAACCCAAGATCTTGAGGTGGGTGATGATAATGAGAGGCGAAACCGCGGCCGTACTTTGCTCTTGCTACCCAAGATGCACATCAACGACACCGCCTATATCACAAATCACGATATGGGAGGTAATAATTTTCAGACACCACAGTGCTTATGTTAATGATGACCCATTTTCTAAACTTAAATTTATACCATCTTTTGCGGGTGTTTATGATCTTTGAAACTTATCTAGGTTGGGAGATGACAGTTGAATAATTTTTTTTGCCATTTAGTTCCTAAAGTGCATAGAGTCAGACAAGCTACTAGTGAATTTAAAGATTTTGCTATCATTTGATGGGATCAAGTAGTTAATTCTGGTTTAACACCTGATACATGGGATAGATTGAAGGTAGCTATGCGTGCTAGATTTGTTCCTCCTGTATTTAAATGTGATATGCGTAAGAAATTGCAGTGCTTAGACCAAGGTAATAGATCTGTCGAGGAATATTATCAAGACCTACAAACAGGCATGCTGCGTTGTGATATTGTTGAGGATGAGGACGATAAGATGGCTAGCTTTTATGGGGGCTTAAGACGTGAAATTCAGGACATAGTTGATTACAATGAGTATAATGATATCAATAGATTATTCCTGCTTGCTTGTTTGGGAGAAAAGGAATTGCAGGGTAAGCAACAAAGGACTAGAAGCAACTTTGGAAGTACGTCTACATCGAGATCGATGCCAGGGCAAGCCAAGACAGCCCCACCTCCTGTTTTTCGGTCTGCTGCCCCCTCCGTGAGTAGGGTGCGTTCAGCAGCACCGCCACCACCGTCACATGCAAACGAGATGAGAAAATCTACTAGTGTGCATGCACCAGCGCCGAGCTCTTCATCGATTGCTTTCACGGGTTGTACGACAACGATTGTGTGCCACTGTTGCAAAGGGATGGGCCACGTCATGAAAGATTACCTAAGTCAGCAAGCGTACATAGCGACATAAGACGGTGGTTATGTAAGTGCTAGTGATGTTGAGGATGGATATGCTCTTGCAGCTAACCTTGTAGGTAATGATGATGATCATGAGGTAGATAGCGACGACAAGGAAATTTTAGGTGCCGCTGCTACAGAGAATTATAGGACCATAATTGTGCAGCGAGTATTGAGCACTCAAAGGAAGCAAGTGGAGAAGCTACAGCACCATAATTTGTTTCAGATGTTCCTCATCGTCAAGGATTATCGTGTTCGTGTCATAATTGATGGCGAGAGCTATAATAACTTGGTGACTTCAGATTTGGTCAAGAAGCTTGGCTTGGCCACACATGCGCATCCTTATCCGTACCACATTCAGTGGTTCAACAACAGCGGTAAGGTGAAGGTAACATAATCCGCGAGAGTGCATTTTTTTTATTGGTTCCTATCATGATGTTGCTGATTTCGACGTAGTGCCTATGCAAGCCTGCTCAATTTTATTAGGTCGTCTATGAGAATTTGATACCGATACGACTCGTCATGGTAGAAGTAATAAGTACTCTCTTATGCACAAAGGAAAGAAAATAATTTTGCTACCTTTGACACCTGATGAAATTGTGAAAATGTGATAAAGAGATAACTGAAAATGCGAGGAAAGAATGTGAACATGAATCTAAAAATCAACAAGTAGTGAAGAACGTTTTCCCACCTAAGAAAGAGAAGTTGGTACCTAGTTCTAGGACTGAGGGAAATAAATTAAAGGGTTGTATCATACTTGCAACCAAATCTATTCTTGCTGAAATTTTTTATAATGATATGTCGTCTGCTGTCACTAACCTTTTGTAGGAGTATTAGGATGTGTTTCCAGCTGAGATACCCCCGGGACTACCACCTATTAGAGGGATTGAACACCAAATCGACTTAATTCCGGGAGCAACCTTGCCAAACCGTGCGGCGTATAGGACCAATCCAAAGGAGACTAAGAAAATTCAGCGACAAGTCCAAGATCTTTTGGATCAAGGGTACGTACGGGAAAGCTGTAGTCCTTGTGTTGTTCCTGTTCTTTTAGTTTATAAGAAAGACTGTAGTTGGCGTATGTGTATTGATTGTAGAACCATTAATAATTTCACAATACGGTATCGTCATCCTGTTCCTAGGTTAGATGACATGCTTGATGAGTTGAGTGGTTCTATTATTTTCACAAAGATTGACTTGCGTAGTAGGTACAACCAGATTAGAATGAAATTGGGAGATGAAAGGAAAAAAGACATTTAAAACTATGTTCGGGCTATATGAGTGGTTAGTGATGCCTTTTGGTTTAACTAATGCACCTAGCACTTTCATGCGTTTGATGAACGAATTTTTGCGTGCCTTTATTGGAAAATTTATGGTGGTTTATTTTGATGATATTCTGATCTATAGCAAGTCATATGAAGAACATCTGGATCATTTACGTGTTATTTTTAATGCTTTGAGATATGCACGTTTGTTTGGTAACCTTGAGAAATGCACCTTTTGCACGGATTGAGTCTCTTTTCTTGGCTATGTTGTTACTCTACAGGGAATAGAGGTGGATGAAGTGAATATTGAAGCCATAGGGAGTTGGCTGACCCCTAAGACTGTCACACAGGTGAGAAGCTTTCATGGTCTTGCAGGGTTCTATCGGTGTTTTGTTAGGGATTTTAGCACCATTGCTGCTCCACTGAATGAGTTGACAAAGAAAAGAGTGCCCTTCAAATGGGGGTCTACGCAAGAGAATGCATTCAACTTGTTAAAGGAGAAACCCACCCACGCTCCACTACTCTAACTCTCGGATTTTGGTAAGACTTTTGAGTTAGAGTGCTATGCTAGCGGAATTGGGATTGTAGGCGTGCTGATTCAAGAAGGTAAGCTGGTTGCATATTTCAACGAGAAATTAAGTGTGCCAAGTATGAATTATTCGAATCCTGGACTATTTTAGCCCCGTTGCGCAACAAAAATTCTAAAAATAGCCCCTATAATTTTAAAATTCCAAAAATGGCCCTACTTTGTACTACTGCCGTCCCCTTTGTACTAGTCTGCGTTGCCGGGGCGGCGGATTTAATCTTGCCCTTGTGGGGCTCGGAAGATGGTGCTACCGTCCCGACGGCAAAGACTGCTGCGGGCCCAGGGCGAGCGGCGGCTCTCCCGGGCGCCACGTGGCGGCAAAGAAGGTCTTGCCGTCCGACGGCATCATCACCTGTGTCTTTGCCGCCGCCCCACGCTGGCGAAGCGCAGCGCGCCACTGGCGCTGGCTAAGCAGCGCAAGGCACTGGCGCCTTGGCGCCTATAAAAGGAGCGATGGCTCTGCAGCGTGATAAGGGGTAAATTTTTGTGCAAAAAATTCCACGAGCGGAAAAAATTCAAGCTCGAGAGCGAAGGAAAAATTTCTGAGCACCTAGAAAATAAGTTGTGTGGCTCTGCGAGCACCTAGAAAAGGTAAGTGTCATTCGCATCCATTATTATTATCGGTAGTTTTAGCAATGTGATTAGGATGCAATTAGATGAATTGTTGCCTTGAGTAGTTATAGTTGTGTAGTTAGTTTATTTTGAAGACTCGATAGTTAAAAATGTCATTAGGTGTAATTAGTTGACTTAATAGACACATTGCTAATAGTGTTGTATAGTTTCATCTCGGCTATTTGCATAGTTTCATGAACTTGGTCATAAAATAGCAAAATATTTTGAGGTCGTTAAACAAAATAGAAATAGACCCGATGAGCGCTTTGTATATGTACTCTTGATCGGGCATATTGCCTTCGGTGCATGCACTACGCAGTACACAGCTAGAATGAGAAACTTGCCGCACCTCTCAGTAAGTTTTTATGTCCGAAATTTAAGGAAAAGAATACTGTGTCGTAGACCCCGTATGTCTTTGGTGTAAGCTAGGTCTAACTCCGGTATGGAAGCGTAGAAATGCAATAAGAATTTCAAGTGAATTATTTTGCATCGTAATATCGAACTAGTTAAAAATTCATAACAATATAAAAATTCAGGGAAATCAGTTTTGTTGGTTTTCTTTTTGATTTAGTTCCACAGGAAATTTCTGAAGTGTAACATAGAATAGGCTACGGATTTTTTATACTACAAATAATATTAGCTTGGACATTTCATGGATAGAAAAATCTTACGAACTCCAATCGGGATTGAAAACATGTACGACAAAGCGCTCGGTATGCGATGGGCATAACCAAATTTGTAGAAGCATTCATTCGGAAAAAAAATCCCACAAATAATTCGATGGTTTCATATGCACATGTGTTAGGTACTTTATGGCGGAAATTCAAGATCTGTTCGTGTTCCACGGGGACGCTCTCGTACCGACGGACCGTACGGTGCGGACCTGTCAAATTGTCACCGCACCGTGATCCGGGCGCCGGCTCTGAAGGACATGAGCCTCTCGGAGCTAAGGCGGTGCGTGCGTTCCACGTTCGATCGCACCACTAGAAGGAAGAAGCTGCGCATCGAGGCGTTGTATGCCTCGGTGATGGGTGGTGCAGGCGAGACCGTTTGGCAACTTATGAAGGTCACGTGTGACGCTTCATGGGCCAACTACATGGGGGTTGTTTGCAACCCCGTTGCTGCGATATATGCGCTGCCGATGGTCTACGTTTAGTTCTTGGAGAGAACGGGGACATCCGGCGTGGGTGGTTCCGGTGAAGGTGAAGCTACTGGTGAGGAGGAGCCTGCGTTGGTCTCCGGTGTTGGAGGAGACGTGGGCGATGGAGACATAAGGAGGCGTGCGGTCAATTTGAGCCCAACGAAGGGCGGAGATATGGTGGTCGGCCGTATTGATTGTCACGAATACAGTCGACCGGTGGATGAGGTGGAAGCGAGGAGGGCGTGGAAACAACTAGTTCGGAAGATGTGGATATCGTGAGGATATGTGCACGATCTTAGAATGATGAGTCAATTGGCAATGACATTGTTGGTTTGCAAAATCATGCGTTTTCGGTTTTGCTTCAGTCTGTCAGACCACAGGCGGTCTGACCGGTGGTGTGGGGCGGTCAGACCGCCCATGGAGAGGTCGGACCGGCAGTGGTTGCCGATCGAACCGGCCTGACCTAAAAGTGGATTTTGGGGCTGAGCCAAAAATAGGTTGTGTAGGCAAGTGAGGGAGTCTCACGATGTGGTCACATCATTTTGGAGCTCAGTCAAAAGTTCTATTGGTTGAAAATTCCAGAAGGTTTCGGATTTTCGAGCTGAAATTTTGGCTAAGTCTTTTCGGGCGGTCCGACCGCCATTGTGGAATCGGTCGGACCGGCCTGAAATCGGTCGGACCGGCCGTGTGGGGCGGTCAGACCGCCGATGACTTGAAGGTGAGCCTTCTTTGCATTGATGTGATTTGAATGTGTTTATTGTATGAACTTCAATGCTTTATTGTTGCATATTGCATTGTGGAACTAACGTGGGTCAAGTTGTGAAGAACTTGTTCCCGGAAACGATTTGTTTGTCTATTGCTGTGCAGGTGGCTTGCAGGTCAACGACGTCAACGGTAAGGAGGATCGGGACTACGCTTGGAGAGCTGAGGTCCAGAAAGATCATGGATGCCGGGTGAGGTCGTGTGACTCAAGCATGGTGCAGAATGGGCAAGATGGATCGAACGGGTAGTTCGGTGCAGCTGGTTGGATCAGGCGGTGCGGAAGTCGGTGCAAGTCTCTATGAGTTTCCGATGGGATTCGGACGGGAGAGTCTTGCCGACGTGATGAGAGCCGCTGATCAACCTACACATGTGAAGCAGGCGATTGCTTCAACAGATTGATATGTGTGTGGGTCCCATGTGTGTGTGGGTCCCATAAGTGAAACCCTAGGCCTCTCCTATAAATAGAAAGGGGGGAGATGTAAAACCCCCAAGCACTCATTTAGCCCTCTTCATCTTTTTCTAGGGTTTGGAGGAGAGGAGAGGAGAGGTTAGGGTTTGGAGATTGTGTGTGCTCCTTGTTGAGCTCTTGTCCTCCTTGTTGGAGTGGCTTTGTAAGCATCTTGTGAGATCAATCAATCTTGTGATGCTTGCTTGAGAGATCATTTGTCTCCCTTTGTGTTCTTCTCTCTTTTGGATGAATTTGGTGCTTCCTTGATTCAAGTGGTTAAGCTTGGTCTCTTGACCTATTTTCTCTTGCTTTGATGTGTGGGAATACTCCTAGAATCATCTAGACCATCAACCCCCACAAGCAAGTCTTGAATCAAAGATTTTTATATTTCTAGGGTTTGTGCACTTCTTTGGTAGAACCTTGAGAGATCGATTCTACGAAGTGGATCCGAAGGATCGTCGCTAGAAATAGGTCTCTAATATCCTTAGGGAGGTGTGCTCAAAATTTGGTCAAGTTTCATTGGTTGAATCAAAAGTTGGATCAAATTTCGTTTTGGATTTGGGCTTGGCATTTCAGTACTGGACTAAATCGGTCTGACCGATTTAGCAACGCCGGTCCGACCGCTGGAACTACTGGTCCGACCGCCATCATCTCACCGGTCGGCCATTGGTCAAGCTCTTGGTCCAACCGCGATCAAATCCGGTCGACCGCTTTGTGTCCAGATCAGCCCTTTGAGATCAAGTCACCACATTTGTGTTTTGTGGTTGAGGGGGTTATCGAATTCAGCACAAGGCTTCCTCTGTGCGCTTACTGATCTTCTTAGCTTTCATAGCTAAAGGAGTAAAGTTCGTGTTGAATTTGATTAAGGCGAGAAATTTGAGAAAGCGTCTATTCACTCCCCCTAGTCGCCTTTGCGGTCCTACAGAAGACGACGAAGATGGAGAAGCTGCTACGAGAGGAGGTGCAGTTGGTGGTTTTGTGACCACTGACATTGCTTACGTCCCCTCATGATGCGGACATCCTTAGCTATGTTGTTTGATATAGTGTTTTCAATTCATTGAATACCTCAGAACAACATGAGCTTACTAAGAGAGTTGAAAAACAAGAGAAGCTTATCCAATAGGTGAATCTGTTCCCTGAATTTCCTTTTAAATTAGTTGAGAATATTATACTACCTAATAGCGGGTCATCGCTTGTTTTCATGTTTGAAGAAGAAGGTTTATTGGAAGACAATGAACACGATACTTCCCAAGTTCAAGATGATCTTCGCAGAAACTCGGAAGGATCTAGCATACACACTATATATATTTGGAAAGCTTATCAAGTCTACTTTCCAATGGATCAAACAGCATGTGATTTGGAGCTGTCTACCACAAGTTATGGCTATTCGAGTACATGCTGCACATTTAGACCGACCAACACGCGAGAGTTGACAAAGTTGATGATTCTGTGGCTTGTACAACATCTTGGGAGGATATCAAGTTATGCTATGGCTTTTCAAAGGTTCACAAGAGTCTCTTTCTCAAGTTTCACACGAATTCAAATCATTTCAATTAATAAAATTGAAGATAGGAAGGTTTGGATTCAATTCGGATTCGGAATCAGCATCAAATTCGGATTCGGAATCGCAGAGCGATCGAGTAAAATGGTCATAACTTTGACAAGCGAGTCCGATTAGGGTGTTCTTGGGCTTGTTGGAAAGATAATGTCAAGACCGATCTAATGGATCCTCTCTTACTCCGAAATTCGTCCTGTATTAAAACATGACTGAAACAATATGACAGTTGTAAAATTAGAGTTTCCTTTTTGTTTTAGATTGAGTCGGAATTGGAGTAGGAGTTCTAATTCCAAATTAGAGTAAGAGTAGGGCCTATTGGCCAGCCATGAGGAGGAGAAGGGGCACTATATATTGAGGGTTAGACCCCCATTGTAACCTCAAACCACGTTTAATATATTTTCAAAGCTTTTGCTTGATTCTCCTGTTGTGCTTATAGCAAAACAGATGGAATTGGGCGTTGAGAACAAGGGGCCATTCTTGCTTTTTGCTGGGAATTGAGGGTTCGACGATCTTCGCTTGTGGTCAGCGAGGATCCAATCAAGTGTGTGTTTGGGTGAATTTTCCAAAGAGTTGCAAGTCCGTGCATTGGCGCAGGGGATCAGTTGTTGGTTCGTCAGGATACACAAGTTATTGAGAGGTTCTACGTCGAGAAGATCGGGCACCCCGTATCACCTCACGATTGGACGACGTTGCGACGACATCATTTGGTTACGCCACGTCGGAGGGTCTTGAGTGGGGTTCAATGAGGACACCTGCTCCTAGGCGGTAGCTTTCCTAACAAGAGCGCCACACGGTATGCTATTGCTAGATACGCCGTTAACATCGGTCGGACGTATCGAGTGCAGAGGTCCAACCCCGACACGTACATCGTCAGAGGTCCGTGCACAGAGGTTCATGACCGCTGCCATGGGCTTTCGGATAACGGTGCTAAAGGACCACACGTGCGAGTTAGCTGAGTCGCTTCACAGGTACCGTAACATGACGTCCTCCTATGTTGCCAGCTTGATAAGCCACCTCGTCGCTGCAGATGCGTCCATTTCGCCAAAGCTCCTGCTGGCGGATGTTGCCAATATGGTGGGGTTCCCGGTCAGCTACAAGACGGTATGGTGTGTGAAACGCAAGGTTCTGGAGCCAATGTTCGGCACATTCGAAGAGGCTTACAACCTAGTACTAAGATTGTTGCATCAAATCGCGGAATCTAATCCCGGGACGTACGTAAACAAGCTTGAGCAGGTGCATCCGACTGAGGGGCCCAATTGTTTTGTTCTTGAAAGGGTCTTCTGGGCCTTCCGTCAGGCGATCGAAGGGTTCAAGCATTGTCGTCCCGTGCTCACGATGGATGACACCTTCCTATGTGGGAAGTACAGGAGTACCATCCTCACCGCCGTTGCGGCTGATGCGAATGACCAGTTAGTCCCCGTGGCGTTCGCAATTGTTGAGAGCGAGAACACCGAGAGCTGGTTGTGGTTCCTGTGCAATGTGAAGCAGGCGGTGGTCCAAGATCGGCCAGATGTGTGTGTCATCTCGGATCGCAATGCTGGGTTGTTGTCTGCGTTGTGCATGATGCAAAACGGGACGTAGCCGCCGTACCAGTGGAACGATGTTAGGAGCCGTTGGTGCATGAGGCATCTCGCGGCCAACTTCCACGTAAGGTTTCGGAGCAAGGACCTCATGAAGATGTTCAAGAAGCTCTGCATGCAGAACCAAAGTAGGAAGTTCGAAGCGGTATGGAGACAGCTCGATGAGGAGACCGGGAAGCATGTAAAGGACTCAGCGCATGCCGAGGCAGGGGCAGTGGCTAGAGGGTCCACGAGAGTTGAGGAGTTCACACGGTGGGTTAACTCGCACGCACCTGACCTGGATAAATGGTCCCTTCTACACGACACGGACGGTGCAAGGTACGGGATCATGACGACCAACATGTCGGAGGTGTACAACGGTGTGCTCAAGGGTGTCCGCTCCCTGCCGATCATTGCGATCGTAGAGGAGAGCTGGAACCGTACCATCGGATACTTTGTTAACAAAGCCATGATGGCCAAGAAGCATCTGGAGGATGGGAAGCAATTCTCTGAAGTAATGCATGCCTACATGGAGAATAAGATCAACAAGGCTCGACCGCACGCCGCTCGTACTATAGATGGCTTCAGGCAGAAGTTCAAGATCAGGCTCATGGAGAAGTACGTGATGGGCCATGCTAGAGGGGATCGTAAGCAGGTCTGCACGATTGGACAAGAAGCGTCGTGCACCTGCACCAAGCAGCAGCTTCTGCACAAACCATGCTCCCATGTGTACGTGGCGTGCGCGGCGTGGCGGTAGGCCTAAGAGCGTTACATCTCCGAGTACTACGACATCCTCCACCTGTATGTAACTTGGAATGCCGAGTTCCATTCGTACAGGTTGGACACGCACTACAGGGACCTTTGGTTGGGGCAGGTGAAGTGGGTGCCCAACGACGCACTAAAGCACCCCGGCCGTGGAAGGCGCCGATCCGACGCATCCGAACGACATGGACGACGGCCGGCCAAGACAGCGGGTTCGCCGCCCCGTTGTAAATCGCAAGACACTTGGGCACTCCATCACCACCGACCAAATGACCCGGCACAAGCGAAAGGCAATCGTAGCGAGGAAGATATAATTACTAAGTCATGATGTCGCTTGCTTATTTCAATGTCTTTGATGGACTCTGTTGTTGTTAATCCATGCCTTTATGTAGTACTTGTTAAATTGTCCGGGTCTGTTGTTAACTCATTATGGTCATATTGTGTTGTTGAATTTTTAATCGTATGTTTTGCCTTATTTTCCTGTGCCACACAATATGTTTTACATGCGTGCACTGACATGTTGTTTCCCTATTGGCAGGAGATGGCGCAGGCTCCAGTTGACGATGCGTACGAGCTGCTCGACCCACGCTAGGATGTGGGACACCATTGCCGGGCGTGGTCCGCCGGCGTCGACCCTCCGAGCCTGGTCCTGAGCACCCCCAGAGAGAGCTGGCCCCTTGATGAGCGGTACATCCCCAGGCTTTGGGAGAGCGGGCTCCTGCCCCTTGCCCGGATGTTGGACCTCCCGCACGCGCTGCAGTTTGACGCGACACTCCTGTCTGCGCTCGTGGACCGTTGGAGACCGGAGACTCACACTTTCCACGCCGATGGGGAGATGACCATTACTCGGAGGGCGTGTCTCTCGCCATGTGTCTACCTCTGCGTGGTCTTCCAGTAGTGCCCCCTCCGAGGGCAGTAGACTGGAAGGTCCGTTTGGCCGACAGATTTGGTCACCCGATTCCTGCGAACGCGTCGGGTGTGCCACATTCCTGGCTGCGGCGGTACATGATCTGCCCCGAGCATGCGACTACGGAGGAAGTGAGGACACACTTAGTCGCGTACCTTTTGTTCTTGTTCGGATGGATCCTGTTTCCTACCACGCAGGGAGACTACGTGTACCCGACATACAACCATTTGACACAGTCTTTGGCGGACGCCTGGCCCGAGGAAATTTCACAGTACAGTTGGGGCTCTGCAGTGCTTTGCGCCACCTACCGAGGGTTGTGCGATGCTTGTCAGCGCAGCACGGGCGAGGAGCCAGTCCTCGCGGTATGCTACGCCCTGCTACAGTTAAGGTTGTGGGAGCACTTTCCACTCGGTCGACCGTACTTGCGCACTAGCGTGCACCCTTACCAGGTGACCACCGAGCTTTACGGGAACGTTGATGGGGACGACCCCGTCGACGGGCCTACGATGGGAACACGTTGGACACGTGCTACCCTAGGGTGGGCTAGGGAGAGACCGAGGCACATGTACCCAGAGTTACATAACCTTTTCGAGACTCTCCACGGGGACGAGGTCATCTGGTGGCCATCGACAACACAGTTCCTTCACGACACGGCCCCCTACGGATTATCGTCCTAGTGCACTCTGGACGAGGTACTCTGGATGACGACCTGCCACCTGGTCTTCTCGCACATGGTCGAAAGCAAGTACAATCCACAATGGTCATGAGGCGATTCGGCCTTTACCAGGAGGTGCCACCGCCCGCGGGACGACCTCTCACAGCAAAGGCTCACCGGTATGTCATTCTTTGGTGTCATTTTAAGGGCATGTTTGAGTAAGATTTTCTGACATGTAAATTTGATTGCAGACAAACGAGGAGAGGGCGGAGGAGAGACAACTGGAGGTAGACGCAGCAGCCCTGGACGACGCTGTGGATCGACAGGGTTACGACGGACGTGGTGCTGGAGTTTCGCGGCTACGCCATCCAGACGTATCCTGCGTACTTGCGGTGGTACGTTCCGTGCACTAGGTGCAGGCTTACTGGGCCAGCGCCGCAGCGTCCAGTGGACGCCATGCAGGACAACGTCGTACTAGCTGGTCCGGACCGTCACTGGGCGGCCCGCCTTGACGAGACGGTAAAACATTCTTCGTATAATTTTTGTTCGGCAACACTTTTCGCACTTACTATCGGTTTTCATGCAGTACTACCGCTTGGAGCGTATCCGTCATGAGACTACTGAAACTCTACACCGTGGAAACAACAACACATTAGATCGTCTCCTAGGCGTGATACGCACGATACGCGAGGACATGATTTCTGCACTTAGATTCGTAACTTGTGGTCACCACAGCGATGTTCACGCACAGCATCGCGTACGCGGTGGGCACCCTCCACCACCTCCTTCCTCTGCACCTCCGTCGGCACCGCCCTCCGCACGCCCGTTGCACTTCGGGGGTCGTCGGAGCTACGGTCGCTCGGCCTCGACCCGCCTCGGGCCACAGGTATGTCATCTGTTAACCGGTTCTTGTCGTGAGTACGTTTTCATGCACTCATTTCGGACGTATCTGACATTACTCTTTGTTCTTACAGCAGTTTCGAGGGGACAACACTCTGCTGCAACCATCGTCATCACGGAGGGAGGCGTAGGACTGGACTTCCTCGCACGGCGTTCAATCACACCTACGGGAGCGCGACCAGTGGTTCGGCGACACGTACGGAGGGTACACCGTGCAGCACTACGGCTTCGAGGCGGCGGGGAGGATCCTCGTCAACACAACACCTACTCGGTACACGTGAACGTACACCGATTTTCCTGTCGCACAAAATCAATGACTAACTCACCCTGTACCCTTCCCGCAGGAAGAGCACCAGTGGGTTGACGATATGCTCAGGCCTCAGCCAGACCGCCACGATGAGATCACCCCATATTCGCCTCCCAGATAGGGCCCCTACTACGGCCTTCGAGACGTACGCCGCTCCCCGAACAGGTTCACATTCCCTGAGGATCAACTACGCCGTCCCGGCAAGCGACACGATGATACGCCCTAACTAATTTCATGGCCGTGTAAAACATGTTATGTAATGCCATTGTGCATCCCGCCTTTCTGATTTATGTAATGTCCCTGTGCATTACGACAGTGAGATTTATGTACACAAAATATTCTCCGAAATATTTAGTACTAACAACAACCGTATCTCTCAATTTTAACTTACTAAACCTTAAAGACATAATGCAATGCTGCCCCACGATACCTCCTCGGCCCTGCTACCTCGCGGACGCAAATTTTCTTCAACCAATTTACAATTTACCCACAGGCTATATATATGCATGATTTGACTGCCATTCCCCTCACTCTCGAGTTCCACTTCTCCTTCCTTCTAGTCTTAAATGGGATGTCTACGGCCTCATCAAACTTCCGAGTGAGCAGACAATTAGAAGCACTACGACAGCACTTGGATTGCCCTCATTGCAGGGATCCGGTGAATGTGTTCACCTCCCATACGCCAACGAATCCATCCCGAGTGTTCATGAAGTATTCAAATCTTACGGTAACTTATACCTAATCATCCCCAATAAACTTCTTTCCAAACATCATGTTTTTTCACTTGCAGTTCCAATTATTTTTACAGAACACAACATGTCGGTTCTGGCTGTGGGCTGATGAAGCTGTGCCAGAGGTTCGAGACATTGCAATGCAAATTGCAGCCTTGCAAGAGGACACCCGTCGTGTGGCTATATTTCGTCAAGTGCCTCGACCATCGGATCAACCGATGGAAAATAAAGATAATGTTCTTAAAAGACTGGATGGAAATGGTTGAGAAATCGATACAGAAATTAGTTAACATAGCCAGTTTGGTCATTTTTCTTCTATTATTTCTTGTTCTTGCTAAGTAGAAGTTGAGTTTTAATAAGATTGTAATATCCACTCTTTATTTATACATCCTTGCACTACGTGATGTATGCCTTTGCGGCATTGTTGTACTAGTTTGTATGATGTATGCCTCTATCTAATTCCGTTATGAACACTTTGCGTGTGAATTAATCAAACCATAATTTCCAAATCAGCGCGAAACTACCAAATCAGAGTAAGACGTGACAACACACTGCCTCGCCAGCTTTTCAGACCGAAATGACAGCACTTTGCAAGTAAGACGTGACAACACACTGCCTCGCCAGCTTTTCAGACCGAAATGACAGCACTCGGCAAAGTAAGACATGACAACACAATGCCTCGCCAGCTTTTCAGACCGAAATGACAGCACTCTGCAGAGTAAGACATGACTTCTCTCCGCAAACCAGGACGAGAGAGGACTCTGCAAAGCAAAACGTGACAACACTCTGCCTCCCCAGCTTTCCTACCGAAAAGACAGCACTCCAAAAAATAGGACTTGACTTCTCTCTGCAGAAAGATTAGACAACACTCTGCCAACCACGCCATGCCAACCCTCTGGCTTATAAAAGGAGGTGCAAGTCATCTACGGGAGAAAACCATACAACCAAACCCAACGCTACACTAGAGCTTGCTTCACTACGCTGGGATGGACAACCACAAGAAGCAATGTGACGAGATCCGTGATCTAGCAAGGGCTTCAACGGTACGGGCCGAAGAAGCTAGGGCTGCTGAGGCCCGGGTCCAGCAAGATCAGCTTACAAGGAAGGCAACTCTCCGCAATGAAACCCCCCGTAGCAGCAACCCCTGCCAGAACGTTCCAACTGAGCCTTCACCGCAACACCCGCCAGAGGGGGAGACGCCGCCACTCTGTTGGTGCAGGGACACATGCAAGTTCTTCAAATCCAAGCACCAGCTCAGCCTTGGCATGCGTTACCGGGGTTGTCCTAACTACTCCTCTGACTATCCCGACCACCGTTGGGATACGAGCAGCTATCAGCAGTCGGTAAGGAGTACTTACAGTAAGTTATCGTACCAATTCTCTTTCAGAGTACGCACTAACAATCTCTCCCGTCTACCCGTAGTCCCCGGAGCCGCTATGTGGCTTCCACGAGTGGATCGACCTAGAGATCCACCCACACGACCAGTGACAGCTTGACTTCGAGGAGTGGAATGCCGAAAGGGGACGCGAGATCCGGGAGAGGATCGTCAGACTGAAGAGCACAACGAGCCTACCCGTCGGGAGACTCAGGCCCATCTCGAGGCGTGCAGGCGCAGGAAGCGCGAGGCACGCGAGAGGGAGCGCGAGAAAAAGCAGGAAATGGCGGCCGAGGCCAGGGCGGCAGGCGAGTAGTAAAACGCCGAGCTCGCAAGAAAGGGCAAATGTCCCCGGTCCACGCAGTAGGTCGGGCCAGTCCGTAGTAGTCCCCCCTCCTATTCACCATGTTTTAACTATCCCTAAAGGCATGCGTACTTACATGGTCCGGAAGCTCGTGTCGTAAGTTACCGTAGTAGTAGCGTCAATAGTAAAGTAATTAGCCGAACCATCATGCCATGTGACCACATGTAACATGCTTCTGTCCGCGCGTGGACTGCAATGTAGTTCTGGTTCTGTGCCTCCGCTGAGCCATCAAAGCATGCCTCTTCTGGTGGAATTCCAGAGATAACCATTTACATCGACATTGATTCTTCTGGTGGAACGTTCTCAGCCACTTCAGTTAAGTTAATTTCTGTACTCTGCTTTAACTCCACCGTACAGAAGAAATGTGATCAAGAACCATAACGTCCAAGAGTAGTCATGTCATACCAAACTTCGCATATTTCAAGTCACATGAAATCATGAAACCCTAATTTCCGAAACGTCTCGTCCTAATTTTTGAGACCTAAACCCTGAATTTGTCGAGACAATTTCAGAGCATGCAAAATTATGTAAAATTTACACAATCAAGTCCACTATGTAGGGAGTCTGGAAAAAAATTCATAATATTTGGACCTCATTTGCTATATTAGAAAAATGCCTACAAACATTAGACTTTAAAGAATTTTGGAGAAAAAAAAAGAATGCATAAAATTTCGAAGAAATTACACAAGCAGAAAAACTATGCCAGGAGGCTCTACAAAAAATTCATAATTGTTTGAGCTCATTTTGTATATTTAAAAAATCATCCAACAAATATTATTAATTAGTTTTTTTAAAAATATTTTTTTTTGCCCACATGGGGCAAAGACTAACGTCTTCTTAGTCCCCGACAATGGCTAAATAGTACAGTCGGGGCTATTTTGGAATTTTGAAAATATAGGGGCTATTTTTTGAATTTTTGTTGCGCAACGGGGGCTAAAATAGTCCAGAGTCTGAATTATTCTGCTTATGATAAGGAATTGTATGCTTTAGTTCGTGTGCTTGAAACTTGGCAACATTATTTATGGCCCAAAGAGTTTGTTATCCATTCTGACCATGAATCGCTAAAACATATTAGGAGTCAAGCTAAACTAAATAAATGACATGCTAAATGGGTAGAATTTATTGAGTCGTTTCCATACATCATAAAACATAAGAAAGGTAAAGACAATATGATTGCTGATGCGTTGTCTAGATTCTATACTATGTCATCTCAACTTGATCATAAGATTTTTGGTTTGGAAATGATAAAGAAATTATATGCTACTGATTTGGACATTAAAGAAGTGCTTGATAATTGTAAGGATGGAAAAACATGGAATAAGTACGTGTTAAATGACTATTTGATTTATCGTGCTAACAAGTTATGCATTCCAGCTAGCTCCATTCGTCTTTTGTTATTGCAGGAGGCGCATAGAGGAGGGCTGATGGCGCATTTTGGAGCAAAGAAGACTGAAGATGTGCTGTCCACCCATTTCTTTTGGCCAAAGATGAGACGTGACGTTGAGCGCTACGTGGCTCGCTGCACTACATGCAAAAAAGCTAAGTCATGTGTTAATTCACATGGACTTTATATGCATCTTCCCATCCCTAGTGCACCATGGGAGGATATATCTATGGACTTTGTTTTAAGATTGCCTAGGACAAAGAAGGGAACTGATAGTATTTAAGGGAAGAGATAGTATTTTTGTGGTTTGTAGATTGTTTTTCTAAAATGGCATACTTTATACCTTGTCACAAGAGCGATGATACTACAAATATAGCTGATTTATTTTTAGGGAGATTATTCGCTTACATGGGGTACCCCATACCATTGTTTCAGATCGTGATGTGAAATTTTTGAGCCACTTTTGAAGGTCACTTTGGAACAAATTGGGGGACGAAGCTACTATTTTCTACTACAAGTCATCCCCAAATAGACGGACAAACTAAAGTTGTGAACCTCACCTTGTCTACAATGTTGCGGGCTGTGCTAAATAAGAATTTGAAGATGTGGGAAGAGTGTTTACCACATGTTGAGTTTGCTTATAATAGGGCGGTACACTCTACCACCAAGGTATGTCCGTTTCAGGTAGTGTACGGGTTTAATCCTCGTGCTTCAATTGATATTTTGCCCTGTCCTACTTCTAAAAAATTGAATTTAGATGCTAAAAAGCATGCTGAACTAATTCTAAAAATGCACAAAACTGTTAAAGAGAGCATTGAAAACATGGCCGAGAAGTATAGAATTGCTAGCAGCCAGGGTAGGAAACATTTATCTTTGGAACCTAGTGATTTTGTATGGTAACATTTGAGAAAAGATAGGTTTCTCGAGTTGAGAAAGTCAAAGTTAATGCCTAGAGCTGATGGTCCATTTAAGGTATTAGAAAAGATTAATGGTAATGCTTACAAGCTGGATTTGCCTGTAGATTTTGGGGTTAGTCCCACTTTTAATATTTCAGATTTGAAGCCATATGTGGGAGGAGAAGATGAGCTTGAGTCGAGGATGACTCCAATTCAAGAGGAGGAGGATGATGAGGACATCACTCCATCAGATGATGAGGACATCACTCCATCAGATACACGAACTACACAAAATTCTTCAGATCCGGTTGCTGAACTACAAGATCCTATGACAAGAGCTCGTGCACGTCACTAAAATAATAAGATGAACGTGTTTCTAGGTGCTAATAATTTATCTATGCAGAATTGTATACTACCTAATAATTGTGATCTTTTGTTACTTAAGAATAATGGAGAGGATCCCTCAAGCCCTGGTCATCTGCGCCAATACATAAAAGGGTCTGAATCAAAGCCTATTTTCCTAGGTGCTAAAAGAAGGAATAGATCAACCACCAAATAATATCTCTCTGCACAAGAATGGAATTCCACCAGCACAAGATCTCCTTCCCACGTTTTCAGCTCATCCACAAGTTTTATGTCGACTCCATCTTTTCCATGCCGAGAGCATTAGGTGCTACGTCACCTTCCCTTGGACCCACAGGTCATGTAATAGGATAGAAAAACCAGGGGCTCTGCGCACCCCTTGTCTTGTGTGCCAACCCCCTGGCTGAAATTCTCTCTCTCCCTTTCTCCTCATAACTAGTTAGGAACCAACAAATCTCTAGACGGGTTTCTTTTTAGATTATTCTACATAGCAGTTTCACCGCACGTTCGATTGAAGGAACCCCAACTTTGTGAGCTTAATCATTATTCACAATATAATTTCTGATTGCATCTTCTACTTTCTTGCTTGTGTTCTCGATTCACTTGTAGGAGATAGCCTTCTTGGCGAGGTCAACCGCGTTCGACACGGTTGATAACTATCGGAGCAGTGGTGTAGTGATTGCGAGGGGTTCGATCCGTTTTGGTCGGAGCCTTTGGATCATCAATATCGTGTTCTCCATAATCGATATATCACTACCTTTCAGAAGATCGGGCCACAACCACATTAAATTCTTGGCTCTATGTCGGACCAAAGTGTTATAGTTGGTATCACAGCGAACTTTAGGTCGGTGGTGAATTGATTAACAACTTAGCTAAACTTAATTTACAAAATTTGCTCTAGGATTAGTAAAACTAACTAAAATTTACTAATGGTTAAATAACTTAAAATTGGACACACTAGTGCATAGTAGGATGAGAATGGGTGAAGCATTACATTTCTGTTTCCGTTCTGTCACGTTGATTTATGTTATGAGATTACTATGTATGCTTATGATTTGATAATATGATTGTAATGGGTGATGATAGTCGATGTAGAGAGGTAGAGATCGTGATTGTGTCCATGAGCATGGCTAGGTTATACCACCATTTGTGGTATAGGGATAGAGAAGTGGTTATGTAATATCTCGATTATTCAGTAGTGAAAGCATTAATGTTTATAGAAGGAATTAAATTAAAATTTTATAATTTTGTGGGGGATTGGACCTTGGACTTTTGGCCAAAACAACCAAGCCCAAGTGGGCCGGCCCTCTAATGGATCAAAGGGGGGCCCTTTTCCCCTAACCCTAGCCGCCGCCCCTCTCCCCCTTGGCCGCCACCCTCCTCTCCTTCTCCCCCTTGTGCCACCACTCCTCTTCCAGATCCAAACCCTCCTACCGCCTCACCTCCCCCATTGATGTCTCCTAGAGCCACCATCTCCCTACAGTGTGGCCGACCATTGGGGAGAAGAAGGAGGGGACGGTAGAGAGGAAAAGAGGGAAAGGAGGAGGTAGAAGATTGGAAATCTTCACGAGGGTTTCAGTGAGGTCCAACGGAGAATTCGTGGGCACATTCACATTCTCCATTAGATTTTGTAAATTTTTCATATGCGATCTGTCACCGATAGTCAAACTGGTACCCTGTTGTTGTAGATCGGTATTTCTGTATATCTGTTAATTATTAAGTTTGGGATAGTTCGAAGTGGATTAAGCATTTAGGGTCTCCTAGAGTTATGTGGGTAATTGCAATGGCTTCTTGGAAAGTATTAATTCATAATTTTTCGTTGGATAATGATTTAGTTATGATGTTTGCAAGTCTGAGTGTCTGTTCAGTCTCTAGATTCGGGCACCAAGCATAGTTCTTTGACTTAGGGTCTGGAGATAGACGAATCTGGTCAGTTGATCCCAATGAATTTTGTAGATAACTTTACGGTGATTCCAGAGAGTCTAAGTTCATATTTTTTGGGCAATTAGAATGAAAGTTATGGAATTTTGAAGTTGTTGTTGTAGATCTGTCCTTCTGTTGAGGACAATAGGGAAATATTGCTCTGTTAGTAACCTTTGTTGCACAATGGGAAAAATTAAGATAAATTTATTGAGGAAGCTGGTTCTCTATGACTTAAGGTCAAGATGCTGGTTTACAACATGATTTATAAGGGTGAGGGAGTACCCACACCTATAAAGCTAGTCTTTTGGGGAGAGATAGCCTAAGACCCATTTGATGTTGCTCTTTGGTTGGACTTGTGAGTATAACGACCCAACAGTTTGGAGCAGGGATGTTGGTTTAGCGGATCTGAGATCGGACGCTGCTTTAGCGGCTGATGGCGCTGCTCAACAGCGTGGTTAGCCGTAATTGATCGCTGCTCGACAGCACAGAGATTACAAAAGCATGGCCTGCCGCATCATCCTCAAGGTCGTTTGCCAGCAGGAAGAAGAGTCTATTCACCATTTGCTAATTCAATGCCGCTTTGCTCATCAAAATTTGTATCGAGTGCTCCTATGGTTAAGAATGCATAGATTTACTCCAAATTCAGAAGACCTGGGCAAGCGGGTGGCTGAGATCAAATGTTTAGGTGTTAGCTGTCCACCACGAATTTCTCTTGGCCAACAAGGACGCTGAGTTTCCTGCAGATCCCCCCGCTAGTCATACGGTCGCCGCTGGCAACCGCGACCTGTTGTACGCGGCGTGCCCGAAAACATCGTCGTTCCATTAGGCAATAAGCAATGTTCCATTCGCTTCTTTTGAATGTTGAACTAGGTGTGCAACAATGTTCTATGGGAGTTAAGCACGTTATGAATGCTCCAGTAGCTCACATGGAAAACTCAAACTCTTAACGGCGAAATTCGTCACTTACCAGTATTATCAGTGGGGTATGATAAAATTTCATACCGGGCAAAAAAATTCGGTTTTATCTAATTTTCATCTAAATTCAAATTTTAATTCAAAATTTGGATAAATTTCATCTTTACATCTAAAAAAATTCAAATTTCATCCAAAAAATTTGCTGGTAGACGACATGTGTCCTGGTCTGCGCCACGGGTGTGCTCGGACCCCTTGTCCCCTCTCTTCACTACTACAAAACAGGTCATAAAAGACACCTCATCACAGACGATTTCAAAGAAAATCACAGACGGTTCCAAGACGAACCGTCTGTGATATGTCACTATCACAGACGGTTCTAGAGAACCGTCTGTGATATGTAGATATCACAGACGGTTCGTGGTTAGAACCGCCTGTGCTTCACAGACGGTTCTAACCACGAACCGTCTGTGATACCGAGAATATCACAGACGGCTCTAACCTCTCTTCACTACTACAAAACAGGTCATAAAAGACGCCTCATCACAGACGGTTTCAAAGAACCGTCTGTGATAAAATAATCACAGACGGTTCCAAAACAAACCGTCTGTAATATGTCACTATCACAGACGGTTCTAGAGAACCGTCTGTGATCTGTAGATATCACAGACGGTAGACGGCTCTAACCACGAACCGTCTGTGATGAGTATCTCATCACAGACGATTTGTGTATAAAACCGTCTGTGATTTTAGGGTTTTACCATGGTTTGGAATTTTTCTTACTCTTCGAATTTACCATGGCTTGGATTTTACCATGGCAACCAATATTCTGTCGTGGTAGGGTTTGGGCAGCCACTGTCGCGGTAGGGTTTGGGCAGCCAATCCACTGCCGCGGTAGGATTTGGGCATCCAATCCACTGCCGCATCACACAATCCTCTGCCGTGGTAGCCAATACTCTGCCCATCAATTGTGTGCCACGGCAGTGGATTATGTGCCAATTGTGTGCCGCGGCAGAGGATTGTGTGCCGCGGCAGAGGATTGGTTACCCAAACCCTACCGCGGCAGTGGATTGGCTACCCAAACCCTACCGCAGCAGTGGATTGGCTGCCCAAACCCTACCGCGGCAGAGTATTGGTTGCCATGGTAAAATCAGAGAATGAAAATTTCAAACCATGGTAAAACCCTAAAATCACAGACGATTTTATACACAAACCGTCTGTGATGAGATACTCATCACAGACGGTTCGTGGTTAGAGCCGTCTGTGATGAGACGCTTATCACAGACGGTTCGTATATCATCACAGACGTTTTTTGTATAAAATCGTCTGTGATACTTTTATTTCGTTAGGCGGGAAAACTAAAATTTGCACTTAATGGCGGGCTCGAAAATCTCAGATATATAATGAGTCATTCATCTCCCCTTTGCCATCTCCATCTCCTCCTTTGCCATCTCCATCTCCTTCTCTGTCATTTCTCCTCCTCTGCCATTTCTCCTCTGGCCTCCCCCGAGCTCGTCGCCCGCGGCCTCCTCCACCTCGCCCCAGCCTCGTCGTCGCTGTCCTCCCACGACCTCATCGTCCCCGGCCTCCTCTGCTGCCGCCCGTCCTCCCCGAATTAAATGCGCTGCGGCCTCCTCCACCTGCCCGGCCTCATCGTCGCCGGCCTCCCATGACCTCGTCACCCCAGCCTCCCACGACCTCACTCTCTCTACTCCCTCGTTTTGCTCTGTGATGTGGATTACTACTGTGATGTGTTCGTGCTCTGTGAATGGATTGAGTTAATGCTACTTTGATGTGGGTGATGCATGCCGTTTTGTTTTTAGTGCTCTGTGAATGGATTGAGTTGATACTACTGTGATGCTATGGCTATTGTGGGAAAGCTAGCAAAATCCGAAAATCAATATCAGATTCATTCGCGAGACTCGGGAGGCTCCAGACGAAGTGAAAATCCGTTTTTTTTTTTTTTGCCATAGAAAAAACTATCACAGACGGTTCTAAACAAGAACCGTCTGTGATAGTTACTATCACAGACGGTTCTTGTTTAGAACCGTCTGTGAAAATAGACTATCACAGACGGTTCGTGAATAGAACCGTCTGTGATAGCCTTTTTCACAGACGGTTTAAAAACCGTTTGTGATGACCTCGTGTCATCACAGACACAAAAATTCAGACGGTTCAAAAACCGTCTGTTATGATGGTTTAGAACCGTCTGTGATTAGCTTTTGTGTAGTAGTGTTTGGAGATGGGACTTCCAACATATGTCCTCGTCCCCTCACTTGGAAAGGGGACTTCCGACATGCGTCCTCGTCTCCTCTCTTGGAGAGGGGGTTTCCCTCGTCCACGCAGCTAGGGTGGGGATTTTCCTCGTCCCCTCGCCTAGACATTACGATTAAATTGACTATGGTTAAATAATTATGACTAATTAACATGTGTAATTAATTAGTCGTAATTATTTAATTGTAATGAATTAGTTATAATTAATTGAACGTAATTATTTAATTGTAAATTATTAGTTGAAATTAATTAGCCATGATCAATTTAGCCGTGGTTAATTAGCCGAAATTAATTTAGTCATAACTAATTATTCATAATTAATTAGTCATAGTTAGTTAGTCGTTATTAATTGGTCATAATTAATTAGTAATAATTAGTTAGTTCTAACTATTTAATTATAATCAATTTAATTATAATTAATTAGTAGTACGAGGGAAGTCCTCTCGTTTAGCGCACGAACGAGGGAAATCCCCTCTCGAAATCCCCTCTCCAAGAGAGGGGACGAGGACACATGTCGGAATTCCCCACGCCAGGAGAGGGGAATAGACGGTCCGAGCATCTGTGGCGCAGACGAGGATACATGTCATCTATCGGTAAGTTCATGGTGCTATTTTTAGCTTTGATATCTGAAAGAGGCTATGTTTGCTATTTTTCGTGCAAACAATGCCATTTAAAACAAAAACTATGACATGTACCAATATTTCTTCTCCTTTAGCAACTGAGGTGTGATGCGATTCACAGTATAATCAATGATCTCGCGTTTTGGGTTTTGGGAGCCATGACTGTCAGTCAGTTCTTTTTTGGGGGTCCAACTGGCACTAATGTTGCCTTCGGTTGCAATTTACAAGGTGTTATTTTAGGTGCAACGACTAAAAGAGCATGGCACTAGTAAGATCTTACCGCTTCCTGTACCTCCATCATACAGCATGTAGCTTCACAATGGTACGAAAGTTACTAGTATGAGCTTGTTCTTCACACTCCAGGTAATATGAATGCCTATCTCAGTTCTGGAGATATACATTTGGCTCTTCAATACACCGGTCACCTTTTTTCTCTCTGCCCACTGCCAAAGCATAAGTAAGATAACTCCAGAACACAGCATATAACCAAGAAAAAAAAAACACTTTTCAGCTCTTAACTTTGGTCTCGGTTAGATTTTCAATCTGAACTATGAAACTATCTGGAACACAAACTTCGACTATTAAAACTGTTCACTCGCAAGGGGTGAAGCGAACGGTTTTACTACTTCAGGGTTGAAAAGTGGATTTTTTCCTAACCAAAACCAGATGAAAGTATATAACAGAAACATATCATATCAGGATCAACGAGTGAAGCCATTTTAACTGCTGCAAACCAGTGTGTGTGAGAGAGAGCGAGCGTGCAAAACATAAACAGAAGCACAGGCTGATAGCCCACAGGCGGTCTCAAACTCTCAACCCACTACCAGTATTGATGTAGGATTGGTCCCAATGTTCTGGTGGATGGTAATTCGATTTGTAGAGAGTGACTTTGATAACGAGGCTACTTGACCGAAACTCGATCAAACTGTCCAACAATCACTAAATCACGCTCTTGTCGTTATCAACCTCGCCAAGAACAACGGTTGATCTGATCACGAAGATCAATTCCTACAAGCAATCGAAGAACAAGCAAGAATTCAAGTAAAGAGCAATATGAAAATTGCTAGATATAAAAGTCGCACAAGGATAGTTGAGGTTATGTAACACGAATCTGTTGGTCTAACCGACACAAGAGACAACGAGGAGTTTGCACACACAGGCTAAACTGGTCTAAACAAAACTTAAACTAGAAGAGAGGGGTGGCGGCTCCAAGTTAAGGAGAGAAGCAACGGCCAAGGCAGGTGGGGGCGCAGACCTAGGGTGTGCGGCCTCTCCTTGGGCCTAAATGTTACACGACCCATGACCCAAATTAAGGTGGCACAACACCGTGGGATGTCAAGTTAAGGTAATCGACCTATTGGATTCAAATTGGTTGTTGCCGAAGTGGTGAAGTGGTTAGGCCCCTTGCTGTCTCTCTTGTTGTAAATGCTTGGTTTCTCCTCTCCAAGATCCCTAAGAAAAATAAGGTCACATGTTTTAGGCAGTAGTACATTCTTTATTAATAAAACATTCACTCCTAGGAAGGAATTCACTTAATAATTTATCTGGCGTGTTCATGCTCTGGTAATTGGTCCTTGTTCAACTTCAGGTTGAGGAGTAGTGGTTGCATCCATAAGAGAGATGTCATCATCATCCTCCCCTTCTTGAATTGAGTCGTCCTTGACTTAAGCTCATCTTCATTTCCCAAATACAGCTTCAAATTTGCAATGTTAAATGTGGGACTAGCCCCAAAATCTGTAGTCAAATCAATCTTATATGTATTATCATTAATCTTTTCAAGAACTTTAAAAGGACCATCAGCGCTAGGCATCAATTTTATTTTCTTAAGTTAGGGAATCGTTCTTTTCTCAAATGTAACCAAACAAGATTACCAGGTTCAAAGGTTAATTCTTTTCTACCCTGATTTCCAGCAACTCTATATTTCTCATTCATGCACTCTATGTTTTTTCTTTTGTAGTTTCATGCAACTTAAGAATTCAACACGTTTCTTAGCATCTAAATTTACCTTTTTCGAAGATAGTAGAGGTAATAAATTAATTGGAGCGTGAGGATTAAAGCCTTATACTATCTTATATCAATTGTAAGCAAACTCTACATGAGGTAGACATTCTTCCTACATCTTGAAGTTCTTCTTCAAAACAGGCCTCGACATTGTTGACAAGGTATGGTTGACGACTTCAGTTTATCCATCAGTTTGTGGATGATAAGTAGTTAAAAACAGTAGCTTCGTCCCAAGTTTTCCCCAAAGTGTCATCCAAAAGTGATTAAGAAACTTCGCATCACGATCTGAAGCAATTGTTTTTGGCACACCATGTAGTGGAATAAATCAGCAACATCGGTAGCATCATCGCTCTTATGACAAGGAATAAAATGTGTTATCTTAGAAAATCTATCCACTACAACAAAAATACTCTCCCTCTCCCTCTTTGTCCTAAGCAATCCTAAAATAAAATCCATAGAAATATCCTCCCAAGGAACACTAGAAATATGAAGAGGCATGTATAACCAATATGGATTCAGTCGTGACTTAGCTTTTTGGCATGTAGTGCATCGCGAAATGTAGCGCTCGACTTCGCGCCTCATCCGTGGCCAATAGAAGTGTTTAGCAAGAATGTCCTCCGTCTTTTTGGCGCCAAAGTGTCCCATTAACCCTCCTCCATGCCCCTCCTTTAACAACAAAAGACGAACGGAGTTAGTTGGAATACATAGCTTGTTCGCTCTAAACACAAATCCATCATTGAAAACAAATTATTCTAGCCTCTACCATCTTTGCAATTGGACATGGCATCTTTAAACTCATTATTAGAAGTGTATAGTTCTTTTATTGTCTCTAGGCCAAAAACTCTACAATCAAGTTGAGACAACAGTGTATACCGTCGAGACAAAGCATCCGTAATCACATTTTCTTTTCCTTTGTTGTGTTTAAGGACATAAGGAAAAGATTCAATAAATTCAACCCAACGTGCATGTCTACGGTTCAATTTAGTGTGACTGCTAATATGCTTCAAAGATTCATGATCAGAATGTATAACAAATTCTCTGGGTCATAAATAACGTTACCATGTTTCTAAAGTTTGAATTAGAGCATACAATTCTTTATCATAAGTTGAATAGTTCAAACTATACCCACTCAATTTCTCACTGAAATAAGCAACATGTTTACCTTCTTGTATCAACACACCACCAATTCTAATTTCACTTGCATCACACTCAAGTTCAAAAGTCTTACCAAAGTCAGAAAGTTGGAGCAATGGTGCATTTGTAAGCTTTTCTTTGAGAAGGTTGAATGCATCTTTTGGCGGTTGTCCCCATTTGAAGGAACTCCTTTCTTTGTTAATTCATTAAGTGGTGCGGTGAAGGTGCTGAAATCCTTCTCAAAGCAGCAATAGAATCCAGTAAGTCTATGAAAACTCTGCACTTATGTGACCATTTGTGGGTTGGTCAGCTCTTTATTGCTTCAATCTTGGCTTCATCAACTTTAATTCCATGTGGAGTAACAACATAGCCAAAAAAATCAACTCGATTGGTGCAAAAGGTGCACTTTTTTGGAGCCTAATCTGAGTTGGACTTATGGATTTTCATATTGAACTTTTGTTACCTTTCCAACGAGCCAAAGAATGTCATAATCTGAGTTCGTATGCAAAATCTATGGATGTTTTTGTGAACTATGCACGAGTTCAACTTCTAGTGATATAAAAGGGGGGGGCTCGGATGGAGCTTGGCTATGACAGAGGCCGGAAGCCGACAGGGATTCCCCGCAGAAGAAATCGGCCCAACCCTAGAAACCGAGTTGGACTCCAAACCAAACTGCTACAAACCCTAACTCGGTCAAGAACAGATCTAGCTATTTTTTATATATTTTCTGGATGTAAAACTCAAACCAAAACCAAGACACTAGAATTTAGTCCAGCACTAGAACTCGACAATGGATGCAAATTCAGCACGATAAGACTAAAACTAAAATTGCACATGCACAACTAGGGTTCGGTTTTATTTTGGTGATTTTCGACGATCGAAATATTTTGTGGGACAATTTTCTGGTTGTAGGTATGAAAAACTAATCTAAAACCGAAATCTCATCGGGCAATATAAGCTCTAGTACCACTTGATGTAGGATTGGTCTCGATCTTTCGGCTGATGGTAATTCGATTTGTAGAGCGTCGATTGAAACTTGATCTAACCGTCCAACAATCGCTAAACCACACTCTTGTCGTTATCAACCTCGCCAAGAACGACGGTTGACTTAATCACGAAGATCAATTCCTGCAAGCAATCGAAGAACATGTAAGAATTCAAGTAAAGAGCAATCTAAAATTTTTAGATATAAAAATCGCACAAGGATAGTTGAGGTTCTATAACACGAATCTGTTGATCTAATTGACACAAGAGACAACGTGGAGTCTACACACACAGGCTAAACTGATCTAAACAAAACCTAAACTAGAAGAGAGGGGCGGCTCCTAGTTAAGGAGAGGGGCAGCGGCCAAGGCAGGTGCGAGCGCCGACCTAGGGTGTGCGGCCTCTCCTTAGGCCCAAACGTTACATAGCCCATAACCCAAAATAAGGTGGCATAACACCGTGGAATGTCAAGCTAAGGTGATCGGCCTGCCTGGTGGAGTCGAATTGGTTGCTACCGAAGTGGTGAAATGGTTCGGCCCCTTATTGTCTCTCTTGCCGTAAATGCTTCGTTTCTCCTTTCCAAGATTCTTAAGTAAAATAAGGTCACATGTTTTAAGCAGTGGAACATTCTCCACTAATAAAACATTCACTCATAGGAAAAAAATCACCTGATAATTTAACTGCTGTGTTCGTGCTTTGATAATTAGTCCTTGTACAACTTCAGATTGAGAAGTAGTTGCATACATAGGAGAGATGTTCTTGTCAAGTATCTCAGTTCTGGAGATATACATTTGGCTCTTCGTTACACCAGTCACCTTTTTTTTTTCTCTTCCACTACCACAGCGTAAGTACCAAGATAACTCCAGAGCATAGCATATAACCAGAAGGAAAAAAAAGTCCATTTTTCAAGTCTAAACTTTGGCCTGGCTCGATTTTCAACTTTGAACTACAAAACCGTCTGGAACATAACTTAAACTATTATAACAATTCACTCGCAAGGAGTGAAGTGAAGGGTTTTAAAAGTTCAGTGTTGAAAAGTGGTCTTTTTCCTAACTAAAACCAGATGTAACTATATAACAGAAACATATCATATCCAGATGAACAAGCGAAACCATTTTAACTGCTGCAAACCAGTGCGCGTGTGAGAGAGAGCAAGCAAGCAAAACATAAAACCACAGGCTGACAGCCGGCAGTCGGTCTGAAACTCTCAATCCCCTTCATTTACTAGATACTGCATAACTCGGTCTGAAGCTCTCAATCCCATCCAAAGATTCACGACCAAAAAATATGCTTATTTCTATCCCTGACGCTAATCAGGTGCGATGCATACCAACAATACACCATGAAACAAAGATGCCATCATCTTTTCTTGGTTTCAAACAAGTTAACACTATACAAGGTTCATGATCACCAGCTACAAAACCAGATTATAGGATGATTGCTTCAAGGGAAAAAAAGAGACCAACTAATCGAACACAAATACTGGACAGGAACCATCTGACAAATTTTACTCAATAATTAAACCAAGCATAGAACATAAACATTAAAAAGGTGATGACTACATGTTCATCATAAGTAATTCAAAACAAATACAAATCATATATGGGCAAAAGATACAAGATGAAACATCACACGAAGTAAAAAAAGAGCAACAGACAAGCGGATTGTTGAAACAATGGCTTAAGAAAAACAAAGCAATGAGATCATAACCAGCCATAAAACAGAAATCTTTACAGATCTCTGGAACAAGAGTAACACTTAACAATTCTCAATGCTCATACGTAGAAAAAATGAATCTAAAGAGTCAGAAAACACTAAATCATATCAAGGAAGTTATGTGGATAGGTATCTCAACACAAACCATTAAACCCTTTTTTGACTGAAATTATTCAGGATATGCCACTCCCCTAAGTTGAATTTCAGGATATGCCACTCCCATGTTTCAGAATAGCATATCCTGAAAATCCCCTTTTCAAATAGATGCTGCCACACCCCACCCTTCTCAAACTTAACTGGGTCCATCGCTGCCACTCAACCTTCCAATGGACTAGTAAATGCTTTTTACAAGGGCAAGAACCCATGTTTCCTTCATTTATGGAACAACATAGGTAACCAGTATAAACGGGAATAAACAAACGTCATGTCCTACCCAAATTATTGTACTCAAATACAAGATCCCAGGAAGCCCACACATCACAAACTATTGCCAATCCTACTCTTAGCCAAGCAGAGCAGCACAAGCAACACCAATAATAACATAATTATCATCACTGAATGGCATTATCAATATGGTAGTATCATGTGAAGAGTAAGGGAGAAGCTTGTGTAACAACAACAAAAAAAGACAATGGCATGTAGGACATCTTTTGCCCCATGAACTCAGTTTCTAACGAGACCAAGAACTGTGTTTTTTTCAACAAGGGCAGGAACCCCTGTTTCCTCTGATAATGGAAACATGACATAATTGACCAGTCTAAACCGGACCAGCAAATGCCTATGGAAATTATTCGACTCAAAGTCTTCTAGATCCCAGAAAGCCTCCACATCTAAAATTATAGCTAATTGTAGTCGGTAAAATGGAAAATCAACAATAATGACATAATCATCGTCACACAATGGCATCAGCACTTTTGCAACAGCATGTAATAGATTAAAATGAAGATGATCCAACAACTATTGAACCATCTCAAATCCTAGCGACATCTCATCATAATACCATGCTACTACTATCAATCCATAACAGCCAGCTTACCATAGTACCATACTACACTAGTACTAGAACATAAATCAATCCCAAAGAAAGTAATCCCGGACCATACCCAAATTATACCGAATTGTACTGAACAAATGTTCCAGGTAGAGAGTAACACAAGCAAAAACAATAAAGAAAAAAGAGATCAACTATCATCACAATGGCATAAACACTTGTTGCAATAGCATGTACCAGATTAAAACAAGGATAGTCTCACAATTATTGAACCGCCTCAAATCTTAATGATATCTCATCGCATATTCGCATCACAAACTACCCATACCATCAGTCCACAACAGCCTTTCATAGATAGTGTCATACTACTAGAACAGAAATTATAAGTAGGAATATAGAAAGCTTAGATCTTGTCGATGTCCTCGTCCTCAAACTGGATGTAGTCGTTTTCGCCGTCGCCGTCCTCGGGCCCGTCGACGTCGACGCCCTCGTTGAGCCTGAGCGTGTCGGGGAGCTCGCCGTAGGCCTTCAGCAGGCGCGCCTCGTCGTTCATGTACTTGAGGATGACGTCGGCCTTGTCGTCCTGGTAGTCCCGGAGGCCGACTAGGATGATGTCCCCGGCGGCGATCCAGACCTTCTTGTGCATCTTGCCGCGGATGTGGCAGAGGCGCTTGGTTCCGTCGACGCAGACAGCCTCGCAGCGGCCGTTGCCGAGCATGCGCGTCACCTGCGCGTACTCCTGCCCGTCCTCCTTGAACACCAGCTCGCGCTTGTCGTCGTCCGCCTCGTTCTTGCCCCGCTTCCGGTTCTTGCCTCCCTTCCCCTTGTTCTTCGGCATGGCGGCCGCTTCTTCTTTCTCGGCGAGAAAAAAAGCTGCGAAACCCTCGCTTCTAGATCGAGATGGGGAGCGGTGGTGCTGCGGTTTGCGGTTTGCTGGAGCGCCGCGACTGGAGGGAGTTTATAGTGGGGAAAGGGCCGGAGGGCCGTAAGAAGGGGAGGAGCAGTCTGGGCCGTCGGATTTAGGGTTGGAGGGGGATAAACGGCTGGGATTGGGTTTCTGGGATTGCCGGGTCCAGGTGGGTCTCAGCAGATAAACGGGGCCCACACCGGGGTGGCAGGACTTGAGCTGGTGGAGTGAGGAGTTCGTGTTCCTCCTCCGTAGCGTCCGCGTCACGGAGAGGGAATTCCTCGCGACTTGTGATTTTTGAATCCAATTCCGGTTCGACATGAAAGACTAGATTCTTTCAGATCGAGTCATAATTTGAATTAAAATCTTTACCAATTCGAATGAATTAGTTCTAATCACTTTCTATCTAAATAAGCCCTTGATGTTTTTTAGTTCAAACCTGAATTTCAGTACTTTCAGGCTAAGTAATTCTAAGAGATAACTTTATTTTAATTTGTATTTGACGTTCTATCGACAATTCTTATGGTATATTGATGGCGTCTTCAATTACCATGATTGCTGAGCCGCATAGATATATCATACAACTCTCACAAAAAAATGTCATGCAACTTATTCAAGACTGTTAAACACTAGTAGGATACCTTAGGAGTGCTTGTATGGAGGTGCTAAAACAAGAGAAAAATGTGTCTCCCTGGTGAGTTATCAATGGAACATTGATAACTATGATTTGTTCTCCAAATCAAACCCAACTCATATAATATTTTTTTGGTTTTGTTATTTGTAAGGTGCCTAATGTTTCGTTAACTCTCAGCTGCTTTTTTCTTTTTGGCCTTTGGATTGGTTTCTAGATGTCTGTGCCTTTGATTCTACATTGATACCATTGTTTAAAAATATGACTTAGACTAAATAAAGCATAACTTAGAGACCTATTTTTTCTTTGCGTTGGTGAATAGGAAATAGCGTGTTGTAATCAATTTTGAATAGTTGGGGTGTGTTCTTTAATCAACTTCGTAATGGCAAATCTAATTTTTTCCCCTATATCTTTATCATACTCCATAGCTTGAGTATTTTCAGTGACGCGACTTGGTGGGAATTGAAGCTTTGGGACCTATGCGAGACGTAACTAGAAAAAGTTAAGCATATGATGATTTGTATTATATTTGGAAATATAATGTTTGGTTGGAGGATGACCTTGCACTAGGAGAGGATAATACAAATAGATGAACAGGATAGATGGGCTTGTTGTATATCGGTCCGTTTACGGAAGCCCCGATTGTGTAAACACTTTATATAAACCAGATTAATTATACCCATGAGGCCCATGAGCAGTTATAATAATACTTTTGAGAGACCATGTGGAGGTCCTCTCCATGTTGTGATGAATATTTGACAACATTTGAACCTTATAGTTGAAGGTTTGATAGTTGTTGAGGTTCGCGAAGTCGAGTTTTGAGTTTCACCTAGGTTGCATGGGATGTTATGATGCATGTTTTCACTAATGAAAGTCAAGTGTGCGGCGCTTGTGCTAAGGAAACGATTTCTTTGTCTTTGTAGACTTCAAGTTGACTTGATGTCTTGAATGATCATCGACACAAGATCGAGAGCAAGCTTGGAGAGCTTAGCATTCAGAACGATCATGGAGGTCGAAGGGATCATCGGGGATCATGTCCAGTCATGAAGATGGAGTCTTCATGAAGATGGATCAAGATAGGTCTATGCGGGGACTCGGGGTGACTTGGCAGTGTCCAAGTGTCGACGAGGCGTCCGAGGGTGTTCGTAGCTCGAGAGACACGGTGTGTACATGACAAGTCAACAAGAAGTAAAGATTGTCAAGCTGGAGCAGCGTGATAGCTCCAAGTGGCTTATGTTGACCAAACTCAATATAAGGGTTGTAACAGCTCAAATCCCTAAGTTGGATTAGTTAAGAATCTAATGTGCATTTGTGAAATTTTAGAATTTTAAAACTTTTTATGTAACTCTTATGTTGATAATCTTGTGTTATGTGAAGACTAGAATTTAAAACCTAGTAATCCAATACATCGTCTCCTATTCAAAAGCTCCAATTGAAGTCCGAGAAAAACTAAAAGGATTTAAATTATGGGAATATTTTAGTTGATATGCTTGTTTGGAATTTTCTGAAATTATTGGAGGTTATTTGGTTTCTATTTATTTGCATGCTTAAATTGAACGTGAATTTAAAATGCAAAAAAATCAAGTGAACAGTTCCTAGAAATAAATATATATATATTTCCTAGGTTCTAGAACATATTATAAACTCACCTTAAAATTTTCAAAAATTTTGGAAATTATTTACCATTTTAAAACAGCCAGTCAAACCAAGAAAATCAAAAGTCAAACACTACAACAGGAACTTAAAAGAATTATAAGGAAAAATAGATCACATTAAAAATCCTACAAAAATAATACAATAATATAATCTATGTCAGAAACTTTCTCTAAAACTTTTATAATTTTTGGAGCTATTTTACTCTGTCTAAAAAATTTCTTAACCACCTCTGCCATATTCTGAAATTCTGAAAAATCATTTTTGTCTCCATCTCTCCGAACTGCCGGTCCCACCAGCAGGCTTTCCCCTCTACGTGGCGCCTTCCTCTTCAAGAGGCGTCGCCAGCTCCCAAGCCAAGGCCACGCGGCCACTTCTCTCTCCACTGCATAGCGCGCATGAGCGCCACGCCTCCTCCCCAGCTTCGCCAGGCCGCCCACTGCACTCGGCTTCTTCTTTTTCCCTTCCCCCATTCTTCTCCCTCATCAATCCATTCCTCCACCACCGAGTGCATCACCGCATCATCTCCCTCCGTCCTTCTGCCGCTTCCCAGAGCTCACACCAGCCGAAGCACCTCCAACCACTGCCGATTTCCACGTCCCAGCTGAACCCAAGCCTCACATAGCCATTCTTCTTCCCCCCACTCTTCTCCACCAAGAGCCACCCGCATCGCCCCGTCACCGATGCTCGCCGCGCCGCCCGAGCTCCGTCGACCTTCCTACCGTCCAGATCTGCCTCAGTCGCCACTCCTAACCAGCGTTGCGCCGACCAGCTTTAGCTCCACGGCCGGGCCAACACAACCGAGCCCCGTCGCCTCTCGGTCTTCCCTGCGCATGGCAGCCATACGCCGCCGCCACGCCGGAGACCCTCCGGCCGATTCCTTCCTCCATGAGTACCAAGTAGCTTCCCTTTAACTCCCACCTCTAATCATTGGTTCCCATCTACTCTCCAGGTCGCTGCCATCGACGGTCTCCACCGCGCCGCCCGTGGTCACCGCCGTCGGCCCGCCCCCGACCTCCTCTCCGTCGCCCAACCACACGGGTAAGATCCCTGCACCCCACTTGTGCTCATGCGCGCCCAAATCTTACTCCTGCTCCCTTCCAGCGCCAACGCCTCTCTCGCCTCCATGGCCGGCCGCCGTTGGTCAGCTCCCGGCCACCACCGACCAGCTCCAGTCAAGCCGTCTCCGTCCTTCGGCTCACCTCTCCTTCCCGGTCTCATTTTGCCCGTGTCCAGTCGGCGCCATTGCCCCCATCGCTGACGACAAGCCGTGAACCGAGCCACCATGAGCTCCTCTGCGCTGATCTCTCTGCTTCTCTGTCTGCGTGTTGGGCCTGTCTCTGAACTGAAGGAGCCACCGGAGGATGAGTTAGCTAAGTATGGTTATGGATTATTTAATCACCCATTTTTGTTTGACGTATGAATGATGGATTTTGTGAAAATTTTAGTTGTCAAAAGAACAATCTTTGGGATGAACTGGAGAGCAAAGCAGAGATGGTTTTGTCAAAGGTGGTTTGTCAGTAAAACTCAATTGCTTGAACCACTGTCTTTTTGCTATCAATTACTATACATGTTATCTAGGTCACTTCAGTGAGTTAGCATTTGAAAACTCAGATTGAAGAGTCTAGTTATAGCACTCTTGATTCATAGTTAATTTTTGCTGTTGCCGAATATGTGATTTGAATATGACAAATTTCAGATTTGACCAAAAGACTAATAGCCTGACTAATTCCAGTAGTTATAAAATCTGTTTCGTTACGGTTTTCAGTTGGTCTTTTGGCTGTCATCAGGCTAGTGCCATTCTAATACAAGTACTGAGAAAGCTTCTATTTCAATTAGGTCTTTAGCTAAGTGTTGTGATTAGTTACTCACTCAAATGATTTAATCAATTTTGAAGTTGAGCTTGAAAGACGTCAGATACTAGCACTTCTTTGCTGCAACGCTATGTTTTGTCTATCGGTTGATCAATAAAGATAATATGATAATGATCAGATTTGTTAGTCTACTAATAACCTTGCTAATCCTAGTAGGTAGAAATGTCCTTGACTCGTTAATCCATTGAACCTTATCTAACTAGCAGCACAAATAGTAGTCATAGGAAGCCAACCATCCTATAGTGTTTCCCATATGCATGCATACATAGCACTATGTCTCATATAGTCAGATGCACATATAGTTAGTTAGGTGATTAGTGGATAAGTGTTGCAACTGTTAAGTACATTAGTGAGCTAAATCAGTAGAGGATTAGTAGAAATGAATAGTGACATCACAGTTTGTCAATTCTATAATTGAACTAGTTGTAGTTGATCAAGCATAATAGAAGCATGTTAATGGTACAATTAGTAAATGAATTCAGATAGTTAAATCAAGAATATAAGAGGATTGATTTTGACTGTATGATCATCGTGGATGCATACATAAAATGCCTAGAGAGAGTGCTTGTGAGTACTAGGTGTCCTGTTAAGGAAAATAATACTTTTAGCAAACAAGAAGTTTGATTAAACTTCACAAATTCCTAATTAATTGAAATAAACTCCGATTGAACTAAAAATTATCGCCTAAATGCATCTAAAATCATTTTCTATATTCTGTTTTAATTTCATACTTTTTGAAGACTTTTTGGAATTCTGGTGTTTATTCGATGCTTTTGATTTGTTAGTTCTTATCGTTAGATGACGATGATTCGGGAGTGCAACGGAGATGATCGTGTGAATGTCCAGAGTACCAGCAAATAAAGTCAAGCAGTTTGATCATAAATATCCCATTACTTTGAAGTCTAATACTTTGTTTACAAATCGTATGTATGCATACTTTTGTGTTAAATTAATTTTCCCGATTAGAGGTAGCTATTCCTATTGCATGGTTGCCCTTAAATTGTTATCCCCTGCCACAAAACATAAGCTATTAATATCGCTGGTGAATTTGAGCCCGGTGATTTATTTATACTCTTTTATTGTCTTTTCGGGTCATACTTAGAATTGCTTAGCTACCGGTAGAATTGAGCGGTTATCGATTTAGTCTGTAACTTTGATCACACAAATCATTTTATTACACAATGATCAGCACCTTGTGCTAAATTACTTTGGAAACTAAAAGTGCAAATGAAATGATTTAGACTGGGGCAAGTGGTTGGATGGTGGAATATTGGGTGTGTGAATGTCTTGCCCAGGTCAACAAGGACCGAACATCTTGTTTCACCAAAACCAAGCATATTTGCGTGCTAACCACATGAGAGAGATATGAGACCTCTTTTGACTTAGTACTTTGGCATGTGTTAGCTCCGAGTCGCAGGGGGTGGTTTGTGTGTTGTGTGAAAAATGAATTGTGTGTTGTTGTTGGGTGTGCGGTGGTTGAGTTCCGGGTAGGTTCTCCACCTCTAGGGGCATCGTAGTTGCCCAAGGCTTTACCCGTGAGGGGTAGTTGACTGAGGCTTTACGATGACTCCGACAAAACGTATGGGTTTCTATCCATACAGGCGACTCGTAGTTAATACATAATATTGAAAATGTCTCGTAGGACTTAGCTGTGCCGGCATACCAAAGGAAGTGTGCTAAATCATGTGGCAAAAAAGCGGTTTGGCGTGTGGGTACATTGGTACACCCCCGCAGGGTATAAACTATTCGAATAGCCTCCTCCTAGGTTATGGACACGCTTGGAATTGGATTTGCAGGAGTTATGTAATACCCCAAAAGTAAATCGCGTACTAGAAGAAGTTTCAGAAGAAGGAGCTAATGGGAAAATCTGAATCGTTTTTTCTTCAGGGGGTTTTCTGTGTTTTTTTAGCAACCTGGGCTCTGGGCCTCAGCCCAGGGTGGCCCATGAGGGGGCCGACCAAAGGGAGGGTATCTTCCCCCCTAAACCCTAAAACCCCTTCCCCCTTCCCCTTTTCCCCCACTTGGAGCCGCCACTCTCCTTTCCCCTGCGCCACCTTCTCCTTCCCGCTGCGCCATATTTGTTCGTCAGATTTGGGTACGTTCTGTATATTTTCTGATCTGTCCACCTTTTAAAAAGTTGTAGCCCTTGATCTTAGATTTCTTTTGGCACCGAGCTCATCTGATTTGCAGTTACGGTTTAGGAGATATGTTCGTTTTGTGCGATGGTCGAGAGTCGACGGATTTAGCGATTTTCTTGTCGGACCATTATGAATTGTTTAGAGGCCGAATCAGAAAGGCCACCCAACATGAATATTGTAGAAAATTCAGTAATATTTCCAAGTTGATAAAGAACATGATTTTTAGAGTTAGCAATCAAAAGTTATGCAATTTTTATCGTTGTTGTGTTCTGACTGTCAGATTGAAAGTACATTATGGTTAATAGAAGGCCGAATCAGGAGTCTTTCCCAACTAGGTTATTGTAGCCTGTTTAATAATATTTCCAAATTGATAAAGATCATCTCAATTGGATCAGTAGAGTGAAAGTTATGCCATGTTCTTTCTTGTTGTGCGTATTCGACGGATGTCATCGCTTGTTTTCAACGGTTGTTTAGACCTTTGGTTTGGCGAATCAAAGAACCCCACCAACTAGAGATTCATAGCCTGTTACGTTAAGAGTATTTGAGCTTTGGTTTCAAGTCATTCGAGTTCTGAGATATTTAATTACGATTTTTCTCGTCTGCTGATCGGAAGGGCGATATTGGTGATTAGTTAATTCGTCATTTTGAGTTTTTGGTTATGTTGATTAGACAGAGGGTTATGGTAAAACGCTTGTAGCCACGTCATGTCTTGTTATTCTTATTTTGAATAAATATTTGTGTAGGCGGTGGGGGGGTGGAGAAATTCCATCGTTGCCTCCTAACTCGTCACAAAGACGGAAGACAAGTACATGGTAGAGTGGTGAACAATGGGTTGTTCACCATGATCATTAATGTTACTTATCATGCTATTTATTATGCTTTCGTTCAACTTATTCTTATACATGATATTGATGACCTTGAGTGAATGAGAGTATGATATTGAGATAATGAGGAGGAGATATTGAGTTAATGAGATGGACTATGTTGATGAATAAATAAAGATGTCGCATCATTTACATTCATCATGACGGGGTTGCATGAGCAGTCGGTGAGAAAGTCATGTAACTATTCGGTGAGGTCGGTGAGAAAGATACATGACTAGTCCGAGAGCTCTAGATAAAATCCTACTTTGGTGGGGACTTCACGGGAGTGAAGGATAGAGTGTGTCATCGACGGTGAACACTCCGCTATACCTAGGTATCGGTGATGAGATGCATATGAGCATGAGCATGTTGGTGCATTCGCATATCTAAGTAAATTGCTAAATTGTGCAACTTTACCTATATGGAATATGGCTTGTTTGTTTGAGAATGACAATGGCATTAACTAAATGGATGATGATGATAACTTTGATTATGGTTAATAAACTATTGTTTATGGCTTTATTATGTATTCTTTGAGTCTTGGACTCATTCTTGCTCTATTGTTGTTTTTAGGTGACGGTGATGACGTTTTACTCGGGAAGGGCTAGCGACTTGGAATCATGCACTTCACCCAATTATTTGATTCATTGGACATGAGAAACTTTTCGAATAACATGAATATTTATATCTAGGACATGATGGTATTGAATAACCATAGATACTTGGTTTATTATTTTGCTATGCTCCTAGGTCTAATTTATTTATGATTGTCATAGTGTTATGCTTGTGTTAATGCGACCCGTGGATGGGTTTTAATGTTGTTATGCTTGCTGAAATTTCACAGTGTGTTGATGTATAATAGATGATAAAAGTAGTTTGGTGGCATTCCAGGCTCAGTGTTGGGCTGGGGTGTTACAGTTGGTATCATAGCGGGCTTCAGGGCCGTGGTGAATAGATTAATAACTTATTTAACCTAAAATTGCTAAAACTTGTTTTAGGACTTATAAAATAAACCAAAATTTGATAATGGTTAATTAACTTAAAATTTTGACACCTTTGGTGCATGATGGGATGGGAATGGGATGAGTATCGCATTTACGCTTCCGTTATGTTGTATTGATGATTTATGTTATGAATTGGTTCTGACTATTTATGATTTGATTATGTGATTGCTATGGGTCATGATAGTCGAGAGGTAGAGATTGTGGTTGTGGCCATAGGCATGGCCAAGTTATATCACCATTTGTTGTATGATAGTGGTGAAGTGTTTACATCGGGTAACTTAGTTACAGGTGTTGAGGATATATTTCTTTAGAAAAGTTGTTTTATTCCTTGAGTTTGAATTTGATTATTCCTGTTATAGTTGCAGTTGATGAATTTTCTTGGGTTAGTATTTACAATGCAGTTGATGTATTTTCATGGGTCTTTGTTGGTTCTATTAAGTTATTATTTGTTCTCCTGACTGTTGATCTGTTGTTGTTTCTTGTGAACGTCGTTAATTTGCAAGGTTGATCTTTTCACGAGAGATCTGCCTTTCTTGTTGGGAAAAAAATAACTCATTTGTTAGCTTGGTATTTTGGATAACGAAAGTTTTCTTTTTCAAGTCCTTTAACATGTGGAAGCTTTGACCCAATGTATTTCTTTTGGGTATTTTGAGTATTGAAGTTGAATGCTTCTCTGTTATAAAAGAAAATATTAAAACCCTTTAGCGATGTCTTGTTGTGGTTAAGTTAAAGGTTGTAATTAAATAAATTAATGGATATGGTATGGGTTATCAAGTTGGGTGCAGAGTGTGGTGTATAATCAATCTTAACCAAGAACCTTGGAAGGAAAGTTGATTCACTTGATGGTGTCATGTGGTAGTTCTTGATGAACTATGATTAATAGTATGGCTATACCTAATTGGATTAAAAGGAGTTATTAAGAATTGTAGAACATTGATGGTGGTATGATCATTAAAATTATTTAGTTTTGCTAAACTTGTTGGATTAGTTGGTCTCAGTGGATTAATCTTACTGTGTGGGAAGGAAAAGTTGGAGAGATGCTAGATTATTACTATAGTGGATATTAATCTTGGAGTTATCTTATCTGTAGATACTAGATGATTTTATATTATGGAAGGAGTTTCTAGATAGTTATTTTAACTAGAATAATTGGACGAATTTGGTTGCAGAGTTGTTGAGACTTTTTGATCGATGGAAGGCTATGATTTTGGAAGTTTTGTCGGGATTTTGCACCGAAATATGAATATGAGGATGGAAAGTTGAACATGTATTTGTGATTGTTCATGTGATTTGAAAAGAAAAGTAGGTAGCATCTAGATTTCTTGATGAAGCCAGTTGATAGCAACAGTGGTTGGAGTGCAACAATTGTGTGTTGACGTTTGGTGTTGAGTATCTATAAGAGTTGAACTGTGGGATTTAATTGCTGGCCTATGCTTTCATGATAGTGGAATTGTCAGACGATAGCATGTCCATAATGAAAGGGTTTTGGTATAACATTTTGATTTGTGTAGTAGATCTCTGCTAAAATAAAGTTGTTGCGGTAGTAGTTTGTAAGCTTTTGGTGGACTCTCGATTTGAGGACGAGATGATAAAGTAGTATGAAACAATTTGGTGAGTTTTTAGAGAGCTGTACAATGGAAGGGTAGACTATGATGAATTTTCGTTAATAGTGCATTATTCTGGATGTTAGTAAGATTATCAGCAATAGATTGGTAGTGTGTTGTCGATTCTTATAGAAAGAAGGTAATTTGATCGTCACTCGTGGTATCGCTCAAATGAAAATTTTCAAGTTTTGCATCCGTGATCTTTTGTAGTTCATGGTTTATGTAGTAGCTGGGATTGGATTGAGCAAGTGGCTTGTTGGAAAGCTTTATTGGTTCTTAAGTGATTAATGTGATTTGGTCTTACAACTTTTCTTGTTTGAGTGGGCAACGTGACGTTATAATAAAAAATAATTACTTTCTTTGTTAAAGAAAGAGTGAAGTAGAAGTATTCGAGATCAAGTCAAGTTTTGTAACTCATGATTTACTTGAAGTGTGCCTAAACTTTCTATTTTGCCCCATAGGAGTTTCTCGATTTTCAAAAGTTATGCTTTGTTTTATTTGAGATTTCATATTCTCTTTTTGTGGGACTTGTGCCCTCAATTGTGGTCTCCGCTTTTGCTTTTCCGAGATCCTTGTTATTTGTCTATTTCTCCCGGTCTTATGTTTGTTATGAAAAGAAAATATTTTTTGGTCTTTGAAAAAAATATTTTATTTGCCACTTCATCAATTTGTTTTACAAAACCTTATGGGGTATACAGTGGCATCCGGTTAGTAGTGGTCAAGTATATGTTGATGTGAGACCTGATGTTGTAAGTTATTTCAAGAGCATTGGAGGAAGAATTGATTTTGTGATATAAAGACCTGATGCCGCGGGTATCGTAATGTCATCATGTAATGACGGGGTATCATGTGTTCCCTCTCCAACCATGGTTATATCTTCATCTCTCTCTTCCAATGGTGAGGGCTCTTGAATGTCCAACTCCTTATTTGCTTGGTCCACCTGCACAATGTGTGATACAACACTAGAAATAGAGGGTAAGTTGTTAGGTTCAAAAATAATCTTACTTTTCCTATCATCTATATCTCCCTTTTCTTTTGGTGTATCTCTCACACTCTCAATTGGGATGCTCTCAACCTCGCATATGGTGGACTCACACAGCTCACTCTTTTTATCACTCTCACTCAATTTGGCTATGTGGCTCTCATTCTCATATGGGTTTTGATACATCTCATCCTTGTAAGACCGTGGGCCAGTAAGGGCACAACTACCACCAACCACGACCTCCTCACGTGTTGCGGGTTGTGACGGGGCAGTACTACTCATCACCTCGGTCGAAGAAAAATTCTCATGCTCGATCTTCTTCTCAAGTGACGCACCAGTGGATGAATTAGAACTAAAGAGCCGACGAAGATTTAATTGATGTACTTGAATGTGTTTAAGTCTCTTTTCTGCCTTCATAGCAAATTTCACAAGATCTTGCAGACTACGAAAATATTCATCTTGAAGTGCGAGAACGATCGATAATTCAAGCACGCTTTGAAATATGCCTTTTCTTGATATGCACTAGTGATATTGGCACGGCACATTGCATGGTTCAACTCAATATAGTAATCTTTGACAACTTTGCATCCTTGTTTAATGCTCTCCACGTGTCGTAGTAGTTCCGCTCATAATAGGATGGAACAAATTCTCTTCTCATGATGCTTTTAAAGCAGCACCCAAGATGTAATGAATCGTTTTCCACCTAGTTGTTGCCACCAACTAGAGGCATAGTCCGTAAAAACAAAGTGGCCACTCTCACTTCCTTGGCTTCGATTGAACTTATGGGATTCAAGCTCGAACTCCATGTCTTGTACCCACTCAAGATACTCCTCTGGATCATTACTACCATAGAAGGGAAGATACGTATACTCGCGATCTGCCATTGTTAGCAGCAAAGCAAAGAATATGTATGTAGGTGTATGTGTATATGTAGAGGTCACTCAACTCAGAAGCCTAACAAGGTGAAGTTTTTTTACCGTTCCAAAAGGAATTAAGATCAACAATACTTACACTTCAGGGCAGCAGGAACCAAAAGGTGATGTGTGAGCAAATTTCAAGAGCAAGTCAAAGCACGACAACGGGTGTTTTGTGGAGCTTGGTATGGATACCTACTTAATTTGAAAATTCTAGGTATTGTAATGCTAAGTAAATATCCAAACTAGAATTCAATGCCTAGTTGCCGATCACAAAGATATAAGTGAAAATCAAATCAACTCACACGCAAAGATATTGGAACTTAGTGCAATCAAGAAATGAGCTATGTAAGATATAAGTGAAGAATAAAATAGCTCGTATTGCACAAGTTATAGAAAGACGCTAACTAGTTGCAAATAATGAAACTAGGGCACAAGATTGCACAAAATATTGATATTCTAACAATTGAATCAAGAATGAGTGGGGATTTTTGCTCAAGTTTATGGTTCGGCTATGCGTTTTCTTTTTTCCTTTTCTCTTTTCTCTTTTCTTTTTCTCTTCCTTTTTTCTCTTCTCTTTTTTTTTGAACTATTGCCAAAATTCTTGTTCTACCAAAAATGAGCAAAAGTTCTTTCCCACCTTTTGATCTTTGAACAATTGTAAGAACACAAATATTAATATGCAGCCCTAAGCAACGATTTAGCTAGTCTTCAATAGGTTCAAAGTATTCGCAAAAGATTGAAATGTTCACAAAGGATAAATTGATGTCTCACTTCTTTTCTTTGTGTTATTTTTTTATAAACACGACCAAAAAATTCAAGATGTCGAATATATCAAATAAAAAGCAACGCGAAAGAATTCAAGATCAGCAAACTAAACTTGATTCTAATGGACAAAAACTTAACAAAACTCACTAGAATAACAAATTAAATACTACGGCTAATTTTATTTTGTATGGCTTTTTCGTGTATAGGGAAAAAAATTAGATAACTGGATAAAGATCCTACCGAGTCAACGGAGCTCTGATACCACATGATGCGGGGTGCCCGATCTTCTCAACGTAGAACCTCTTGATAACTTGTGTACCCTGACGAACCACCAGTTGATCCCCCGCGCCAATGCACGGACTTGCAACTCTATGGAAAATTCGCCCAAACACACACTTGATTGGATCCTCGACCACCTGGCGAAGATCGTCGAACCCTCAATTCCCCAGCGGAAAAGCAAGAACGACCCCTTATTCTCAATACCCAATTCCCTCTGTTTTGGCTATAAGCACAACAGGAGAATCAAGCAAAAGCTTTGAAAATATATTAAACGTAGTCTGAGGTTACAATGGGGGTCTACTCCTCTATATATAGTGCCCCTACTCCTCCTCATGGCTGGCCAAGAGTCCCTACTCCTATTCTAATTAGGATTTGGAGTCCTACTCCAATTCCGACACATTCCAAAACAGAAAAGGAAACTCTGATTTTACAACCGTTATATTGTTTTGGTCATATCTTTTGATACAGGATGCATTTCGAAGTGAGGGAGGATCCGTTGGATCGGGCTTGAAGTTAGCTTTCCAACAAGCCCAAAACCACTCAAATCCGACTTCGTATGAGAAAGTTATGACCTTTTTACTCTGGACTGTCCTGCTGATTCCGAATCCGAATTTGAGGCTGATTCCGAATCCGAATTGAATTATGAGTTGATTCCGAATTTGAATTTGGTTGGGCTTGTGGAAGTTTCGAATTTGACTTGGATTCTTGGGCTTCTCTTCCCTTGCTTGTCTCCCACGAGCTTCTCCTCCATTGTGATGGCCTTTCTTCAAGAACAGCCTCATATCCTTCATCTCCGTACATTATTGAATCTTCCAATCTGAGCACAAGCAAAACACTAGTTTTAGATAGTATGGAATTCTCAACTAATTTAAAAGGAAATTCAGTGAACAGATTCACCTGTTGGATAAGCTTCTCTTGTTTTTCAACTCTCTTAGTAAGCTCATGTTGTTCCGAGGTATTTAATGAATTGAAAATATTATATGAAACAACATAGCTAAGGATGTCCGCATCACCTTTGGTCACACAATGAGTGTGTGTAAAGAAAATGAAATAATAGAGTTTCCTGAGCAGTGGAATGATCATTGATAGAACTTTTCTGATGTAGTACATGAGCGTGTGTACTAAGGATTCTGAGTTGTTCTTGAAAATTAGAGGTAATGTGATTGTGTGGGATCTATTTTGTGGCGCTTTGGGTGCCTTCAATCAAATTAATGTTGATTAGTAGAATGAGATGCCTAGAGTAATTGGAGGATTCAATGGAGTCTCTTCACAATGGTGTTAATGATGTATTTCAGTTTGAGCATAATTTGAGGATGTTCAATTAAAAGGTTTAAGCTCATGTGGTATGCGATGAATTCGAATTCCAAGGTTCAAGAGAAGTTTTACTCCTAAAAGAGAAACTGAGGAAAAGGATGTTTCCTCGGTTAGTGAAGCGTTTTCCTGATTTCGTTTGAGTTATGTGTTGTTGACTGTTGTTTTATGCAATCTGAGTTGGCATTGTGTTGGCATGTCTGATTCATTTTAATTCAGACAAACCAAAAGAAGTATTTGATTTGGGCATTCGAGTGGTTTCTTCTTTGGCTGTCGTTGTGTTCATTCGTAAATAGCGCCTATTTAGAAAATGGATTTGTTTTAGTGTTGAAATGTCAAATTTTGGGATTTAACCTTTTTGGTGGAGAGTTAGCATTGCGTGGATGCGATGAGGACTCTCTAGTTCCAGTTGGATTCTCTTGGTTTCTGAAAATTTCAGAAATTTAGAAGTTGGCATATCGCGTTGACCGTCACGGGTCCTTATGCGAAGTACGCATCGTTTGGTGTGCTCGAGTGTTAAGTGAGTAACTGAACAATTCCAAGCTTGGGATATCGTTATTTCATTCCAGTTGAGTTTCTTTCGGGAAGATCGGTGAGTAGATTCGGGGTCGAATCCTGTTTAAGGGGGTGGAATGTAATACCCCAAAAGTAAATCGCGTACTAGAAGAAGTTTAGAAGAAGGAGCTAATGGGAAAATCAATCGCTTTTTTCTTGGGGTTTTTCGTGTTTTTTAGCAACTTTGGACTCGGGCCTCGGCCAGTGGTGGCCCATGAGGGGCCGCCAAAGGAGGGTATCTTCCCTAAACCCTAAAACCCCTTCCCTTCCCCTTTTCCCCCACTTGGAGCCGCCACTCTCCTTTCCCCTGCGCCACCTTCTCCTTCCCCCCTGCGCCATATTTGTTCTTCAGATTTGGGTAAGTTCCGTACATTTTCTGATCTATCCACATTTTAGAAAGTTGTAGCCCTTGATCTTAGCTTTTCTTTTGGCACCGAGATCATCTGATTTGGAGTTACGGTTTAGGAGATATGTCCGTTTTGTGCGCCCGTCGAGAGTCGACGGATTTAGCGGTTTTCTTGTCAGGCCATTATGAATTGTTTAGAGGCCGAATCAGAAAGGCCACCGCAAATGAATATTGTAGAGAATTCAGTAATATTTCCAAGTTGATAAAGAACACGATTTTTAGAGTTGGCAATCAAAAGTTATGTAATTTTTACCGTCGCTGTGTTCTGACTGTTAGATTGAAAGGACAGAGAACTTCATCTGTACATTATGGATAATAGAATGCCGAATAAGGAGTCTTTCCCAACTAGGTTATTGTAGCCTGTTTAATAATCTTTCCAAATTGATAAAGATCATCTCAGTTGGATCTGTAGAGTGAAAGTTATGCCGTATTCTGGACAGATGTCTGTCAGTTGTTTTCAACGGTTGTTTAGACCACTGGTTTGGCCGAATCAAAGAACCCTACCAACTAGAGTTTCGTAGCCTGTTACGTTAAGAGTATTTGAGCACTAGTTTCAAGTCATTCGAGTTACAAATATTTAATTACGCTTTTCTCGTCATCTTGATCGAAGGGCGATATTGGTTGATTAGTTAATTCGTCATTTTGAGTTTTTGGTTATGTTGATTAGATAGAGGTTATGGTAAAACGCTTGTAGCCACGTCATGTCTTGTTATTCTTATTTCAATAAATATTTGTGTAGGCGGTGGGGGTGGAGTGGAGAAATTAGTCGTTGCCTCCTAACTCGTCACAGCGCGGAAGGCAAGTACATGGTAGAGTGGTGAACAATGGGTTGTTCACCATGATCATTGATGTTACTTATCATGCTATTTATTATACTTTCGTTCAACTTATTCTTATACATGATATTGATGACTTTGATTTTGTTTATCGCTATCTTATGGCACCTTGCTTCCACTGTTATTTTAAGACTCTTTAGTTGTCATTTGGCCGGTCGGCCCCTTTTGTAATAACTCTCTGTTATGTATGTCTTTTGAATTGTTTAGTTGTGCTTTGGATTCTATGTGTTGAATGGAGTTGATGCATAATTTTTGTATGGGCTATGTGTACTGCACTTCTGGGAAGTACATATACGCCGAGAGCCATGATATTTGATTTGTAATGCTAGAATCATCTTAATAGTTAAGTATTACAAGTTAAATACCCCGGGTTCTCACAAGGGCATTGATGTAATTTACATATTATCGGGAATCTTTGAGATGGAGAATTTTGTGACGCGCACTTGGAGATGGTTTAGTGCTAGATAAACTGGGTGCGTTGTGTCATGTAGAACCGAGGGCTTTGATTTTCTAATAGCTACTTTGTAATGTGTGCTGAGTGATGTGTTATAATTATAGAGATGTATTCTAGGCAAGGGGTAGAGTTATTTGAGCCCTAAGTGGATATGATTGAGTGGAGAGAATTAATCTTAACCCTTGAGGTGATCCAAGGGTTGAGGTTGCTCTCATAGGGCTATAAAATAGAGGGGTAGAGGTATGCCTCTACCACTAAGTCTTGCAGAAAGATTTATGATTTTCCTTATGCTCCTTTGAGCTTTGCCCACCAAGAAGTGTGGCTTTGTAATCCATCCTCTCAAAGCAATGAAAGTTCCAAGTTCTTACATGTTCTGAAATTTATTTAATTTCTTGCAATTTCTAGATTTTCTTTGTTGCAACTTGAGCTTCATTTACTTGCTACAGTTCTATTGGATCTAGGATGAATAAGAGGTGGAGGAGTTCATAAAGAACATGTCCCAACCCAGCAAGATCCATTAGAACTCATTCTTGCTCAAGTGATGTTTGCATAACCGTGTTCTTGAGCTGAAATTGTTGTTTCTAGTGCAGCTTGGACTATTTGCATGAAAGGTTGAGACTTTGGGTATATCCTTACAATTCCTTTTGGAATAATAGCCCTAAGATCATTTCCTAGCCATGGTTCAAGTTTCATCAATTTTGAGCGAGTAGATTTTGAGTTCTTACGGTTTCTTCACGACCAAGTTCCTGAAATTTGAGATTTTGATGCAACGTGGTCTTGAAGCAAGAAAGATATTTTCATCAGGCATTACTTTGCAATTACTTTTGGAATCATAACATTGAGTACCTCATCTTTCTATGGTTAGATTTTCATCAATTTTGAGTAAGTAGACTTTGGGTTCTTGAGGTTTCTTCACGGCAAAGTTTATGAAATTCTAGATTTTGATGCAACGTGATCTTGAAGCAAGAAAGGTATTTCCATTGGGCATTACTTTGAAATTCCTTATGGAATCATGATCCTAAGGACCTTATATTACTATGGTTAAAGTTTCATCACGTTTGAGTAAGTAGACTTTGAGTTCTTAAGGTTTCTTCATGGCCAAGTTTTTGGAATTCCAGATTTTGGTGCAGCGTAATCTTGAAGCAAGAAAGGTCTCTTCATTGGGCATTACTGTAACATCCCAAAACATGGTTTGTATTTCAAATGTATAAAAATATGGAGAAATTAAAACTTTTGTTGCATCATATTGTTAATTGAATTTTTTGAAAATTCTTTCAATAGGAATTGTGATTTCAAAAAATTATTGCTTTATTTGGTAAGAAGCAAAACCATTTGAAACTTTCTAATCAAATCTTGTGACTATCCTCTGGAATTATTTTCCTAGGTTCTAGAACATATGTATAACTCCTCTGAAAAATTTCATAATTTTTAGATTTTAGTTGCTATTTTAAAAGGGCAAGTCAAACCAGTTAAATCTTTGGTCAAACCCTGGGGCTGAACCCTACAACATTTTTGTAGAAAAATTTACTACTTGAAAAAAAACTCTAGAAATATTTCACAAGGGTAATTAGAGAGTCAGGAAGCTTCCATAAAAATTTGGGAATTTTTAGAGCTAATCTTCTAGGTCAGCAAAATCCCTAATCATATCAGTCTCACTTTTCCAAAAATCAGCCTTTTGCTATTGGGCCGACCGAGCCAATTTGACTCGGCCGAACCCAACAGCTCAGCCGCACCGCACCTTAGCCCTTCACCTGGATCCGCCCGATTTGGAGCTCAACGGCCTGGATTGAGTGGACGATCGGACCGGCCGATCGCCCCATTCACTTGAACCGTCCGTTGGAGATCAACGGCCGATTGAGTGGCCGTCGGACCGGCCGTCGCCCCATTCTCTTGAGCCGTCCGATCCGATCGAACGCTCCCGATCACCGCCAACTTACTGTTTCGCCAAGTCACCGACAAGCTGGGCCCACGTCGCCAGGGTCTTCTTCTTCCTCGAGTCAGCGCGCTCAAGCTCAATGCACCACGTGCATTGCATCTTCGCGAACGTCCAAAGAACGTCGTTCCCACCGCCTCCACGACCAACCTCTAAGCATCGTCTCGACGCCTCCTATTCCTCCGTCCTCGCTCCCGCCAAAACCGATCAGATGCCTCGCTCTCAACTCACTTCTCCTCTCGGTGGCGGGGAGGAAGCTCACGAGCATTTCTCTCGTAAGTTTCCACCCACGATGTCCCTCGGCTCTCATTTTCCATGGCCTCCCATTTTCGCCAATGGGCTACTGTCAATGCTTGTAGGATCCAAGGCAATCTCGTGCTCCCGCTTATGTCAGGAGCGCTCGAGCTACGCCTTAGGCCATCGTCAACTCCGGTGAGAATTTTCTCTCGGTTAATTCGTCATCCGTGCCCTTGAGTATTCTCATGATATACCCTCGACCAACTTGGTCGATGCATCACTGAGGACATACGAATTTGGAGTTTCCCAATTCTCGGTGACAACGCCGATCCCACCCAATTGTCAATCGGTGAGTCCATTGTCGATGCCCTTGGTTTACACCGTGTACACCACCTCCAAGCTCTCTCTCGCCAGTTTCGGTTGTGTTGCCTGTGGTGACCCCGTCGTAGGCCGCACCGCCGCCGTCGCCTTCTTCAACACCGGTGGAGCTCCAAAGAACGCCCAAGCTTCCCGAGCACCCTTCTCCACTTAGGTAACCTCCTAATAGCCCCTAGGACCTTGGCACCCGCTACGTAACCTTGCGGAGCTTTTGCTACGTTTGCTCGGTCGCCGTTTTGACCGCCGCCAAAGATCGACTAGCCGCTGCTCGGGCCACCAAAGTGCGTGAGTGCTCTCATCGGTGCGCAATACTATTGCGCTTTGTGCGTCTCCCTCATATCGCCGCTTAGACTACCGTCTTGCGAGCCACGCAAAGCGAGCGAGAGAGTCGCTGCCATTTTGTCAAAGAACCGAAAGCTACTATAGCCAGTCATTAAGACTAATTCAGTGTTAGCAATTAATGGCGAGATCACTGTCGGAGATCCTGGGGTTAGCGCATTAAAGGCTTTGAGTTGGTCTATGACATGTGGGCTCGATGAATAGTAACCCTATTGGTTTGATATCTATGACATGTGGGGCCAGACTTTAAGTGGGATTGTCCACTGGTCGTGGACCGATGAACCCAGCTGCGGGCATCGGTTCATGCATTGCTTCCATGAGCCATCCCTATGGCAAGTGGGGTCCATTGTCGTATGAAGAACAGAAAATCAAAATTAGAAAACGCACTATTCTTGGACCCCACCGTCAGTCGCCGTGGCTAGCTTGGGTTTCGGTGCAAAAAGTATTAAGGATTCATTTTAATCCCGAAAGGATTTATTTGTTAACTAAAAAATACTATTAACTTCAAAAATGCATAACTAATTTATTTTAACCCCAAAAACAGTGAAACCACTTTTGGTTTTTTTTTCATTTTTAATTAGCTTTATTATAAAATAGGTTTTAACCTTGTTACTATCGCAGAAAACATATTTTGTGGAGAGTGCTCCAAAATTGAATTATAAATACATTATAAATTGCTAATAACTTTGAAAATTCATAACTTATTCATAAAAACTCCAAATAAGGTGAACCAAATTATTTTGGTCATATAATAATGTTCTATATCCATTTTTGTAATCCTCATGTCCACCACTACTCCAAAAAATTTCGCGAAAAGTTTTAGATGATGTGAACAGTGACCGATTCTATTTTATCTGGATTTTCTGGAAAACTGACTTTCAAACTGTCATAACTTGTCCATAGGGCATCCAAATCAATTGATTCTTGTTGATAAATTGACATAAAATCATGATCTACCTTCTGTGAAATTTTCATGATTTTTGGATGACTTTGAATTTTTTGGTCTTTTCGGTATTATTAGTTCTTATTGTACTTTTGACTTCTTTCGTTAGGTTCCGACGCGCACATTGCTAACGAGAGTGATCCTCAGCAACTTAATGAGCAACTTTAGCAAGGCAAGCAGTTTGATCATGTTAATCCCAGTATTTTCAAGTCTAATATATTGATTTCAACTTGTATGTATGTATTGCTATTTTGTTGTTAAATTATGGTTTGATTAGTTGATCCTATCGTTGCATACCCTGTAGGTAAATGATTACTCGCTACTACCTGAGCCTAGGTTATTTGCTGTGATTAGAGTTCATTGGATGTGCTCTTGTCACTTAGTAGATTACGAGTTACCATGCTTAGACATGCTTAGCTGTCGGTAGTTTTGGGCGGTCATCGACTTAGTCGATGATATTGATCACACAAATTTTATTATTACTCCATTATGCCCAGCACTTTGTGCTTTGTTAATTTTGTAAAGTCAAAAACTGAAAATAAAACTGTTTCAACTTGGGCACAATGGATGTTGGTGTGATCTGTTGGGTGTGAATGGAATGGTGCCTAAGTCCCCCAAGGACCGAGTTACTTGTGTCACTAAGCCAAGCGTTTTTGCGTGGTAACCACACGAGAGGGATATGTGACCTCTCTTGACTTAGTACTTTGCCGTGTGTTAGCTCCGAGTCGCAGGAGGTGGGTTGTGTGTGTTGTGTGAAAAAAAGAAATTGGGTTTTGTTGTTGGGTTTGCGGTGGTGGAGTTCCGGGTAGGTTCTCCACCTCGAGGGGCATCGTAGTTGTCCAAGGCTTTACCCGTGAGGGATAGTTGACTGAGGCTTTACGATGACTCCGACACAACGTATGGGTTTCTATCCATACGGGCGACTCGTAGTTAATACATAATATTGGAAATGTCTCGTAGGGTTTAGCTGTGCCGGCATACCTAAGGAAGTGTGCTTCATAGCTTGGCAAAAAGGCGGTCTGGCGTGTGGGTACATTGGTACACCCCTGCAGGATTAAAACTATTCGAATAGCCTAGTCCTAGGTTATGGACATGCTTGGTAAGGTCGTGTAAGAATTAGACTACAACTTTTAATTCAAACTTGACATGGGTTGTATGAATGGGTAATTCATACTATTGTTGTGGTGACTATTGGGTTAGTCACTTCCAGGATGTTGTTGTCATCTATTTATTGTTATTATGTTGTTATTTACTGTTATTTGAACAATAAAAACAGATTGTAAACTTGCTTTTAAATGTACTACATTATTGTAAATAAAGATTGCTTTGTACTGAGAATGAAACATACAACCTCCACTTAAATAAGCTTGCATTTAGCTATGTATAGGTTTGTTACTCTACACGTAAGTCTTGCAGAGTACAATTTTTGTACTCATTTGCTTTGCTTAACTATTTGTTGCGGAGGAGGAAGGTGAGCCCCAAGGGCCTCACTTTTGTGAGATGTGCTGCGGGTTTGACGACTAGCTTGGCGGTCCGGTTGGTTGCTTTGTGGGTAAAGGCACACTGATTGGCTCTTTTGTTTATCACCATCTTATGGCATTTCGCTTCCGCTGTCTAATTAGTTAATTGTATGACTTTTGACCGGTCGGCCTCCCTTTTATAATAACTCTACTATGTATGTCTTTTGAATTGTAAGTGTTGCTTTGGTTCTATGTCTTGAATGGAATTGATGCATGAATTTTGTAAAGAGGTGTGTATACTGCATTTCTGGGAAGTATACATATATCGAAGACACGGGTTATTTTGTTTGTGATGCTATGGTCAATTGGTGACTAAGCATTACAAGCTTAATAAACCGGAGTCCTCACAATTACTTTATGATTCCTTTTGGAATCATGACCCTGAGGAGCTCATCTTGCTATGGTTGAATTTTCATCAATTTTGGTTAAATTTATCATGAGTTCCTAAGGTTTCTTAGCAGCCAAGTTTCTTAAATTCTTATTATGATCTTTCTATTCTTGGTATATTCTTGGTGTAGTTCTTGAACCTAGTGTTTTCCTCACAGCACTAGAGCTCAAGAGAAGAAATACTTTATTGAGAGAAATTTAATTTGCGCCTATTCACCCCCACTCTAGTCGCCAAAACCGATCCTTCAATTGGTAATAGTTGTTGAGGTTCGCGAAGTCAAGTTTTGAGTTTCACCTAGGTTGCATGGGATGTTATGATGCATGTTTTCACTAATGATGGTCAAATGCGCGGCGCTTGTGCCAAGGAAACGATTTCTTCGTCTTTGTTGACCGAAGGTTGACTTGATGGCTTGAATAATCATCGACGCGGGATCGAGAGCAAGCTTGAAGAGCTTGGCATTTCAGAATGATCATAGAGGTCGAAGAGATCATCGGGGATCAAGTCTAGTCATAAAGATGGAGTCTTCATGAATATGGTGCAGGATGGGTCCATGCGGGGACTTAGGGTGACTTGGCAGCATCCAAGCGAGGCGTTTCGAGGGTGTTCGGAGCTCAAGACACAAGGCGTGGACATGACAAGTCGACAAGGAGCAAAGCTCATCAAGGTGGAGTAGCGTGGTAGTTCTAGGTGGCTTATGTTGACCAAAGTCAATATAAGGGCATTGATGCAATTGGCATATTATCAGGAATCTTCGAGATGGAGAATTTTGCAACGCACTCTTGGAGATGGTTTAGTGCTAGATAAACGGGGTGCGTTGTGTTATGTAGAGCCGAGGGCTCAGATTTTGTAATAGCCGCTTTGTAATGTGTGCTAAGTGATGTGTTGTAATTGTAGCTAGCCTAGAGAGGTATTCTAGGTAAGGTGTGGTACTACCGCAACCCGGTCGGACCGAAGTTTAGTTGGCGGTACGTGTTTTCCAGAGAGACACCATCTGAGCATGTTTTGCTCTCCTGGAAAGCGGTAGTACCGAGGTTCATTTGGCGGAACTACCGCATTGCGTTATCACCGCAACTCGGCATAACCAATTTATGACGCAGTACGTTATTTCCAGTAAGGACCGTTTTTCGGACCTCAAAGGAAGTAGTAGTACCGCCCTTGTGTTTCGGAACTACCGACGAGCGGAACTACCGCATGTGTAACGGCGGTAGTTCCGCGCCACATTTCCAACGACTATTTCAGAGGTATTTTATAGTTGTTACTGTGTGTCAAAGGAAGTGTGGTAGTGCCGGCTGATGAACGGCGGTACTACCGCTCGTGCTGATTTTTTCAGAATCTTTTCTCCAACGGCTAGTTTTTATCTTGTGAGCTATAAATATCCACCTTGGCCAGTTGTGGAGAAGGTTGCTATTGCCATTACCCATTCCTTGAGCAAATAGCAAGCCCTCTCCTCTCTTAGGTGCATGTGTTGCACCTAGTGAGCTTAGAGAGCAAACCCTAAGTGCATGTATTGCATTAGGTAGTGGATTGTGTATCCACTTGAGCTTAGATACTTGATTTGTTCAAGTGAGCCTCTTCAACTTGTTACTCTTGGTGTTTGCACACCTAGACGACTTGGAGGAGTTGCGTTGGTGATCTTCTTAAGAAAGGTTGTGAAAAGGCCCAAGCGGTTGTGAGTAGTTTAGTACTCGCTATCTTTGGAGTAGAGGAAGAGCAACCCCGAGTGGATCAAGGTGTTGGTTCGTGTTGGAGCCGGTCCAAGTGGTTGGAGTTACCTCGGATGTGTTGGCTTAATTCATGGAGTCTGGTCCAATTAGTTTGGGCTTACTCTCACGTGGATTAGGGGAGACCGGCAAGTCTCCGAACACCACAGTAAAATATCATTGTGTCCTTGTAGTTTGTTCATCTTGTGCTTTACTATTGCAATTTATATTTCTTGTATCAATTTGCTTAAATGTCTTTCTATGATTGCTATCATTATCAATAGTATTAAGTTGTTGGTGCACTTAGTAAAGACTAGTTGATTTAGGCTTTAATTGTGCAAAACCGTATTATTATTAGCTTCCGCATTAGAAATTGGTTTTAGCCAAAGAAGTTTTTGAAACCGCCTATTCACCCCTCTCTAGTCGGCCTCCTTGATCTGACAGCTGCGCCATTTATAAAGGGGGAAAAGGGGAAGCAAGGCACGGGGGAGGTGAATCCGGGCGACATGGCCAGCAGCAGTTGGCGCAGAGGGCAGCGACATGGGAGGGACATGGCCGGGGCAAGGGAGCAGGGAATGGGCGGCATGGGGGCGGCGTGGGAGTGGCAGGGGATGGGCGAGGGTGACAGAGGGATGGGCAGTGATGTGTGCACGACGTGCTGCTGCAGGGACGTGCACGGGAGGAGAGAAGGAAAGAAAAAGACTGCACGCAGTGGAAGATGATCAGGAAAAGGGTGGAGACAGAGAAGAAAGTGGAGAAAACAAATAAAATTTGAAAAAATAAAATAAATCTAAAAATTTAAAGAAAATTTAATAAAATACTTTGGATCCTGAATAGATCAAATAAAATACTTTTATATTTATTTGAAGTTTATTTTAACTATTTAAAAAGCTTTTCGCTTAAATTCAATGCACGCTTTAAAAATTCAATAAAATGCAAAAACTCCAAAAAGAAATCCCTTGCTTTTAAAATAAATAATTGAAATTAAATTTTATAATCAATAAAATGAATTTTTGGGAAGAACATAAAAGGAAATAATTTAAATTGAAGTCCAAGAAAATAGCACAAGAATTTTGAGAAAATCCAAGAAAACCCATAAATCATATAAAATAGTTTTTATTTAGTGAGAGTTTGATTTAATCACATTAAATTGTCTTTAATTTATAAAATTTCAAATTAATCTTTAACAATTCACGAAAAATCAACTAGTGATTTTTATTTTGAAAATTTCAAAAAGGCTCGAAAAATTGGGATGCTACAATCATCCCGAAACACCTCTGGCCATGCTCGTCGTCGTAGCCGCCTCCTTGTTGTCGCACATTCGCCTTACCAAAGCCCACGCACACCATATCTGATGCGATGGTGCTCCCCTTCCCCGTGGATGCCTCCCTCGGCCTCCAACCGCCGGCACTGCCCTCCACCTTTATCTTGCCGAAACACCTCAGGCTGCCCTACTTGTTGTCGCCACCTCCCGCAGTTATCCACGATGAGCTAGTCCCCGCCTCCCAGACCACCCCATCCTGTCCCCCACCGGCTACACCACCACAACATCGTACACAAGTACTATCTTGTGGATTCTGGATATCCAAACCATAAAGATTATCTAGCTCCCTATAAGAACCAGAGGTACCATGTAACTGAGTTCCAAAATGTTGGTAGACCTGTTGGACTGAAGGGGTGTTCACCCATTGTCGGGACCTAAAAATGCAATTCTGAACCCTTTGTGTATTCTAACTAGTTCAGGATCACGCTAGTGCACATAGTGTCAACATAGATGAATATCGATCCACACAAGATAATTAATAGAATAAACGACTAATTTGAATAGCAAATAATTGTTTTAACCTTATGGTCAAGTTTACATTTATTAAGCCACGCAGGGCTGACAGTAGATAAAATAGCATCAGCGGAACGAAAATAAACTCCAGCGGAATTCCATCAAATCACCACAGGCAACTGACTGGGATCAAGACCCTAACGATCGACACTGTAGTAGAACTCCTCCTCAAATGCAGGCGAAGACTCCTCCACTTCGGTTGATTGTTTGAAGCAAGTATGAGTACACAGCTGTACTCGCAAGTCATACCACAGAATGCAATTTATAAATGATGGTTTATTCCAACGGAATGGCTTCTATGGTTCTTTTGCAGAAATACAACATTTGCAATTGAATACAAATAATAGATTGAAAACATAATTCAAAACAAATAAAAAATAATAGTTTAGCATTTTTTCACAAAGGACACACATCCTAATCAAGTTATTCATACATCCATATGACTTAGATCACACAGCTACCTTCCCAAAGGTTTTATGAAAATCTACCCCTCAAGTGAAATCCCTGAGCATGTCCATGACCGCGAACGAGGCTATTCGAATAGATTGATTTAACACTCTGCAGAGGTTATACACTTTACCCACAAGATACAATCAGTGTAGCTAGCACTGACCATAACAAAACCTTTCAGAAACTTCATCTCAACATTGACACTCCCGATGTGCTTTACTATCGTCTAACAGATACACACAACGTTTGGTATGACACACACCGTTGGACAGGAATGCGGCGAACCGTCCTGCGATGTGATAAACACACCTCCAGCCCATCACACAGCTTAACCTACAACCTGAGTTGTCAATGGCAAGACTCCATAACCTACTAAGTTAGGCCCGTTCCATACCAGGCATGTGGTCGTATAGTAAGGCTAAGTTCAATGGTGCACAAAATTAAGTCCTTAATTGACCAAGGCAAGACTTCCAATTTCTAACTAAGTCACACAATTTATCATTCCGAGTACACAACTCCACCATATCACAAAAATCCACCACTTGCCTCAGTATAAATCTTTTCCCACCCTGTTATAAGTTCAACACATGCCATCACGAGAAATAGCACACAACACACACAGTTTCATCACATAGTTCTATAATTACTTAGTCAAGTTCATATTTGCAACTCACATGAAATGATGACTTGCAGTATGGCTAAGCAATATATTCGTATCTAACCAACCCACGTTGGTGCTACGATAATACCAACTAATAATGAACCAACCTAGGGTGACAAAAGATCATGGCATAACAATAGACAAGGTGGCAATAACAATTTGGATTAATAACTAAACCCGAAAATATTTAAATAAATACTTGAAATAGAATGCAATACATTAAAACAAAGAAAATTTGAAAACTGAGCGCAACATGATCAAAGGTATAACTTACCTTGGAATAGCTCTAGGTACTAATCTTGGTCTTGAGGCACTCCTTCTTCAAAAGTCCCCGAAGAATTCACGTATACTCGCAAACGAAACAAACAAACAAAATAAATAAATAACAGAGGCAAAACTAACTCCAAAAATTAAATAAAAATCATAAATAAATAGATCTTGAATTTATATAAATTTAAAAATTTGAATGGGCTTTGGAAGATTGAATTTAAACAAAATACCATAAATTAGAATTTCTAGAATTTCTGAACTATTTTCCTAAAGAAAAATCAGATTATTTGCAATCGCTGATGTCAGCAAAGAATTTTCCAGTAAAAGAATAAATAAAAGAAATTATGACATGTGGGGCCCACATGTCAGTCTCACGGCTCATGGTGGACTGAGTTCACCAAGCCGGTTGAACAGAGGCCGGTGGACCGTGCCACGCATGCGCTGAAGAAGCGGCCGCGTGGGCGACACGTAGGCTCGGTTGCTGATGCGGAAGCTGACGCAGACTCACCACGTGAGATCGACGGCGGCGGCGCTCAGGAACCGAGGGTTCCGGCAAACGGCGGTGAGTAGTACCGGCGGGTAGCTGGCGTTATTACGAACCCGTGACGTCCTTACCAACGATTGGGGATCACGGTAGCGACCGACGGTGAGCTTGAAGCGCGGAGGATATTCGGTTGTTGTCGGACGGGTGCTCCGGTGATGCTCTAGCGGCGGGGAGGGGCGCACGAGGTAGCCCGAGCAATGCTAATCATAGTGGTGCAGTCGGCGAGGCAAGGGCGGCGACGGCGGCGGCGCAATCGAAGAAAACCCGACGGCGGTGGCAAAACCTAATTTCGCAAATGCGGCGACGCTAGGCTCCCGAGTGGAAGAGGGTGGCGGTTCGGGATGCTGGGTCAAGGGCGAACCCTAGGGCGGCTTTTACAGGGCTTCAGCGTGCCGGATTTGGAAGATCCCAAATCGAGTCCGATTTGGTTACGAAACCAAAGTCCGGGATTCTAGGAGATAGAAGCCGATCCGATGTTTGATTCCAACCGGAACGGGTGCGGGAGAGATAGAGCTAATGATTGGTGTGGAAATCCCGGAAGTTTCGGTTGAAATTTGCCGTTGTCGGACGGAGCTTGGACTCTCGGCAATGGCGGATGTGGGCGAGCGCGCGTGAGGAAGGAGACGCTGTGGTGGGACCCACTCGTTAGTGAGGCGGCAAACAGTGCGAGGACCGAGACCGACAGTAGGCTCCACCGTGAAGGTGGCGAGCGAGGCTGTGAGCCGGACCTGTCACAGGCAGAGAGAAACTGTCATTGGTTACGAATCGAATAGTAGTTGGGTTTCAGCCCGCTACTATTCCAGGAAATTAAAATAGATTTTCATTTTTAATAAATACTAAAAATTGAAATAGCAATTAGAAAATAGCAAATAAACTCATAAAAATTCCAGAAAAAATCTAAAAATATATCCAAGCATATGGAATCCAAATAAAATAGTTTTGACAATTATTGATGTTGGGATTAACCCTATTAAATTATTTTAGCATGAAAGTCTATATTAAGCTTTTAAATAAAAATACTGATTTTTTTAATAGAAATTCAAATCATGTATTTTCCAACAAGTAATTATTCAAAAGATTTTTATAGCTCAGAAAATTGGGATGTTACACCCATCCCTTCAGAATGTCATTGATCGTACATTTGGTATTTGGAAGATGAAGTGGTGTATTGTTTTGAATGTGCGGTTACCATGAAGACAAGAAAAAAAAATTACCGTGGCAACGATGGCTTTTCACAATTTCATTCAAGACAGTGATTTACGTGATCAAGATTTCGCTAGCCTAGAGTGGGATGAAGATTATGTTCATAGGGATATGTCTAACAATCTCAATGCACATGATGTTGCTGCTGCTATGGATGATGTTGACATAGACAAAATGTGACACTATTGCTGCGGCTTTGGTAACATAAGGATAGTTTAATTACATAGTAGTGTTTTGGGTAGATTTGATATGAACGGATATGTGAAAGTTCATGTGGATATCATGGGGATATGCCCCAGATCTTAGGATGATGTGACAATTGGCAATGGCGTTAACGGTTTGTCGTTTCACGGGTTTTCGACAAAGTTTCAGATATGTTCAGCATTCGGACAAAGGCAATCCGACCGCCATAAGATGGCGGTCCGACCGTCCCAAATCGGTCGACCGCCGGTTGGCGGCCGACCGCCCCGAGGGGCGGCCTCGACTGCTTCGACTTGTTCATCGGCCAACTTCGTGGCGATGATGTTTTGTTAGGTCAAAGTCATGGGTTTCAGTGCATATGTGTTGCATGATGCATGTTTTGACTAACGTGGGTCAAGTTGTGAAGAACTTGTTCCGGATTCGATTTGCTTGTTTATTGTTGTGCAAAGTTGCTTGGTGATCAACGACGGTCAACGGCGAGGATGATCGGACTAGGCTTGGAGAGCCGAGGTCCGTAACGATCGACGATGCGGGTGAGGTCAATGAACTCAAGTGTGGTGCGAATAGATAAGGATGACCGAACAGGCGGCCGGCGGCGACCGGTTGGATCAAGCGGCGCGGGGTGCCTGCAAGTGCCATGGTGGTTACGGTGGAGCGGATGGGAGAGACTTGCCGACATGTTGAGAGCCGTTGATCAACCTACACGTGGCGAAGCATGGGAGGTGCTTCACAAAGATGGGACTCGGTCTTTGCAAAAGATCGAGAAGGGTATTTTGTTAATTATACCAAATACCGCCTTGGTGACTTTTTGACGACTCATGCAAGATGGCGGAGAAGCGGAGTAGGTCAAGAGGAGATGAAGACGACGCTCGAGATGCGTGCGTGTGTGACCCATTTGTTTTGGGCCTTAACGGGAGCCCATTAGGGTTACTCTTCTAGAAGGTTTAAGTCTCCATTATAAATAGAGGAGGGAGGTGGCTGCACCCCCTTAACCCTTTCATGCTTGAAACCCTAGTTTTGGCTTAGGTGCTTAGGGAAGTTTTAGTGGAGGTTAGGGTTCTAGAGAGAGAGATGTTTTGATCTTGTGTCCATGCGATCTGTATGAGTGGTCAGAATCGATACATTATCAAATCAATCCAAAGAAGAGTTCTCTTCAAGATGAGTTCATTTGCCCTTCTTCTCTCTATTTGGTGATTTTGAGTCTTTCTTTGATTCGCATGTTTTGATTGATTTCTTCTCATGATCTAGCTTGTCGTGACATGTGGGAACACATCTAAGATCATCTTGATCATCAATCACCCACGAGCAAGTTTTTGGATCTAGTTTTCGCTTTGACTCGGTTTTGAACCATCCTCTCTCAAACTGAAAAGGTCATAACTTTTCCATGGATCTTCACGATCTTCGATTGGAATAGGTTCCCGACATCCTAGAGAAGGTGTGTTCCAAGTTTCATGAAGTTTGGAGTTGTAGATCAAAAGTTAGACCTATTTGCAACTTCGTTTTTGGGTGATTTCACTGCTCATCGGGCCGAGGTCGACCGCCTAGCTAGAGGTCTGACCGCCTTGAGAGGTCGGACCGCCATGAGTAGAGGTCGGACCGCCTTGAGAGAGTCGACCGCCTACACTTAGGAAATTAAGTTTCGTTGTTTTTTGTTGTTTTGCTTCGGGTTTTGATGGGATTCAATCCTAGTCTTCCACAGATTGGTATATCGATCTTCATAGCTTCTATAGCTATTGGAGTGAAATTTGTGTTGAATCTAATCGTGGTTGAAAAAGTGAGCGTGCTCTATTCACCCCCTCTCTAGTCGCCTTTCGGTCCAACAGTGGTATCGAGCCTGTTAGTTCAATCTTGATCTTAACAGGTCACCGAACTTGGCGATGGATAAGTACTCGACAAAGCCGCATGTCTTCAATGGGCTCGACTATGCCTATTGGAAGAATCGCATGCAGTCTTCCTTGAGAGCGAAGGACAAGCTATATGGGAGGTTGTTCGAGCTCATTGCTTTTGCTCGAGATTACCACGCAAGCTTCGGCAATACTTTTGGCTAACAACAACAAGGCAAAGAATCTCCTATATGCCGGGCTTGGTAGACAAGAGTATGACAGATTTGCAATCTTACGATCAAGACATGAAATTTGGCACACCCCGAAACTTACCATGAGGGATCGTCCCAGATTAAACAAGTGCGCCAGACGGTCTATAAGCGAGAGTACAACAAATTCGAGATGCGTCTGGCGAGAGCATCGATGACGTTTTACTCGCTTCAACAAGGTTGTCAATCGATGAAAGTCGTTGACATTGAGTACTCTCAACTGAGAATGCCACTCACCTCTTGGCCGCAATCAACACCAAGGAGTGGGAGATGAAGGCTACCGCCATAGAGGAGAACGCCGATCTCTACTCTCACCTTGGAGCTGCTTTATAGTAAGCTCAAGACTCATGAGATCAAGAGAGGTAGTCTTCCTAAGAAGGACAAAGATGGCTTTGGAAGCCGATCCTCTTTCAAGAGCTTCGATGGTTTTTCCGAGTCCTCTTGGGTTTTTCTCTTGCTGCTTATCCACAATTCGTGAAGAGGATTTTGAGAGTCTTCTGAGCCCGAGCTAGCCCTCATAGTCAAGAAAGTCACACTGGCTTACAACAATGTGAGAAACAAAAGAGAGGTGGCCCCTGTGACTTGCTACGAGTGTGGTGAGCTTTACCATATTCGCTAATCGCCCCAAGTCAAGGGTAAGGGTAACCATAAGGAGGGAAAGCCACTTGAAGAAGCCTCAAGGAACAAATCAAGGTTTGATGTCGCTAAGCCGATGAAGGTCGCCACCGGTCCTTGCCGCTTTTGGAGATCAATCCTTGAGCGATGTGGACTCGGGAGCGAGGAGGACAAGGAGGAGGAGGAGCCACCTCAAGACAAGAAAGGGAAGACCAAGGACTTCACCGGCATGTGCTTCATGGCTGACTCCGTCGACGTCGATGATGATGATGAGGTATCCCTATCTTATGATGTCCTTTACGCTAGATGCGAGAACATGTATGAGCAATTGCTTAGTCAGGATAAGGCTTTAAAGTTCATCATGGTTAAGAACAAGGATCTAGAGTCACAAGTTGAAAATTTGACATTAGAACTTGTTAATGCTAAGAGTCTAGACATTGATGAATGTTCATCTTGCCATACTTTGCACTCCGAACTGTCTAAATCGCAACTCGCTCTTAATATCGCTTGCATCAACTTGAAAATGCTAGAACCGAGCTAGTTGAGGTCAAATCGCCCCTGTCTTAAATGCTTAGAGTCTAGCAAGTTGGATGTTTCTGAACCAGTAGAGTCTCGCTCTTGCTCTCGTTGCTTAAAACATGAATGTGAAATTAAAGATATTTTAAAAGCAGCTAGAGAGAAATATGCCAAGCTTAAGGACAGATAATTTCGCTACTTGTACTTTATGTCCTGCTCTTAAGCTTGAAATTGCTAATTGTAAGGAGAGGCTTGCAAAGGCTAATAAACCTAAAATTTGTCAATCATGTGTTGATCTTAGAAAGATAATGTTTATCTAGAGAACACACCGCAAAAATTCTCTAGTGGAGAAAAACAATTAAACATGATTCTTGACAAGTCTAGAACTCCTTCTAAGAAGCAAGGTTTAGGATACAACTCGCCTGTAACAAATCCAAGACTAAGGTCATTCGTGTCTTAGAAAATGGCTTAGTTGAATTCAAAACCCAACTCGCGAAAATTGCTTTCAAACTCGCAGGTTTTGTCCAACCTTCTTTGAGTCAAAGGTGCTTCTCCCCCTGGTACAAAATACCATTGCACCTATTGTAGAAGAGTGGACATTTAGTTGAGTTCTCACATGAGGTTGAAAAATGCTAATCATGCCGTAATTTTATTTCATCAACCTAGAGCTTGTGTGAAACATGGTCATGTAAAGAAAAGAAACTGGTCTAGGATACACTACACATGCTTATCATCATCATGTTCCTGCACGTAATGCATCTCATGTGTTTGTAACCATTGCTCATGATAGGACTTCAACTAGGATCAAGGACACTCATTCGCTTTGCATACTATTGCAGACATGTGTCTCAAGATCGGGTTCCCAAGTCTATTTTAACTAACCCGATGATTGAGACACATCGATCTTTTGTGCCTTGATTTTCGTGGATCGTCGCGGAAGGAGGAAGAACACGTGGCTCGCCGACTCACTGCTCACGCCACATGACCGAGACTCAAGATGGTTCACTTCCTTCACGCGGGCGACGGTGATGACTTCATCACCTTGGAGATGATTCATAAGGGCGGATCAAGGAACTGGATCGATCGTGGTGAACGATGTGTTCATTCTCAAGGATGTCGCTCTTGTGTCCAAGCTAAGGTACAATCTTCCTTTCGCCTCACGACTTCTCGATGATGGCTATGAGACTAGATTTAAGAAGAACGCTTGTCGGTGCTTGATTCTTTTGGTGAGCTCATTTTTGGAATTTCTAGAGTTGGTAGAATATTTGAGCCGATTTTTTCAATCTCTTGCCGGATCTCTCAAATGTTTAGTTGCATCTTCTTCGATATCCGGCTTTGCACCGACGCTGGGGCACATTGGTTTTGATCATCCGACACGAGTTAGCGGCCTTGATCTCATGAGAGGCTTGCCTAAACTCAAAGTCACAAAGATGTCAGATGTGCTCCTCGTAGGCATGGCAAGCAAGTTGCCGCCACACCCTTCATTGACTATGGTCATGACCGACGGACCGGGACAGCTTGCTTCATATGGATACCGCTGGTCCCGCTAGGGTTCTCGCCGGTGGCAATTGGTACATTCTTGTCATAGTCGATGATTTTTCGAGATATTCTTGGGTGTTCTTTCTTGCTTCAAGGATGAGGTCTTTGATCATTATCATGATCTTGTTCTTCGCTTGGCTTCAACTTCCCGGTGCCTTGAGAGCAATCCGCAGTGACAATGGCACGGAGTTCAAGAATGCCTCGCTTGCCTCTTTTGTGCCGAGCGCGATTGAGCATCGCTTCTCTTCTCCACACGCCCTCAACAAAATGGCGCTGTGGAAAGGAAGAACAGACCTTAGTCTCGATGGCTAGGACGATGCTAGATGAGTATAGCACACCGAGGAGGTTTTGGGTCAAACTATTGCTACAACTTGCCATATTTCAAATCGTGTCTTTCTCGAGACCGCCTTTGGGCAAGACTTCTTATGAGCTTCGCTTGGCGTAAAACCTCGCCGCACTTTCGAGTCTTGGATCAAGTGTTTTATTCTCAAGACAGGAACCTAGATAAATTTGAATCAAGAACTTGTGATGGTTTATTTCTAGGTTATCCCGCCATTCGAGGGGTTTTCGGTTTTTAATGTTGAAACTAACATTGTCCAGAGACATGCAATGTCACTTTTGATGAGACTAGCCCCGCAGCCTAGATCCGATGTTTCGTGACTTACAGTGACAGAGAGCATATTTGTTGAGGAAGATGAGGATGAAATTGATGATGCTCCTCCACTTGCCGCTAATACTCCGATTCCAGCCCGTAACTCGCCACGATCGCTTCACCTCCAATTGAGGCTCCTCGCCGATCTTCTTCATCAAGAAGATCATGAGGTTGAGGAGATACTATCTCCCCAGCGCGCCTTTGCACATCCGTAGCAAAGACCTTCTGGATCGATGATTGGTAGTCTCCATGAGCGAGTCACTCGCCTGTATCATGATCCGAGTCTTTTCTCTCACTGCATTTGTAGCGCCTTTTGAACCCAAAGATATATCACATGCTTTATCCGATGCTAGTTGGGTCAATGCCATGCATGAGGAGTTAGAAAACTTTGAAAGAAATAAAGTCCGAACCTTGTAGAACCTCCTAGTGGTCATAATGTAATTGGTACCCGCTGGGTGTTTAAAATAAACAAAATGAGGATGGTTCTGTGGTTAGAAACAAGGCTAGGTTGGTAGCTCGTGGTTTTAGTCGGAGTTGAGGGGTTAGATTTTGATGAGACCTTCGCCTGTTGCTAGATTAGAAGCCATTCAGATCTTGCTTGCATTCGCGTGATCTAAAGGTTTTAGGTTGCATCAAATGGATGTTAAGAGTGCTTTTCAATGGTTTTATAGAGGAGGAAGTGTATGTTAGGCAACCCCGGCTTTGAGGATCCCAAGCACCTCGATCGTGTCTTTAAGCTATCCAAAGCCTTGTATGGTCTTAAGCAAGCCCCTAGAGCTCGGTATGATAGACTTAAGACCTTTCGCTTAAGAGTGATTTTAAATGGGACAAGTTGATAAGACTCTATTCATTCTTAGGCATGGCAATGACTTTCGCTTGTTCAGATTTACGCTGATGATATTATCTTTGGTGGTTCCTCTCATGCTCTTGTTTCAGCTTTTCCGAGACCATGTCCAGGAATTTGAGATGAGTATGATGGGCGAGCTCAACTACTTTGGGCCGCAAATCAAGCAATGCAAGGAAGGGATCTTCATCCATCAAACGGCACACCAAGGATCTTCTCAAGCCGCTTTGATATGGGTGATCGCAAGGCGATCGCCACTCCCATGGCGACTTCGACCGCTGGATCCAGATGAGGAAGGGGAAGCCGTGGATCAACGCGAGTACCGCAAAGATGATCGGCTCCTCCTCGCACTGACGGCCTCAAGACCGACATCCACTTCATGGTCCGCCTCTCGCGAGGTTTCAGCGCCACCGAGGACTTCACATCGCCAAGCCGTTAAGCGATCTTCGTATTTACATTCTACTCTCCAAGATGGCATTTGGTATTCTTGCTCTTCTTCACCGCCCATTCGGGGTTTTCGATTTCGATTTTGCGGGTCAGAGGCTAGATAGGAAGAGCACTTCTCGGTACATGTCATTTCTTAGGCACGCCTCTTGTCTCTTGGTCTTCTAGGAGCGATCTTCCTGTTGCACGATCCATCTTTGAAAGTTAATATGTAGCCGCTAGTCAGAGTCGATTTTGTGGATGGTGTCCACTCTAAGGACTTTGGGTTAAATTTTGCTAGTGTTCCTCTTTTTCGTGATAACACTTCGCTATTAACATTGCTAAAACCCTGCGGCAACACTCTAGGACCAAGCACATAGACATTCGCTATCACTTCCTTAGAGACCATGTCGAGAAGGGTGATATTGTGCTGCATTTTGTGGAGTCCGAGGCTCAATTGGCTGATATCCTCACCAAACCTTTAGACCCAACTAGGTTTGCCACCTTGAGAAGCGAGTTAGGGGTAATTTATCCCTATGGGTTGGTTTGAGGGGGAGTTCGATCTTTTCTGATCTTACCTTGTTCTTTTGATCTCTTATTGTTCTTTTTCTGAACTTTTTGATCTTTCTGAACTTTTTAGGTTGTTAGGCTTTTATTGCATCTCATTGTATCATATTGCATTCATATGAAAAATACAACAAGTGGTATGAAAAATTCAAAAAGATGCATTGTAATATAAGTTTTTCTGCTTATCTTTTAAAATTGATGAAGCTTTGCCTATTACCCTTTGGAGCTTTAGTATTTCAATTCTTGCTCAATGCCATGTCTAGTTCTTTGACTTGCTAGAATTATCATGCTTTTACATGTGTAGTTAAGTCTTTACTATATGAGCTAGAACTTTAAAACAACTCGAACTAAGAAATTGCAATTTGTGGATGTTTTAGCGAGTTGCGCAATTAGTGCTCCTCTTGTGACATTGGCCTTGTCAGAATTGTCTTGTTAGCTCTTTGATCTAAAATTGACCATTACTTGAGCTTTTGTGTTCTTGAGATTCTAAAACTGCTCTTGTGAAAAATGAAAAATCAAGATTGTCTTATGATTAAAATGTGCCAAACTACTCTTACGAGACTACTTGTCAAATGACATGAACTTGGAGATAGTTTGATGATCCAGGCGATCTCATGGGGATTGTTTGTCAGAAATGACATGAACCTCAAGATTTGTCGCCCTGGTAGAAGCTTAGAAAGAGTTTGTGGATGGCTCCTAGTCCAGGATCTTCTTTACTAAGATATACCTTTAATCAACTTCGGTCAAGCTTAGGATGAGTTTGTGGATGGCTCCTAGTCCAGATCTTGTCACTAAGTTAGATCATTAGTCAACTTCAAATATTCAATGCATATGTGAAAACTGTTGACAAATGGGCTTTTAAGAAATACTGAGCAAAATAATTCAATACAGGACCTGATTGACTCTTAATGTGGTCTTTGTTAGATTTTTTATCTCACTTTGACATTTTGACATGGCCAATTTCATTTTAGGATCCCTGTTGATGAACTTGCTGAATTTGAAGCTTTGCTTAAATTGATCAAATCCATTGCTTTACTTTTGAGCCTTTATGCTTAGCTTTGTTATATATGTCTTACCATGATCTTGCTAGCACTATCAGGCTTGATATGTTGTTTGTGCAATATTAGAAATGCCGCTTGTTCTTTTGGGTAATCTTTAAAGCTTCTTGTAATCAAAAATTGAAAAATACAAAATGAAGCCACTCCATTGCATTTCATGCATACTTCTTCTTTTTGCTTCTTTCTTCATTCTGCAAATTGCTATCTCCGGATGAGAGGAAGGCGTGGTTCCTTGATGACTCCATTGTCAAAGGGGGAGAAGATATTTTCAATGTTGGGGAAGTTTATACAAAGGGGAGAAAGTTGGAGAATTTGAAATTTTCTGAAATCCGAGGATCATAGTGAGGGGGAGTTTTTGAATTGCATTCTTATTGCCTTATTGACTCTTCTGAACTTGAATTGCATTTATTACACCTCACAATGATCAAAGGTCAATTGAACAATTGTTTTTTCATATGGACCTTAAGTGAGATTTTTTCTGGAAATCAAAGTTTTTATGCTTTCTTTTGCCTTATCTCACTTGTCTATGCTATTCTGATGCCAGCTTGGTCATTTCCATTGCTTTCTCTTGCTTATGGACCAAGTTGTGCCTTTGTGCGAAAACGAAAGTATTTTACTTTTCAAACCTTCAAATTACATTTTCTGGATTATTGCCAATGTGTTCATCAAGGGGGAGATTGTGGATATCATGGGGATATGCTCCAGATCTTAGGATGATGTGACAATTGGCAATGGCGTTAACGGCTTGTCGCTTCACGGGTTTTCACAAAGTTTCAGATCCGTTCAGCATTCGATAGGCGGTCCGACCGCCATAAGATGGCGGTCCGACCGTCCCAAATCGGTCGACCGGCCGGTTGGCGGCCGACCGCCCCGAGGGGCTATTCGACCGGCTCGACTTGTTCATCGCCAACCGTGGCGATGATGTTTTGTTAGGTCAAAGTCATGGGTTTCAGCATATGTGTTGCATGATGCATGCTTTGACTAACGTGGGTCAAGTTGTGAAGAACTTGTTCCTGATTCGATTTGCTTGTTTATTGTTGTGCAGTTGCTTGGTGATCAACGACGGTCAACGGCGAGGATGATCGGACTAGGCTTGGAGAGCCGAGGTCCGTAACGATCGACGATGCGGGCGAGGTCAATGAACTCAAGTGTGGTGCGAGAATAGACAAGGATGACCGAAGGCGCAGCCGGCGGCGATCGTTGGATCTGCGGCGCGGGCCTGCAAGTGCCATGGTGGTTCGTGGGAGCCGGATGGGAGAGACTTGCCGACATGTTGAGAGCCGTTGATCAACCTACACGTGGCGAAGCATGTGAGGTGCTTCACAAAGATGGGACTCGGCTTTGCAAAAGATCGAGAAGGGTATTTTTGTAATTATACCAAATACCGCTTTGGTGACTTTTTGACGACTCGGCGCAAGATGGCGTGGAGAAGCGGAGTAGGTCAAGAGGAGATGAAGACGGCGCTCGAGATGCGTATGCGTGTGTGACCCGCTTGTTTTGGGCCTTAACGGAGCCCATTAGGTTACTCTTCTAGAAGGTTTAAGTCACCACTATAAATAGAGGAGGGAGGTGGTCGCACCCCTTAACCCTTTCATGCTTGAAACCCTAGTTTTGGCTTAGGTGCTTAGGAAGTTTTAGTGGAGGTTAGGGTTCTAGAGAGAGAGAGATGTTTTGATCTTGTGTCCATGCGTATCTGTATGAGTGGTCAGAATCGATACATTATCAAATCAATCCAAAGAAGAGTTCTCTTCAAGATGAGTTCATTTGCCCTTCTCTCTATTTGGTGATTTTGAGTCTTTCTTTGATTCGCATGTTTTTGATTGATTTCTTCTCATGATCTAGCTTGTCGTGACATGTGGGAACACATCTAAGATCATCTTGATCATCAATCACCCACGAGCAAGTTTTTGGATCTAGTTTTCGCTTTGACTCGGTTTTGAACCATCCTCTCTCAAACTGAAAAAGGTCATAACTTTTCCATGGATCTTCACGATCTTCGATTGAATAGGTTCCCGACATCCTAGAGAAGGTGTGTTCCAAGTTTCATGAAGTTTGGAGTTGTAGATCAAAAGTTAGACCTATTTGCAACTTCGCTTTTTGGCCGATTTCACTGCTCATCGCCGAGGTCGATCGCCTAGCTAGAGGTCGGACCGCCTTGGAGAGGTCGACCACCATGAGTAGAGGTCGGACCGCCTTGAGAGGTCGATCGCCCGAGTAGAGGTCGACCGCCTACACTTAGGAAATTAAGTTTGGTTGTTTTTGTTGTTTTGCTTCGGGTTTTGATTGATTCAATCCTAGTCTTCCACAGATGGTATATCGATCTTCATAGCTTCTATAGCTATTGGAGTGAAATTTGTGTTGAATCTAATCGTGGTTGAAAAAGTGAGCGTGCTCCTATTCACCCCCCCCTCTAGTCGCCTTTTCGGTCCAAATTTCAAAGTAAGGATCCCATATATGTAACATTTTGTATTTAACAGATCACAATTAACAATGTAGCATGTTTAATGTTTCAATTTACATTTCTATGCAAACGTGCGAAAAAATTAAATAAAATCAACTCATTATGTCATTTAAACGACATCAAACAAGTCATCATTTGCTTTAAGGACATTTCAAACATTTCCCAACACAGAACAACCAGTGAACCTAACTAAAAGCCAGACTGACAAATACCAAACTTCTTCAGCTCATCCGTTCAGCCATTCAGTTTAGTTGAAAGTTGCTTTTCAGAAAAGCTACAGCCATGCCAAACATCGCCTATGTCTTGTTGCTTCTGAAGTGAAGGCCATCATCTCCATCCCTTGAAGTAGCCAAATGGGCCATGCTAGCCGGCCCATCCCAAAGCACGACACTGTTAGTCTGCCAAGGCATGGTATGGCTCACTAGGCCGGACTAACTCGGCCAGGCATAATACGACTCACTGGCCCTTTCATTTTTTAATATTTATATAATTTTATATAGTTTATTTTATAAGTATATATTGTTTTTTTTATTTTTATGTATTATATATATATATATATATATATATTTACATTTGTTTTTTCAATTTTTATGCCAAATGGTCTCACATCAGCCCGACGGCTAACTGTGCAGGCCCGGCTAGGGCTATAAAGTTATCGGGCCGTACTTGGATCGGTGTCAATGAGACGATCCATCTTAGGCCCTGTTTGTTTCGGATGTGCTTTTTTGAAAAGCGGCTTCTGGCTGTGCTGTAGGGTTTTCTAGCTGCGGGCTGAATGGCTGGGTTTTTCTGATTTGGTGTTTGGCTGGCTGGCTGCAGCTTCCAAGATGTGAAATGTCCGAAATGCCCCTGAGGACAGTAATAGCTTGTTTGATGCCGTATGAACAATATTTAACGATATTTAACAACATTTAACAATATTTAACAATATTTACGACAATTGAAAATATTTAACAATATTTAACAACATTTGACAACATTTAACGACGATTGACGACTATTAACGACGACTAACGCAATTGATGAGAACTACCGATATTGGCCGCGATTAACGACAATATATAGTAAACAACACAATAAACCTCACTTAACGTATTTAACAACAATTACTACAATAAACATTTATTACAAACAATTATTACATTAATAATAATTACAATGAATAAATATAACGATAAATAAATATTAAAAATAAATCCATGCCAGCAGAATTTAAATTTTGATAATGCTCAGTCAGTCATCAATTCCCTGGCATACATGAGTAGCATCGAATTGAAGCATGTTGCATGAATTTCTCCACCATGTGAATCAAAGATTAGCGTATTTAACGATAATTATTACAAACAATTATTACATAAATAATTATTACAACAAATAATTATTACAAACAATTCATGCCCCCTCCACTTTTTCTGCTTGGGACCGACATCGGCAATGTTAGGCACCCCACCCTCACATGTATCCCCAAAATTCTATAGATGAATATGTAACAGGAACATGCATTAATGGAGATGATTGCAAAAAAATCCATCCATTGATCATGATGGGATCCAAACTAGAATCAAGAGAAATCAGATTAATCATCTTCACAGTAATTGCATATCCATTCATGTTCCAATATACACTCTAAAAATTGCATGGTAGAGATCACAATTCACAACACTACATCATCAAAGTAATTTACAATGTAGCATCTACTCACAACAATGATGATAGCTCCTCATCAAGTCAAAACTCATGTACAGATTGATGGTTCATGGACATGTAATAGCAACCAAAATTCTCCATGAATTGATTTACTTTGCACTAAAAAAATTGATGCACTCAGATTTCAGGCATTATCTGAAATCAAGTGGAATTGTACATGAGCACATTTTTCAAAGTCTGCAATTTATTCAGAGGGAACCATATTTCAAGCTCAGGATGCAGCTACTTCAATTTATTCAGAAAATTTGACATGCTGCAGTTAGTGAGGAAGTTAGTGGATAACAGATGCAAAATTTCAGTATGGCATTTGACAAAAGTACAATTTGAACCATTCACAAGCACACAATCGATTCCTAACCCATAAAAACCAGAATTGTATTGATCATATGTCACTACTTTGACCTCAAAGCAATCATGAATTGGATGCATGAATCAAAATGCACATTGCTCTTTTCATGGATTGGTAATCAAGCAATTCATCGATTCATGAATCAAAATGCACCCTGCTCCTTTCATGGACTAGGAATCAAGCAATTCATCGATTCGACGGCGGCGGTGGCAGCGTTGTGGACTGAGGGCCTTGGGCCACAATAGCCGGCAATGGCGCACAAGGGAGGAGGACGGGGAGGGCGGCGGTGGCTCGGGAGGTGGAGGGAGGAGGGCTGCTTGTGCTAATGTAGGGTCATTCTGCAAATCAAGAACATATTGGTTTTTCAACAAGAGAAATTAACATATTTTGTGCAAGTAACATCTGAGCACTCAAGTATAAAGTGACCAATATTGATAAATAATGAATCTATCAGCAAATTTTACCTGAAGGAGCTGTGCCATAAGTTGTGAATCACCTCGAATATGTTGTTGGAAAGATTGATGAGATGAGATTAGTAGCATCTCATTCAATATTTTGCTACCTCTGACTTCTGAGTTGTGTCCAAGATACACCAAAAAGCAAACTGACAAGTGACAAGTGGCAACTATAAAAAGCAAAGCATCTGGATATACCAAAAAATAATACAAAGTGTCACTTGTAACAACCTAGAATATTTTCTTGTGCTAAGAAAGAACAAAGGATGACTCTACGGAATGTAGTTCTTACTATGACCAGAAAGCATCATATCACCATAAGTGAACTGATAGGAGTTTCAACCTCTCAAGAAATTTAGTTCAGAAACCGACTACTACATGTAAGTAGAGTTATCACTGGAGGAACGCCAGCAAGCAGACCTATCATTCGAGGAAGAAACCATCATCACAAGATCGCCATCGCGGACTCCGACGGCGCTAAGCTTCTCCGAGTTCTGCATCTCCTTGCTATTGAAGTGAAGCTGCTGCTGCCGCAGCGGCACTCGAGTCTGGCCACACACACACCCAAAACCAACAATGTGAGATCAAACCAATCGCGGCAAAAGTCACGTAGAGAAATCTCAAGAGAAATTGCAGGCCCAGCTCACCTCACCTGAAGAAGCGCCTTCAAATTCTCCACCTGCTAGCACGTAGAACACACAATTTTAGCCAAAATCTACAGAAATCACATTCAAAGATTGCAACCACAGTTCAAGGTTGCTTTGTAACCATGCTTCAGGAACACGAGGACAGAAGGAAACTGACATCTTCGAAGTCTAAACCAGGCAAAAGATACAACCAATCTTTAGTCTTCGAAGTCAGGGAGAACGCCAGCGACTCGGGGGAGGAGGCCAGCAGCTCGGGAGAGGAGGTCGGCGGTGGGGATGGAGCCGGAGGAGGAGGCGCTGCCCGATCGAGGGAGGAGGTGCGCCGGGGAGGAGGGAGGTGGAGGAGGGCGGCGGAGGAGGGAGGAGGCGTGCTGGGGAGGAGGTGCGTCGGGGAGGAGGGAGGTGGAGGAGGCCGGCGGCGCGAGAGGAGGGAGGTGGAGGAGGCCGGCGGCGCAGAGGAGGGATCCAGATCTGGATCTGGATTCGGGTGAGACCGGTGGGGAGGACGGCGCTGGGGAGGAGATGCGCCGTGGGACGAGGAGGTGGCCGCCAGGGAGGTAGAGGGAGGAGGAGGAGGAGGCCGGCGCAGGAGGACGAGGGAGGCGAGTGAGAGGAGGAGGGAGGTGCACGGGCAGGGCGGGCGTGAGGAGGGAGACGTGTGGGAGGAGGAAGGCGTACGGGTTGAGCCGGGTTATATACAATGGCATTTTGCGGGTGATTACCCCAAAACTTTGTGGGTAATTTGGGAATGGGGGTGGTGGGAAACCGCGGGAAGCACCTCACGATCTGCTTTCGGCTTTTGGCTTCCACCTGTTGAACGAGGAAGCGGCTTCGGCGAAAATGGCTGCAGAAAGCCAACCGTTTATTTCGGCTTTCTATTTTTTTTAATACAAATGTCGGGGGCCAAAGCCGAAACAAACAGGATCTTGGCCCGCTCCAGAGTGGTTGATGTCATCGAAGAAGGACTGCTCCTCGGGCGGCAGCGCGGTCTCCTCGTCCACCTCCATGCCCACTAGCATCTTGGCCCGCTCCAGAGCGCCCGCATCTTGTCCATGTCGTTCTCCAGACTCCATTGTCAGACAAAGCATGACAGAGGGCTCACTAACGACGAGCGACCGGTACAGGCGGGAGCGGAGGATCTTGGCGAGGGCCGAGGGGAGAGAGAGATCGCCGGTTGGTCGCGGACTTCCAAATCCAAATATCTTCTAATCTGCCTTTACTTACTCGCAGGCGAGGTCAGCCGTCGTGGGGAGGCGGAGGAAGAGGTGGAGGGCGGAGGCAAAGGGGTGGAGGGCGGAGGCGAAGGGGGTGCAGGCGCGGGCGAGGTCGGTCGCCGTGGGGAGGAGGAGGAAGGGGTGGGGGCAGAGGCGTTTGGAGGCGGAGGCAAAGGGGTGGGGGCGGACGGTTCGGGAAGGGAGGTGGGTTCGGGAGGGGGGCTGCGGATTCGGGAGGGGTAGTTGAGTGACAATTTATAGGTAAATACTTTTAACTTCTAAGGATATTTTATTTTACCGGTTCACAGCTCCCCACTTGGAGCAATATTTTATCTGCTCCTACAAATTGTACTAGAGTGCTGCTCCACTCCAGATTGCTCTAACTCTAATAATTTTGTAGAGTTAACCCGTTTGACACAGCTCCACTTACTTCAACTAAGAAACTGAGAGTTAAACCACACCAAACATACCTTCATTTAACAAAAGCTGTTCCTACCTAAGGCCCCGTACTGTGGACTTACCTAATTGGCCACCTCCGCATCCTTGTCTTCTTTCTCTGCCTTCGTCGATTGGTATCGTCAAGACAGGAGTAACCAGATCACCCGGTACGAACCAATGCTCTCCCTTCCACGGCTTGCTTTCCCTCTCCTGTCTGAGCCAAGAGCCCTAGAAACCTCTTGAACCTGTGACTCAGCGGGCAGATTGGTCTGACCACGACCAAGGATTGCATTAACTTCGAACTCTCCGCTTTCTCTGTTGTTCTTGGACCAGGATCTGCTCCGTGTTCACTTGGAATCGCGCGGAGATGGACGGCGGCGACCTGAGGAGCAGCATCAAGAAGTGGAACGTCATCTACCCGGTGTACATCAACTCCAAGAAGACGGTCGCGGAGGGCCGCCGCATCGCCGCCGGCAAGGCCTGCCCGGATCCCACCTGCATCGAGATCGCCGACTGCTGCTCCTACCTCAAGATCCCTCACGCCATCGAAGTACCCGTCTTTCTTTCGTTCTTTTTGTTTAAAATTTTGCAGCTTGGGATTACCAGTTCCCCTTGTTCTTCCTTGGATTTGTATAGGTGTTAATGTTTGGACTGCTCATGTGCGTAGTTGGATAAGGCGTACCCGCGAGATTTCTTCCAGGTGGGGAGGGTGAGGGCGCAGCTCAAGAAGGATGACGGCTCCCTAGTCAATCCTGCGATTAAAACAAGTAAGTGCTGAATTGCTGATTGATCATGGAAGCCTCTTTTCTTAGATTTGGCATTTACCTGTTTTTTTTTTAGTATTTGATAAATGGAACAATGCTCCTATGAATGAAGCTCAAGATTTTGTTCTGAAGAATACCCTTTCAGACTATCCTAAATTCCTATTAGTGCAGCTAGTAGAGCTGACAAGAATAATTATGTGATTGCCCATGTTTTTGTGTGCAAATAGTTTGTGCATTTTTTTTTTCACATATAGGTAGGAATAAGGCTTGTGCAAAGTCCTCAAAATGACACTGATCATGGGTTATGTTTGAAAGCCACAAGCTAATTTGTTAGAAGGAACTTATTTTTGGTCCAACGCAGTGCCTAACTCCTTTGTCAAGATTTTGTGAGATTTATATTCTTGTTGTAAGTTGAGATTTAATCTCCAGATTTTATGCACAGAAATGTGCTTGTTAAGAAAAATATGTATGGTAGAAGAATACCAAATCCATTTGTTGTGTGATGCTCACTTCATTTCATCATAGTGTAATATTGTGAAGACAAACTTTTTGATCTTGTGCTATCATCATTAGTGGCAAAGGCTTAGATAATATGCTAGAATGAATAGAAGATAATCTCCAGCCTATTACAACTCATGCCAGTAGTTCATCTTAATTAGGTATGTGCTAGTACCTCATGGCTCACATAGATACGATTATCTTGAATTGCTTACTATATGGTTTGTGGCGATTTACACTATTGGTCATTGTATGCAGATATTGATTCTGTAATTTGTTACAGATGTTTGCAGAAGTGTAATTAGTATAATACTATAATATATTATATCAAAAGTCAAAACCAATGGAACATGCAATGGCTTTGATGACTGACCTTTTAAAATTTAATATTTTCAGATTTGCTTGATTGTTTTGTTCTGCTCCTAGTTACCACCAAACTCATGGCTGAATCTTTTCGCAGAATTAGAAATAATAAATGTTGCTCATTTGTCTCAACACCCGGATGTCCTTTTGTGTTTGATTAACAACATACAACCAATATTATTCATTATGAAGAGTTAAGTTCACAGGAAAAAGTGAAGCTGACAATATGGGATAATAAGGCTAGTAGCCATTAAACAAGGAATAATAGGTGACACAGGGGCAAGTAAAAAATGATGTTAAATAAAGTTAATTTTCCATATTACACTAGTACATTCGTGTACATCATACATTTGTTGTGTTCTGATGTACTAGTATGATGTGGCATATAAGTTGTGTTTAGCCATCAGTTATGTTCTAATCTAGTTTCATGCCATGTCTTTTGCCATCCTTTTCTTTTTCATATTTTACCTTTTATCTCTTGCTTTATCTTTCATTTTTCCATTTTTTTAATCTCTTCTCCATTTCACTTTCCCATACTAACAGCTAATTAATGGTTGCTACTTTAGTAAACAAAGTATTGCGGATGCTACCACTAATCTACTTATAGGTCATAGCATCTCAGCTGAAGAAAGCAAACTTGCTTAATTGGGGTGTATGTTTCTCAACTGAATGTAGAAATCCAACAAAGATATCTATGGAAATTAATGAGCATTGATTGAAGCATTTACCAGTGCTTCCTCTCGAGTTGTGCTATTGATAATGAAGTCAAACATAAGAGTTTGAAAAGACTAGGAACTTGACATTCTCCAAATCCATGCTGTCTTAGGATGCTGATGACAAGGCTCTGCAATGTAGGAAACAACCATGTGAATGTTCAAAATGCAAGGCCTGTAGTGTAGCCTGGCCTTTACTTTGGATGTGTTCAGGAGGAGTTCTCATGAAGCCCTGTCCTGCATAGCATGATTTAACTGAAAAATGCGACTAGAGATTGGACAAAAAGGGGTAAGATTGCGATGGAGTGCATGAAACAGTTTATTTTATATTCCCCGTTATTGTCAAATTAAACACTACAAAAAGACTAGTATAAGGAGGTCAGCTAGTCTTGAAGCTCGAACCATCAAATCTGGAAACCAAATATTCCCTATTTGCCCTATCACGATAGCAAGTTTCGTTCACGACATGGATTTCTTTTGTCCAAATTTCATATGGATAGATGCTCTACGAGGTTTCATGGTTGTTATATGTGTATGGCATGCTTGTTTCATTTCCATTTTATATTGTATAATTTCTTTTGATGATTTGCTACTTGCTAGTACTTGAGTTAAGCGGCTTACATGTAACAATTGGAACAAATTAACTGGGAAGTGTTGGAGCTTACTTAGATTGCTAGGGAAATTATGTCACCTGACAAGGTCTAAGATGGGATGCTTTGTGGCACCAAAGGGTTTGGGGGACAAAATGTAATATCTCGTTTAACCTTTAGAGAAATAAATGAATTTCAAAGGAAATTAACTGGAAATAAAAAGGGAATTTCAGAGTTGCTTGGAGGGGGATTAAAACCTAGGCTGAAGGCCCATAGCCCCTCAGCCCATGAGGGGGAGCCGGCCGGCCTAGAAATGGAACCAGGGGGGCTGCAGCAAACCCTAGCCCCACCTCTCCCTACGCCACCCCTCCCTGCGCCACCCCTTGCCTATGTCGTCTCTCCCCTGGCAGCCCTGCTCCTGCCACTCCTCCCGTGCTGCCCCTCCTCCTTGGTCGGCACCCCTCCTACTTGTTGTTCCCTGGACAAAATCCCTGCCACCCTGCTGCTGGAGGTGATGTTGCTGGGTGCTAGCTTTGATACGCAAGAGGAGAGAAGGAAGGAGAAAGGGAAAGAAGGAAGGTGAGAAAGAGAGGGATCTTGTGCGAAATTTGTGATCTTCATCGTTTCCCTAGTTTAGTCGTTCGAGTTGTGGGGTGTTTGGTCAATAGAAAGAGGGATTGCTGGTCTGCCCTAGTTCGTCAAGGTTATGTGCAGAACCTTGCGGGGGGTAATTAGGGTTATTTAGAATCGGATTTAGAGGTCGGTCCAATGAGAGAAAAGTTAGAAAATCTCGTTAGCTTTCCAGGAAGGTCTAGATAATTAAAATTGGAGTAGCGAGCGAAAAAAATACTGTCTCGGCAAGGTTATTGTCTAGAAACCTATTACTGCTGGATGCAATCATGGGAAACTATTAAATTGACTTGTAGATGGTAGAATTGAATTTTGGGCATAACTAGAAAGAGGTAGCTAACTTTTTGTAGATTCCAAAAACGTTATGGTTTACAGTACTTGCATGTGTAGATGAATAGATATAAAAATATTAATCCTGCTGTCTAGAAGATGACAGAACAATCTTCTAGGTTAAAAACGGGGGGGTTAAATGATTTAATCAGGAATTGTTGCCAACTAAGAAATTGTGGGGAATTTTGTGTAGGTTCCAGAACTAGTGTGGTTTGCCATGATATAGGGCTTGAGGATTTAAACGTTATGCTATTTTTAGTTCTGGGACCGCAGGAGGTGACTGTTTGATAAAGGGGGAGTGTTGCGGATTTGGAAACGTGTAGGAGCGATGTCGTTTAATTGTTGTTCTTGTACTGCTGTAGCTTGTTATTGAGATTGGGTGTTTACTGTAGTAGGAGTGGCGTCGGGTTTGTTGTCATCTCCTAATCAAACCGTTCCTCGCAACTAGGAGAGACAAATGCATGGTAGGCAGTGTTCATTGGTTAATCACTGTATTTCTTTACCGCTCATTACCATTATTTTATTGGTGCTTTTACTTTATTTAATTGCAAGCAATGTGAATGATAATGATTTTATTTTCGTGTTGATGGATATGAGAATGTTGGATAATGTTAATAATGATGAATCTATGAATAGTTGTGCATTCATATACATCATTGTATATGAGAAGGTGATCATATTGATCACAACTCCACGGGAGTGGAGGAGGTCCCCGATCCTTGAGGAGGAAGGGCTTGAAAGTGTGTCATCGACGGGTGATGTTGGATAATGTTAATAATGATGAATCTATGAATAGTTGTGCATTTATATACATCATTGTATAAGAGAAGGTGATCATATTGATCACAACTCCACGGGAGTGGAGGAGGTCCCCGATCCTTGAGGAGGATGGGTTTGAAAGTGTGTCATCGACGGACGAACATTTATGCTATACCGATATACACGAAAGAAGTGCATGTGGCCATGTAGTGTAGAGATGCATTGAATGAAAATTATTTTGGTGATTGTGTATGAGAATAAAGAGAGGAGAATTGAATGATTGAGCATGAAAAATAAAAAAATAGAACAATTGATGATGATATTGTTTACTGCTGATTAATCATTGTCAGGCTTATTAAGGCGTCGCTTAAGCGAAGCTTAAGCCTCGCCTAAGCGGTAAGGCGGTCATTGGTGTCAAGGCGTCGCCCCGCCTTGCCGTCGCCCGTGTGGCGTTGGAGAGCCAGATCTAGGCGGGAGACGGAGCAGAGGAGGCCCCGTGCGCCAGATCCGACGGGAGAGAGCTCGGGGCGACGTCGGGGAGCCAGAGCTAGGCAGGAGGGGGGAGCAGGGGAGGCTCCGACGGCACGTCGGAGGAGCAGGGGAGAGCAGGCTATGTTGTCACGGTGTCACCAAGGCATCCGGTTGGCCGGAGGCAGACGACAGGGGCCTTCGCCTAGATGACCTGGGTTAGACGGGGCGTACCTTAGCCACTGCCGGCTCTCTACACCTTTGTTCAACCGCAGCCGCCGCCTCCCTGCACTCTGGAAGCCTTCCACCGTCCCCAGCTCCTTCAAGTTTGCACCCCTCTCTTCCCTCTCTCCTTTTTTTCTTCTTCGTTGTCCAGATCCGGAGGGGAAGAGCGACGAGTGTAGGAGCAGCGCCGGTGAGGAGGAAGAAGATGCGAAGAAGAGCAGAGCAGGGTCAGAACTGAGAAGATTGTGTGTGCTGAGGAAGAAGAGCATCTCAGGAAGGGAAGGAACTTGTAAAGAAAAGTCAAGCAGAGTAAAGGAGGCTGGTGGGCAATTGGGCAGCTAGGATGGTGGTCAGTTGGGCAACTGGGCAGCCATGGGCACACGTAAAGCTAGGATCTGGAATATTCCATGGCCACTGGCCACTGCCATACCAGTATGCATCACATAATATAACTATTCTATGGTTTTTCATTGGATGTTATCAAATGTTGCTCCTTGATGTCCTGCAGCCACCTATGCAGCCTTCGCTTTAGGATATGTAAGGCGTCGCCTCGCCTCACGCCTTACCGCTTAAAAGGTGTGAGGGGGTGGGTCGCCTCGTCTCGCCTTACCGCCTTAATAACCATGATCATTGTTCATTGTTTATTATTGTGTTTGCTGAGTCGTGGACTCACCCTTGCTCTATTGTTATTTTTAAGTGACCGTTGATGACTTTTAACTTGGGAAGGGCTAGCGTACTTGATTTCACATTATACACATGTTTACTTGATCTATTGGAAATGAGAACTTATTTTATACTTTGATAATTTATAGCTAAGACACGATAATATTGGTTAGTCTTAAAAGATTGGTTGGAGTTGGTTATCCTACTAATACATTTGATTGGATTGGTTTTGCGTCGATTTGTGTTTATTACCTTGCCATGTTTCTTATGAATTAATTATTCATGAATGTTTTATCGTTTTGCTTGTGTTATTGTGACCCGTGGACAGGTTTTATCTTTGATGTGTTTGCTGTAATTTAGTGTTAATGGTTGTTAAAATTGATAGCTAGTATAGTTAAGTAACATTTTGGGCTCCGTGTTGTGTCGAGCTGTTACAGTTGCTGTAATTTAGTGTTATTGGTTGTTAAAATTGATAGTATAGTTAAGTAATATTCTGGGCTCCGTGTTGTGCCGAGTAGGGCTGGAAACGAGCCAGGCTCGGCTTGGCTCGGCTCGGCTCGGCACGTTGTGGCTCGGTGTAAACTCTGGCTCGGCTCGGCTCGGCTCGTTTGGAAAACGAGCTCGAATGAAGGCTCGGCTTGGCTCGAAAAAAGCTCGAGCTGGCTCGAAAAGCTCGTTCGAGCCAGTGTCTTACCATGCCCAAAAACAATGGCAGAATGTGATTATGTGAGCTATTCATCATAAATTCATAATCCATTCATCATAAACAAAAACATTCATCGTAAACAAAGACAGAAACATAATAGTCCATAATCCATACAAGCATTCATCATAGTTTGGACACTAACACCCAATATTTAATAGTGCATGTAACAAAAGATCCTCTAATGTATCCATAGTCCATACAAGCATTCATCATAGTTTGACACTAACACCCAATATTTAACAATCCACGTAACAAAATATCCTCGAATGTACCCATAGTCCATACAAGCATTCATAATATCCATAGTCCATACAATACAAGCATTCATCATATTTTGGGCTATAGCACTTAATATTTAACAACCACGTAACAAAAGGTCCTCTAACAAATTCCGCAAAATGTTATGCCTATTTCTTAGTGTATAGGCAGCACTGTCATGCAGAGAGTGCGCCTATCAACTTCATCATAGCTCAGAGTACAAAAGGATCAAAATAGCATCAAGAGACAGCAAAGCTCAGCATTTTGATTTGCATAGCATAAGACACCAAAAATAGTATGTTTAGTTTTAGTCAATTCTCACCAGTAGACAGTAGGCTCAACATATTAATTGCTCTCTACGACGCTTCGAGGAAATGGAATGGTTTGAACATCATCCTCTTCATCTTCTTCCTGAAAAGATGCATAACATTCAAGTTAACCATGACATAAGCAAAAATAAAATAGAAAAATATTGCAAGATTTAATGAACCTACCACAACTATAGGAGGTCTCATGTCATCATGCGAACCTCTTATCCAAATTTAGAGGCACACACTAAATGTTGAACCATAGCCGGACGAGAGAACTCCGATAGTCATCTAATACTCTACCTCCAAAGACTGAAAGTTGATTTCAAGATACACCGCTAGTGGGTACAACCAAGAAATTCTTAGCCATGTTAGACACAATCGAAATCTATGTGCATTCAAATTCCACCACTCAAGCAATTTGAAGCCCTTGTTATCTAAACTCTCATTCATTTCATCTAGGTAGATGAGCAACTCGACTTTGAAGGCTCTAGTAGAAGTGGAACGCAAGAATGATCAAATCGAGATGAGATCGAGGATAATGAGTCGCTTGTAACCATAGTTGAAGAGGAGGTTACATCACCTCGTTGCCCACTCTCTTGTGCCGATGATCCATCTCAAACTGTGAATACAAATCTTCCAATTCGACCTTGACATCATCAAGCTCTTTTGCGCCTTTTATGGCTCATACATTTGGTTGAAGCACCAACTAATGAACCTCATCTTAAAACAGGATCAAGAATAGTAGCAAGGACCATGACATTGTTTTTTCTTCCCAATACTTGTCAAACTTATCCAACATTGCAAAGACCATTGTCTTCAAATGGTCATCTCCAGAGGTAAGTGCCCTCTTAATGCAATCTTGACATTAACTATGTAAGGATAAAAAATATTTGCTGTTGGATAAGTTGATCCAGAAAATGCACTAGTCACTTCAGACAAGGACTTCAATATTGGTGCAATTTTTTCATAAATTGCCCAATCTTGGCCCGATGGTTGCCATTGGTAATTTGCATCCGTGTTTCAGATAACACACTAAAGCGTCCTTATAAGCAATGCATACCGACAACATTTTGTATGTGGAACTCCAACGTGTGGACACATCAAGGCTCAACCCATGGCCAATTTGCAAAGCAAGTGATGAACAGATTTGTAAGAATTTGTGCATACGAGATGGAGACTTCTTTATATACTTTATCAAGCTTCCGTGAGCTTGTTTATCAAAGGTGCTAATGGTTGCGCACCATCATTAACAACCAAATTCACTATATGAGCACAACATCGAACATGAAAATACTTGGCAATGAACCGAGTTGAACTCTAGCAAAGAACTTGGCCATTAAACTACGTGACATACCACAGTATTTGAGGAAGCATTATCAAGAGTAAGTGTGATAATCTTATCCTCTATCTTCCATTCAACAATGCAATCAAAGACAGCCTGAGCTATGACAACCCCGCTGTGTGGAGGATCCAACTCAATAAAGTTCAGCACACGACATTGCATAACCCAATTTTTATCTATATAATGTGCTACCAAACACATATAGCAAAGGTTTTGGTTAGAGGTCCACAAATCACAAGTTAAACTAATATGTGAGACACTTCTGAGACACTTCCTAAGGACTTCCCTCTCTGATTCATAAATCTTGATGCACTCACTTCTTATCGTCTTTCTACCAATGAACTGATATAATGGATTCAAGTACCTCATCAAAACATTAAACCAGTTGTGCTCGACCATCCTAAAGGGATACTCATGGACAATTTTTATCTTAGCAATAATTCGACGAGTTTCATCTTGATCATATTCCCTAGAAGTAGAAACAATAGGTAAAAAAGTGTCACCTCCCATGGTCGGACAAAAGTTGAGGTTCGTTTGAGCTTTCATCTTAGCAACCTTGTTCAAATATGGCGTGCACTTTCAGATATGCCTCATAAGATGTGAAGTTGCACCCCTTGTTTGTAAGACATGAGTTTGTAGCAGAATCTACACTTTGCCCTTGTATCGTTTCTCCCTTTCTTTGTCTTCGATGGAACATTCACCACCTTAAATATCTTCCAACAACTGATCTTTGTTTCTTACCACTTGCCTTCGGAGATCCCTTCCTCCTTTTGGCCCCCCTCTTTGATATTCCTTGAGACACGGTACCCTCTTCTGTTGTCAATGCAACAGCGGCTTGTTCATCACCATTTGAACTTAAAGAGTCCACCGAAACATGTTCCCGCTCCTCATCAGATGGTGCACCACCATCGTGATCATCATCAGCCAAATCCTCCCAATCCGGATCCTCGCTCGACGACTGTGATAAAACATTGGCGATAATTAGACATGTAAACAAAAACTAGCTAAGCAAACATGACAATTGTAATTACAGTAGCATCCATACATGACAATCATATACTGTTCTTGGGAATGACAATCATATAATGGTTGCACTTCTGTAAGTGATATTGTAAGTAGGCACACTGCCATTTGCCAATGATAGTAATGGATCTGTAAGTGATCTGTAAGTGGCTAACATGACAAATCATATATGTCATGGCTAACACAACATAATTGTAAGTGGCTAACACAATACATCATGTATTCTCCGAGAGCAGCCAAAGCACAGCTCGTCAGCTTAGAGAAGAGCATTCACCAAAATACATCATGTTGCGATATCCTCAAGGATCTCTATGCGTGATTCTTGTGCAAGAGCAATACCACCGCCGTAAATCCAAGTTAAGGATAGCAAAGAGCAGATTGTGAGTATGGAAATACCCTTTAGACGAAATGGAGCAAGAGTGAGGAGATGTCCATGTTGCAGGCTAGGAGTACGAGCTATGGACCTTTCACAATTCAGACAAATAAATTATCTACAACAACAATACAAGGTATGGAACAACCATTCTTGATGTTCCATATTGCAATTTAGCAAGAACATGTGTCATAAAGACTAACTTGATGTATCAACCTCCTTTCAAGAACATATTGCAATTCTAGGATAGCATGACCCCATCCAACAATAACAAAATATGGATGCCTCTTCAACACCGAACAATCCATTCCGTATCATATTTGATAGTAATGTGCTGTCAGAAATCATATTTGATAGCAAGAACATGTGTCATCGTAAATCATATTTGTCATGTTAGCCACTGGATGCTATTACTATCATTGGCAATGATAGTAATGACAATCATAGCCATTTGCCAATGATAGTAATGGATGGATCCAAATCAATGCCATCTGCCACTGGATGTTGCAAGGAATGACCAAGCTCCAAATCATATATCTCATGGATGACCAAGACTCACCGAGGACGACGGTTTGGCGTCACGAGGCGGCCGGGCTCGGAGCCGGACTGGCAATGAGGCGACGACTGATCCACGCCCACCCTGGCGCCGAGGCCCCAATGCCCCAACATCGGCCGATTTTTCCCTAGCGCACGAGACTCAAGCTCGTTGATGCCGCTCCCATCCATGCACGCCAGGCCGCTCGGTGTTTGCTCTACTGAGGACGAAGGCCGTCGGCGGATGGGGCACAAAGTGGGTGGAGAATGGAGAGCAAGGGGTCAGCGGTCAGCGCGCCGGCTGGCGGAGAGCTGGGATCGCGCAGCGGATCTAGGAGAGGAGAGTGAACAGGCGGGCGGCGGCGTCGGCGTGGACGCGCGCGCCGTCGGAGGGGATCTGGATCGGGAGAGGAGCCGAGGTCGGAAGAACTCGGAGCCGGGAGGATTAAAGGGAGTCGCTGCCGGCCGCCGCCGAAGCCTGGACGGCCACGGGAGAGAGGGAGTGGGAGAGCACGGAGAGGGGAGAGTGTGAGTCACGGGAGAGGGGAGAGTGGAGAGTGGGAGACGGCCCGTCCGGACTGGGGACGAGAGAGGGGAGACGGAGAAAGACTGGCCGGCCGGTGTTTTGTGTTTTGGCTTGTGGGCCGGATGTGACCTGGCCGAGCCATCCGGCCGACGAAGGCTCGAGCTCGGCTCAGATTTTTCCGAGCTAAAAACAAGGCTCGGCTCGGCCGAAAAAACGCGAGCTCGAGCCGAGCGGCCGGCCAGTTACATGAGCTCGAGCCGGCCATGAGCCCTAAGCCTTTTGCCACCCCTAGTGCCGAGGTGTTACAGTTGGTATCAAAGCGGACTTTAGGTCTGTAGTGAATAGATTAACAATCCAAGTAACCTAAAATTGCTAAAATTTTGTTTTAGGACTAGTGAAAACAACTAAAATTTGCTAATGGTTAACTAATTTAAAATTTGACACACTAATGCACAGTAGGATGAGAATGAGACGAGTATCGCATTTACGCTTTCGGTGTGTTGTTATACAGATGCATTAGTTGACAATGATTTCATGGTTATTAAGACGGTAAGGCGAGGCGACCCACCCCCCTCACACCTTTTAAGCGCTAAAGCGCGAGGCGAGGCGACGTCTTACACACATCCTAAGGCGCTAAGGCAGCAAATAAAATGAGCAGTTTAGTAGCACATATGTTACATGCTAATTGCCTAATTGAGTAATTGCTACCATGCTAATTCCTAATTGCCAGTTTGCCACGGCTACTACTATTTATTAATCACACTGCACTGCTATAGTGCTACTACGGCTAATACTAATTAGTAATTACTGTTCATGTGATGCATACAACGCGTGCACACACAACCAACACACACCACAACACACACACATACTAACACACCACACAGCCATCGCACGCACACCACACCACAACCACACACAACCACGATAGGGAGAGGGAGAGGGAGCAGAGAAGGCGCGACGGTGATGGTAAATGTCTTCACATCAGAGGGTCTGTTTTGTAGACTTTAGGTGAAAGGGCAAGCATACATATGGTGGGGTGGTGTTTTGAAGTTGAGGACCACCACTCAGGGTCCAGTTTCTTCGGAGGATTATGTTGACCAGTTCAAGGCAAAGTTTTATCCCCACTCCTTCGTTGAGAAGATGGAGGTTGCTTTGATGAACTTTGCTTAGGGGATGATGTCCATTGCTGAGTATGAGGCTGAGTTCAATAACTTTGTTCGTTTCGTCCCGTCACTGGCGAACGATGATCTGCAGAAAGCAAAGAGGTTCCGTTGGGGCCTCAATCCTGAGTACCTGCACGTGTTGGGAGCTACTCCACTTCGTGACTTTAACTCACTAAGGGGCTGCAAGCTTCTGGTGGACTTGTTGCTTCTGGTGGTGACCAGAAGATGAGCTTTGGTGAGGGGAGTGGGTCTTTTCAGCGGCCTGCTTCAAAGAAGTTCAGGGGGGACAGCAGTCTTCGTAGCTCTCCAAGACCAAGCAGCCGAGGTCGTTTCCTTCTTCGACATCTCATCCTTTTGTGGGTACTCCAGCTCTTCGTCTTGTCCTAGGACAGGGTATGCTCTGTTTTAAGTGTGGTGATGGTCACCGCACTGTTGAATGCTCTTAGACGGGAGCGTGCCGTCAGTGTGGCCGACTAGGTCACAAGGAGCGGGTGTGTTGCCAGAACCCCGCTAGTGTGATCAAGTGGGAGCCCGTGCCTCCGTCTTCTTCAGTGGGTCTTCCACGAGGGTCTGTCCATATGATGGCTGCCCCTTCTGCGCCGTCGCTTCCTTCAACTTGGACGTCACTAGCGAGATACTATTGGCACCCGCCGCCTCCTGCACCGCTTTAGATTGCTTGACCAGCTTTACCTGCACCGCCACAGCAGAGTGTCAGAACTCCTTCCTCCCGGCTACCTATTCGTTTGTCTCAACGGCGTTTTGCTAGGAGAGCGAACTTGAGTGTGGAGTGGATTTTTCAATCGGTGTTGGTCAGTTCTACTAGGGGTATTATTGCGAGTTCCACTGTTTGTCCTAGATGCCCTATTGTTATCGATGGAGAGATGTAGGATGACGTACACTCCAGGTGGCCCCATGGCGAAGGAGGACAACGCCGGGGCAGCGGGAGCCTCGACACTCTGTTGTGGCGGTGCAGGTAAAGCTGGTCGAGCAATATGAAGCGGTGTAGGAGGTGGCGGTTGCCGGTAGTACCCCGCCAGAGGCGCCCAGCTGAAGGAAGCGACGACGTAGATGGGGCAGCTATCATCTGGACAAACCCCTATGCAGGACCGCTGAAGAAGACGCAGGCACAGGCTCCCACTTAATCACACTAGCGGGGTTCTGGCGACATCCGCTCCTTGTGACCCGGTCGGCTACATTGATGACATGCTCCCATCCAAGAGCACTCAGCAACGCGGTGATCATCACCGCACTTAAAACAAAGCATACCCTGCCCTGGGACAGGACGAAGAGCTGGAGTACCCACGAAAGGACGAGGTGCTGAAGAAGAAAACAACCTCGATTGCTTGGTCTTGTAGAACTGCGAAGATTGTGGCCCCCCTTGAACTTTTTAGAAGCAGGCCATTGAAAAGACCCACCTCCCTCGCCAAAGCTCCTCTTCCGGTCATCACTAAAGCAACAAGTCCACTAGAAGCTTGCAGCCCTTTAGTGAGCTGCATCTCCAATTATATGCCCCTGGATTGCTCCACAACAGAGGTCACGGAGTGGAGTAGCTCCCAACATGTGCTGGTACTTAGGATTGAGGCCCAGACGAAACCTATTGGCCTTTTGCAGATCATCGTTCGCCACTGACGGGACGAAGCAAACCAAGTTATTGAACTTGGCCTCGTACTCAGCAATGGACATCTTCCCCTAAGCAAAGTTCGTCAAAGCAACCTCCATCTTCTCAACGAAGGAGTAGGGATAGAACTTTGCCTTGAACTGGTCAACAAAGTCCTCTGAAGAAATTGGACCCTGAGCGGCGGTCCTCAACATCAAAACACCGTCCCACCTAGGGATGGCAATCGGGCGCGGCGGTGCAGGTAGTGCTCGCCCAAACCAAATTATTGAACTTGGCCTCGAATAACGCATCACCGCCGTGGGTAATGGGCATCTTCGAGCCATACATCAAGCAAAGTTCATCAATGGTGCAAAGCAACCTCCATCTTCTCAACGACAACTAATCAAGGAGTAGGGATAGAACTTTGCCTTGGGTAGAACGGTAACTCCAGGCTAGCAGTGCAGGTGGAGTCAACAAAGTCCTATGAAGAAATTGGCCCCACGAGTGGGCAAAGAAAGACGTGGTCCTCAACATCAAAATTGTTATCCCCACCAGATGTCCGCTTGCCCTTTCACCTAAAAGTCTACAAAACAAATCCTTTGATGTGAAGACAGCTCCAAAGCTCTAAACTACCTCTCCATGTAGCGCAACCAGTCCGCTGCTTGGACCGGCGTGCCCGACCCGTTAAACGGAGCCAACCTCAACCTGATCCACTCTCAAAGCGTCATTTGTGCCTCTGGTGTAGGTGCAGGGGCGACAGGAGCAGCAATAGATACCGCAGCAGTAGGGGCTGCCGACGCCTGTTGTCGGAGAGCACGGATCTCTCCCACCAACTCTCTCAACAAAGCGGGGGTCTCATACTGGCCCCTTATCGGAGGCAGGTCAGCAGCAACCCCTCATCGTCAGCAGTACTGTTCCCCTCAGCTACCGACTCGATTGCCACAGGCGGTGGCTCCACGGGACCACGCCTCGTGGGCCTCCACGACCGCGGCCACCACGACCATGTCCTCTACCTCTCGGCATAGCTATCAAACTACAATCAATAACACACAATAAGTTCAAAGAATCAATGTCAACTAATGCATCAGTATTACAACACATCGAAAACGTAAATGCGATACTCGTTCCATTCTCATCCTTGTGTACTAGTGTGTTAAATATTAAGTTAGTTAACCATTAGCAAATTCTAGTTGTGTTCACTAATCCTAAAACAAAATTTTAGCAATTTTTGGTTACCTAAGTTGTTAATCTATTCACTACGGATCTAAAACCCACTCTGATACCAAGTGTAATACTTTAGCCCAACACGGATCCCAGAATGCCACTACACTATACTGACTATCAATTTTAACAATCATTAACACTAAATTACAGCAAGCTCATCAAAGGTAAAACCCGTCCACGGGTCACAATAATACAAGCAAAACGATAAAGCAATTATGGATAATTAATTCATAAGAAACATGGTAAGGTAGTAAACACAGATCAACGCTAAACCAATCCAATCAAGTATATTAATAGAATAATCAACTCCAACCTATCTTCTAAGACTAACCAATACTGTCATGTCTTAACTATAAAACATCAAACTATAAAATGAGTTCTCATATCCAATGGATCATGTAAATTTGTATATGATGTGGATTCAAGTGCGCTATCCTTTCCCAAGCGAAGCATCGTCAACGGTCACCTACAAACAACAATATAGCAAGGGTGACTCCACGACTCAGCAAATATAATAATAAACAATGAACAATGATTAATCAGTAGTAAATAGTATCATCATCAACATCAATTGTTCTCTTTTGTTTATTTTCATGCTTAATCATTCAATTCAATTCTCTTTATTCTCATATACAATCACCAAAACACTTTTCATTTAATGCATCTTTACACTACATGCCCACATGTACTTCTTTCGCTATACCAGTATAGTGTCAGTGAACACTCGCGACAATGTTCACTCAAGCCCGTCCTCAAGGATCGGAGACGTTCTCCACTCCCGTCGAGTTGTGATCATCTTCTCATATGCAATAATGTTTATGAATGCATAACTATTCATAGATTTATCATTATCCAACATTCTTATATCCATCAATACAAATAAAATCATGACTATTCACATTGCTTGCAACTAAAAAAAAGTAAGCACAAACAATATAATGGTAATGAGCGGTAAAGAAATATAATGATCAACCAATGAACTCTGTCTATCATGCACTTGTCTCTCCTACTTGCGAGGAACGGTTTGTTTAGAAGATGACAACAAACTTGAAGCCACTCCTAAAATAAACACCCAATCTCAAGAACATGCTATAGCAGTACAAGAACAACAATTAAACGACATTACTCCAACATGTTTTCCCCAATCCGCAAAACCCCTTTTACCGGACAGTCACCCTTTGCTGTCCTGGTACTAAAAATAGCATAACTCTTTACTCTCAAGTCCTATCATGGCAAACCACACTAGTTCTGGAATCTACACAAAATTCCTACAATTTCTTAGTTGGCCACAATTCCTTATTAAATCATTTAACGCCCCGTTTTTAGCCCAGAATCGTTCTGTACAGCAGGAGTGATATTTTCATATGTATTAATATACACATGCAAGTACTGTAAAATATAGCATTTTGGAATCTACAGAAAGTTAGCTACCTCTTTTGTAGTTATACCCAAAATTCAATTCTTTCATCCACCAAGTCTAGTAGCAATTGGTTTCTGGATAGCAACCTTCTCAAGGCTGTATCTTTTCGCTCGCTGCTCTAATTTTAACGATCCAAACCTTAGATAATCTAACTTTCTCTAATTGGACTGACCTCTAAATCCGATTCTAAATAACCTTAATTACCCCCGCAAGGTTCTGCACCTAACCTTGACGAACTAGGGCAGAAAATCCATCTTCCTATTGACCGAACATCCCACAACGACTAAACTAGGGAAATCTAAAGGGTTGCAGATCGTTACCTTTGGAGAGCACGATGAAGATCACAAATTTTCCTGTGAGATCCTCCTCTCTTTCTCCCCTCTCTTCTTTCCCTTTCTCCTCCTCTGGACGAATCCTCCTCTAGCCTTCCACCTGTCGAGCAGCTAAGGTGCCAGGGAGGAAGCAGGGCACTGGTCAGGGAGGCAGGGGCGTAGGAGGATTGGGCGGCAAGGGAGGTAGGGGTGGGGTGGTGGCTCAACGGGGGAGGGAGGAGGTGGCAGAGGGTGGCTTAGGGTTAGAGGCTACCGGTGCCCCCCTTGGTCCCCCCGAGGCCGGCCTACTTGGGCCGAGTCGCCGTGGGCTGAAGGCCCAGGTTCTCTTCTCCTCAAAAATCTGAATTTCCGTGTTTTAATTCATTAGTTCCCTCTCTAATACAATTGAACCCTTTAAAGTGTTTCGGGATATTACATTATAGTTAAGACATGATAATATTGGTTAGTCTTAGAAGATAGGTTGGAGTTGGTTATCCTATTAATAGACTTGATTGGATTGGTTTTGTGTTAATCTGTGTTTATTACCTTGCCATGTTTATTATGAATTAATTATCTATGAATGCTTTATCGTTTTTCTTGTGTTATTGTGATCCGTGGATGGGTTTTACTTTTAATGTGTTTGTTGTAATTTAGTGTTAATGGTTGTTAAAATTGATAGTTAGTATAGTTTAGTGGTATTCTATGCTCCGTGTCGGGCCAGGGTGTTACACAAAATGCATATCTCCTCATTTGTCGACCGCACACTTCCTGGGCTTTGTGGGGTAGTGTTGTCTCAATCTGATTAATTATTATTATTATGATTTATTTCATCTTATTAGAGAATATATTTTAGTGTAAGAACGTAGTTATCGTCAGCTATCCCTGATTCTGTATAATATGGCTAGTTTGACCATACCATGTCTATGTAACTATGTTGTATCATGCCTACTTAATTACGTTGAATCTGTAGTTCTGTTAGCCAGCACCATGTTAATGATGTTGTTCATCTGAAAAATTGGTTCGATTTTGCTAAATAGAGTTGATGCATGAAGAATGTTAAATATCTTTCTTCCAAATTCAGCCTGTTTTAAAAGAAGTCAGCGAAATTTCCATCCCATCTAGCTCTTAAGTTGGTCGAAATCATCTATTAGGCTACGCATAACTGAATCCATCTGGATCTGGACTCTTCTAGTTATTTATAATTTTCTGCTACCGATAAGATTTTCCGGTTTATTCCATGCAGTATTACTGTATAAAAGAGCATGCCCTGTTGTTCGTCACAATTGTGTGTGTGTGTAGTGTTGATGAAAATAGGTATTTTATCTATTTATTTGTTGTGTCTAACTCCATCCATCTCTATCTTTTGGAGACAGTTTCCCCTGAACTCTTTAAGAAAATTTTGTAGTGTTGATTACAACAAAGTGTTGCTGTTCTGTTGTATATCTTGAAACTTGATGTTGTTTTGTTCAACACATCCTATGTTTCTTCCCTCTGTAAAAAAAAACTCAAATAGTTCTTTTCTTGTAAAATGAAGCGCGAGCTGTACAGCTGGAAATACTATGCAAAAACAACATTACTGTTATTCTAATTACTTTAGTGGCAGATTTCTTGTATGTTCTGCTACTTTAATGCTGAAGTTACTCTAATTAGGACATTACTACTGCCATTCTTGAAATCTTATAGCGCAATAAGATATTCTTCGCCATGTGACATCTGTGAACTTGCTTTGTCTGTCCTACTGACACCAACTCTTTCACATTACAGAGAAGCAGCTGATGATCCAAGTAGCAGAGCTGGTCCCCAAGCATCATGGGAGGACTAAGAAGCAGGAACCGGTGGCTAGTTCAACTGCCAGCGCTTCCAAGTCGAAAGGCGGGAAGAAGAAAAAGTGATGAAAGTACCATCTTGTGTTGTTTTTCTGCCCATAGGAAAGTCCCTTAAGGTTGTTCTGTGTCTGCCGTGAGGCCTGAAAATATGTGCGACTTTTTTGGTGTTCTTTGACAAAATTTCTACCCCTCTTTCTTGTGGTCTTGAGAGTCACGTCTTAAGAAGCTACAAGCAGGATTGCAGCAGTGGGAGTCCAATTTACAGATGCTACTGCTTGTTAGGACTTTGCTTACAAATCCAACTGAAAGATACTTTGTTATAAGGAGGGTTATTTAGATATATGTCGTTACAAAGTGTCCACTATTGAGAAATTCCACTACAGAGTTTTGTTTCCGATATATGCCATTGTGCACTTGCCGTATTCGGAAAAATGCCACTCTGCTACTTATGTTGTACGTTTTTGGACAAAAAAGGACCCCCTCCACCCTCTTCCGGGTAAAGGCTGTATAAACTCTACAGAGTGTAAACTATTCAAATAGCTGTGTCTACGGTCATAGACATGTTGAGTAAGACAATTCACAGTTAGACTTTGGTTTTATTTTAAAAATAGTTTGATAGAAATGATTTGATGGATATTCCATATAGGAAATTGGGCAGAAAGCTCTGGAAGTAAGGGAGTTGGTCCTTTCACTAGAAGTGCACCATGCATTAAATTGAGAATTTAGAAAATGAATTTTAGTTATAAGTAACTGCTTTGGAAATTGGGTAGAAAGTTTTGGGAGTAAGGGAGTTAGTCCCTCACAAGAAGTGCATCATACACTAAATTGAGAATTTAGAACATAAATTTTATTTATAAGTAACTGCTTTGGAACCTAATATAAGTATTTAAATAAAACATTATTTTATGCAAATTGAGCCATATAAGCCTTCCTTTGTTATACCTTCATGCATTATAATATGTTATTTTGGTGTAATTTGCGGAGTGCATTCTTGTACCCACCCTTGCTTAATAAAATATTGTTCAGAGGAGGATTACTTCGTGAACGAGGAGGATTTGGACGGCTAGCCTGCGCCCCAGACAATTGTTTGTGGTGTATCGTGTAGCCTACTACTATCTTATGTTTCCGCTGTAATTTTCTTTTTGCTGCGCGCCCTTTTGTAATAAAACTATGATATTATGAATAAATTGCATGGACTTGTTATCATTTTTGTTGTATTGTGTGCACTAGCTGTTCTTTGACTAGTGTGGTAAACACAGAGAATCCGAGATCCTTTAACTCCCGGGTTTGACAGGGGGTGGATGCGAACATAATTGATAGGAGTTTTGAGGTGAACTCATCAGAAAGAGCGAGATGGAGTAGCGATGGCGAGGGCGCGCTCTGTATCTGCAGCACAGATGTTGGGGCATTTTGAACGACTAAGTGGAGGAGAAGGAGATCTAGAGGGGAAACGAAGAGGAGTACGAGGCAAGTTAGGGACGCGCTCGGCTTAGCTTATAAGGGAGAGATGGAGGTAGGAGAAGGTGGCAATGTAGTGTCCATCTCGGGACGATTTCTCTCGAGTGTGATACGGGGTCGCCCAATCTTCTCGACGTAGGATCGAATACTTACATGTCTCTTTTGAATCGTAGTGATATTCCATTGTCAGTGTAAGGATTAGCACTCTATAATTCCCATGAAAACACGTGTTGGACTTCACGACCACCAAGCGAAGTTCTATCACGCTCATAATTTCTAGCAGAAAGGTTGAACGATCTTGATTATCGAAGAACTCTCAATTCCTCTCATGAACATGGTTCGGCCATATGTGAGGAACAAGAGCAATCCGCTATTTTCTTTATTAAACGTGGTCTACCTTCAAAAGACATGAATACATGAGTATATATAATCCGCCGCGCCTCCTTGTCTCCCTTGCAATCCCTACTATATATTTCATCACACACCCTCCCCCGAAAACCCTAGCCTCCATCCGCGGCAAACACATCCTATACCACTCCGCCACCTCCTCCTTGTCTCCCTTACAATCCCTACTATATATTTCCTTCCACAACCTCCCCCGAAAACCCTAACCTCCATCCGCCGCAAACACATCCTATACCACTCCCCGCCACCTCCTTGTCTCGCTTGCCAAATCTTAACGCGTCTCTACTCCTCCTCCATCGATCACTGGCACAACATGCTTGCACGCAACACCCCACCTCTGGCTCACCGCTTCCGCTAACATCCCCATCTCTGCTGCCGTAGTTGCTCCACCTCCTCACCTCCCCACCTCCGTGCCTCGCCAACGACAACGCAACTCAGATCTTTAACTACAAAGGGAGAGGGAGGGAGAAATTCATCACTAGATCTAAAGAAGGGAGACGATTTTGCCCATTAGTATCAAAGATAGATGTCTGGAAATAGATCTCCGCCCTGGCTTGCGTAGTGACTACCCTCCCTTGGACCGTCCACAATACATGTCACTGCCACCACCGCCGCCACCACTACCGAGCTCTTTCTCGAATTCACCAACTTTGCTGACACACGCACGGACCTCGCCGTGCTACTGTCCAATTTTGGTGCCATATTCGCCAATATCACCAGCGTACCCACCAGGCACACCATCATGGCAGCCGTCTTCACCTCAACTTCCTCCTCTTTCGGCTAATCTTGGACCATCCGATAATAGCTACAGCCAGACGGGGCCATACTCCCCGTACTCACACAGCTATTCTCCCACATTGCAATCGTATCCACAAGAGCCGCCGGTATACAGCCCAACATGGTCACCACACCAGCAGGTTACGACTCGACTTGGTTGTACTCACGGGATGCCCCCAACTATTCTCCGACATCACTCGTGGAATATTATGATCCATGTTCACCGCATTATGACCCTACTTGGAAATGTTTTTTTTTGGTTTATCCTTCAGGATTATTCAGCATATGTTTTATTGTTAGAGCACGTACTGGAAGCTTGTAAGCAAATCCTATGTTGTCAATGTTTTTTGGTGTTAGATTATCAAGATTAATTTTGTGATTTTTAGGTTTGTAAGATAACTCTAGCCAATTTAGTATACTGGTGAACCACTAAACAGAGGTAATACTCTTATAAATGTTTTATTTCATTAAATCTCTAATGCTTCGGGGTGCCTGGTCGTTAGAGATAGTTTCCTTACCATGTTGGACAGAAAATGTACTAAAATCAGTGTCCATGCTTAGATAAGATATCCATCATCAGTAATTGACGCCTTGTTTCAATTATGCCATGCTCTGTTTACTCTGGTTTTGTCATTTGGATGTCCCTTAACTATTTCATATGTTCACTTATGTCTGTACACTTTTAACAAGAATTCTTATTGCATCAGTCATTGCTGTTTGCATTAACATTGTGTTTCCTGGTCACAATAAGATTCACGTACCGTTGGAGAGTTAGCATTAGAGTTCTGTAATGGCAGTAGAAAGAAAAGCACAAGTTGAGAACAATCCAAGGGAAAACAATAGTGATAAAAAGACGTTTTTGCCGTCATAACCTTTCGGCTTTAGAAATACCGAATAAATTGTTGCTCACTGAGGTTCTCAGACTGTCTGCAGCTGGTCGGCGCCTCTCACGTATATGGACATTATCATTCGATAATATAAAATCCAAAAGCCCACGATTTTTTTTTACCATCTTACCTTCAGCAGTAGAAGTGCCATTTTTAGCCACTTTGGGCCATGAGGTAAAACCTCATTTTCTTTTTTTTTCACCAAGCCAACAGAAGCCTCAAAGAAAAGGGATAAGACCAGAGAAGCCACCACAGTGAAGGTGCAAGGGGATAAGGCCAACCCTAGCATAGCCGAAGCCCCCACAAAAGAAAAACATTGCCACTTTCTCCAGGCAAATAACAAGAGCACCACTGCCTCCACCTTCAAAGCCAAACATAGGGGGATAGTGAAGGGGGGAAAGGGTCACGAGGAGTTGGGGAAGGCAAAGGGGGAGGTGATAATCTCCGGTGACCGCCTTCGGCCAACACCAATGAAAAAGCCAACCCCATCATTAAGGGTGTAAGAGCAAGATATGACCTCCACAAGCATCGTCGCCACTGCCTACTCCTAGACCAACAAACCAAGTATGTCACCTCATCCCTCCATTTCTATCCCATAGGTGAAGACACGTAGAGGAGGCACACAGCGGCTGGAGGCCGAGTTGGGCGCAATGGGGACCTCGGGGCGGCGCTGGGCTCGGCCATACGAGGCGGCCCGGCTAGAGGAAGAGGCACCGCCAGGGCGGTGTTGGAGCCACAGCCGAGGTGGGGGGAAGCTGGAGGGAGGAGGCACGGCTGGGGGTGGCGGCACTAGGCGCGGCCGGCCGGAGGCGGCGGGGGAGAGGCCCGGCCGGAGGCGATGGGGGAGAGGCCCAGCTAGAGGGGAGGCGGAGGATCCTAGGGATGTGGACCGAGTGGGGGCGGCAATGGTGCCAGCGGTGCCGATGGTGCCAGGCCACCATATCGGGCCGGGAGCCAGAGGAGGCGGCGGCTTCGATGATGCAGCTCGTCTAGAAGGGAGCTAGGGAGAGGAAGCTTCGGGAGTGAGAGAGAGAGAGAGAGAGAGACCAGAGGGGGCGGCGGCTTTGATGATGCAGCTCGGCTGGAAGGGAGCTAGGGAGAGGAAGCTTCGGGAGTGTGTGTGTGAGAGAGAGAGATAGAGTGAGAGAGAGAGAGATGGGGAGGAAGAGATAAGGTTGGCCGGGTGGTTTCGGCCAGAAGAAAGAAATGCCAAGAAAGAAAGAAAAGGAGAGGAAAGGAAAAAAAGAAGAAGAGAAGAGAAGAAAAAAAGAGGGGAAGAAATTATGTGCGCATAGATAAATTTTTATTCACAAGTCTACACGATGCGATCCGTAACCGATTTTGTTGTTTTATTATTATTATGGGCACCGGGTCAGTAGAATAGTGACATGTGAGAGGGGTTCGTTCGTGTTGGATTGCACATAGGAACGATGTCATCCTTATGTGTGCCTGTAATACTGTAATGCATTGAGTTTGGTTGACTGCCTGTACAGGTGGAGGTTTGGGAATGGCACCATCAGCTCGTTGCTCCGCTCCGTTTGGTTAACAGGCAAGTGCATGATAGAACAGTATCATGCAAATGGTATAGAAAATGCGTTGTTCCTGTATTATGATGATGCTTATATGATGATGTTTATGGTAATGACAATGATGATGGGATGGGGTGAGCAATGAGGCTACCCTGTCAATGATGATAATGTACATATGCATTTTGCATCATGGTAAGAATGCAAGAGCCAGGTCGGTGAGAAAGTCATGTAACTATTCCGGTGAGGTCGATGAGAAAGATACATGACTAATCCAGAGTGCTCTAGATGAAGTCTTACATCTGTAGGGACTAGGTAAAGTCCTACAATTTAAGGACTCCATCGTAACGAAGATAGGGGAAGAGTATGTCATCAACGGATGAACACTCTATGATACCAGTATCTGCTGATGAGATGCATGAGCAAATGAGCATGTAGATTATTGTTGCATTGCATTAATGGGGAGATAGTGATGGAAACAATGAGGTGGTTATGTTTGTATGGAAGCGTTTACCGTTTCTATTATGTGCTTGCTGAGTCTTCAGACTCACCTTTTTTTGTGTTTAGGTGAACAACGATAATGGCATGTATCGGGAAGGGAGAATAGCACAGTCATGTCACATGTTTTCATTACTGTAAACTGCTTTCCCTAGATAACACTTTTGTTGTAATATATTTAGTTGTTAAATTAGCTACACAAAGTTTGTGATGATTATGATGTAATGGTAGCATTCTGGGCCCAGAGGATGGGTCAGGGTGTTATAGTTGGTATCAAAGCGGGCGTTAGGTCTGCGGATAATTTTAGACCTAGGTTGATTAATTACTAAAAAATTGACTTAGGCCAAATAATTAAATTAAACTTGACACACTCTGGTGTACAGTAGGATGTGTCTTGGGTCAAGTATTATATAGTTGATTGTGTGAATGCTTGGTTAACAGAGATGCCGAGAGGTATCGTGGCTGTGGCCATGGTGGTCGTACTCAAGCGGAGCCACCGCTTGAGGTTCAGCAAGAAGCACCTGATGTGGAGGATGTTTTTGCCGAGCAGTCTGTACCTGGGAATCAGGCAAGTTCTTCGGCCTTGCTGCGAGATTTTATGGAAGATATATGTGCGCTTCGCCGACAAGTGCCAGTAGCTGCTGCTGCGGCTGTACCCGTTGCGGCCCCTACAGCCATTCCAATCGTGCCGGAGGCAAGGATGGGCTTTCGTGAGTGGTTGGCTTTATGTCTAGATGCCTTCGATGGGACGGGTACACTAGTCCAAGCTGCGGATTGGTTGCGCTATATGGAAGGCAGTTTGAATCACTAGAGATGAGCTCACAGCTGAGAGCTTGCTATGTGGCATTCCAGTTAAAGGGCCAGACAGATATCTGGTAGGAGGGAGTCCTTTCAGCTAGGACCTATGCCTAGGGTCCCGCTACCTGGGAGATCTTCGTCGAGTAGTTCAAGGCGAAGTATTACCCAGAATCTTTTATGGAGAGTATGTAGGTTTCCTTGTCGACCTTCGTGCAGGGGAAGAAGACCGTAGCTCAGTACGAAGCGAGGTTCAATGATCTGATCCGTTTTGTACCATCGGTCGTGAGCAATGATCTGGAGAAAGCTAAGAGGTTCTGCCGAGGGCTCAACTCTGAGTTTCGGCATGTTATGGGAGCCAGTGCGACACATGACTTTAGGTTAGTGGTAGAGCAGGCCAGAGGGATGGAGATGGAGATGCAGCTCACTAAAGGGTTACAACCCTCTGGTGGTCCAAGCGCTTCTGGTAATAACCATAAGAGGAATTTTAGCGAGGTGGGTGGGTCATCTCAGCGACCTACTCCCAAGAAGTCCAAGTGGGGCCAGCGCTCCCCACAGTCGTCCATGTCCAAATCTTTGAGGCCATCTTCTACAGCGCCTCGTTCATCATCAGCAACCCCAGCCTATTGCCCTGTCTCAGGGCAGGGCATGATCTGTTTCAAGTGCGGTGGTAGGCACCGTGCTGCTGAATGTTCTTGTACATGAGAGTGTCGGCAATGTGGTCGGTCGGGACACATGAAGCGAGTTTGTCGTCAGAACCCCTCTAGTATTATCAAGTGGGAGCTGGTACCTGTGTCATTGACAAATGTTTCCTCTCGAGGGTCTGTCCAGAGGCTGCCCCTGCGCCGCAGCCTCCTCTTTCCTGGGCACTACCCGCTGGGTATTACTGGCACCCTACACTAGTTGCTCCTGTTCAGCACGCTACACCGCCTCCATTTCCGTTGCCATCTCAGATGAGTGTTGGGGCTCTCGTCGCCCCGGCGCCACCTGGAGTCTTTGCATTGCCTGCCGCTGAGTCTGTGGGATGACCAGACGTGATGACAGGTACCATATTAGTAGATTCGTGTGACACCCTTGTTCTTTTTGACTCTGGTGGTAAGTATTCCTTCGTGTCCCGCGAGTTCGCTAGAAAAGCAAAGATAAGTATGCAGCAGATCTCGCAGTATGTTATAGTCAGTTCTCCAGGAGGTATGATTGCTAGTTCCACGGTATGCCCGGGATGTGTGGTTTCATTAGACGGAGAGAATTTTCTTGCCAACCTAATGATTATTTAGATAGAACATTTTGATGTTATTCTTGACATGGACTGGTTATATCACTACCAGGCCGTGATTTCCTGCTTCTGGAGGACATCTACTTTGCAAGATCCTTCCGAGGAGGAGATAATCTTTCAGAGGAATGCACCCCCGTGTTCTCTTTTTGTGTTGGTCAGCTTGTTCCCTGGCCGACAAACGGAAGTCTGGTTCACTTCTAGCACTTGCAGAGAAGCCGAGCGCACCTTTGCGCATTGGGGATATTGTAGTGATATGTGAGTATCCCGATGTATTTCCCGAAGAGCTTCCGGGTATGCCACCCAAAAGAGATGTGGAGTTGAGAATTGATCTTGTTCCTGGCACACGACCTATTTCTCTATCCTCGTATCGCTTGGCACGACCTTTTCAGGAGGAATTGAAGAAGCAATTGGATGAGTTGTTGTCCAAAGGGTTGATTAGTCGTAGTGTGTCACCTTGGGGAACCCCTGTCCTATTCACTGTGAAGAAGGACAGAAGTTGGCGCATGTGCATAGACTATCGTGCTCTTAATCAGGTGACCATCAAGAATAAATACCATTTGCCTCGTATCAAGGATTTGTTTGATCAGTTGAAGGGAGCCAAGGTGTATCATAGATTGATATGCAATTTGGGTATAATCAAATTCGAGTGCGAGAGCAAGATGTAGAAAAGACGGCTTTCTCTACAAGGTGTGCACACTATGAGTATAAAGTTATGTTCTTTGGACTAACGAATGCCCCTGCTGTCTTTATGGAAATGATGAACAATATGCTGCATAAGTATCTTGATGACTTTGTGGTTGTGTTCATCGACGATATCCTAATTTATTCTCAAACGGAGGGAGAGCATGAGTGGCATTTGAGGCTCATGTTTGAGACTCTGAGGGAAAATCAGTTCTTTGCCAAGTTAAAGAAGTGCGTGTTCTATATTTTTGAAATAGGCTTCCTGGATCATGTGACTAACCAGGAGGGTATTTCCGTAGATCCAGCCAAGATTTTGACTGTAGTAAACTGGAAGAGGCCAATTAATGTCAAAGAAGTGAGAAGTTTTTTGGGCTTAGCTAGTTACTACCGGCGCTTTGTAAAAAACTTCTCAATTATTGCTAAAATCCTTGCGGGAAAAATCACGGATGCCAACCGATGATGATCACTATATGAGGAGTGTTTACAAAACGCAAGAGAATTATAATGAGGCGTCGACTCTCTCCGTGCGGCTTACAAGAGGTATATAAAGAGGTAAAAGGACTTGAAGTCCAAGTAAGAAACTAATCCACTAATATGGCATATTTGGATTCATCCATGTTAGGAATTCGAATCACATACGGATCACAAATATCAACAATCTCCGCCTTGAGATGAATTTTCTCTTGTAGCAAAATGAAGAATCATCAATCACCAAATAACTCCACAATAAGATAAAAATCACCGTGTGCCAACTAATCTTTAGGACTAAACTGTAACATCAACTAAGCTTGAGCAAAGCTCAAACTTAGTAACAGGAACGGGCTTTGTCATCATGTCAGCTGGATTATCATAAGTACTTATCTTGCACACATTGACATCACATTGAGCAATAACACCTCGAATAAAGTGATATCTCACATGAATGTGCTTTATTCTCTCATAGACCATCTGATCCTTTGCAAGGCATATAGTACTCTGACTATCACAAAATATAGTGGTGCAAAAAATATCTCCACAAAGTTCAATGTACAAACCTCTCAACTAAATAGCTTCTTTACAAACTTTAGAAATAGCCATATATTCTGCTTCAGTGGTAGATAAGGCTACATTAGCTTGCAAACTCTTCTAACTAACAGCACAACCACCAATGGTGAAAATATAACCTGTGAGAGACCTCCTCTTGTCCAAATCACCAGCATAATGAGAGTCAACATGGCCAACACGTTCATCTCTAAAATCCCCAAACTACAAACAAGCATTATAAGTGCCACACAAATATCTGAAAATCCATTGAATTGCTTTCCAATGCTCTTTTTCAGAATTAGCCATGTATCTACTAACAACACCCAGTGCATGAGATAAATCAATACGAGAACAAACCATAGCATACATAAGAGAACCAACTGCACTAGAATATGAAACTCTAGACATGTACTCAATATCATAATCTGACTCGGGATATAAGGCTGAAGATAATCTGAAATGCGAAGCTAATAGAGTACTCACTGATTTTGCATCATGCATATTAAAATGACGAAGGTCCTTCTCAATATAACCTTGTTGAGTAATGTATAACTTGCCAGATTTTCTCTCTCTAATAATCTATATGCCAAGAATTTTCTTTGTTGCACCTAGGTCATTCATCTCAAATTCATTACTCAATTATGCTTTCAGTTTTGCTATTTCTGACTTATCTTTTGCAGCAATAGACATATCATCAACATAAAGAAGCAAATAAATAGCTGAACCATTAACAGTCTTTAAATAAACACAACTATCATAATCAGACCGCTTAAAATCATGAAAGAGCATAAATGGGTCAAATCTCTAGTACCATTGCCTAGAAGATTGCTTCAAACAATAAAGATATTTCTTTAATCCATAAACAAGGTGTTATTTTCCAGGAATAACGAAACCCTCAGGTTGGTCCATATAAATGTCTTCTTCCAACTCCCCATGTAGGAATGCAGTTTTAATAGCTATTGTTCACGTTCATAATCATGCATATCAACAACACCAAGTAAAGTGCGAATAGAACTATGCTTCACAATTTGGGAAAAGACGTTATTAAAATCAATACCTGTAGTCTAACTATAACCTTTAGCAACCAACCTTGCTAGTTCAGTGGGTGAAATAACTTTCTTTCTTTTGAAAATTCACTTGCAACGAACATGCTTCTTCTCTTTTGGTAATTTCACTAATTCTCAACTATCATTCTTATCAAGTGACTCCAGCTCATCATGCATAGCAGTTATCCACTTATTACAATCAGTGGAATTAATAGTCTCAGAGTATGATGAAGATTCTATATTAACTTCAATTTCTTTTGCCGCACTCAAAGTATAAGCAACAATATTAGCTTCTTCGATCAACCCCTTGGGTGGATTAATCTCACTCCTAGCCCTGTCAACTACAGTGAATCATTGTGGTGGCTGCTCAACAATAGGAGGATTCTCAATAATAGGTGCATCATGAACAACAATATTTTCCTTATCTGATGTGTTATCTGAACAAAAAAATGATCTACTTGAACACTTAAATTTTGCTTACTCTCAACAGGAACATTAGTAGGCTTATCATGAAACATAGCAGATTCATTGAAGACAACGTTTCTACTAATCACAACCTTATTTATTTCAGGATTCCATAACTTGTATCCTTTAACACCAGATTTATAACCAAGAAAGATGCACTTAACAACTCTAGACTCTAATTTTTCATTATCAACATGAGCATAAGCAGTACAACAAAAAACTTTCAATTCTGAATAATTTGATGGGATCCAGACCATACCTCAATTGGAGTCTTTGTTTCAATTGCAATAGAGGGTGACCGATTAATAAGATAGCAGGCAGTGGAAGAGGCTTCAGCCCAAAAACGCCTATGCAAACATGCATTAGACAACATGCAACGGGCCTTGGAAATGATGGTTCTATTCATACACTCAGCTACACCATTTTGTTGAGTATGGGGAACGGTGTAGTGCCTCACAATGACTTCAGTCTTGCAATATGATTCAAATTCATTAGAATAGAATTCCATCCCATTATCAGTGCGAAGTTTCTTTATCTTCTTTTCAGTTTACCTTTCAACCATAATCTTCCACTCTTTAAATGCTAAAAATATTTCTGATTTATGCTTCAAGAAATAAGGCTAGACTCTTCTAGAGTAATCATCAATAATTGTTAACATATAACGAGCACCTCCTAACGATAGCTTGCGAGATGATCCCCATAAATCAGAATGCACATAATCCAAAATACCTTCTTAGTATGAACCAAAGTATTGAACCTCACCCTCTTGTGTTTGCCAAACACACAATGCTCATAAAATTTCAGCTTACCTATGCTGTGTCCATCAAGAAATCCTCTCTTGCTCAATTCTACCAAACCAATTTTACTTATATGCTCAAGACGCATATGACAAAGATTAGTAGCATCATAATCAGATAATGAACTTGAAATTACAACAACATTACCTGATATTGTAGTACCCCGCTGATGGTACAGATTGACAGATTTAATATCAGCTTTAATCACTATAAGAGAGCTTTTTAATACCTTCAAAACTCTATCATCACCAGAATACTTGTACCCTTTCGCATCAAGAGTACTCAAAGAGATGAGATTCATTTTCAAATCTGGAATGTGCCTCACATGTTTTAAAGTTTCAACAATGCTATCAAACATCTTGATCTGAATTGAACCAATTCCTACAACCTTTCAAGATGAGTTATCACTCATTGTAGGACCGCAAAGGCGACTAGGGGGGGGGGTGAATAGGCGCTTTCTCAACTTTCTCGCCTAAATCAAATCCAACACGAACTTTACTCCTTTAGCTATGGCAGCTAAGAAGATCAGTAAACGCACAGTGGAAGCCTTGTGCTGAATTCGATAACCCCGCTCAATCACACGACACACAAGTGGAGAAATGAACTCACTGTTCTGGACTGGGCACCGGCGGTTGGACCGGCTACCAAGGGCGGTCTGACCGACGGTCAACGAGCGGTCGGACCGGCTACTAACTGGCGGTCGGACCGTTGGATATCGGTTCGACCAGCGATCGAGCGGTGCGAAACACGAGCGTCGGACCACCGTTATAAAGTCGGTCGACCGGTCCGATCTTGAAAAATCGACAAATCCAAAACGAAATTTGATCCAACTTTTGATTCAACCAATGAAACTTGACCAAATTTCGAGCACACCTCCCTAATGCTATTAGAGACCTATCTCTAGCGACGATCCTTCAGATCCACTTCGCAGAATCAATCTCTCAAGGTTTTACAAAAGAAGTGCACAAACCCTAGAAATATAAAAATCTTGATTCAAGACTTGCTTGTGGGGATTGATGATCTAGATGACTCTAGGAGTATTCCCACACATCAAAGCAAGATAGAATAGGTCAAGAGACCAAGCATAAACCCTTGAATCAAGGAAGCACCAAAATCATCCAAAAGAGAGAAGAACACAAAGGGGACAAATGATCTTTCAATTAAGCATCACTAGATTGATTGAACACACTAGATGCTTACAAAGCCTCTCCAACAAGGAGGACAAGAGCTCACACAAGAGCACACTCACAATCTTTCCAAACCCTAGCTTCTCCTCTCCTCTCCTCCAAACCCTAGAAAAAGCAAGAAGGGGACAAATGAATGCTTGGGGGGTTTTACATCTCCCCCTTTCTATTTATACTAGAGGCCTAGGGTTTCACTTTTGGGACCCACTCACACATGGGACCCACACACACATAACTATTGAAGCAATCGCCTGCTTCACCACGTGTAGGTTGATCAGCGGTTCTCATCACGTCGCCAAGCCTCTCTTGTCCGAATCCCATCGGAATCTCCCAGAGACTCGCACCGACTTCCGCACCGCCTGATCCAACCAGCTGCACCGAACTACCCGTTCGATCCATCTTGCCCGTTCTGCACCATGCTTGAGTCACACGACCCGGCATCCATGATCGTTCTGGACCTCAGCTCTCCAAGCGTAGTCCCGATCCATCTCACCGTTGACGTCGTTGACCTGCAAGCCACCTGCACAGCAATAGACAAACAAATCATTTCCGGGAACAAGTTCTTCACAACTTGACCCACGTTAGTTCCGCAATGCAATATGCAACAATAAAGCATTGAACTCCATACATAAAACACATTCAAATCAACTCAATGCCAACTTGGCTAACCTCCAAGTCATCGGTGGTCTGACCGCCCCACAAGGCCGGTCCGACCGATTTCGAGCGATCGGACCGATCCCACAACGGCGGTCGGACCGCCCGAAAGGACTTAGCCAAATTTTCAGCGTGAAAATCCGAAACCTTCTGGAAATTTCAACTGAATAAAACTTTTGACTGGGAGCTCCAAAAATGATGTGACCACATCCAGGAGACTCCCCTCACTTGCCTACACAACCTATTTTTGGCCTAGCCCCAAAATCCACTTTTCAATTTACCGGTCGAACCGGCCACCATGGCCGGTCGGACCTCTCCACGGGCGGTCTGACCGCCCGACACAACCGATCGACCGCTTTGTGGTCCGACAAATTTTGAACAAACTCGAAAACGCGAGATTTTGCAAACCAACAACGTCATTGCCAATTGACTCATCATCCTGAGATCGTGCACATATCCTCACGATATCCACAATCTCCCCCTTGATGAACACATTGGCAATTTCCAAGAAAATGTGGTTTTTCGAAATGAAAAGTAAAAACTTCGCCGTTTTCGCATAAAGGCACAACTTGGTCCATAAGCAAGAAAAAGCCTAGGAACCGACCAAGCTGGCTTCAGAATAGTATAAGCAAGTGAGATAAGGCAATGAAAGCACCAAAGGATTCGATTTCCAGAAAGTAGACAAAAATCTCACTTAGGTCCAAATGAAAGACAATTGTTCTATTTGACCTTTGATCATTGTGAGTCTTCTTCAATTGCTATTGAAATCAGGAAAAAGCAATAGAACCAAGAGACTTAACTCACTATGATCACAAATTTTCAAAAGGTTCAATTTTTTTATTTTATGAAGTTCTTTTATATTAAACCTTAAGTATGAAACCAAAAGCTCCAAACAACATTTTCTTCACAATCTTTCTCCCCCTTTGACAATGAATTCATCAAGATGCATGAGAAAAGAAAGATCATGAAGGAATGACTTTATTTTTGAACTTTAGTAAAAAGGAGCCATGACCATTATACATGCAGACAGTACAAGTATTATACTAAGCCATAAAAAGAGTAGACGCTATATTCAATCATGGCAAAACATGTACTGCAAAGCTAAAACCAAAATAGCAGTTATCTGAGATTAACAGAATTAATATCATGAAAAGTTGCTCAATATCATAGTTTCACTAACAGCAACCAAAAATGAGTCAAGCCATGTCTATAAGTAAAAAGAGACTCAAAACAAGAACTGAGGCATTTTGAGCATTAAGAGTACACTTTTGAAGCAAAACTCAAGCACTTAGCATTTTTGAGCATTTTCTTAAAAGGATTTTTTTTCACTGTGCTAGATCTCAAGCCTTGCCGCGACCATCTCAAGCGATAAGCTTAAAAGAATGATCTAGGTCATCCAAAACTCCCCCTGAGTTCATGCCTAGTGCAATGGCAAGCCGTCTCATGAGAAAGGATTGGTGAGATCAGTTTTTTCGCACAGAAAATCTCATTTTTCATTTGCTTGACTTAAGAAGTTAAAAATCTCATTTTTCATCTCAAAATAAGTTCAAGACTCAATTCAACCTATAAGACATGTCAAGAATCATAAGAGGATCACTAGAGCAAAATTAGTCACAAGATCCAACAAGACCTGATTTGATTCAATTTGCTCACAGATATAAAGCTAGCAAGGCAAAAGCTAAGCTAAACAAGAAGAGCCATAAAAGAAGTCTAGCAGACTATCACTTGATATGACAAGGTATAGAATATGAAATCAAGTCATACAAGGATAATGATCAAAGCTCCACAACGTTTATTATACAATGCAAGACAATTGAATTGAAACATGCATTATGATACAATGAATGCAAAAAGAGCAACTTCCCCCTCAAAACAACCCAATAGGACTAATAACCCCTAACTCTCCCCGCAAAGCAGCAAAACGAGAAGAATCAAGAGCTTTAGTGAAAATATCTGCAAGCTGTTGCTCAGACTCTACAAAGTGAAGCACAACATCACCTTTCTCAACATGGTCTCTAAGAAAATGAAATCGAATATCAATGTGTTTAGTCCTGGAATGTTGTACTGGGTTTTTGGCAATATTAATTGCAGAAGTGTTGTCACAGAAAAGAGGAACACTTCTCAAGGATAACCCATAGTCTCGCAGCGTGGACAAAATCCAGAGGACCTGAGAGCAACCACTCGCAGCAGCTACATACTCGGCCTCAGCTGTGGACTGTGCAACCGAAGACTGTATTCTAGAAGACCAAGAAACAAGAGATGTGCCCAAGAAATGACAAGTGCCAGAAGTACTCTTCCTATCCACTCTACACCCCGCAAAGTCAGCATCAGAAAATGCTCGAATTGAGAGAGCAGAAGAAGAAGAATACGAGAGTCCAAAGTCAAGCGTATCTTGAAGGTACCTGAACATGCGGCGTACTGCTTGACGATAAGAAGCACGAGGGGAAGCCTGAAAGCGAGCGCACAGACATACGGCGAATTGTATGTCCGGCCTCGACGCTGTAAGATAGAGGAGGGAGCCAATCATACTGCGGTACTCCTTCTGGTCCACGAACTCTCCATCCTCATCAGGGTCCAGCACGGTGGTTGTAGCAATGGGAGTAGACATTGGCCTACTGCTTCCTATATTGAAGCGCCGAAGAAGATCATTTGTATACTTACTATGGTGAACGAAGGTGCCTTCTTTCAGTTGCTTGATTTGTAAACCAAGGAAGAATGTCAACTCTCCCATCATGCTCATCTCGAACTCACTGCTCATAGAATCAGAAAATCTGGACACCAAAGCATAAGAAGAACCACCGAATAGAATATCATCCACATAAATCTGAACCAGCAAAAAATCACAGCCATGCCTGAGAGTAACAAGGTTTTATGAACCATTCCCATTTTGAAATCATTTTCAAGCAAGAAACTCTTAAGACTGTCATACCAAGCTCTTGGAGCTTGTTTCAATCCATACAGGGCTTTAGAGAGTTTAAAAACATGGTTTGGGAATTTTTGATTTTCAAAACCAGGAGGTTGCTTGACAAAGACCTCTTCTTCTATGAAACCATTCAAGAAAGCACTTTTAACATCCATTTGAAAAAGCTTGAAACCCTTGGATGTTGCAAATGCTAAAAGAATGCGAATGACTTCCAATCTAGCTACTGGAGCAAAGGTCTCTTCAAAGTCTAAGCCCTCTACCTGGGAATAACCTTGAGCTACGAGTCTAGCCTTATTGCGAACAACCAACCCATCCTCACTTTGCTTATTTTTAAAAATCCATTTTGTTCCAATAACATGAGAATCAGAAGGCCGCTCAACTAAAATCCAGACTTTGTTTCTTTCAAAATTCTCAAGCTCTTTATGCATGGCATTGACCCAAGAGGCATCAGATAAAGCATGGGTGATATCTCGGGGTTCAAAAGAAGCGACAAAAGCAGAATGTGCATGAGAATCAGGAGAAATAAACACGAGGCGAGTGACTCGCTCTTGAAGATCCCCAATCATCTACTCGGTGGATGTTGTCATTTGAATCTGAAGAGGTGCTCTGGTGCGTAGTGGCCTCTACCTCATGAGTTGTCGAGGTAGGAACAGAGCCACTCAGATCGTCGGTGGGGATAGGAGGAGGCTGCTCAGCTGAAACTGGAGTAGTAGTAGCAGGCTCTCCACCCCTCTCAGAGGTAGTTGGAGGATGGTTCGGTTCCTCATCCTCAGAGTCATCATCGATGAAGATGCTTTCTTGAATTTCAGGAACCTGTGTACCTGAAGCATCGGGTCTAGTACCAGGACTAGCCTCATCAAAAGTGACTTCGCAAGTCTCAACAATTTTGTTAGTATCAACATTAAAAACACGATAGCCACGAGAATGAGCAGGATATCCAAGAATGTAGGACCGGAAAGGCGACTAGGGGGGGTGAATAGGCGCTTTCACAACTTTTTCGCCTAAATCAAATTCAACACGAACTATACTCCTTTAGCTATGAAAGCTAAGAAGATCAGTAAGCGCACAGTGGAAGCCTTGTGCTGAATTCGATAACCCCGATAACCACACGACACAAAAGAGGAGACTTAATCTCAAAGGCGATCTCAGGCACAGCGGTCCGGCCGGCTACGAGCGATCGGACCGACGGCTAACGGGCGGTTGGACCGGCTACTAACTGGCGGTCGGACCGGTGGACAGCGGTTCGACCCGGCAGTACTGGCGGTCTGAAAACACGGGCGGTCGGACCGCCGTTGCAACACCGGTCTGACCGGTTCAGTCCAGAACTGAAAAACCAATCCCAAATCCAAAACGAAATTTGATCCAACTTTTGATTCAACCAATGAAACTTGACCAAATTTCGAGCACACCTACCTAATGATATTAGAGACCTATTTCTAGCGACGATCCTTCAGATCCACTTCGCAGAATCGATCTCTCAAGGATTTAACAAAGGAGTGCACAAACCCTAGAAATATGAAAATCTTTGATTCAAGACTTGCTTGTGGGGGTTGATGGTCTAGATGATTCTAGGAGTATTCCCACACAACAAAGCAAGACACAATGGGTCAAAAGACCAAGATTAACCACTTGAATCAAGGAAGCACCAAATTCATCTAAATGAGAGAAGAACACAAAAGAGAGACAAATGAACTCTCAAGCAAGCATCACAAGATTGAGAGATCTCACAAGATGCTTACAAAGCCACTCCCTCAAGGAGGACAAGAGCTCACCAAGGAGCAACCACAATCTCTCCCTCTCTTCCTCTCCAAACCCTAACCCTAGAAAAAGGCTAAGGAAAACCAAATGGAAGCTTCAAGGGGTTTTACATCCCCCTTCTCTATTTATAGGAGAGGACTAGGGTTTCACTTTTGGGACCCACTCACACATGGGACCCACATACAACATCTGTTGAAGCAATCGCCTGCTTCACCACGTGTAGGTTGATCAGCGGTTCTCATCACGTCGCCAAGCCTCTCTTGTCCGAATCCCATCGGAACCTCCCAGAGACTTACACCGATATCCGCACCACCTGATCCAACCAGCTGTACCGAACTACCCGTTCGATCCATCTTGCCCATCCTGCACCATGCTTGAGTCACACGACCTCACCCGGTATCCAAGATCGTTCTGGACCTCAGCTCTCCAAGCGTAGTCCCGATCCACTCACCGTTGACGTCGTTGACCTGCAAGCCATCTGCCCAGCAATAGACAAACAAACCGTTTCCGGGAACAAGTTCTTCACAACTTGACCCACGTTAGCTCCGCAATGCAATATACATCAATAAAGCATTGATAACCATACATAAACCACAATCAAAACACATCAATGCAAACTTGGCTATCCTCCAAGTCAATGCCGGTCTGATCGCCCCACAAGGCCGGTCCGACCGATTTCAGGCCGGTCGGACCGATCCCACAACGGCGGTCAGACCGGTCAAAAAGACTTAGCCAAAATTCCAGCTTGAAAATCCGAAACCTTCTGGAATTTTCAACTCAATAGAACTTTTGACTGGGAGCTCCAAAAATGATGTGACCACATCCAGGAGACTCCCCTCACCTGCCTACACAACCTATTTTTGGCTTAGCTCCAAAAGCCACTTTTCAAAGACTGCCGGTCGGACCGGCCACCATGGCCGGTCGGACCTCTCCTGGCGGTTTGACCGCCCACACCACCGGTCGAGACCTTTGTGGTCCGGCGATTGAAGCAAACCCCGAAAACGCGAGATTTTGCAAACCAACAAAGCCATTGCCAATTGACTCATCATCCTGAGATCGTGCACATATCCTCACGATATCCACAATCTCCCCCTTGATGAACACATTGGCAATTTTTCAGAAAATATGGTTTTTCAAATTGAAAAGTAAAACAAATCGCCGTTTTCGCATACAACTTGGTCCATAGGCAAGAAAAAGCCTAGGAACCGACCAAGCTGGCTTCAGAATAGTATAGGCAAGTGAGATAAGGCAATGAAAGCACAAAAGGATTCAAATTCCAGAAAGTAGCCAAAAATCTCACTTAGGTCCATATGAAAGGTAAAATGTTCTATTTGACCTTAGATCATTGTGAGTCTTTCTTCAATTGCCATTAAGATCAGAAAAAGGCAATAAAACCCAGAGACTCAAAAATTTTCAAAAGGTTCATAATTTTTTTATGTGTTCTTTGATGTATGAAACCTTATGTAAATCAAGAGCTCCAAAACAGCATTTTCTTCAATCCTTCTCCCCCTTTGACAATGAATTCATCAAGATGCAAGGGAAAAGAAAGAGCATGAAGAAATGGCTTTATTTTTGAAATTTAGCAAAAGGAGCCATGACCATTATCGAAGTAGACAGTACAAGAAATATACCAAGCCATATAAGGTGAAGAAGCTATATTCAATCATGGCAAAACATGTACTGCAAAGCTAAAACCAAAATAGCAGCAATCTGAGATTAACCGAATTAAAATCATGAAAGGTTGCTCAATATCATAGATTCACTAAAAGCAACTAAAAATGAGTCAAGCCATGTCTATAAGTAAAAAGAGACTCAAAACAAGAACTGAGGCATTTTGAGCATTAAGAGTTCATTTTTGAAGCACAATTCAAGCACTTAGCATTTTGAGCATTTTCCTAAAAGAAATTTTTCAATGTGCTAGATCTCAAGCCTTGCCGCGACTATCTCAAGCGATAAGCTTAAAAGAGTAGTCTAGGTCATCCAAAACTCCCCCTGAGTTCATGCCTAGTGCAATGGCAAGCCGTCTCATGAGAAAGGATTGGTCAGATCAGTTTTTTTTTCACATGAAAATCTCATTTTCATTTGCTTGACTTAAGAAGATAAAAGCTCATTTTTCATCTCAAAATAAGTTCAAGACTCAATTCAACCTATAAGACATGGCAAGAATCATAAGAGGATCACTAGAGCAAAACTAGTCACAAGATCCAACAAGACATGATTTGATTCAATTTGCTCACAGATATAAAGCTAGCAAGGCAAAAGCTAAGCTAAACAAGAAGAGCCATAAAAGAAGTCTGGCAGACTATCACTTGATATGACAGGGTAGAGATAATGAAATCAAGTCATACAAGAATAATAATTAAAGCTCCACAAGTTTTATTATGCAATGCAAGACATTTGAAATGAAAATGCATTATGATACAATGAATGCAAAAAGAGCAAATTCCCTCAAAACATCCATGCCTCAGTACTGGGATTTGAGATAAAAGATCTAGGTGTCCAGTACTGAGATGGACGATGCCTGGGAATAGCAAAAGAAGCAACAGAAAAATGATTAGGCACAAAATCATAAGAATGCCCACGAGCACCACCTGGACCTCTCCAAAACGATCTACCAAAAGACCGATACTCCCCCTGTCTAGGTGCTACCCGTGATCTATCCCCACGATATCCAAAATCAAACTGCTGCCTGGACCCACCAAAAGAGTCAACAAAGTTCTCTACAAACCTAGGCCTATATGAGAGACGCTGAATAGGCTGTCTGGCTCTAGAGACTACAGCTGAAGAAGAGACTCCTCTAATGGATCTCAAAGTGCTCACTCTCTCTTTCCTCTCAATCTTTGCTCTCCGAAAGCAAAACTCAACCGTGTGGCCCTCTTTCTTGCAGAAGGTGCAATGGTACTTGACCTTTTGAGGGGTCCGTACAGGTGAAACAGAAGCACCTTTCTTGCTAGAAAGAGTTTGAGCAGAACCTGCAGATTTAAGAACAACCTTTGAAGTCATAGGAGGTTCTTGCTCAACCAAACCACTTTTCACAACTCTAGCAATCTTTGGTGGGAGATTCTTGGAAAGCTCTAGGGACTTAAAACCTAGGCCACTGTTTTTCACACTCACCTTGGATTGATCTAGAATCAAGTTGAGTTTCTTTTTCCCACTAGAAAACTTCTCAAGAGTCATTTTGAGGTAATCATTCTCTTTTGCCAAAACTCCACAATTAGAGCACTTTTTAGAATTGATTGCCTCAACATGTTTGCTCTTAAGAAGATCCACTTCCACTTTGAGAGCCTCACAAGACACACAATAGGACTCCCCAATCCTATTTAACTGCTCCTTAAATTTGACTCTAAAAGCCTCTTGTATCTTACCAACAATAGTTTCAACTTCAGCATGCAACATACAAGAGGAAGAATTAATGACTTTCTTGGAAGCAGTAAGAGACATGGATCTTTCAATTTTAGCTTTCTCTTCAAGAGTCTTGTTTAAAGCTTCTATCTCAATTGTAAGCTTAGGACAATTTTCACATGATGCAGCTCTAGAGTAAACGACCATTTCGGTCAACTCTTGCATTTTAATCCTATTGTTCTCACAATGAGAGCAAGTGTGACTAGCATCAAATTTTTGCAATTCTTTTAAAGAGCTATCCAGTTTTAATTCTAGCAAAGCACAATTTGAACAAGTTAAAGGAATAGCATCTAAAGCAGTCACATCAAGCGGAATGGCATCCATGCAAACAGAACTAGACTTGAGAGATTCTAGTTCGACAAGAGCATTTTTCAATTGCTTTTCAACAGAGGAATGAGCATTATTTAAGCTTGACAATTCATTAAGCAAGCTAGAGCATGATTCACAGAAATCATCAGGATTAATGGATTTGAGCCTAACCACTTCTAGGTTCAAATTATCAATCATAGTATCCTGTTTCTTAATCAATTTAACTTGCTTATGTATTTTTTGTTCAGCAAGCACCAAAGCCCTTTTCATGTCAGGAAGTGAAGGGCATACCTCATCGGGATCACTAAAAGGATCCTCATTTGTTGGAGAGGAGTTGTCGTGGCTGTTCTTAGCCATAAAGCACATGCCTGTGAAATCACATGCCTTCTTCTTGCCGCTGGATTCACTCTTGTCGTCCTCCGCCTCCGAGTCCACATCATCCATGCTCACATCCTCTAGAGCTTCAAGGACTCGGCTGACAAACTTGCGATAGTTTGTCTTCTTGTGCTTAGCATCTCTCGCTCGAGGATGCCTATGTGACTCCTTCTCCTCCTTGCCCTTCAGCTTGGGGCATCTAGAGCGAATGTGGTTCGGCTCACCACATTCAAAGCATGTGATAGGTCCACCTCTCCTCCTATTTCTCACATTGTTGTACGCTCTTGTGAATTTGGTGGATAGGAGGGCTAAATCATCGTCAGGTAGTCTCTCAAGTTGCTCATCGCTCAAAGAATGCAAAGCAGACAAAGAAAAGCCAGATGAGCTAACATCAAAAGAATCAGAATATCTACCCTTAGATTTGTCGACCACTAAAGCCATCGGCTCTGTCGTGGGGAGACGCGAGATAAAATCAATATCATGCATCTTCAACCTAGAGTAAAGCTTATCCATGGTAAGCTCACTCATGACAGTGTTGTCATTTATGGCAGTGATCTTCATCCCCCAGACCTTCACATCTAAAGCACCCAAAAGCTGGCGTGCATTTTCAGACTCAGAAAAAACAAGATCAACGGTAGCGGAGATCATGAAGAATTTTAGAAAATCTCCCCACGGCTCATCTAAAGATTCACGAGTCTTTGCTCGATCTTGGAGTAAGCTTTCTTTAGTGGTTACATCTCACTTCATCGAACCAGGGAGCGAAGGATCCGAATTCTCTGTGTTCATACACTAGTCCAGATTTCCAGTGTACACGATCACAAAAATGTTATCACAAACATATCCAACGTGTATATTTAATAAGCATAGAGTTTATTACAACTGGGGCCGGAGGCCAAATAAAACATTAAGCGGAAGCAAAATATAATGGTAAGCCACACGATACGCCACAGGCAATCGTCTGGAGGTCGCTGCCTAATCGTCCTGCTCCTCACCTTCTGGATAGAAGTCTTCTCCTGAATAATAATATTCAAAGACAGAGTGAGCACTACAAGCGTGCTCGCAAATTACACCAATCTGAATTTAGAATGCATGCATAAGTTATTCAAAGGAAGGTTATAGGGTTTATTTGCATAAATCAGCATTTTTGGTTTAAATAGTTATACTAAGTTTCAAGGCACATTTTCATTACATAGCTAAAATCAGATTTAAAATTTATCATTTTATAGTGGATAACCTCCTTATGAAACATGGTGAAGGATACCCTCCTATCACAAGGCTACCCCTAAATTTACCACAAGGATTAACCATCCTCAAATCATGTCCAAAGTTATTTTAAAACCAAAACAAATCTAACTTAGAGTGGCTTTGCTCGGCATGTCCATAGCAGTGGACACGGCTATTGAATAGATTTACACTCTGCAGAGGTGGTACAACTTTACCCACACGAGATAATTTGCAGTTATGTCGGCCAATACACGCTTCCTTAGGCGTGTGGTCGGGCAATTATCACAAGGCGTTTCAATGCACTACCTCAATACCAATATGCAGCTAAGGTTTCACTTCCATTAGGCTAACCACTGCAGGAAGCCCCCTCTTGCGCCAAGTGGGAATAAAGTCTAACCGACACCCACACAACAAAAATGGCATAAACAATAATGAGGTAAGACAAATTATTAAGCCTGGTTCTGCCCATACAGAACATGTGGTAGTACGGTGGAGCTTTTGCAAGATGCGGCTCAAAGACCGGTCCTTAACCTACTTGGGCAACTTTCAATAAAACCCTGAGTCTCAGTCCTACCCAGACGAACCCGTGCATAAACCTGCACCCACCAACGGTCCAATTTTGCCCAAGTACAAACCTATTTTCTTTTATCTTTATAATTTTCAAAGACATTTGCAAAAGTCCACCATGACAAAACAATGTCATAGGCTTTTTATCAAATTTTGAAGTCTTGGCTAAATTCTCCCAAAATCAAATATTTCATGGTCTAAGCATTTGCTAAGCATAAATTTATTTTTAAATTCATTTGACTAAGGTGAAAAGGAATTGGTAATACAACATTCAAATGTGGTTATACAAAGGAATTGGAATAATTAAGTATTTAAAACAGGAATTTAAAATAATTAAATACAATTATGCATGCAATAATAATTTAAAGCAGAAATTAAGTAATTTTAAATATTGGGGCAAAATGGTCAATGGTGTAACTTGCCTTGTTCAAATTCTGGTATTCTACTTCTTCAATAGGGTCAAGCTCTCCGAGTCGTCAAAATCTATCTGCGAGAATATTCCAAATTCAAGCAGAATTCAAATGAACACAAATAAATTCAAATGAAAATTCAAATTAACTCCAAATTAAATAATTTTGGTTTAGTTAGCTAGATCTTGATTTTATACAAATTTAGAAATTTGAATCACCTAAATCGGAGTTTGTATGAAGAAATACAAGCTCTGGAAGTTTAAAACCTAAATTAAATCCTAAAATCAAATTTCCGATTTTCCGAATTAAATTTCTAAAGAAAATTCCAATTATTGCGCAAGCATGCGTCGTGATCTTATTCACGAGGCGACATGTGGGCCCGAGCAGTCATGGGTGAGTCCACGGCGCTTTCAGAGTCCACGGTGGACTCGGCGCGCAACAGTGTGAAGGAAGCGGTTGCTTGTTGGCCTTGCTGTATGCTGCCGGGCGCCCACGTGGCGCCACGCACACAGTAGGGGTGAGGTGGCGCTGATGTGTGGCGAGGTGGTGACCACGTCGGCACCGGAGGAGAGGCGCTCGGAACCGAGGGTGCAGCGCCTGCGGCGCGGTGAGCTCGGCGAGGGTCGCAAATTGATCGAGGTGATCTTCGAGTGTGATCGCTACTGGCGACACGAGGGCGTGGCGGAAGATGGTCGGCGGCGAGAGGCGGCGGTGATGTTCGGTCGTTGGCGGGAGGGTGCTCGGCGACGCCCGAGAGTGCGGAGGTGCGCACGAGTCGCGATCTTGGCCGAGGCGGTGGTGCGATCGGCGGTGGAGGTTCACCGGTGGCGGCGCTAGAAGCGATGGAGCCTGGCTCGGCGGCGAGAGAGAGATCAAATGCGGCGGCGAGGCGAGGCGAGGAGGAGGCGAAGCTTGAGAGGAGAGGCGCACCGGTGCTCCCTTTATAGGCGCGGCGGCCGGAGGCGAGGTTAGCCGTGGCGTTAATGGCGGCGGGCCGGCGCGGGCGTTCAGGGGTTTTAAAGGCGAGTAAAGCGGGAGCGAGCAGCGGTGGGAGCGGCGCTTTCATTGCGCGTGATGGCGAGAGAAATGGGGAGGAATCACGAAATTGAAGAAATCCCGAGTGCGGTAATGGCGGCGTCGCGCGGGAAGAAGGAGGCGAGGAAGGACGCGGCGTGCGGCGAGCCCACTGTCGGCGAGACAGGAGCGGGAGAGAGGGCGCGGGCGGAGTGATGTCGGCCGTCCGATTTCGATCGGACGGCCCGCATTAATCAGGCGCGGAGAGGATTGGGCTCGGGCGTGCGATCTTTGGGCTTGGCCCGATCTTTATGAGAAGAATTTTAAATTCTTTTTCAATTGATTTAATTCCAGAAATTCAAATAGGCTTTAGAAAATAGTAAATGAAGTCCAAAAATTTTGAGAAAATTCACAGAAATTCTATGAGGCATTCTGGACTTAAATAAAATAATTCCAACTTTTAGTTGGTAATAGATTTTGCACATAAATTCTTTTAGCCTTAATATACTTTAGGAAAAGCTTTTAAAATTTCGGAAAATCCACAAAAATTATTGATGTTTTATTTTCAATGAAATTGAAATTTTGGGCATTACAAACCTACCCCCTTAAAGGGAATCTCGACCAGAGATTGGACTTAGTCGACAAAAGGTAGGGATACTCGGCTCTCAAAACTTCTTCTCGCTCCCGGTAGCTTCTTCTTACGAATGATTGCTCCATTGAACCTTACAAGAGCGAATGACTTTGCTACGGTGGCGCGTTACGCCACGTGGCGCGTTACGCCACATCGAGAATCTTGATTGGTTGTTCCACATAGGTGAGATCTTTACGAAGATCGATGCTCTCGAGCGGTGTATCTTCTGTTGGTACTCTGAGACATTTCTTTAACTGGGATACATGGAAGACATTGTGAGCGGTGAGAGATCTTTGGTAGTTCAAGCGATAAGCAACTTCACCTCTTTTTGCCAAAATCTTATAGGGTCAGACAAATGCAGGTGCGAGTTTTCCTTTAGTCGAAATCTCTTCACTCCTCGGAGTGGAGTTACCACGAGATAGACAAAATCTCCCATCTCGAAGGATAGTTCTCTCAGCGATTATCGGCATAACTCTTTTGTCGGGTTTGAGCTACTTTCAGACGTTCTCTTATTGCTTTTACCTTACTTTGACTTCTTTTATCAATTCAGTCAGAAGAATTGGTGCTCTCCTACTTGATCCCAAAGGAGAGGGTTCTACACTTTCTACCATACAATGCTTCAAATGGCGACATCGTAGGCTAGCTTGAAAATTTGTTGTTGTAGGAAAATTACGCATAGGGCAAATTCTTATCGACTTCTTCCATAATCTATAGCACAAGCTCGAAGCATGTCTTCTAAGACACGATTTACGTTCGGTCTGGCCATCTGTTTGGGGATGATATCTTTGTCTTTGAAGTTAGTCACAGTTCCCAAAGCTTCATGTAGACTCTGCCAAAATTTTGAAGTGAGCTGCGAACCTCATCGGACACAATTTTCTTGGGTATACCATGTAGACAGACGATCTGGCCATGTACAATTTCGCTAACTTATTGCTACGTAAGTGGTCTTGGTGGAATAAAATGAGCCACTTTTGTTAATCGGTCAATTATTACCCAAATGGAATCACAACTGATTGGGTCCTAGGTAGTCGGTGATAAAATTCATACCAATCTCCTCCCATTTCCACTCGGGAATTGGTAATGGTTGTAACAATCCGCGAGTCTCGATGTTACGCCTTAACACGGCGACATACATCACAGCGTGCAACAAACTCAGCGATCTCTCGCTTCATACTAACCCACCAATACTTTTCCTTGGATCTGGTACATCTTGGTACTCCGGGATGGATAGAGTAAGGTGATTCATGAGCATCTTTCGAGAATCGGTTATGCGGTTTCATGATGTTTAGGTACACGATCGGTTGCCAAACCATCTGTGCCTGCTCGTCTTGAGAAAATCACAGGGCTTTGCCTCTTCTCATATTCTTCATGATTTCTTTGATGTCTTCGTCTTCTATTTGTTTTCTCGATCGACCTTGTATGGTTGGTTGGACTTCCCTTGTGTTGATCTGATTTAGCGACAATTTCAGTTCGGATGCTTTAGTTCTTCATACAACTCGGTTGATTTTCTTGAACTAACACCGTGTTGCGGTATGCCTTCCTACTCGAGCATCTGCTACCACGTTAGCTTTACGGGTGATAATGAATTCCAAGGTCATAATCCTTTATCGGCTCTAACCATCTTCTTTGCACGAGATTAAGATCATTGGGTGAAGATATATTTGAACTCTTATGATCCGTGAAAATCTCACAATGATTACCAATGAGATAATGCCTTGATTTTCAAAGCATGCACAATTGCCGCTAATTCTAGATCATGAGTTGGATAATTTCCTTCATGTGGCCTTAAGCGGCGAGATGCATAAGCCACGACCTTTCCTTCTGCATCGGTACACATCCTAGCCCACAGCGATCGTCCTGAAAACTTCAAAATCCTTACATATATCTGGTAAGACTAGCAGTGGTGCAGAGACTAGTCTTTTCTTGACTCTTGAAAACTATGTTCACAAGCACTTGTCCATTCAAATTTCTTTTCCTTCTTGAAGTTGAGTCATGGGTTTGGCGATCTTGGAGAAATTTTCAATGAATGCGGTAGTACCAGCTAATCAGAAAACTTCTCATACATGTGATGACTTGGGTTGCTTCAATCCATTCTGACTTCAACCTTTGAGGGTCTACTACAACTCCTCCTTTGTCACAATGTGTCCAAGAAAAGCCACTTGGTGAGCCAAAATTCACTTTTCTTTGAGTTTGGCATAAAGTTGGTGTTCTCGGAGTTTGTCCAAAATAATTCGAGATGTTTTCATGCTCTTCCACATCTCTTGAGTAGATGAGAATATCATCTATGAATACCACCACAAACTTATCCAAGAATTCCATGAACACTTTGTTCATCATATTCATGAAATAAGCGAGGGGCATTTGTTAGTCAAATGACATCACTTTGTGAACTCGTCTGATCCATATCCGGTGGTGAAAATTTTTTGAATATCTTAGGTCGATTTTTAGCGATGGTAGCGACCTCAAATCAATCTTGGAGAAAACATCGGCTCCTTTAAGTTGATCAAGCGGATCATCTATCCTAGGTAACGGTACTTGTTTTTGATTGTTACCTCGTTGAGTGATCTATAGTCCACACACATTCTCATACTATTGTCTTTCTTTTTGAAAAATAGTCTTGGAGCTCCCCAAGGCGATGAACTTCGGTTGAATGTAACCTTTACTCTGTAGTTCTTGATCGCTTCTTCAACTCTGCTAGATCGTTTCAGGCGATGCAGTAGGGTCGCTCGAAATTGGAGCGATCCACAGGACTAAGTCAATTAAGAACATTATGTCGGTCGGTGGCATACGAGTAAGTCCTCGGAAAAATATCCGGATATTCTTGTACCACGGGTATATCTTCGAGTTTACTTCCTTTAAAGCTGGTCAAGATAGGACTTCTTTAGTAGAAGTCTTGGGTGGAACTCTCTGAAATCCCTTGTTCATTGGTGAGGTTGATAGATCTACTAGCACAATCTATCCTACCTTGATTTTTGGCAAGCGAGTCCATTCCAAGGATTACATCCAATCCTTGCGAGCATAAGACTATTAAGTTTCAGAGAAAGTTACTCGGAGATTTCAAAGGTAAGATTTGGGCAAAAGAAACTAGCCCTCATTTACGAGCAGGGAATGGATTAACATGGGCTTATCTAAGGGGAGGTAGATAACCCATACTTTTCCACAAACTTATTTGACACAAAAGAATCGAAGCTCGGAATCAAATAAAGCGATCTTTGATGCTTGAGTTGACAAGGCGATACCAAGAACAACATCCAGTCTTTGCATAGGCTTCCTCTGCGGTGACATGATTCACACGTCCCTTCATGAATGACCGGTGGTCTTGAGGACCGCCGGACCTGAAACTCGGGAGTTGGCTTGCGAGGGGTGGCGATCTGCGCTTCTTGGGACACTTATTGGCATAGTGACCCAACTCGTTGCGATGAAAGCAAGTGATTCTGCTTTGTGGAAATAGCCGCCTGCTGAACCGACCTCGGATGAACTACTACGGAATCAGGGAGTATTTGGCGCGGACACAGGTGGAACTCTCGGTGTAGTAGTTGGAATCTCCCACGCCGAGGTGGTGAGGCCCGAGAGAAAGCGAGGCTTGGGCGATCCTCTGAGTTAAACTTTTGAGTGCCATCCTCCGCTTACGATTCTCCATTTCTTGATGTTTGCCTTCTGGCGTATGGCCTTATTACCAAGCTATTTGAAAGTCGGTGAAATCAAAAATTTTCAAGAGAAAAGTTGAGAAATGACTCGAAGACCAAGTTATTTTAATTTTCAAAATAAATCCTTAAGTGTCTTTTTCCTTCTAGGTCACGACCTACGATCGATATGGCTCGATACCACTTTTGTCTAACCGGGAGCGAAGGATCCCGAATTCTCTGTGTTCATACACTAGTCGGGATTTCCAGTGTACACGATCACAAAAATATTATCACAAACATATCCAATGAGTATATTTAATAAGCAAAGAGTTTATTACAAGCTGGTAGGAGGCCAAATAAAACATTAGCGGAAGCAAAATATAATGGTAAGCCACACGATACGCCACAGGCAATCGTGCGGAGGTCATTGCCTAATCGTCTGCTCCTCACATACGGATAGAAGTCTTCTCTGAATAATAATATTCAAAGAAGAGTGAGCACTACAGCGTGTGCTCGCAAATTACACCAATATCTGAATTTAGAATGCATGCATAAGTTATTCAAAGGAAGGTTATAGGGTTTATTTGCATAAATCAACATTTTAGTTTAAATAGTTATACTAAGTTTCAAGGCACATTTTCATTACATAGCTAAAATCAGATTTAAAATTTATCATTTTATAGTGGATAACCTCCATATGAAACATGGTGAAGGATACCCTCCTATCACAAGGCTACAGCCCAAATTTACCACAAGGATTAACCATCCTCAAATCATGTCCAAAGTTATTTTAAAACCAAAACAAATCGAACTTAGAGTGGCTTTGCTCGGCATGTCCATAGCAGTGGACACGGCTATTCGAATAGATTTACACTCTGCGGAGGTGGTACAACTTTACCCACACGAGATAATTTGCAGTTATGTCGGCCAATACACGCTTCCTTAGGCGTGTGGTGAGCAATTATCACAAGGCGTTTCAATGCACTACCTCAATACCAATATGCGCTAAGGTTTCACTTCCATTAGGCTAACCACTGCAGGAAGCCCCTCTTGCGCCAAGTGGGAATAAAGTCTAACAGACACCCACACAACAAAATGGCATAAACAATAATGAGGTAAGACAAATTATTAAGCACAGTTACGCCCATCTGAGAACATGTGGTAATCTACGGTGGAGCTTTTGCAAGATGCGGCTCAAAGGCCGGTCCTTAACCTACTTGGGCAACTTTCAATAAAACCACGAGTCTCGGTCCTAACGAGACGAAGACAGTGCATAAACTGCACCCATGCGGTCCATTTTGCCCAAGTACAAACCTATTTTCTTTTATCTTTATAATTTTCAAAGACATTTGCAAAGTCCACCATGACAAAACAATGTCATAGGCTTTTTATCAAATTTTGAAGTCTTGGCTAAATTCTCCCAAAATCAAATATTTCATGGTCTAAGCATTTGCTAAGCATAAATTTATTTTAAATTCATTTGACTAAGGTGACAAGGAATTGGTAATACAACATTCAAATGTGGTTATACAAAGGAATTGGAATAATTAAGTATTTAAAACAGAATTTAAAATAATTAAATACAATTATGCATGCAATAATAATTTAAAACAGAAATTAAGTAATTTTAAATATTGGGGGCAAAATGGTCAATGGTGTAACTTGCCTTGTTCAAATTTCTAGTATTCTATTTCTTCAATAGGGTCAAGCTCTCGAGTCGTCAAAATCTATCTGTGAGAATATTCCAAATTCAAGCGAATTCAAATGAACACAAATAAATTCAAATGAAAATTCAAATTAACTCCAAATTAAATAATTTTGGTTTAGTAAGCTAGATCTTGATTTTATACAAATTTAGAAATTTGAATCACCTAAATCGGAGTTTGTATGAAGAAATACGAGCTCCTGGAAGTTTAAAACCTAAATTAAATCCTAAAATCAAATTTCCGATTTTCCGAATTAAATTTCTAAAGAAAATTCCAATTATTGCGCAAGCATGCGTCGTGATCTGTTCACGAGGCCCGACATGTGGGCCCGAGCAGTCATGGGTGAGTCCACGGCGCTTTCAGAGTCCACGGTGGACTCGGCGCCTAACTGATGTGAAGGAGGCGGTTCTCTTGGCGCCACGTGGCGCCACGCACTTGGTAGGGGTGAGGTGGCGCCGATGTGGCGGAGGTGGTGACCACGTCGGCACCGGAGAGGAGGCACTTTCGGGGCCGAAGTCTGAGCGCCGGCGGCGCGGTGAGCTCGGCGAGGTCGCAAATTGATCGAGGTGATCACGAGTGTGATCGCTACTGGCGGCGAGCGTGGCGGAAGATGGTCGGCGGCGGCGAGGCGGCGGTGATGTTCGATCGTTGGCGGGAGGGTGCTCGGCGGCGTTCGAGGTGCGGAGTGCGCGCCAGTCCGCGATCTTGGCGAAGTAGGTGGTGCGGTCGGCGGCGGAGGTTCACCGATGGCGGCGCTAAGCGATGGAGCCTGGCTCGGCCGGCGAGAGAGAGATCAAATCTGCGAGCGGGGCGAGGCGAGGCGAGGAGGCTGAGCTAAAGCTTGAGGAGGAGAGGCGCACGGTGCTCCCTTTTATAGGCGGCGGCCGAGGCGAGGGATTAGCGGCGTTAATGGCGGCGGGCCGCGCGGGCGTTCAAGGGGTTTTAAAGCGAGTAAAGCGGGAGCGAGCAGCGGTGGGAGCGGCGCTTTCATTGCGCGTGATGGCGAGAGAAATGGGGAGGAATCACGGAATTGAAGAAATCGAGTGCGGTAATGGCGTCGCGAGGAAGAAGGAGGCGAGAAGGCACGACGTGCGGCGGGCCCACTGTCGGCGGCGAGGGAGGCGGAGAGAGAGGCGCGGGCGGAGTGATGTCGGCCGTCCGATTTGATCGGACGGCCCGCGTATCGGTAGCGGAGAGGATTGGGCGGGGCGTGCGATCTTTGAGCCGGCCCGATCTTATGAAGAATTTTAAATTCTTTTTCAATTGATTTAATTCGAGAAATTCAAATAGGCTTTAGAAAATAGTAAATGAAGTCCAAAATTTTGAGAAAATTCACGAAATTCTATGAGGCATTACGGACTTAAATAAAATAATTCCAACTTTTAGTTGGTAATAGATTTGCACAAAAATTCTTTTAGCCTTAATATACTTTAGGGAAAAGCTTTTAAAATTTCCAGAAAATCCACAAAAATTATTGATGTTTTATTTTCAACTGAAATTGAAATTTTGGGCTGTTACAACTTCCTTGATCGTAGTGGACCCCTCGTGATAATCACAAAGAGTCCGCCAGATCTCATGAGCGACGACAAATGAGCAACACACTCAAACTCCGATCGACTAAGGCCTTGAATCAAGAAATTCCGAGCCTGCTTTGTTGTTCTCCACATCCGGGTGATCAAATTGTCTTGGTGGCACGACATAAGGGTTTTCACCTTAAGCCAAATTGCGTGCCCTTGAGCCTTGATGTAGGCTGCATCAAGGCCTTCCAATAAGAAAAATCAACTCCATCAAAAACATGTGGCACGATTGAATATCATCGATCGCCATGGCTCCAAAGACCAGTTAAGATCTATGAGAAGAGCTAGCAGGCTCGATACCACTTGTAGGACGGAAGGCGACTAGGGGGTGAATAGGCGCTTTCACAACTTTTTCGCCTAAATCAAATTCAACACGAACTATACTCCTTTAGCTTTGAAAGCTAAGAAGATCGATAGCGCCGCGATGGAAGCCTTGTCTTGAATTCGATAACCAGATAACCACGACACAAAGAGAGACTTAATCTCAAAGGCGGATCTGAGCACGAGGCGGTCGGCCGACTACGAGTGAGTCGGCCAAGCGGCTATGAGCGGTTGGACCGGCTACTAGCAGCGGTCGGATCGGTGGGCCAGTTCGACCGGCGATCTTGCGATCTGAAAACAGGCGGTCGGACGCCCGTTGCAACCGATCGACCGGTTGATCGAAGCGAAAAACCAATCCCAAATCCAAAGCGAAATTTGATCCAACTTTTGATTCAACCAATGAAACTTGACCAAATTTGAGCACACTCCCTAATGATATTAGAGACCTATTTCTAGTGACGATCCTTCAGATCCACTTAGCAGAATCGATCTCTCAAGGATTTAACAAAGGAGTGCACAAACCCTAGAAATATGAAAATCTTTGATTCAAGACTTGCTTGTGGGGGTTGATGGTCTAGATGATTCTAGGAGTATTCCCACACAACAAAGCAAGACACAATGGGTCAAAAGACCAAGATTAACCACTTGAATCAAGGAAGCACCAAATTCATCTAAATGAGAGAAGAACACAAAAGAGAGACAAATGAACTCTCAAGCAAGCATCACAAGATTGATTGATCTCACAAGATGCTTACAAAGCCACTCCCTCAAGGAGGACAAGAGCTCACCAAGGAGCAACCACAATCTCTCCCTCTCTTCCTCTCCAAACCCTAACCCTAGAAAAAGGCTAAGGAAAACCAAATGGAAGCTTCAAGGGGCAATGGACAAACGGTAAAGAACAAGTATCCATTGCCCCGCATCGATGATCTCTTTGATCAATTAACTGGAGCTCGAGTATTCTCCAAGATTGATTTGAGAATGGGATATCATCAAGTTCGGATAGGACACGAGGATATTCCAAAGGCGGCTTTTCTACTCGCTACGGCTTGTATGAGTACACCGTCATGTCATTTGGCTTAACCAATGCTCCCGCCTTGTTCATGAACCTCATGAATTCGGTATTCATGGAGTATTTGGATAAGTTTGTCGTGGTCTTCATCGATGATATTCTCATCTATTCCAAGGATGATGAGCAACACGATGAGCATCGAGGCTTGTGTTAGGCAAGCCGTGAGCATCGGTGTATGCAAAGTTCGGCAAGTGCGCGTTACGGTTGAAGGAAGTGGCCTTCTTGGGTCATATTCTTTCGGCGGGAGGCGTGGCCGTTGACCCTAGCAAGGTCGACGTTCTTTCATGGACTCGACCTACTTGATGGCGAAGTGCGGAGTTTTCTCTATTTAGCGGGATATTATCACCGTTTTATCGAGAACTTCTCCAAGATCGCGGCCGATGGCGGTGTTGCTTAAAAGGACAAGAAGTTCTTGTGGTCCGATGCTTGTGAGGAAAGTTTCCAAGTACTTAAGCGTTTGACCGCCGCTCCGTCCTCGTTCTTCCGATATTGGCGGAGCTTGATATCTTTTGCGATGCTTCGTCGAGGGCTTGGTTGTGTCCTTATGCAAGAAGGCAAGGTAGTAGCCTATGCATCAAGGCAATTGAGACCTCATGAGCTCAACTATCCTACCCATGACTTGGAATTGGCTGCCGTGATTCATGCACTTAAGATTTGGCGACATTACCTAATCGGTGTCGTTGTGAAGTGTATTCGGATCACAAAAGCCTAAGGTATTGTTCACCCAACCAGATCTGAACCTCGGGCAAAGAGATGGTTGGAGTTGATCAGAGATTATGACATGGGTATTCACTACCATCGGGCAAGGCTAATGTCGTTGCCGATCGCTTAGTCATAAGCGCATTGCAATGCCTTGTTGCTCTAGAAGCGCCCCGTCTGAAGGAATTCAGCGTCTCAACTTAGGTTTGGTTGAGCATGGTTCCCTCATTGCCTTGGTTGTGCAACCAACCTTGGTGGATCGGATTAAGGTCGCTCGACAATCGGATCTTTGGGGTGAGCCGCATAAAGGAAAATGTCAAACGAAACGACCAAGTGCTTCTCGAGGATGAGCATGGTGTTGTAAAGTTCGAGACAGCGCATTGTAGTTCAGAAGAATATGGAATTGCGAATTTGATTCTCAGTGAAGCCCATGACTCGCCTTTATCCATTCATCCGGGGCCACAAAGATGTATCAAGATCTCGTCGGAGATTTTGGTGGACCGAATGAAGAGGAGATTGCGAGTTCGTTCCGAGTGCGGCGTGTGTCGTCGTGTCAAGGCGAGCATCGGCGTCAGCGGAGGCTGCTTGACCTTTGCCTATTCTGAGTGGAAGTGGGATTCGATCGGGATGGATTTTATCACCGGTGCGCCTCGTACTTCAAGGGCAATGATGCCATCCGGGTTGTCATTGATCGGCTAACTAAGGTGGCTCACTTCCTTCCGTCAAGGCGGATCTCCGTGTAGGTCTTTTGGCGGATCTCTACATTGCCCGCATCGTGAGCTTACATGGGGTGCCCAAGACAATTGTCTCGGATCGCGGTTCTCTGTTCACCTCTCGCTTTTGGCAAAGTTTGTAAGAGGCTATGGGAACCCATGTCACCTTTAGTGACATATCACCCCCAAGCGATGGTCGGACCGAAAGGGTCAGCAGTGTTGGAAGACATGCTCGTGCTTGTGTTCTCTCATATGGAAAGAATTGGGAGAAATGCTTGCCTTTTGCAGAGTTTTCCTACAACAACGATTTTCAAGCCGGTCTCGGCATGGCACCTTTTGAGGCCTTATACGGGAGAAAGTGCGAGAACCCGTTGAATTAGTGCGAGGCCGCGAAAGACTTTTCTTTGGCGGACTCGATCAATGAGGCCGAAGTCAAGTCAACTTATTCGTGATCGTTTGCGCAGCTCAATCCGAGCAAAAGAGCTATGCGGATCGCCGTCGTCATGTGTGAGCTTTGAGCCTAATGACTTTGTTTATCTCAAAGTCTCTCCATTGAAGGGCCATCAGCGTTTCGGCGTCAAGGGCAAGCTAGCTCCTCGATATGTCGGTCCTTACCGCGTTATCGAGAAGAAGGAAGCTATTGCCTATAAGTTGGAATTGCCGGTTTTGCACTTGAAGGGTACATGATGTTTTCCATGTGTCCCAACTAAAGAAGTGTCCCGTGTTCGGTGAGGAAGCTCTGTTGGAAACTCGATGTCAAGAAGATTTGACCTATCGCGAGCACCTGTTCGCATACTCGATGAGGCGAGCGAAGAACAAGGAATAAAACCATAAGGTTCCTTAAAGTTCAGTGGTCAAACCATTCTGAGGATGAGGCTACTTGGGAAAGGGAAGATCGTCTCCGTGCAGACTATCCATCTTTCTTTGCCTAGTGATCCAAATCTCGGGACGAGATTTTTGTAAGGGGGGGAGGTTTTGTAACATCCCAAAAATGGATTTGGGTTTCAAATATAAGAAAAGCAGGAGAAATTAAAACTTTTCTTGCGTCTTGAAGTCATTGATCATTTCTGTAATTCTTGATTTAAGGATTGTGGCAAAAATCAAATTCAAATCCTCACTTAATCTTAATCAAAAACCTCTTTTGCATAGATCTCATGCCAAACCCCTGGGAGTATTTTCCTGAGTTCTAGGGAGGCTTGGCAACACCTCTGAATTACCTCATGATTTTTAGAAATCATTTGGTAATTCTTGGAAACAAGTCAAATTCGGTCAAACCCTATTTCTCCTCTTACGGAATTTACGGAGGAAAATTCGGTGTATGAAAACCTCTGGAAATTTTGTGGGAGGTTCCTCTGCTGTCGACAAGCTCGATTAAAATTTCATAAATTTTGGAGTTTGTTTGCTACCTTAAGTAATCCCTCAAAATCGATTATTCAAATTCAAACCATAGCGGTTTTCTTTGTTCCTTAGTGCGAGATTGGACCGGGCTCGAGCCACGTGACTCGGTCGGTCCGCTAAGCGTACCAACTCGGTCGTTCGAACGCTGGGGTCGTGAGCGTTGGATCGGCATCGAGCGGTCTCGACCGGCCCGAGCGATGGGATCGTTTCAATCCGCTCGATCTAGCCTCGCCGTTCGATTTCAATCCTCGACCAGCGAGTCGTCTCCTTCCTCCGTCCGCGCGCGCGTGAACCCCTGCCATGGCGTGCGCAGAGGAGAAAAGTAGTGGCGTGCAGTCCACTCTATGTCCACTTTTAAACGGCTAGCTCTGCGCGCATTGAATGCCTGTCGCACTCCTATTGCAGTAGGCCATGACTCAACTGCTCCCAATCGCTCTCAAGTGCTCTCATGGCAGTGTTGACCGTGGAAAATCGGTAGTTGCTCTCTGCCCTCGCGCTATTTAAACTCCTTTGTGCCTCACCCTTAGCTTTCTTTAGCACTTTCGCAACTCCAGCTAGCATTCGCCATCTTACTTGAGCTGCAGTTCCTCGCAAACTCCTCGACCGCCATTGTTGAGTGTGGAGCTTGCGGTGGAGGCGGTGCAGTGGGGGTTTTCTTCTTCAAGTCTTGACCCCCTCTGCTCCCCCTTTTGCTCTCGGGAGCTTGACCCTCACTCGGTTTGGTTCTCTCTTTGCCCAGGTCGCTGTGGCCTAGTGAGGACCTCACCGCAGCCGTTCGGTCGCTCGTCGCTGGGGCCACTCCGGGGATCTCTGGTCGTTCTCTAGTTCAGGTACTTTCACCTTAACCTGTAGGAGTTTAGGCGTGTTTTCGTTGTCCTTTCGGGTATCGTCCGTTCGGGAGTTTTCCCAGGCCATACCTTCTCAGCCACACTCCATGGTCGTACCACCGTAGCGACCATGCTCCGATTAATCTTGGCGCGGTAGAACCATTGAACCTTTAGACACTCAACCACGCCTTGGTTGGTCTTCTTTGTGGTCGGGAAGCCGAGCCAGCGGCAAGGCGTGCGGGAAAGCGCGACCTCGTGGTCGAATTCGACCGATCCTTTGTAGTTTGGTCGTTCGACCAAGTGCGATGTGTTGATGAGTAAATTGGTCGTCTCGTAGTCCCCGCGGTCCTTATGCTAATAAGGGAGGCCTACAGTGATTGTAACTTCCTACAATCACCCCCATAGTCGTAAGTCTCACTACGACTATGGCGTGGTCATAAGTACTGCGACCTTTACCCGATCGAAAGTTATGTCGTGGCACATGTACCTCGTCGTAAGTTTTACTACGACTATGTCGGGTCATGAGTACTTCTCGACATGTACCTAATCGTAAGTGCATCTCATTGGTAACGATCGTGCGTCCTTCGACCACTATCGGTCGTAAATCCTTCACGACTATGGTTCGATCGTAGGTTACGCTCGACCACTACACGGTCGTAAGACCTTCTCTTGGTCGTATCTTTAGCATTAAGAATCCAAATCAATTGATTCTTATTGCTAAATTCTTTATAGATCGATACCTTGCTTGGTAAGATTTTGAGAAATTTTTGGGAAAGTTTGATGTTGAGTCTTTGCATTTTAATCGTTCTTATTGGTTGCTTTTAGCTTTCTCGTTAGGATCAGAAGAGCACATTGACATATCGATCCTCGGCAACATCGGACCCACGACAAGCGAACAAGCGGTTTGATCATGTTAATCCCATTACTTTCAAGTCTAATACTTTGTTTACGAATCATATGTATGCATGCTTTTGTGTCAAACTAATTTTAGATTAGAGGTAGTTATTCCTATTGCTTTGTTGCCCTCAAATTGTTGTCCCTATACAACCTTAAGTTATTAACATATTTGGTGGATTAGAGCAGGTGATTTAATTATGCTCTTTCTTGTCTTTTGATGTCATGCTTAGAAATGCTTAGATGTCGGTAGTATTGGCGATCATCGACTTAGTCGATGATGTTGATCACCAAACCTTATTACTACTCCATTATGTCCGGCACTCTGTGCTTGGTTATTTGTAAAGTCAAAAACCGAAAATAAAGCTGTTTCGACTTGGGCACAATGGTATGTTGGTGTGATCTGTTGGTGTGAATGGAATGGTGCCTAGGTCATCAGGACCGAGTTACTTGTGTCACTAACCCAAGCGCTTATGCGTGCTAACCACCTTGAGAGGATATGGGACCTCTCTTGACTTAGTACTTTAGCGTGGGTTATCTCAGTCGCGGGAGGGGTTGTGTGTGTTGTGTGAAACATGATATGTGGTCGTGTTCTTGTGTTGGGTGTGCGGTGGTGGAGATTAGGGTAGGTTCTCCACCTCGAGGGCGTCGTAGTTGTCCAAGGCTTTGCAGGGAAGGGTAGTTGGCCAGAGCTTTACGATGGCTCCGACACAGCGTATGGGTTTCTATCCATACGGCGGCTCGAGTAATTCGCAATATTGGAAGCGTCTCGTAGGACTTAGCGTCTTGGCATACCTAAGGAAGTATGCTTAATAGCTTGGCAAAAAGCGGTGCGGCGTGTGGGTACATTGGTACACCTGCGAGGATAAAACTATTCGAATAGCCTCGTCTAGGTTATGGACATGCTTGGTAGGTCGTGCAAGAACTAGACTACAACCTTTTAAAATTTAAAGCTGGTGCGTGGGTGGTATGAATGGGTAATTCATGCTATTGTCGTGGTGTTGATGGGCTAGTCACTTCGGGATTGTTGTTGTCATCTATCTCTTGTTATATTGTTGTCATTCGCCATTATTTGAACAGTAAAAACAGATTTGTTAAATGGCCTTCAATCTATTACGTTATTGCAAATGGAAACTTGCTTTATGCTAAAATAAAACATACATCCTCCACTTCAATGAGCTTGCATGTAGTATATATCTGAGATTGTTATTCCACATGTAAGTCTTGCGAGTACATTCAAAGTACTTACGGCTTTTTGCTGCTTTTGTTTGCGAGAGGAGGAAGGTGAGCCCGAGGGCCTCACTTCTTTGAAATAGTGTGGATTGACGACTAGCTTGGCGGTCGGTCGGTTGCTTGTGGGTTAAAGGCACCTTTGGTCGGCTCTTTTGTTTCAGCCATCTTATGGCACCTTTGCTTCCGCTGTTCAATTTCTATATGTATATGTCGTTTGGCCGGTCGGCCTCTCTTTTATGTCGCCATCTTCTATTTATGTTATATTTTGGATTGTTGTTTGTGCTTGGTTCTATGTGAATGAATGGAATTGATGCATGAACTTTGTTAAGAGGTGTATACTGCATTTCTGGGAAGTATACATGTCTCGAAGACACGGGTTATTTCGTTTGTGATGCTAGGGTCAATTGGTGACTAAGCATTACAAGCCCAATAATCAGGGGTCCTCTGAGGTTTAGTATCGAGCCATCTTGACCGTAGTAACCCAAGTTTGAGTCGTCTTTTAGGATATTTTGGAAAATATTATTTTCAAAGTATCAAATGGTTTATGAAAGCTTAAGGAATTCTCAGATTTTATTCCTTACCTATCTTAGCTTTCTCCTCTCACCTTACTCTCATTTGAGTTTTGAAAATTGATTTTCTCTCCTTCTTTCCAAAATAGTTGTTAATTTGGTTTTGGGAACCACTGAGTTTGGCAAATTGAAGTGCTCAGGATTTTGAAGTTTCTGGACTGGGGATTTCGGCTAGAGGCTTGGATCACGGAATGCAGACGGTAGCGCTTCAATTTCAGACAATGAGCTCAATGGTTTACGATGGGACCAGAGCTTGGCAAGTTGAAGTGTGCGATTTTGAAGTTTCTAGGATGGAAGACTTGGTTTGGAAGCTTGGATGCAAAATCCTACAACAACTTCAATTTCCGGACAGCAAGCTCGATGGTTTCTAATAGGGTGGAAAATGAGAGGGTGATTCAACAAAAATTTGTGGGGTTAAAAAAAAAGGGGTAAGATGTGATACTAGTTAGCTAAGTATCTAACACTATTTTCGTTGATTGAACCTTACTCTTTAATAGTATTAGATCTTACCTTAATATTCTGATTTTTATCTTCTCAAGCAATTACTCGTTCATGCAATACGGGTTAGTTGCATTGGGAGTTGAGCTTTAGTTTAGTAATTCCTTCTTTGTTTTTGGAGTCTTTTTATAAGTATGTTTAAGATTATACACATCTTTTTTTTGGCTTCGGTTAGGGTGATATCCCATTCCCTAGTCGTTAGCTTTTACGCTTTCTTCGGTTTTGAATCTTTGAGTTTAGTTTTAACCAAAGATTTCTTATATGAGATGGCGGGACCTTTTCGCGTGACCAAGGCGGTCATTTGAGTCGAGACGAGGATCTTCCTCCTCCTCAGACCATGGCGAGGTCCTTCTTGAGATCGGCGCAGCGTGCGAGGAAGACGGAGGTTCTTACGGGCGTCATCGCGCGCAACACTTCCGCCCTTACGGTGCTTGAGGATCCGGGCAAGGAGTGGATATCGGCCGCGTGGGGACTCCGGAGTTTCTTCGCACTTGACCTCCCGTTCTCTAGGTCGAGGACCGCTTAGCGCGAGCGATTGGCCGTCGGTTGGCGCAAGCCGCATAAGCGATGCGGAGAGCACGAGAAGCGGCTGTTCGCATCGCACCGGTGGAGGTGTAGCTTTGTCTTGGTGGGAGAGCTTTCGCCATGCGACTGACGGTCACACCGTCACTTGGGAGGAGTTATGCTTGCCTTAGTCGAGTCACATTCCTTCGGCTGATGAGGTGAAGAAGGAGTTCTTGTCGCTCGAGACAAGGCGTCTCGATTCTGAAGTGCTTATCGAGTTCAACCATTTGGCTCGTTATGCTCGGAGGGCGGCCTTGATGAGGCCAAGCGGGGAGAAGTTCAAGGATGGTTTATGCGAGGCTGCGGGACAAGCTATCTGTCGTTGACTTCGGATTTCCGGGCCTTGGTGGACAAGGCCATTGTCGTGAGCACTCGGGGAGGGCACTGCGGTTCCATAGCGTAAGTGGGAGGTCCGCAAGTCATGCAGGCCCGGCTATTCGCTTGATCCGTCTCGGTCGGCGTCCACGGACTTGGCACCCCGAGGCCGTCGGCTTTGTTCTTCGTCCTTCGCGGGCCGTGCCCCAATCCGTGCACGCAAGTCGGCGAGGTGGCCCCATAGCCAGTGCGGGAGTTACTGCCGCTGCAACGAAGGGCATTATGCGAACCAATGCCTAAGAAGGCGAGGCGACCCCTGCGTCCTAATGGAGGGCGCGGGCAAGAGGTGGTTCTTCGGGACACGAAGATTGTCCTGCTACCCAAGGCTTGGGTAGTGGTCGCGTCTGTGGATTTCATGGGGATATGTTCGGATCTTAGGATGATGTGACAAGCGGCAATGGCGTTTACGGTTTGTCGTTTCACGTGTTTTTCGACAAAGTTCTGAGCTTCTTGGGCGAGGCGGTCCGGCCGTACTTGCAGCGGCGGTCGGCCGGTCCCAAATCGATCGGACCGGCCATATAGAGGCGATCGGACCGTAATACCTAAAGTTCTCGAGAATAATTTGGGCCAAAAATAGGTGTTGTAGGCAAGTGAGGGATCCCAATGCACTTGGTCTCATAATTTTGGAGTCTCGAAGAAGTTCTATTGGTTTAAAGTTTCGAAAGTTTGAATTTGAGGGCTTGAATTTGGCTAAGTCCCAAGAGGCGGTCCGGCCGCTCACGAGGGCGGTCCGGCCGGCCAAGGCGCGTCGACCGCTCACTGGGCGGTCGGACCGGTATTCCTGATCATCGGCCAACCGTGGCGATCTTTGTTTTGTTAGGTCAAGTACATGGGTTCCATGGCATATGTTTTGCATGATGCATGTTTTGACTAACATGGGTCAAGTTGTGAAGAACTTGTTCCCGAATTCGTGTTTGCTTGTCTATGGTTGTGCGAGTTGCTTGGTGGTCAGCGACGGTCAGCGGCGAGGAAGATCGGGACTAGACTTGGAGAGTTGAGGTCGAGCGATTGGCGATGCGGGTGAGTCAACGACTCAAGCGTGACACAAGATGGACAAGGGTGACCTATTGGCAAATCCATGGCGCATGGTGAAGCGGTTTAGGTCAAAAGGTTAAAACGGCGCCTTGCGAGCGTGCGTGTGTGACCCGTTTGTTAGTGGGCCTTAACGGGGCCCAAGAGAGTCAAACCCTAAGAGTTTTAGGCCTCCACTATAAATAGGAGGAGGTGTGGCTGCACCCTCTCTCTCTCGCCTTTTTATGTTTCAAAACCTAATTGTCTTTAGGGAGTTGAGGTGGAGGCTAGGGCTCTTGATGGTTTGTGGTGAATTCGTGATCTTTGATTGTCCACGATCCATGATGGTGTGGATGTAATCCGCATCAATCACGAAATCAATCTATGCAAGGTTTGCTTGAGATAAGTCTCTTTTCGTTCTTGCTTTCAATTTACGTGTTTTTAGGGCTTTCTTTGATCCGCGAGTTTGTGATTGATTCTTTCCGTGAATTAGCTTGCTGTGATATGTGTGAATCTATCTAGCATCATCTTGATCATCAATCACTCACGAACAAGCATTAGGATCAAGTTTTCATTCTTGCCCGTTTTAGACCTTACATTAATCAATTGACAATTGCTCAAGATCGTTCCAAGAATTATCATAATATTCGATTGGAATAGGTCCTCAATAGCATAGAGAAGGTGTGTGCAAAGTTTCGTGAAGTTTGGAGTTGAGAATCAAAAGTTAGACCTAATTGCAACCGTCATCGGGTGATTTTACCGTTTGATTGGTTACATGTTGCCGGTCCGGCCGCCCGTCACCACCGGTCCGACCGATTTGGGGCGGTCCGACCGCCTTGATATAACAATGGTCAGGCCGCCCGACAATCGGTCCGACCGATTCGATCTGAAGGTCGGACCGCCCGATGCTTGTGTTGCTTTGATTCTTGCGATTATTGTCACATTGCTTAGGGTTTAATTGGATTCAATACTAGTCTTAGATGTCTTGTTATATTGATCTTCATAGCTTTCTAATAGCTCTTTGGGTGAAATTGTATTGAGTTCATAATTTGTGAAAAAGTGGCGTGCTCTATTCACCCCCTCTAGTCGCCTTTACGGTCCAACAAGTGGTATCGAGCCGGTTAGTTCAATCTTGATCTTAACAGGTCCTTTGAACTTTGGCGATGGACAAGTTTTCTACTAAAGCGCATATCTTCGATGGGCACGACTATGCCTATTGGAAGAATCGTATGCGAGTCTTTCTTGAGAGCGAGGACAAGCTATTTGGGATGTTGTTAGAGCCAGCTTGTTATTCTGAAATTGGTACACACCTACGTAATTCTTTTGGCTAACAACAATAAGGCTAAGAATCTTTTATATGGTGCACTTGGTAGACAAGAATATGATAGAATTTGCAATCTTTCAGCTGCGCATGAAATTTGGAACACTCTCGAAACATATCATGAGGTTCGTCCCAAATCAAAAGGTCGCCAAGCAGGTTTACAAGCGTGAATACAATAAATTCGAGATCGTCTGAGAGAGCATCGATGACATTTCGATCGCTTTAATAAAGTAATTAATCAAATGAAAATTTGTTGATATTGAATATTCTCAATCTCTTGGTTGCAATCAACACCAAGGAGTGGGAGATGAAGGCTACGGCTATAGAGGAAAATGTTGATCTTTCAAGTCTTACTTTAGAATTGCTTTATAGTAAACTCAAGACTCATGAAATTAAAGAGTTGATCATCCCAAGAAAGATAATTTAGCTTTGGTAGCAGATCCTCTCAAAAGGCTTTTGATGACTCTTTTGAATCTTCTTACGGATTTTCATTTGCTTGTTTATCGCTATTCATGAAGAGGAGCTTGAAAGTATTCTGAAAGCAGAGTTAGCTCTTCTAGCTAAAAAATTCACACGGGCCTACAATAATGTGAGAAACAAAAGAGAGGTGGTCAGGTGACATGCTATGAATGTGGTGAGCTCAATCATATCAAGACAAATTGCCCCAAGTGAAAAGTAAGAGCAATCATAAGGAAGGAAAGCCGACTTGGAAGAAGCCTCCTTTCAACAAATCAAGGTATGAGGCTAATAAGCTTGTGAAGGCTGCTCACCGGGTCCTTGCAGCTTTTGAGGATCAATCCTTGAGCGATGTGGAAAGCGGGAGTGAGGAGGACAAGGAGGAGGAGATCCTCAAGGCAAAAGAAAGGGAAGGCCAAAGACTTCAGCGGCATGTGCTTCATGGTGACACGGACGACATTGATGATAATGAGGTATCTTTTTCTTATGATGAGCTTTCTGCTAAATATGATTCTATAGTTGAGCAATTGCTTAGTCAAGATGAAGCGCTAGAATTTGTCATGACAAAGAATAAGAAATTAGAGTCAAAGATTAACAAACTAAAAGTAGAGCTTAAAAATGCTAAGACTCTTGAACCTGATGAATGTTTATCTTGTCATGCTATGCATTTAGAAATTACCAAGTTACAATCTGCTCATAATATTTATGTACAACAACTTGAGAATGCTAGATCTGAACTAAATGAAATTAAAGTGCTCCTTGTGAAAAATGTTTAGAATCTAGTAAATTGATTGCTTTTGATGTATTTGAATCTAGCCCTTGCACTTCATGTTTAGAAAAGAGCGTGAAATCAAAGATATCTTAGAAATTTGCTAGAGTCAAATATGCTAAGCTTAAGGACAATATTGAAAATACTACTTGTACTTCATGTTCCGCTCTTAAGCTTGAAATAGCTTAGTATAAGGAGAAATCTATGAATAAAACTTGTGATGCTTGTGTTAACTTGAGAAAGAAAATGCTTACCTTCATGATACATTAGAGAAATTTTCTAAAGGTAAGAAACAATTAAACATGATTCTTGACAAGTCTAAAACTCCTTATAAGAAGCAAGGTTTAGGATTCAATTCTTTTCAAGACAATTCAAACCCAAAAGTCATTCAAGTCTTGGAAAAGGTTTAATTGAATTCAAAACCCAACTTTGCAAAAACATCTTTTAAATCTGCGAGGCTTTGCTCAACCTTGTATTAATTCAAATGGTGCTTCTTCTAGTGGTACCAAATACCATTGCACTTATTGCAAGAAAGGTGGGCACTTGATTGAATACATTGGCGTAGGTTGAAAAATGATAGGAAAAATTTTGATAGAATTTCATTCATGCAACCTAGAGCTTCTATGAGACATGGTAACTTGAAAAGAATAAACTGGATTAGGATTTTCTCTTATGCAAATCATTATGTTTCTAGATATCCTAATTCTAATGTTTATCGGATTGGCGGTCGGCCATTTGAGTGGTCACGATCGACCGTTTTGGTCGTTGATCGACCCTTGACTTCTTGCCGGTCGGACCGCCCATGGATAGTTTAAGTCTCATGTTAATTTAAACATTGCTCATAGCAAGATGTTAGATGAAATCAAGGATAGTACTTACGGTTTGTATACTCCTTGCGGGCGTGTGTCTCGATCTTGGATTCCTAAATCTTGTTTATCTAACTTGATATTGAGACACATCGTTCTTTTGTTCCTTGATTTTCAGGATTACGCGGAAAGGGAAGAACACGTGGTTCGTTGACTCGGATGTTCACGCCACATGACCGGAAACTCAAAATGGTTCACCTCTTTCACGCGAACAGCGGTGGTGACTTCATCACCTTTGGAGATGATATGTCGAACCGGGAGCGAAGGATCCCGAATTCTACGTGTTCATACACTAGTCGAGGATTTCCAGTGTACACAGTCACAAAATGTTATCACAAACATATCCAGCGTGTATATTTAATAAGCATAGAGTTTATTACAAGCTGGGGCGAAGGCCAAATAAAACATTAGCGGAAGCAAATAATAATGGTAAGCACACGATCGCCACGAGGCAATAAATGCGGAGGTCATTGCCTAATCGTCTGCTCCTCGCATACGGATAGCAGTCTTCTCTGAATAATAATATTGACAGAGTGAGCACTACAATTGTGCTCATAAATTACACCCAATCAGAATTTAGAATGCATGCATAAGTTATTCAAAGGAAGGTTGTAGGGTTTATTTGCATAAATCGACCTTTTGGTTTAAATAGTTATACTAAGTTTCAAGGCACATGTTCATTACATAACTAAAATCAGATTTAAAATTGATCATTTTATAGTGGATAACCTCCATATGAAACATGGTGAAGGATACCCTCCTATCACAAGGCTACCTTAAATTTACCACAAGGATTAACCATCCTCAAATTATGTCCAAAGTTATTTTAAAACCAAAAACAAATCTAACTTAGAGTGGCTTTGCTCGGCATGTCCATAGCAGTGGACACGGCTATTGAATAGATTTACACTCTGCGGAGGTGGTACAACTTTACCCCACGAGATAATTTGCAGTTATGTGGCCAATGCACGCTTCCTTAGGCGTGTGACTAGGCAATTATCACAAGGCGTTTCAATGCATTACCTCAATACTAATATGCTAAGGTTTCACTTCCATTAGGCTAACCACCTCACAGGAAGCCCCTCTTGCGCCAAGTGGGAATAAAGTCTAGCAGACACCCACACAACAAAATGGCATAAACAATAATGAGGTAATACAAATTATTAAGCACAGTTACGCCCATCTGAGAACATGTGGTAGTCTGGTGGAGCTTTTGCAAGATGCGGCTCAAAGGCGGTCCTTAATCTACTTGGGCAACTTTCAATAAAAACCACAGGTCTCGATCCTAACGAGACGGGCGTGCATAAACTGCACCACCAGCGGTCCATGTTTGCCCAAGTACAAACCATTTTCTTTTATTTTATAATTTTCAAAGACATTTGCAAAGTCCACCATGACAAAGCAATGTCATAGGCTTTTATCAATTTATGAAATTTTGGCTAAATTCTCCCAAAGTCAAATATTTCATGGTCTAAGCATTGCTATGCATATATTTATTTTAAATTCATTTGACTAAGGTTACAAGGAATTGATAATACAACAATCAAATTTGGCTATACAAAGGAATTGGAATAATTAAATAATTAAAAGCAGAATTTAAAATAATTAAATACAATTATGCATGCAATAATAATTTAAAGCAGAAATTAAATAATTTTAAATATTGGGGCAAAATGGTCAATGGTGTAACTTGCCTTGCTCAAATTCACAGTATTCTACTTCTTCAATAGGGTCAAGCTCTCGAAATCGTCAAAATCTATCTGTGAGAATATTCCAAATTCAAGCGAATTCAAATGAACACAAATAAATTCAAATGAAAATTCAAATTAATTCCAAATTAAATAATTTTGGTTTAGTTAGCTAGATCTTGATTTTATACAAATTTAGAAATTTGAATCACCTAAATCGGAGTTTGTATGAAGAAATACGAGCTCTGGAAGTTTAAATCTAAATTTAATTCCAAAATCAGGATTTTCCATAATTCGAATTAAATTTCTAAAGAAAATTCAATTATTGCAAGCATGCGTCGTGACTATTCACAGAGTGACAAGTTGGCATACAGTATGGGTGAGTCCACAGTGAGCGCAAGTCCACGGTGGACTCGGTGCCTAGCGATCTGAAGAGGCGGTGTCTTTGGCCCTGTATTCTGCCCAGCGACCTGTGACCGACTTAGGCCTTGCACGCCAGCAGCGGTGAGAGGTGGCGAGGTGGTGACCACGTCGGCCGGAGAAGGCGCTTCGGGGCAGAGAATGCCGGCGATTAGCGGCGTGGCGAGCTCGGTGAGTGCACAAAATATTCGAGGAGGTGATCTTTGAGTGCGATCGCTACTGGCGGCGCGGCGTGGCCGGAAGATGGTCGGCGGCAGAGAGGCGGCGGTGTGGTTGATCGTTGGCGGCGAAGGAGCTCGGCGGCGTTAGAAGTCTTGGGCTGCGCACAAGTTCGTAGTCTTGGCGAAGCTTGATGGTGCGATCGGCGGCGGAGGTTCACCGATGGCGGCGCTAGAAGCGTGAACCTGGCTCGGCCGCGAGAGAGAAGAGCCAAATGCGAGCGGCCGGGAAGCGAGGAGGTGTGGAAGTTGGGGCAAAAGCTTGAGGAGTAGAGGCCCTCTGGTGCTCCCTTTTATAGAAGCGGCGGCGGGAGATGGAGATCGTGGGCGAGTGGCAGCGGCCGTTTGCGGAGGTGAGGCGGCGGCGTTCTGGCGAGTTTTTAAAGCGAGTAAAGCGGGAGCGAACAGCGGTGGGAACAAGCCGCTTTCATTGCGCGTGATGGCGAGAGAAATGGGGAGGAATCACGGGCTTGATGAGCTCGAGCGGCGGTAATGGCGGCGAAGCGGCAGGCGCGGAGAAGGCAGCGTGAGGAAAGCGGCGGCATGCGGCGGGCCCCACGGCAATGAGGCGAGAGAGGAGAGAGAGTGCGGCGGATTGATGTCGGCCGTCCGATTTTGATCGGACGGCGCGTTACAGCGGGGAGAGTTAGGCGAGGCGCGCCGATCTTTGAGCTTGGCCCGATCTTATGTGAAGAAATTTAAATTCTTTTTCAATTGATTTAATTCGAAATTCAAATAGGCTTTAGAAAATAGTAAATGAAGTCCAAAAGTTTGAGAAAATTCACGAAATTCTATGAGGCATTACGGACTTAAATAAAATAATTCCAACTTTTAGTTGGTAATAGATTTTGCACATAAATTCTTTTAGCCTTAATATACTTTAGGGAAAAGTTTTAAAATTTCGGAAAATCCACAAAAATTATTGATGTTTTATTTTCAATTTGAAATTGAAATTTTGAGTACATTACATGATACACAAGAGGCGAATTGAAGGCAGGATCAATTAGGGTAAACAATAAATTCATTCTAAAGGATGTCACTCTTGTGGACAAGCTTAGGTATAATCTCCTTTTAGTATCTCGACTTCTTGATGATGGCTATGAAATTATTTTTAAGAAAAATGCTTGTCGTGTGCTTGATTCTCTTGGTGAGCTTGTGTTTGGAATCTCTAGAGTTGGTAGAATTTTGGGTGATTTTGAGAATCTCTTCTTTGGATCTCTTAAATGTTTGCTTACATCTTCTTGATTTACGGCTTTGGCATCGGCGTTTGGGGCACATTGGTTTTGATCATCGACACGAGTTAGCAACATTGATCTCATGAGAGGTTTGCCCAAACTCAAAGCATCAAGGATCTTGTATATGCGCCTGTAGGCATGGCAAACAAGTTGCCGCCTCACACCCATACTGTGACTATGGTTATGGTGCGGACGGGGCGGTTGCTTCATATGGATCTTGTTGGTCTGCCAGTCCGGTCGATCGGTGGAAAATGGTATATTCTTGTCATAGTCGATGATCTTTCTAGATATACTTGGGTGTTCTTTCTTACTTCAAAAGATGAAGTTTTGGTTATTTTCATGACCTTGTTCTTCGTTTGGCTTACGAGCTTCTGGTGCTTTGAGGCGATTCGCGATGATAATGTACGGAGTTCAAAAATGCTTCTTTTGCTTCTTTTTGTCTTTGGCGTGGTATTGAGCATCAGTTCTCCTCTCCACACGTACCTCAACAAAATGGCGTGGTGGAAAGGAAGAATAGGACCTTAGTCGAAATGGCTAAACGAAGCTAGATGTGTATAGCACAGGAGATTTTGGGCGAAGCTATTACTCTTGCTTGCCATATTGCAAATCGTGTCTTTTGAGACCTTCTTTAGGCAAGACTCCTTATGAGCTTCGTTTTGGTAGAAAACCCTCATTTAGCATTTTGAGTTTTGGATCAAAATGTTTTATTCTTAAGGCAGCAATTTAGATAAATTTGAATCAAGAACTTTTGATGGGATATTTACAGGTTATCTGCTCATTCGAGGGTTTTGGGTTTTAATCTGAGACTAACATTATTGGGAGACTTGTAATGTCACTTTTGATGAGACTAGCCACGGAACTAGATCTATTGCTACGGATGATTTACTGGTGTGAGAGAGCATTTTGTGGAGGAAGATGAGGAAGAAGCTAATATCATTCCTTCATCTGCTCTCTGAGCGCCCATCTTGATACAAGAACACCCTCGTCTACTTCACCTTGATTGAGGCTCTGCTGCATCTTCATCATCGCGATACTGCGGAGGTCGAAAAGCAGTATCTCACCGGGCGCTCCGCCGCATTCAAAGACGACATCCTCTGAGCGGATAATAGGTAATCTACATGGCGAGTCACTCGCTCGGTATAATGATCCAAATCTCTACTCTCATTCGACTTTTGTTGCTTCTTTTGAACCCGCGATATATCACATGCTTTATCGATTCTATTTGGGTAAATGCCATGCATGAGGAGTTAGAGAATTTTGAAAGAAACAAAGTTTGGAACCTAGTAGAACCTCCTAGTGGTCATAATGTTATAGGAACCCGTTGGGTGTTTAAGAATAAACAAGGTGAGGATGGTTACGTGGTTAGAAATAAGGCAGTTAGTAGCTCGGGGTTTGACCAAGTTGAGGTTAGATTTTGATGAGACATTTGCTCTGTTGCTAGACTAGAAGCCATTCGCATTACCTTGCATTTCTTTGCATCAAAGGTTTTAAATTATATCGGATGGATGTTAAAAGTGCCTTTCTAAGCGGTTTCATAGATGAGGAAGTGTATGTTAAGCAACCCCTGGTTTTGAGGATCCTAAATATCCAAATCGTGTTTTCAAGCTATCTAAAGCATTGTATGGTCTTAAACAATCCCCTAGAGCACAGTATGATAGACTTAAGACCTTCTTGCTTAAAAATAATTTTGAGATGGGTAAAGTGGATAAAACTCTATTTATTCTTAGGCGTGACAATGACTTCTGCTTGCTCAAATTTATGTGGATGATATTATCTTTGGTGGTTCCTCTAATGCTCTTGTTTCCGACTTTTACGACACTATGTCGGGAATTTGAGATGAGTATGATGGGAGAGCTTAATTACTTTTGGGACTTCAAATCAAGCAATGCAAGGAAGGAACTTTCATCCATCGACGAAGTACACTAAAGATCTACTCAAGCGCTTCAACATGGGTGTTGCAAGCCAATTTCCACTCCATGGCAACCATCATTTTGGATCGGATGAGGAAGGAGAAGTCGTGGATCAGCAATCTGCATGACATGATCGGCTCCTTACATGTCGGCGGCCTCGAGGCCGGACATTCACTTCACGGTATGTCTTTGTGCAAGATTTCAGTGTCTCGAGAACTTCCCATCGCCAAGCCGTTAAGCGCATATTCGGTATTTACACTCTACCCTCTTATATGGCATTTGGTATTCTGCTCTTGACTTTGTCCATTAGAGGTTTTGATTACGATTTTGCGGTGTCGGTTAGATAGGAAGAGTACCTCGAGCACTGTCACTTCTAGGCACTTCTCTTGTATCTTGGTCTTCTAAGCGGTCTTACGTGGCACAATCCTTCTTTGAGGCGGAGTATGTAGCTCTTGCTATTCTTTGTAGCGATTTTGTGGATGGCGTCCACTTTGAAAGATTATGGGTTAAACTTTGCTAGTGTTCCTCTTTTACGTGATAACATACGCTATTAATATTGCTAAAACCACATGCAACATTCTAGGACTAAGCACATAGACATTCGCTTTCACTTCCTTAAAGATCATGTTGAAAAAGGTGATATTGTGATGCACCGTGAAGTCAGAAGCTCAATTGGCGGATATTCTTACCAAGCCTTTAGATCAAACAGTTTTCCTCCTTAAGAAGCGAGTTAGGGGTAATTTATCCTTATGGGTTGGTTTGAGGGAGTTTGATCTTTTCTTATCTTTCCTTGTTCTTTTGATCTTTTATTGTTCTTTTACGAACTTAGTGATCTTTTGAACTTTTTAGGTTTTAGGCTTTTTAATTGCATCTCATTGTGTCATATTGCATTCATATGAAAACTCCAACAAGTGGTTACAACAAATGGTATGAAAAATCCAAAAAATGCATTGTAATATAAGTTTTACCTTATCTTTAAAATTGATGAAGCTTTGCCTATTACCTTTTAGAGCTTTTGTATTTCAATTCTTGCTCAATGTCATGTCTAGTTCTTTGACTTGCTAGAATTATCATGCTTTTACATGTGTAGCTAAGTCTTTGCTATATGAGCTAGAACCTTTTAAACAACTCAAACTAAGAAATTGCAATTTGTGGATGTTTTAGCGAGTTGCGCAATTAGTGCTCCTCTTGTGACATTGGCCTGTCGAATTGCTTTGTTAGCTCTTTGATCTAAAATTGACCATTACTTGAGCTTTTGTGTTCTTGAGATTCTAAAGCTGCTCATGTGAAAAATGAAAATCAAGATTGTCTTATGCTTAAATTGTGCCAAACTATTCTTACGAGGCTTGTCAAATGACATGAACTTGGAGATAGTTTGATGAACGAACGATCTCATGGGGAATTGCTTGTCGAAATGACATGAACCTCAAGATTTATCGCGGATGAGAAGCTTAGAAAGAGTTTGTGGATGGCTCGTAGTCCGGGATCTTCTTTACTAAGATATACCTTTAATCAACTTTTGGTGAAGCTTAGGATGAGTTTGTGGATGGCTCCTAGTCGAGGATCTTGTCACTAAGTTAGATCATTAGTCAACTTCAATATTCAATGCAAATGAGAAAAATGTTGACAAATGGCGTTTACAAAATATTGAGCAAAATGATTCAATACGGGACTTGAGTGACTCTTAATGTGGTTTTGTTAGATTTTTATCTCACTTTGACATTTTGACATGGCCAATTTCACTTTAGAATCCTGTTGATGAACTTCTTTGAATTTAAGCGTTGCTTAAATTGATCAAATCTCTTGCTTTACTTTTGAGCCTTTGTGCTTAGCTTTGATATATATATCTTACCATGATCTTGCTAGTATTTATCGGCTTGATATCTTTGTTTATGCAATATTAGAGATACTAGCTTGTTCTTTTGGGTAATCTCCAAAGCTTCTTGTAATCAAAAATTGAAAAATACAAAAATTGAAGCCACTCCATTGCATTTCATGCATATTCCTCTTTATGCTTCTTTTGTTTACGCTTCTTCCTTTATTCTATATTTATCATCTCTGGATGAGAGGAAGGTGTGATTCCTTGATGAATCCATTGTCAAAGGGAGAAGATGTGTTAAATGAGAAGAGAAGATGTGTTAATGAGAATATATTTCTTTCTTTGGGGAGAAGTTGTTGGGGCGAAAATTTGAAATTTGAGGATCATAGTGAGGGGAGTTCTTGAGTTGCATTCTTATTGTCTTATTGAATATTACGAACTTTAATTGCATTCTTTTATACTCACAATGATCATAGGTCAATTGAACAATTGTTCTTTCATATGGACCTCATGTGAGAATTTTGACCCTTTTAAAATCAAAGTTTTATGCTTTCTTTTGCCTTGTCTCACATGCCTATACTATTACGATGCCGACTTGGTCATTTTCATTGCTTTTTCTTGCTTATGGACCAAGTTGTGCCTTTGTCTGCTGCGAGTAAACTCGTTTTCAAACCTCTTACTTACATTTACGGATAATTGCCAATGTGTTCATCAAGGGGAGATTGTGGATTTCATGGGGATATATTCGGATCTTAGGATGATGTGACAAGCGGCAATGGCGTTTACGGTTTGTCGTTTCACGTGTTTTCGACAAAGTTCTGAGCTTCTTGGACAAGGCGGTCCAGCCGGTCCTTGCAATGATCGGACCGGTCCCAAATCGGTCGGGCCGGCCATATGAAGCGATCGGACCGGCAATGACCTAAAGTTCTCGAAATGGTGGGCCAAAAATAGGTGTTGTAGGCAAGTGAGGGATCCCAATGCACTTGGTCTCATAATTTTGAAGTCTCGAAGAAGTTCTATTGGTTTAAAGTTTCGAAGGTTTGAATTTGAGGCTTGAATTTGGCTAAGTCCCAAGGCGGTCCGGCCGGCTCACGAGGAAGCGGTCCGAGCCGCCAAAGGCGATCGGCCGGCTCACCTAGGCGGTCGGACGGTATTCACTTGATCATCGGCCAACCGTGGCGATGTTTGTTTTGTTAGGTCAAGTACATGGGTTCCATGGCATATGTTTTGCATGATGCATGTTTTGACTAACATGGGTCAAGTTGTGAAGAACTTGTTCCCGAATCGTGTTTGCTTGTCTATGGTTGTGCGGGTTGCTTGGTGGTCAGCGACGGTCAGCGGCGAGGAAGATCGGGACTAGACTTGGAGAGTTGAGGTCGAGCGATTGGCGATGCGGGTGAGTCAACGACTCAAGCGTGACACAAGATGGACAAGGGTGACCTATTGGCAAATCCATGGCGCATGGTGAAGCGATTTAGGTCAAAAGGTTAAAACGGCGCCTTGCGAAGCGTGCGTGTGTGACCCGTTTGTTAGTGGGCCTTAGCGGAGGCCAAGAGAGTCAAACCCTAAGAGTTTTAGGCCTCCACTATAAATAGGAGGAGGTGGTGGCTGCACCCTCTCTCTCGCCTTTTATGTTTCAAAACCCTAATTGTCTTTAGGGAGTTGAGGTGGAGGCTAGGGCTCTTGATGGTTTGTGGTGAATTTTGTGATCTTTGATTGTCCAGCGATCTATGATGGTGTGGATGTAATCCAACATCAATCACGAAATCAATCTATGCAAGGTTTGCTTGAGATAAGTCTCTTTTCGTTCTTGCTTTCAATTTCGTGTTTTAGGGCTTTCTTTGATCCATGAATTTGTGATTGATTCTTTTCGTGAATTAGCTTCTTGTGATATGTGTGAATCTATCTAGCATCATCTTGATCATCAATCACTCACGAACAAGCATTAGGATCAAGTTTTCGTTCTTGCCCGTTTTAGACCTTACATTAATCAATTGACAATTGCTCAAGATCGTTCCAAGAATTATCATAATATTCGATTGGAATAGGTCCTCAATAACATATAGAAGGTGTGTGCAAAGTTTCGTGAAGTTTGGAGTTGATAATCAAAGTTAGACCTAATTGCAACCGTCATCGGTGATTTCTTGTTTGATTGGTTACGTAGGCTTGCCGGTCCGCCGCCGTCACCACCGGTCCGACCGATTTGAGCGGTCCGACCGCCTTGATATAACGGTCCGACCGCCCGACAATCGATCAAGCCGGTTCGATCTGAAGTCGGACCGCCCGATGCTTGTGTTGCTTTGATTCTTGCGATTATTGTCACATTGCTTAGGGGTTTAATTGGATTCAATACTAGTCTTCATTTGTCTTTGGTATATTGATCTTCATAGCTTTCTAATAGCTCTTTGGAGTGAAATTGTATTGAGTTCATAATTTGTGAAAAAGTGAGCGTGCTCCTATTCACCCCCCTCTAGTCGCCTTTACGGTCCAATGGCGTCAACCTCATCTCGTGAGAGGAGGCACGGGAGGCACCGACGTCGTGTTGGGTACACTTTACGTTAACTCTCGTTCGCTACCGCTTTGTTTGATTCAGAGCATCTCATTCTTTTGTTTACGAGTCTTTTCTTGCTATTAGTGAGCTCCTTTTTGCTCCATTGTTGGTCCCATTGCTCATTCGCTCTCTGGGTTGGAGTTGAGAGTGAATCGAGTGTAGGGATGTTCCAATCGAGATCGAGGGAGTGAGATTCTTCGCGAATCTTATCCTCCTCCATTCAGCAAGTCTAGATGTAATTCTTGGCATGGATTGGCTGTCTCGGCATAAGGGACACATCGATTGTGCCAGGAAGTGCGTCTCTCTATCTAGTCCTTCCGGCGAGCAGGTTTGCTTTTCGCCGAAGCTACTAGGTTCGCATCTCTTCGCGCTCGAAGCGAAGCCCACTCTAGATATTAGTGAAGTCCTGACCGTCCGTGATTTCATGGATGTCTTTCCTGAAGCTCTTCCAGGGATGCCACCAGTTCGAGACCTCGAGTTCGTCATTGAGTTGGTTCCCGGTACCGCCCCGATTTCAAAGAGGCATTATCGGATGCCACCGAATGAGTTGGTGGAGTTGAAGAAGCAACTTAATGAGCTGCAAGAAAAAGGTTTCATCCGCCCTAGCTCATCTCCGTGGGGTTGTCCTGCAATCTTTGTAAAGAAGAAGGACAATACTTTGCGCATAAAGCGTTGATTACCGTCCGCTTAATGAAGTAACGGTAAAGAACAAGTATCCATTGCCCCGCATCGATGATCTCTTTGATCAATTAACTGGAGCTCGAGTATTCTCCAAGATTGATTTGAGAATGGGATATCATCAAGTTCGGATACGACCCGAGGATATTCCAAAGACGGCTTTTTCTACTCGCTACGGCTTGTATGAGTACACCGTCATGTCATTTGGCTTAACCAATGCTCCCGCCTTGTTCATGAACCTCATGAATTCGGTATTCATGGAGTATTTGGATAAGTTTGTCGTGGTCTTCATCGATGATATTCTCATCTATTCCAAGGATGATGAGCAACACGATGAGCATCTGAGGCTTGTGTTAGGCAAGCTTCGTGAGCATCAGCTGTATGCAAAGTTCAGCAAGTGCGCGTTCTGGTTGAAGGAAGTGGCCTTCTTGGGTCATATTCTTTCAGCAGGAGGCGTAGCCGTTGACCCTAGCAAGGTCAGCGACGTTCTTTCATGGACTCAGCCTACTTCGGTAAGCGAAGTGCGGAGTTTTCTCGGTTTAGCGGGATATTATCGCCGTTTTATCGAGAACTTCTCCAAGATCGCGAAGCCGATGACGGAGTTGCTTAAAAAGGACAAGAAGTTCTTGTGGTCCGATGCTTGTGAGGAAAGTTTCCAAGTACTTAACAAGCGTTTGACCACCGCTCCCGTCCTAGTTCTTCCCGATATTCGCCGGAGCTTCGATATCTTTTGCGATGCTTCTCGTCGAGGGCTCGGTTGTGTCCTTATGCAAGAAGGCAAGGTAGTAGCCTATGCATCAAGGCAATTGAGACCTCATGAGCTCAACTATCCTACCCATGACTTGGAATTGGCTGCCGTGATTCATGCACTTAAGATTTAGCGACATTACCTAATCGGTAATCGTTGTGAAGTGTATTCGGATCACAAAAGCCTAAGGTATTTGTTCACCCAACCAGATCTGAACCTCAGGCAAAAGAGATGGTTGGAGTTGGTCAAGGATTATGACATGGGTATTCACTACCATCCGGGCAAGGCTAATGTCGTTGCCGATGCGCTTAGTCGCAAAGCGCATTGCAATGCCTTGTTGCTCCAGGGGCGTCAGCCCACCCTCCTGAAGGAATTCCAGCGTCTCAACTTAGGTTTGGTTGAGCATGGTTCCCTCGCTGCCTTGGTTGTGCAACCAACCTTGGTGGATCGGATTAAGGTCGCTCAGCAATCGGATGCTGGGGTGAGCCGCATAAAGGAAAATGTCAAGAACGGAACAGCCAAGTGCTTCTCTGAGGATGAGCATGGTGTTGTAAAGTTCGGGCAACGCATTGTGGTTCCGAAGAATATGGAATTGCGGAATTTGATTCTCCGTGAAGCCCATGACTCGCCTTTATCCATTCATCCCGGGGCCACAAAGATGTATCAAGATCTCTGTCAGAGATTTTGGTGGACCCGAATGAAGAGGGAGATTGCGAAGTTCGTTGCCGAGTGCGACGTGTGTCGTCGTGTCAAGGCCGAGCATCGGCGTCAGCGGGCGCTTCACCTTTGCCTATTCCTGAGTGGAAGTGGGATTCGATCGGGATGGATTTTATCACCGGTCTGCCTCGTACTTCCAAGGGCAATGATGCCATATGGGTTGTCATTGATCGGCTAACTAAGGTGGCTCACTTCCTTCCCGTCAAGACGGATCTCCGTGTAGGTCTTTTGGCGGATCTCTACATTGCCCACATCGTGAGCTTACATGAGGTGCCCAAGACAATTGTCTCGGATCGCGGTTCTCTGTTCACCTCGCTTTTGGCAAAGTTTGCAAGAGGCTATGGGAACCCATGTCACCTTTAGCTGACATATCACCCCCAAGCGATGGTCGGACCGAAAGGGTCAACCGAGTGTTGGAAGACATGCTCCGTGCTTGTGTTCTCTCATATGGAAAGAATTAGGAGAAATACTTGCCTTTTGCCGAGTTTTCCTACAACAACAGTTTTCAAACCAGTCTCGGCATGGCACCTTTTGAGGCCTTATACGGGAGAAAGTGCGAGAACCCGTTGAATTGGTGCGAGACCGCGAAAGACTTTTCTTTGGCGGACTCGATCAATGAGGCCGAGAGTCAAGTCCAACTTATTCGTGATCGTTTGCGCCTGGCTCAATCCAGGCAAAAGAGCTATGCGGATCGCCGTCGTCGCGCGCTGAGCTTTGAGCCTAATGACTTTGTTTATCTCAAAGTCTCTCCATTGAAGGGCCATCAGCGTTTCGGCGTCAAGGGCAAGCTAGCTCCTCGATATGTCGGTCCTTACCGCGTTATCGAGAAGAAGGGAGCTGTTGCCTATAAGTTGGAATTACCAGCTGCACTTGAAGGGGTACATGATGTTTTCCATGTGTCCCAACTAAAGAAGTGTCTCCGTGTTCGGTGAGGAAGCTCTGTTGAAACTCGATGTCCAAGAAGATTTGACCTATCGCGAGCACCTGCTCGCATACTCGATGAGGTGAGCGAAGAACAAGGAATAAAACCATAAGGTTCCTTAAAGTTCAGTGGTCAAACCATTCTGAGGATGAGGCTACTTGGGAAAGGGAAGATCGTCTCCGTGCAGACTATCCATCTTTCTTTGCCGAGTGAGCCAAATCTCGGGACGAGATTTTTGTAAGGGGGAAGGTTTTGTAACATCCCGAAAATGGATTTGGGTTTCAAATATAAGAAAAGCAGGAGAAATTAAAACTTTTCTTGCGTCTTGAAGTCATTGATCATTTCTGTAATTCTTGATTTAAGGATTGTGGCAAAAATCAAATTCAAATCCTCACTTGACCTTAATCAAAAACCTCTTTGGCATAGATCTCATGCCAAACCCCTGGGAGTATTTTCTTGAGTTCTAGGGAGGCTTAGCAACACCTCTGAATTACCTCATGATTTTTAGAAATCATTTGGTAATTCTTGGAGGCAAGTCAAATTCGGTCAAACCCTATTTCTCCTCTTCTGGAATTTCTGGAGGAAAATTCAGTGTATGAAAACCTCTGGAAATTTTGTGGGAGGTTCCTCCTGCTGTCAGCAAGCTCCAGTTAAAATTTCATAAATTTTAGAGTTTGTTTGCTACCTTAAGTAATCCCTCAAAAATCAGTTATTCAAATTCAAACCATAACTGGTTTTCACTGTTCCTTGGGTGCGAGATTGGACCCGGGCTCGAGCCACGTGACTCGGTCCGGTCCGCTAACTGTACCAACTCGGTCGTTCGGGCACTGGGGTCGTGAGCCGTTGGATCGGCATCGAACGGTCTTCGACCAGCCGAACGATGGGATCGTTTCAATCCGCTCGATCTAGCCTCGCCGTTCGATTTCAATCCGACGACCAACGAGTCGTCTCCTTCCTCCGTCCGCGCGCGCGTGAACCCCTGCCATGGCGTGCGCAGAGGAGAAAAGCAGTGGCGTGCAGTCCACTCTATGTCCACTTTTAAACGGCTAGCTCTGCGCGCATTGAATGCCTGTCGCACTCCTATTGCAGTAGGCCATGACTCAACTGCTCCCAATCGCTCTCAAGTGCTCTCATGGCAGTGTTGACCCGACTAGAAAATCGGCCGTTGCTCTCTGCCCTCGCGCTATTTAAACTCCTTTGTGCCTCACCCTTAGCTTCCTTTAGCACTTTCGCAACTCCAGCTAGCATTCGCCATCTTACTTGAGCTGTAGTTCCACGCAAACTCCTCGACCGCCATTGTTGAGTGTGGAGCTTGCGGTGGAGGCGGTGCAGTGGGGGTTTTCTTCTTCAAGTCTTGACCCCCTCTGCTCCCCCTTTTGCTCTCGGGAGCTTGACCCTCACTCGGTTTGGTTCTCTCTTTGCCCAGGTCGCTGTGGCCTAGTGAGGACCTCACCGCAGCCGTTCGGTCGCTCGTCGCTGGGGCCACTCCGGGGATCTCTGGCCGTTCTCTAGTTCAGGTACTTTCACCTTAACCTGTAGGAGTTTAGGCGTGTTTTCGTTGTCCTTTCGGGTATCGTCCGTTCGGGAGTTTTCCCGGGCCATACCTTCTCAGCCACACTCCATGGTCGTACCACCGTAGCAGCCATGCTCCGATTAGTACTGGCCGCCGGTAGGGCCATTGAACCTTTAGACACTCAACCCTGCCTTGGCTGGTGCTGCTGTGGTCGGAGAAGCCGCCGAGCCACTGGCAAGGCGTGCGGGAGGCGCGGCCTCGTGGTCGGAATTTCGACCAGTCACTGTAGTTTGGTCGTTCGACCAAGTGCAGTATTGTTGATGGGTAAATTGGTCGTCTCGTAGTCCCCCGCAGGGCCCTTATGCTAATAAGGGAGAGGCCTACGAGTGATTGTAAGCTTCCTACAATCACCCCCCATAGTCGTAAGTCTCACTACGACTATGGCGTGGTCATAAGTCCTTCTGCGACCTTTACCCAGTCGAAAGTTATGTCGTGGCCTGTACCTCGTCGTAAGTTTTACTACGACTATGTCCGGGTCATGAGTACTTCTACGACATGTACCTAATCGTAAGTCTGTCTACGACTGGTAACCAGTCGTACGTCCTTCTACGACCACTATCTGGTCGTAAATCCTTCCACGACTATGGTTCAGTCGTAGGTTCTGCTACGACCACTACCTGGTCGTAAGACCTTCTCTTGGTCGTATCTTTAGCATTAAGAATCCAAATCAATTGATTCTTGTTGCTAAATTCTTTATAGATCAGTACCTTGCTTCGGTAAGATTTTCAGAAATTTTTGGGGAAAGTTTGATGTTGAGTCTTTGCATTTTAATCGTTCTTATTGGTTGCTTTTCGCTTTCTCGTTAGGATCCGAAGAGCACATTGACATATCTGATCCTCAGCAACATCTGGACCCACAGCAAGCAGGCAAGCAGTTTGATCATGTTAATCCCATTACTTTCAAGTCTAATACTTTGTTTACGAATCATATGTATGCATGCTTTTGTGTCAAACTAATTTTTCCGATTAGAGTTAGTTATTCCTATTGCACTGTTGCCCTCAAATTGTTGTCCCCTCCCACAACCTTAAGTTATTAACATCGCTGGTGGATTAGAGCCCGGTGATTTAATTATGCTCTTTTACTGTCTTTTCGATGTCATGCTTAGAAATGCTTAGATGTCGGTAGTATTGGGCAGTCATCGACTTAGTCGATGATGTTGATCACCCAAACCTTATTACTACTCCATTATGTCCAGCACTCTGTGCTTGGTTATTTTGTAAAGTCAAAAACCGAAAATAAAACTGTTTTCGACTTGGGCACAATGGTATGTTGGTGTGATCTGTTGGTGTGAATGGAATGGTGCCTAGGTCATCAAGGACCGAGTTACTTGTGTCACTAACCCAAGCGCTTATGCGTGCTAACCACGCGAGAGGGATATGGGACCTCTCTTGACTTAGTACTTTAGCGTGGGTTATCTCCGAGTCGCAGGAGGGGGTTGTGTGTGTTGTGTGAAACATGATATGTGGTCGTGTTCTTGTGTTGGGTGTGCGGTGGTGGAGATTCCGGGTAGGTTCTCCACCTCGAGGAGCGTCGTAGTTGTCCAAGGCTTTACCCGGGAAGGGTAGTTGACCGAGGCTTTACGATGGCTCCGACACAACGTATGGGTTTCTATCCATACGGGCGGCTCGAGAGTAATTCGCAATATTGGAAACGTCTCGTAGGACTTAGCCGTGCCGGCATACCTAAGGAAGTATGCTTAATAGCTTGGCAAAAGGCGATGCCGCGTGTGGGTACATTGGTACACCCCTGCAGGGATAAAACTATTCGAATAGCCTCGTCCTAGGTTATGGACATGCTTGGTAAGGTCGTGCAAGAACTAGACTACAACCTTTTAAAATTTAAAACTGGTCGTGGGTGGTATGAATGGGTAATTCATGCTATTGTCGTGGTGACTGATGGGCTAGTCACTTCCAGGATTGTTGTTGTCATCTATCTACTGTTATATTGTTGTCATTCGCCATTATTTGAACAGTAAAAACAGATTTGTTAAATGGCCTTCAATCTATTACGTTATTGCAAATGGAAACTTGCTTTATGCTAAAATGAAACATACATCCTCCACTTCAATGAGCTTGCATGTAGTATATGTACAGGATTGTTATTCCACATGTAAGTCTTGCGAGTACATTCAAAGTACTTACCGGCTTTTGCCGGCTGCTTTTGTTTGCAGAGGAGGAAGGTGAGCCCCGAGGGCCTCACTTCTTTGAAATGAGCTGTGGATTCGACGACTAGCTTGGCGGTCCGGTCGGTTGCTTGTGGGTTAAAGGCACACTGGTCGGCTCTTTTGTTTCAGCCATCTTATGGCACCTTTGCTTCCGCTGTTCAATTTCTATATGTATATGTCGTTTGGCCGGTCGGCCTCTCTTTTGTAATCGCCATCTTCTATTTATGTTATATTTTGGATTGTTGTTTGTGCTTCGGTTCTATGTGAATGAATGGAATTGATGCATGAACTTTGTTAAGAGGTGTATACTGCATTTCTGGGAAGTATACATATCTCGAAGACACGGGTTATTTCGTTTGTGATGCTAGGGTCAATTGGTGACTAAGCATTACAAGCCCAATAATCCGGGGTCCTCACAAGGTTTGGTATCAGAGCCATACTGACCGTAGTAACCCAAGTTTGGTCGTCTTTTTAGGATATTTTGGAAAATATTATTTTCAAAGTATCAAATGGTTTATGAAAGCTTAAGGAATTCTCATATTTTATTCCTTACCTATCTTAGCTTTCTCCTCTCACCTTACTCTCATTTGAGTTTTGAAAATTGATTTCCTCTCCTTCTTTCCAAAATAGTTGTTAATTTGGTTTTGGGAACCACTGAGTTTGGCAAATTGAAGTGCTCAGGATTTTGAAGTTTCTGGACTGGGGATTTCGGCTAGAGGCTTGGATGCGGAATCTGGACAGCGCGCTTCAATTTCCAGACAGCGAGCTCAATGGTTTCTGATGGGACCACTGAGCTTGGCAAGTTGAAGTGTGCCAGATTTTGAAGTTTCTAGGATGGAAGACTTCGGCTGGAAGCTTACATAAAGATCAGACTCTTTTGTTTGCAACTATGGAGTTTTTGAGGTTTTCTTGTCTGACCTTCAAGGCGATGAGGACCAAGCTTACAGAAAGATCAGACTTCGTGCGGGATGTACAAGGAAATAATGTTTTTGTAATAGTTGTAGAAGGTGAATTGGGCGAGCAACCCTTAGTTGTTTTTTAAAATTTCATTGTTTTCGTTTGATGTAGTGGTTTTCAGACCTAGAATAATAGCCTTGATTAATAAAGATGAACTTTGTTGAATTAGAATCTTTGTTATGAATTTAGTATATTTATGTATGTTTTATTTATTTTTCAAGTAAAAGTTTCGAATGTGGACGAAAAAGATGGCACAACAGGGTACAACATGTCAAAAAAAAAAGCACAGCATGACTGAAATCAATTTATTAAACTTTTATAAGTTAAGCAATACAAAAAAGATTACAAGTCACAAAACAAGGGTAATGCAGTCTTTTTACGATGATCCTTCTTATTTCTGGAGTTGGAGTCAATTTTTTAACCAAACACCTACTCAGACTACTCCAACTTCTCATAAGAGTGGATCCAAGAGTGAAGTTGGAATTGGAGCTATAAAAACTTAGAGTAGAGCTATACCGAACAAGGCGAGTAAGAATCTCCAATTAAGAAGCGCTTCACTCACTAGTGTTTTCTGGCGAGTACGTTTGGGTCCGGGGCTAACTCCTTGATAGCATGGCCCTCCAACCATCTATCTTCCCAGAAGAGAGTCCTGTTGCCATCTCCGACAATTGAATAGGTAGAGGCAAAGAACATATCTCTGGTAATTTGGTCTGTTTTAATTAGCTTAGGGGACCAGGCTACCTCATCGTCTGTTCGGCCAAGCCACAACCATCTCAGCCAGAGAAAAACGGAGGCCAAGAAAAACGGAGGCCATAATCGTCTGACACGCAGGGGCCTGGAGACCTGTTGCCAGGCTACAAGACAGTGGTCTAGTATTAATAAGAAATATACAAGAATTAAATGGCTAATAACAATACTAAATTCATAACTAAGAAATTAGGACTCACACTTGGACTCTTATCTCTTAAAAACAGAAAAAGGACTCTAGGATTCAGATTAGACTCCGATTGGACTCAAACTGGACTCTAACTCTTAAAGACAAAAAAGACAAAAAGTACATGCAATTTCGTATTCTATCTCCTAAATAAGGAAAATGACTCTAGGGTTCAGACAGTTAGAAGATAGAATTCCTAATTTCTGAATCAACAAAAATCAGAATCGTACCGACATAGAATTCTTTTGGCTTCCGTGTCCTTTCGAAACTCTCTTTCCTTCTTTCACTCGGACAATGGCCCAAGCTTTGGCGCACGCGCTGCTTTGGATTCCTGGCTGCGCACGCGCTGACATGGCCGCATGCCTGCCAACCTCCTTCCACCGCCACCTTGGCTCCCCACGCGCCGCATGCAGCCCATGCTTCTCTTGCGCCACACACCCACACATGTTCGGCCCATGCGCTTGCGCCGCACGCCTTCCTCCTGCGCCGATCTCCCTTGCGGCCACACGCCGACTGCCTTGCTCAGCTTTCCTTCCCCTGGGAGTTTATTTGGATAGAGAGATATTAGAATCAATCCTTTCAAATTAAAGGAGATTTTAATTCAAATTCTGACTCAACTTAAAAGGACTGAGTCGGATCACAATGTATCTAAACAAGTCCTCGGTGAGTTTGTCTCCTATCTTGTCTAGGGATTCCTTCGGCCGAATGAAAGCTCTACCCTTGGATAGGTTTTGCTTTGGCCACATGCAAGCTTTCTTGCTTTCCCTCTTATTGCAAGACAGTATCAATTCGGTTTCTGGTATTGTTTTGCAATTTAGTAATGCAAACCAATGACGTGGGAGTACTTGGGGGTCGTATCATCCCCTCCCCTCTGCAAGCGAAACCATCCTTGGTTTCGGGGTAGTCCTCATGACCTTCTTTTCAACGATTATCTCCTTAACACGAGTAGCACTCTCCGGCATAGGACGCAGGGTATACGATCTGCCATGATGCACCAAAGAGTACTTGTTGGACCTCCCATTGTGTGTAGCGTTGCAGCCAAGTTGCCACGGACGTTCTAACAATCAATGACATGCGTGCATGGGCACGACATCACACTCCACCTTGTCCTCGTAATCACCTATTGAAAAAGGAATCTTAACACGGTGAGTGACCTTCAGCTTACCGATATTATGCAACCATTGCACATAGTATGGTTGAGGATGCCGCCACATTGATAATCTCAAAGCTTGCACCAAATCTTTGTTGATGACATTGTTGTAACTACTACCATCAATGATGAGCTCGCAAACCTTCTCTTTGATCTTGCATTCATATTTAAATATGTTGCTTTGTTCCGCTTTCTTGACAATAGCCGTGTCATCAACCTGAAACTTCTTAGCCAGCATACAAAGTACATCTTGTGGAGCCTCTCCGTGATGTTGTCACCATTAGAGGATGCCTCCTCTTGCTATTCACAGGTAGAAAGAATGGTTGCCTCCTTGGCCTTTTTTTTTTCTTCGGCCTTTTGCTTACGCTGTTTCTCTTCGATGTCATCTTGTGCTTTGTGATAAGGACATCAACCCTAAGGATGAGACCACTATTTCGACCCGCTTCATAACATCTTCTACTTCAACCACATCTTCTCCAATTGGACTTTTGGCCACAGCAATACCATATTTCCCCAATTGGACTGAGCTACTTCTACTCCTACGAGCTGAGTTATATGTACATGCCATCGTGCTACGTCACTAATTGTTGGCCCACTTGACCCATGAGGCCCGTATGCTGCCGGCCACCCTAGGGAGGCCGTACTGCTCATGTGAACAGTGCCACCAGCCCTAGGGTTTTCACCTCCTGGCTGTCCTCCTCATATAAGAGCCGCTACCCTTTATCAAAATTCGGGTTTTGTTGATTGAAGTTTAGCTTTGCAACTATATACTTTGTCCTCTTGTTCGGCGAGAACAACAACGACATCGTCTTCAAAACCCCACTTATCAATACCAATTTAATTCATATTTGCAATACATCATATTGCATTTTTACCTTGTTCTTGCGTGCTTCTTCGATGTATGCAGGAGTTGATCTTCCTGATCAGTTCATTCGGGCATTCGTGTACAGTTGATAACGACTTATCGAGCAGTTCAACGATTGTGTGGTTTGGAACCTTACGAGTTCGTAGCTAGGATCGTGAGAGTTAAGTGACTTCTACTAAATTTATCTTCTCATCAAAAGATCGAGCCAAATCAGGACCTCTGTGGTTCATCAAGTGGTATCAGAGGTACAGTTGATCGATGAGAGTTTCCAGTTTTTTAGTAGTAGATTCATTTTTCATACCTAGAGTCCAGAAAATTGCCCAAAAAATATTACATCTATCATCCATACCGAGCCCTTTGAGCCATTGCAATTTGATTCTTTTAGTTTGCGTTGTTTAATTTTCGTTGCATCGTCGAGTCATTGTGCTGGTTTCTGTCTAGATTGGTCTAGTTTGGAGTCGCTTGCAAGTCGTCTAGTTCTACAACACTTCCTTCATCACTCCATATGGCACTTACTATTATGTTAAGACCAAAAGACATCTTAACATAACAGTAAGTGTCATATGGAGTGATGAAGGAAGTTTTCTCCTCATCTTCTTTACTCATATTAATCTGGTGGTACCCTGAATACGCATCTAAAAAACTTAATAACTCACACCCGGAGGTGGAGTCTACGAGTTGATCAATACGGGGAAGGGGAAAATCATCCTTCGGACAAGCTTTATTAAGATATATTAATACGCATTCGTCACTTCCCATTACTCTTTCTAACCATTACAGGGCTAGCGAGCCACTGAGGATGATTGACCTCACGGATAAATCCAGCCTTCAGCAGCTTGTCAATTCCAGACCGGATCACCTCCTTTCAGTCAGGTGCAAAACGTCGTAGCTTTTGCTTGACCGGTTTTTTGTCAGGCTGGAGAACTAGCCTGTACTCGATCACCTCCCTGGGACTCCAGACATGTCGGACACCTGCCAGGCGAATGTTGGGAAACGCGGCAATGCTACGATAGCACAAACAAAAATTTTACCGCGCAACCAAGGAACCACCGCAAGTAATAGATCACGAGATTACCGCTAGATGCGCCGACTTGTAGCGGAAGTAGAGTCGTTGTAGCGAGTTGATGCAGTCGTAGTCGTACTCACGACGCGTTTCCGCCTTCGAGTAGTCGTACTCGTCGCGCGTCTGCTCCTCCGAGTGGTCGTACTCGTCACGTTACTTCTTCTCCGACTCCGGTGGCGTCACGAGTTGCGGATCGTCCTAGTGCTGATGCTTCGCAACAACACCTCCGAGGTATCCACACGTACGGGGCAGGATCACCACGCGCTGGAGTGCTAGCACCGGCAGTGTGGTTGAGAAGGCATGGCTATTAGGGTTTCGGGAGTTCTTCCAAAGATCATCCTCTGTCACTCCCACCCCAATCCACCGCCCCTCTTTATATAGGCATCCATGATGGGTCTCGACCTGGAGGCCCATTAGGAACTCGTGGCCTATACGAATTCGGATCACCATCCAAAACAAATCATTACCGTTTAAGTGTGCGACCCCACAGGTTCATGTGTAATCGGTTATGACTCGGAAACTCTTTTTCGATCACTAGTCGTTAGCGGTACCTAGCAGCACATAACGATTCCCAAGGACACATAGAATAAATCGGACGAACCTTGATGTAATATGATCTATGATCAGGTCCTCATCACTTACGACCGATTCGTCAGATCTCTCACGACGACTGTGTTGTATTTGGTCACGACTAGTTTGTAACTCCTTACGACCAGGTTCTTACCATTCTGTGATTACGTTCGACCAATCTACGACCAGCTCGTATCTCCATACGACTAGTCCGTAACTGATCGAACTAAGCAACCTACTCATGCATTCTCCCTTTGCCACACGATGCCTGGTTGAACTCCAGATGAGATGTTGTGTCATCCATGGACTGTTCAATACTTTCTCGATCGAGTGTCAGATAACATCATGTGGTCGACACTTCGACCACTAGTGACATGGCCATGCACTTTCTTTATCCGATCACCACGAGGGGCCCAGAGACATCTCTCCATTTATGAAAGGAGGGACAAATTCCATCTCGACCAGTCACATCCCTCCGTATGTTTCATAGCATACCCGAAAGCTACCTTTATAACCACCCTGTTACGAGTAGCGTTTGACAACCCCTAAGAGTGCTATTACACATGTAGGGAACCATGCTGATCTCAGGTCTAAGGATTATACATCATCATTACTTGAGACCAACTAATGACACAAAGATTCATAACAATCTCAATAGTGTCTCAATTATGGGTCTATCCAACCCCATGTTCTCTAACATGTGCTCACATTATTGATTCGATATCCCCATATCTATGACCGGTGGAACCAGGTCATCAATCAATACATGTGCTAGTCATAAAGTCACTGGTGTTCCGACCAGTGACCTCCGACCATGGATACATTTAGAATGGCATCATATAAGTTAAAGAGTTCCACCAACAAGTCACATACTTATTGATCTATAAAAATGATTCATTCAAGGAACATGATAACATATTATCAAAAATATGAACATAATAAAATAACATCATCTCTATGATTGCCTCTAGGGCATATTTCTAACAGCGAATACGTTCTGGTTTGCTCGGAGGAAGGAGACGAGTGACTCTTCCTATTTGAGATTGAGTCCTTCTCCGACCAGCACTTTTGGGACAAACCCATCAGTGTTTCCTGACCCATGTGGTGACTTTACGTTTTTCAGAGAAATGCCTCTGTCGAGTGGTACCTCCTTTGTCTGGTCGGATGGTTTTGGTGTCATCTTTGGTCTGGAGTGCTTGACCTGCATTGCAAGCGAGTCAGTTGTTCTGGTCGGGAATTCATCGATCAGTTCTAAAGACTTTCGATCGCATGCATAAACCATTTTTCAATCTCCTCGAACTATAATGACTCCTTTTGGTCAAGGCTGATGCGGCCCAAGTGACTAGCGACGTGGAGCAGGCGATACGTTTGGGTACTAAACCTGTCCGTGAGGTGCGTACGTGCGTGCCGAGTCCTGCGGCACATGGGCTGCCGTATGCGTGCTTGGAACTAGAAGCAGGGAAGGCGACACGTGGGCAAGAGCTGGTTTTTGTGGCGCGTTCAGATGGAGATAACCATGTGCAGGTGCAGGCGTGTTTGTTTGATCCGGGAGGGCTAGTTGCATATGAGTGCCAGTGCTGGAGCGAGCAGAGATACGCGCAAGGGGATGAGCATGTGCAAGTGTTGGAGCCGAACTCTATATGGGCTTGTATTTGGTTCGGTTGTTATTCTCTCCACAATACCAAAACCATATTTAGCTGGTTTGCATGGCATCGATCGGATTGTTCTACGTGGACTCAAGGAGATAAGATGGAAGGAGATAAAATCTGCTAAAAAATCTGGAAGCCAATGATGTCTTCCATTGCATGCACGTCCATATATTTAGGGGTGGTGCATGTGTGTTTTCTTGGAGATGATCCAACAGATAAAGGACTCCAATTCAAAGAAAGAAAGAATATTTATTGCTGTTCGGATTTTTTGGAGACGAAGCTACAACTTGGAGATGACATATATTTGGAGTCCAATTTCTACAAGACATGTAAACTCCATGCCTAGAAGCCAGCGTTGATTTCTTTACATGAAACCTGGTCATTCCTTTCTATGCGTGCATGGGGGTGGAGCCCACCAGATCGACATGCAATACCAGGATTGTGTCCTACTGCCGCTGACCCGTGGGTCCCTCCATGAAGCCACGCATCAACCGATCACGTATGTACGTGCATGTGTGCGTTTTGCATTAGGGCTTCTAGTCATCATGTGTGCGTGTGTGCTGACTATATAAATCCACAGGCCTTCGACAATAGGGGGTGAAGTTTTGGAGTTATGAATTAAAATACGTGTGCGTGTTGGCCTTCGGTCGTTAGAGTTCATCCTTATTTTATATGTGTTCTTGTGAATTCCAATCTCGGATTTCATCTTGGCGTGAGGGTTTCTAGCTGTGGTGCTAGGAGTTACTCGTTGGATTCTTTGATCCCTATTTCTCGTTCGTGTACTGAGGTGTACGCGGGTGTGAGATTTATTTATCCAAGTGCGAGTTGCATACTGTAATTCGTGCTCCACATATTTGTTTGGAAATTTCCACCTTGATTACTATTCACGTGCATGGTACTGTTCACATACATGGTACTGTTCATGCGGCGCTAAAAGAAGAAGGCGACGCAATACTGATCTTTGAGTTTCTACCGTGGAAGATCGGGCAATCCACGGATTTAATCTCATCTCGAGGTTGATCCGCATCACTGGCATCTTTAGACTCTGATAACTGTAATACGTGGCTACCAGGAACTTTGCTAAAGCTGGACGACTAAGGATTCTGTTATACGCGGTTTCAAAACCAACCACATCAAACGAAATCTTTTCTGTTCGGAAGTTATCAGAACTCCCAAACGTAACCGGTAAGGACACTTGTCCTATCGGTTTTGCAGTAGAACCTGGGACTATGCCGTGGAAAGCATACTTCACTTGTTTTACCTTAGATCTAGGGACCTGCATTTCTTCTAATGCTCCCACAGATAAAATATTTAAGGAACTACCACCATCTATCAAAACTCGACTAACTTAACAATTGTTAATGGTAGGTTCAACTATAATAGGGAACCTACCTGGTAGAATTGACGGGATGGGGTAGTCCTCTTTGCTGAAGAAGATTACTGTGTCCGACCATTTTGATGGTTTGATGGCGGTCAAAGACTCTGCAAGGTTGACGTCTCGCTCCACAGCTTTCAGGTGACGTCGCGAGTCATACGAGGAGGATCCTCCAAAGATCATGTTAACCGTACGTATGTTGAGGCTCCTGATACTCCATCTCTTCGTCGTCGTCGTCTTTGTCCTTTTTGGAACTTGCTTCTCCGAGCTCCTGTATCGTGGGAAGTGAGCCTTTACCTGCATAGTAATCTTCTAATTTCTTTTGCCAGGCTCGACAGGAGCGCAAGTCATGCCCTGCCTACTAGTGAAGTGGACACTACTTCTTGTTCTTTTGATATCCACTAGTCGGAATCTTTGCCTTGCCTCGACCGGTGAAATCTTTCTTGCCTTTGGTGAACTTTTCGGGGTCCGCAAGGACTTCCTTATCCTGGGGCTTGCGGTGTTTCTTCTTCTTGAGAGTCCTTTTGTACTTCTTCTCTTACTTTTCCAAGACATGTCGAGGGGCTTTATCTTTTCGATCAATGGCCTCACACCACTCAACCGCCTCGCTAGCGGCTGCGTATTTGTTAGCCATGTCGAAAAGTTCGACGGTCGTTCGTGGAGGATTCATAATGATATCCTCTGTAAACCGCCGATTCTTTAAACCTACTTTGAAAGCTTGAATAATAGAAGACTATGTAATCTCCGGTATTGAATTACAAACCTGGCTGAACCTTTTGATGTATTGACGAATAGTCTCTTTTGGTTCTTGCCGGATTCGATGGAGGTCATCCACCTTTCCAGGGCGATCGTATGTGCCCTGGAAGTTTACAATTGGGAGGTCGCAGAGTTGCTCCCAAGTATAGATTGATCCGACCGGTTGGTTGAGCAACCATGACTGGGCGGACCCCTCAAGTACCGTAGGTAAGTAGTTAGCCATCACATTTTCACCACCACCAGCAGCTCTGATGTCGGTAATGTAGATTTGGAGAAATTCTAACGGGTTCTGGGTCCCATTGAATTTGTCCATGTTGGCTGGTCGGAACCTGTTGAGCCAACACATAGCCTAGAGCCCTGCAGAGAAAGCTCGACAGCCTGTGATTGAGTCATGACGCCTTCTTTGGAACATGGTCAGATTGTAGTCAGTCGGAGACCGATTTCTCAGGTTGGAATACCGGGGTTTCGGTGTTCCGACTTGGTCGTGGGCGTTAGGATGACGCCTCCGACCACCTGCTCGGCCCAGACGATGCCGAAGATCGTTAGGGCCAAGTGATCGATCCTCTCGACGAGGGGAAGTAGTGGCTGTCTGAAACAGCCTTCTTCCCTCATGACTCCTCGGTCAGAATCGTCGAGAAGGTCTTCGCATCGGTTGATCCCCAACTTGACCATGCTGCCCTCTACTGAGGGAGGAACGTTGGGATGAAGTCATAGTTTGACTTCGTGATATACTTTGTTCTCGGTATGCTTCCGTACGTTGCATGGTTTGCTGAAGGATCTCCGATACCTGTCCTGCCAGTTGGACAAAACCTGGAGGACATGCTAAATCTAGATCAGTGTTATTTAAAATATTCTGAACACGCTGCAGGTTCTGTACCGTTACGGAATGTCTTGGAGGATTCACAGTAGTTGTAGGAGTTCGTGGATCTGAACTTCCCCCGACCTTGCGCCTGGCCCTGTCCGACCCATCATCCTTGGTGGGGTAGAACCAGATGAATTAACTGACAGACGTCTATCCATTCTGTTACCTCTGGCTTCTGGTGCTTGATGGCCCGCACCATCTCCATCAATATGTGGTGGTGAGGTAGTGTATGCAGGACCGTACACGGTATTTTGATCTGTATTTCCGATCGCATTGACCTCGTGCTTCCAGCAGCAATCTTCTGAAAAGCTTCCACTGTAACCAGTGGAGAGTCTTTCAGTACTTCTACCAGATGCTTCCACGATGGAGATCGGTCAGAGATAAGCACCTCTTGAGGTCTTCGGGTCGGACTCAGCCTGACCCAGCGGATTGCCTATCGTACGCTGAGCCTTATCATTCCCACTCGACCTATAGCCAGTGGGAGCTTCATCGACACCGTTACCAGATGTCAGTTGGCTCCTGGAATTTCCAAAAGCCGTTGGTGTGTACCTGTCAGCCATGATTGTATCGAAAGTGTATTGATCCTCAGATAGCGGGGCTGAAGTTTCGTCACCTTTTTCACCGGTCGGAAGGACCGGGCTTGGAGAGGTTGTTGGACATTCCGAGCTGGTCGGAGTAATACGTCCTTCCAGAAGCGCCACTTGTCGTAGTGGTGCATCTTCATCCATCCATTCGATTTCGCTGTCGTCAGCGACATGCAAACCGGCGGAGGAGGAAGATGATGATATCTCCGTTCTCTTGCATGGCGCGGATACATCCGTCCATGTCAAGATGGGAGTAGTCATCAAATCGAACCAGTTCTCATCGTCCTAAGTTCCTGCCATAGTCGTATATACGATTATGAAGGACGGGTGAGGATTTGCTTGAGCGAAGAGCTTCTTTAGGAAATTTGTGCCTTCTTCCCCACGAACGACGCCAGCTGTCAACGATCAAATCGCCGATCTTATAAATATATAAAAATAGAGGAAAATGGTGCGTATCTCCTGGAATAGAATGTGGTCACTATTTATTGCTATGAACTGGCTATTACAAGGAATGCCTGTGATCAAACAAAAGGCTAATACTAGTTACACTGGAGCGCAATGCTTGCTATGGTGTTGAAATCAAATCGACTGCTAATCTTCTCAATTGCCTTCGATCCAATCTCCCCTCCATCTTTCGTGGTCCTCCTTAAGTAGTTAATGAAGTGGTGGCAATTATCCTTTAGAGAGACACCTATTAGGAAGTAACGCGTCTGGTCAGAGAGAGGTGTCAGTTGACAAGGTATCAACTGCTGTGTTGTTATATGTCGGTGAGACATTCAACCGTAGTCCAGTGTCTTAGAATTATGTAATATCGCATGGTATGAAATATATAGCATGTGTTCCATTCATCACACGACAAGGGATATACCTAGATTCAGGTCCAGATGATACCAGTTCATAGCCTTATGAGTAATTGATTGGTCGGAGACTAGATTCGGGACCTTGTCCGACCAGGGTATTTATTATATAACCTCTGGAATCCTTACGACCAGTAAGGTCGTTAGCCTTAGGGGTTACGACCATGAAGAAATGTATTAAAATAATACATCGATGTTTTAATCCTCGTCACGAGCTCACCTGATAATTTAAGTGAAGCATACGAGCTCTTGTAATTGGCACAACAAGCATAGCAAGTATGGTTGTATCCGTAGGGGTCTTGTCCTCATTAAAAAAACTCCAGGGAAGCGAGACTCCCAATCGGGGTTCAAGAAACCAGTTTTGCATTGGAAATTTTTGGCGATTTTCGGCCAAAATTTTCAAATCGAAATTTGAATTTTTCGAAGTAAAAATGTAAAAACTAAAAAAATAGTGTTGTTTTGAGGGTTTGAACCTAAGATCTCCTTCTTCTAGTCTATAAACCTTACCACCAGACATGGTTTAAATTTTTTTATATCGGGCAAAATTCATCGAAAACCATTTACTTTTGCCGGTTTGGATTTCTACATAGGGTGGCCGGTAAGACTGGAAGGGCCAATTTTATGAACCGTGCTCCCAATCTGGAGTTACCAAAACCCTGTAAATATGTTCCAAGGTCGGCCTTCTCCTTTCATTACTCCATGCATATTTACGTCCAACGAGTTGGGCATCCTTCAATTCTAGGTCATCGATTGGACGCCGAAATTTGTCCATTAGGCGCCTATTGAGGTTATCGTTATTTTTGGCGCGGGCGTCGACAATTACATGACTATCACAGATGGTTTGTAAATAGAACCGTCTGTGATAATTCACAGACGGTTCTTAAATGTAAATTATCACAGACAGTTCTATTTACAAACCGTCTGTGATGTCTCCGAATATCATAGACAGTTTGTATGAAATCGTCTATGATTCGGTCATCACAGACGGTTTTTGTATGAAACCGTCTGTGATTCGCAACGCGGAAGGGTGATAAAATTTAAACGCATGTGTGAGAGGTAAAATGTTTTGGTGCGGTCCTTATATATTTTGGCGCTGCCAGCCCAGCCTTGTCATCCATGGGGAGAGTGAGTGATACTTCTTCAACCCCCAGGATCGCAAGTATCCCAACGGTGCCCACCCCAACCGCGCCGCTGGCTCTGGCTACTGGAATGCCACCGGCACCGACAAGCCCATCACCCTCTCCTCCGCCGGCACTGAGTTGATCGGCGTCAAGAAGGTGCTCATGTTCTACGAGGGGCGCCTGTCCAAGGGCACCAAGACCAACTGGATCAGTACCGCCTCGCCGATACCCTCACCTTCGCCGCTGCCAACACCTACATCCCTATGAGTTTCAAGGCGGACTCTTTCTTCTTCTTGTTGTTGCTTGTGTGTAGATGCCAGTAAAATTGAGCAATTAATTATATTTCCCAGTTGGTCAATGGAATTAATCACTCTATTTCCTTTCCCCTCGGATGTTCTCTCCGAGAAAGAGACTTGTTTCAACAAGCTACTCCAGCAGTCTATCCGTGTTACTTTTCTCTTAGCTTGCCCCAATTTTTGGGGTGCTTATCAGATTCAATTTCAAGCTAGGTAGCGACTTGATGTACTGTTGTTGTGCTACAGGTCTCTACCAACATGCATGTTTACTATTACGTACTCACCGCATCTGCATATATACGATCTTCTTCTCTCTTTTTTTCAACTGCGTGCGCGCGTGCAACTGGACAAGTAACGAGGAAGCTGCTTATTTCTCCTGCAGGTTTGAGCAGCAGCAAGCAATCCGATTTTTTTACAATAGAAAAATACTATTATAGGCGGTTCTGAATAAGTACCATATGTAATATTCTAATCACAGACAGTTTTTGTTTAGAACCGTTTATAAAAATAGAATATCACAGATGGTTACAGTTTTTGTTCTGAACTGTTTGTGATATCTTTTTTCACAGGTGGCTCAAAAACTGTCTGTGATAACCGTCTGTTATCACAGACATACAAGTTCAAATGGTTCCAACACTACTACAGAAAAGCTCATCACAGACGGTTCGTAACAGTCATTACAGACGGTTTTTGAACCGTCTGAAATTTTATGCCTGTGATAATAGACGGTAATCACAGACGGTTGAAAAATCGTCTGTGATAAATCTTATCATATCTGATATTTAACAAAAATCGCTCAGGATTACAGAGTATCACGAGCGGTTTGTTAATACAACCGCTCGTGACAAATCGATATCACCGACGGTTGTATTAACAAACCGTCTGTGATACTATCATATCACAGACGGTTCTTGGTTGGAACCGTCTGTGATATCTGCCCTTCACAGACGGTTTTTGTTAAAAATCATCTGTGATAAGTCTTTCGACCTAACTAATTTTTATCGTATTTTCAGCTAGCCTCAGGAATTGCTAGCCATGCCCTCTGAAAACAAATAAGCGGAAACATATCACAAATAATTGTTGACAACTCAAAGTGATCATTTAACTCAAAATCAATTACAAAATAATGTTTCAAGTATTGTCGCTAGAGTTACAAATTGAATTACAACCAGTCAAAGAGAATTACAATATTGAATCAATTATTTCGAGGTCGTTCATCAGTGTCGACGGCGTGAAACTCTCCGGTGGTGTTAACTATATCTACCTTGATGAGCTCCCCTCGAACGTGCGTGACCTGGTCTATCTCGAGTGCATTTAACTCTATGTTCAAGCCCTGTCGCTAGTAGGAGTAAAGTAGTAAGCATATATTTTCAAATTTATAATTAGGAAATAATTATTACGAGATTGACAAACCTAGGAATCGTGCGTCCTAGAAGCAATCAATAGCTGCATATGATGGCATACGTAGAATGCGCATAGGTGATCTCTTTTTTGCAGGCGACACTGCAAAAATAGAATTACATATATATGTACAATCAGTTCGAGACGCAATATTACGGAGTATGATATATGATTATTGTGTTGTAGTGCGTACCAGAAATCGCATCCTGTGAGTCAGTGTGGCGCTCATTCCCTTGTATAAACCTCTCTCGGCAACATAGCCGATGAACGTCCTACTTGATTCTGAGAGACCATGTGAGAGGTCCTCCACTCTGAGTGATGAGTATTTGACAAGTGTGTTGATTAGATTGAGAGTTGAGTTTTTCGGTTTGGACTGCTTCGGCCGAGTCGTGGAAATCGGAACTACCGCTGTGTATGGAGCGGAAGTTCCGATAAATCGGAACTACCGGCGTTGGAAATAGGATCTTCCGATTTTCCTGGGTTTTGAGTTCGGCTGGCGGAAATCGGAACTTCCGCTCAAGGGGTAGCGGAGTGTCCGATAATACTGATATTAAGGTTCTCTGAGATGAAAATCGGATTTGAAAATCTGGGTTTACGGATGTTCCGAAGATCGGAAGTTCCGCAATGGTAAGAGCGGAAGTTCCGATAATCCTGACAAGTGCGGATGTTCCGGAAATCGGAACTTCCGCTGTGGTAAGTGCGGAACTTCCGATTGTGTCCAGAACTGTGCAGAGAAGGTTAATTTGTGGTTTTGATTTTGTATGAGTTTGAGTCTTATACAAATGTTGATGCTATGATATTGTGCAATGTTATGTGATGTGTTTTTTGTCTGTGTTGACTGCAGGGCATCAAGATGGAGTCGTGGCGAGACACGTGGACCGGACTAGGCGCAGGAGGCGTTGAGGTCAGAATGGTTGGGATGTGTCGAAGACGGCGTGAATCTTGAGGTGGTTGTGAGTCAAGGACAGCAAGGTGAACGGGAGGCTTCCAGAAGGTGCGCAAGGGGCGAAAGGGTCTTTTCGCAAAGCGGCAAAAGTGGAGGCGGTTCTGTTCGGGTGTAGCGGGCTTAATGGGTTGGAGGCCCATTAGCAAAGGCTATAAATAGGGGAGAACCCTGGTGTTAGGGTTAGACTTTTTGAGAGAAAATTAGGGTTGGCTCTAGAAAAGAATTTGTTTTGCTTTTTGAGAGCTTGTTGAGAGGGAGAGTGTGGATTTCATGGGGATATGCTCCAGATCTTAGGATGATGTGACAATTGGCAATAGCGTTTACGGTTTGTCGTTTCACGCGTTTTCGACAAAGTTACAGGCTTACTGCTCAGGGGCGGTCTGACCGGTCCCATATCGGTCGGACCGGCCATCTGGGGCGGTCTGACCGGCGATGACCAAAACTGTTCAAATCGAGCTGGGCCAAAAATAGGTGTTGTAGACAAGTAAGGGGATCCCAATGCACTTGGTCTCATAATTTTTGGAGTCTCCAGTAAGAAGTTCTATTCGTTTATATTTTCCAGAAGGTTTCGGAATTTCAGGGCTTGAATTTCGGCTAAGTCCCAAGGGGCGGTCCGACCGGCTCACAGGGAGCGGTCCGACCGGCTCACCTGGAGCGGTCAGACCGGTTTCTACTTGAACGTCGGCCAACTTCGTGGCGATGTTGTTTTGTTAGGTCAAAGTCATTGATGTTGTGGCATATGATTTGCATGATGCATGTTTTGACTAACATGGGTCAAGTTGTGAAGAACTTGTTCCCGAATACGTGTTTTCTTGTCTATGGTTGTGCAGGTAGCTTGGTGGTCAACGACGGTCAACGGCGAGGAGAATCGGGACTAGACTTGAAGAGTTGAGGTCCAGAACGATCGACGATGCCGGGTGAGGTCAACGACTCAAGCGTGACACAAGATGGACAAGGGTGACCTATTGGCGAATCCATGGCACATGGTGAAGCGGTTTAGGTCAAAGGTTAAAGACGCGTCATGCGCGTGCGTGTGTGACCCGTTTGTTAGTGGGCCTTAACGGGAGCCCAAGAGAGTCAAACCCTAAGAGTTTTAGGCCTCCACTATAAATAGGAGGAGATGGTGGCTGCACCTCTCTCTCTCTCGCTTTTTATGTTTCAAAACCCTAATTGTCTTTAGGGGAGTTGAGGTGGAGGCTAGGGCTTTTCATGGTTTGAGGAGAATTTCGTGATCCTTGATTGTCTCATCGATCCATGATGGTGTGGATGTAATCCAAGATCAACCACGAAATCAATCTATGCAAGGTTTGCTTGAGATAAGTCTCTTTTCGCTCTTGCTTTCAATTTCGTGTTTTTAGGGCTTTCTTTGATCCGCGAGTTTGTGATTGATTCTTTCACGTGAATTAGCTTGCTGTGATATGTGTGAATCTATCTAGCATCATCTTGATCATCAATCACTCACGAACAAGCATTAGGATCAAGTTTTCGTTCTTGCCCTGGTTTTAGACCTTTCGTTAATCAATTGACAATTGCTCAAGATCGCTCCAAGAATTATCATAATATTCGATTGAATAGGTCCTCAATAGCATAGAGAAGGTGTGTGCAAAGTTTCATGAAGTTTGGAGTTGAGAATCAAAAGTTAGACCTAATTGCAACTTCGTCATCGGGCTGATTTTACTGTTTCAGATCGGTTCTGTAGACTGCCGGTCCGACCGCCCGTCACCACCGGTCCGACCGATTTTGAGCGTCCGACCGCCAAGATAATAGCGGTCCGACCGCCCGCAATCGGTCCAACCGGTTCACTCTGAGGTCGACCGCCAAGATTTGTGTTGCTTTGATTCTTAGTTGATTATTGTCGCATTGCTTAGGGGTTTTATTGGATTCAATACTAGTCTTCCACAGATCGTATATTGATCTTCATAGCTTTCTAATAGCTACTGGAGTGAAATTGTATTGAGTTCATAATTTGTGAAAAAGTGAGCGTGCTCCTATTCACCCCCCTCTAGTCGCCTTTACGGTCCAACAAGTGGTATCAGAGCACGGTTAGTTCAATCTTGATCTTAACCGGTCACTGAACTTTGGCGATGGATAAGTTTTCTACTAAACCGCATATCTTCGATGGGCACGACTATGCCTATTGGAAGAATCGTATGCGCGTCTTTCTTGAGAGCGAGGGACAAGCTATTTGGGATGTTGTTAGAGCCCATTGGTTATTCTGAAATTGCTACACCTGCTTCTGCAATTCTTTTGGCTAACAACAATAAGGCTAAGAATCTTTTATATGGTGCACTTGGTAGACAAGAATATGATAGAATTTGCAATCTTTCAACTGCGCATGAAATTTGGAACACTCTCGAAACATATCATGAGGGTTCGTCCCAAATCAAAAAGGTGCGCCAAACTGTTTACAAGCGTGAGTACAATAAATTCGAGATGCGTCCTGGAGAGAGCATCGATGACATTTTCAGTCGCTTTAATAAAGTAATTAATCAAATGAAAGTCGTTGATATTGAATATTCTCAATCTGAAAATGCCACCCATCTCTTGGGCGCAATCAACACCAAGGAGTGGGAGATGAAAGCTATTGCTATAGAAGAAAATGTTGATCTTTCAAGTCTTACTTTAGAATTGCTTTATAGTAAACTCAAGACTCATGAAATTAAAAGAGTTGATCATCCTAAGAAAGATAATTTAGCTTTGGTAGCAGATCCTCTCAAAAGGCTTTTGATGACTCTTGTGAATCTTCTTACGGATTTTCATTTGCTTGTTTATCCGCTATTCATGAAGAGGAGCTTGAAAGTATTCTCAAACAGAGTTAGCTCTTCTAGCTAAGAAATTCACACGGCCTACAATAATGTGAGAAACAAAAGAGAGGTGGTCCCAGAACATGCTATGAATGTGGTGAGCTCAATCATATCCCGCAAATTGCCCCAAGTGAAAGGTAAGAGCAATCATAAGGAAGGAAAGCCGACTTGGAAGAAGCCTCCTTTCAACAAATCAAGGTATGAGGCAAATAAGCTTGTGAAGGTCGCTCACCGGTCCTTGCCGCTTTTGAGGATCAATCCTTGAGCGATGTGGATACCGGGAGTGAGGAGGACAAGGAGGAGGAGATCCTCAAAGCAAAAAGAAAGGGAAGGCCAAAGACTTCACGGCATGTGCTTCATGGTCGACAATCGATGACATTGATGATGATGAGGTATCTTTTACTTATGATGAGCTTTACGCTAAATATGATTCTATAGTTGAGCAATTGCTTAGTCAAGATGAAGCGCTAGAATTTGTTATGACAAAAATAAGAAATTAGAGTCAAAGATTAACAAATTGAAAGTAGAGCTTAAAATGCTAAGACTCTTGAACTCGATGAATGTTTATCTTGTCATGCTATGCATTCCAAATTACCAAGTTACAATCTGCTCATAATATTTGTGTACAACAACTTGAGAATGCTAAATCTGAACTAAATGAAATTAAAAGTGCTCCTTGTGAAAAATGTTTAGAATCTAGTAAATTGATTGCTTTTGATGTTTTTGATTCTAGCCCTTGCACTTCATGCTTAGAAAAGAACGTGAAATCAAAGATATCTTAGAAGTCGCTAGAGTCAAATATGCAAAGCTTAAGGACAATATTGAAAATACTACTTGTGCTTCATGTTCCACTCTTAAGCTTGAAATTGCTTTGTATAAGGAAAATCTATGGATAAAACTTGTGATTCTTGTGTTAACTTGAGAAAAGAAAATGCTTACCTTCATGATACATTAGAAAAATTTTCTAAAGGTAAGAAACAATTAAACATGATTCTTGACAAGTCTAAAACTCCTTATAAGAAGCAAGGTTTAGGATTCAATTTTTTCAAGACAATTCAAACCCAAAAGTCATTCAAGTCTTGGAAAAGGTTTAATTGAATTCAAAACCCAACTCGCAAAAACATCTTTTAAATCTGCAGTTTTGCCCAACCTTGTATTAATTCAAATGGTGCTTCTTCTAGTGGTACCAAGTACCATTGCACTTATTGCAAAAAGGTGGACATTTGATTGAATATTGGCGTGAGGTTGAAAAATGATAGGAAAAATTTTGATAGAATTTCATTCATGCAACCTAGAGCTTCTATGAGACATGGTAACACCGAAAAGAATAAACTCGGATTAGGATTTTATCTCATGCAAATCATTATGTTTCTAGACATCCTAATTCTAATGTGTATCGATGGCGGTCTCGATCATTTGGTGGTCACCGGTCCGACTGTTTGGTCACCGGATCGACCACCAAGACAAAGCCTGTCGGACCACCCATGGACGATTCAAGTCTCATTTTAATTTAAACATTGCTCATAACCGAATGTTAAATGAAATCAAGGATAGTACTTCGGTGTGTATACTCCTTGTAGACGTGTGTCTCGAAGATCGATTCCTAAATCTTGTTTATCTAATCCCGAGATTGAGACACATCGCTTTTTACTCCTTGATTTTTAGGATTACCGCGAAAGGGGAAGAACACGTGGTTCGTTGACTCGGATGTTCACGCCACATGACCGGAACTCAAAATGGTTCACCTCTTTCACGCGAGCAACAGGTGATGACTTCATCACCTTTGGAGATGATACACAAGGGCGAATTGAAGGAACAAGATCAATTAGGGTGAACAACAAATTCATTCTAAAGGATGTCGCTCTTGTGGACAAGCTTAGGTATAATCTCCTTTCTGTTTCTCAGCTTCTTGATGATGGCTATGAGACTGCTTTTAAGAAAAATGCTTGTCGTGTGCTTGATTCTCTTGGTGAGCTTGTGTTTGGAATCTCTAGAGTTGGTAGAATTTTTGGAGTGATTTTTCGTAATCTCTTCCGGATCTCTTAAATGTTTGCTTACATCTTCTTCGATTTACGGCTTTGGCATCGACGCTTGGGGCACATTGGTTTTGATCATCCGACACGAGTTAGCAACCTTGATCTCATGAGAGGTTTGCCCAAACTCAAAGTTGTCAAAGATCAGATATGTGCACCTGTAGGCATGGCAAACAAGTTGCCGCCACACCCTTCTCAGTGACTATAGTTATGACCGACGGACCGGGACGGTTGCTTCATATGGATCTTTGTTGGTCCCGCTAGAGTCCGATCGATCGGTGGAAAATGGTATATTCTTGTCATAGTCGATGATCTTTCTAGATATACTTGGGTGTTCTTTCTTACTTCAAAAGATGAAGCTTTTGGTTATTTTCATGACCTTGTTCTTCGCTTGGCTTCGAGCTTCTCGGTGCTTTGAGAGCGATTCGCAGTGATAATGGCACGGAGTTCAAAAATGCTTCTTTTGCTTCTTTTGTGCCGAAAGCGTGGTATTGAGCATCGCTTCTCTCTCCACACGTCCCTCAACAAAATGGCGTGGTGGAAAGGAAGAATAGGACCTTGGTCGAAATGGCTAGGACGATGCTAGATGAGTATAGCACACCGAGGAGATTTTGGGCCGAAGCTATTGCTACAGCTTGCCATATTGCAAATCGTGTCTTTTGAGACCTTCTTTAGGCAAGACTCCTTATGAGCTTCGCTTTGGTAGAAAACCCTCTGCTTTAGCATTTTCGAGTTTTTGGATCAAAATGTTTTATCCTTAAGACAGGCAACTTAGATAAATTTGAATCAAGAACTTTTGATGGGGTATTTCTAGGTTATCCTGCTCATTCGAGGGGTTTTCGAGTTTTTAATACTGAGACTAACATTATTCAGGAGACTTGTAATGTCACTTTTGATGAGACTAGCCCTAGAGCTAGATCAATTGCTACAGATGATTTACAGGTGACAGAGAGTATTTTTGTGGAGGAAGATGAGGACGAAGCTAATGTCATTCCCTCATCTCACGCCGAGGTGCCCATATTGATACAAGAACACCGCTACGCCTACTTCACCTTGATTGAGGCTCTGCTGCATCATCATCATCAAGCATACTGCGGAGGTCAAGAAACGACATCTCACCCGGCGCCCACTTCGATTCAGAGACAAAGATCCTCCGGAGCGGATAATAGGTAATCTACATGAGCGAGTCACTCGCCTGTATAATGATCCAAATCTCTACTCTCATTCGGCTTTTGTTGCTTCTTTTGAACCCCGCGATATATCACATGCTTTATCTGATTCTAGCTGGGTAAATGCCATGCATGAGGAGTTAGAGAATTTTGAAAGAAACAAAGTTTGGAACCTAGTAGAACCTCCTAGTGGTCATAATGTTATAGGAACCCGTTGGGTGTTTAAGAATAAACAAGGTGAGGATGGTTCGTGGTTAGAAATAAAGCCGATTGGTAGCTCGTGGTTTCACCAAGTTGAGGGGTTAGATTTTGATGAGACATTTGCTCTGTTGCTAGACTAGAAGCCATTCAGCATTCTCGCTTGCATTTGCTGCATCAAAAGGTTTTAAATTATATCGATGGATGTTAAAAGTGCCTTTTAAATGGTTTCATAGATGAGGAAGTGTATGTTAAGCAACCCCCGGTTTTGAGGATCCTAAATATCCAAATCGTGTTTTCAAGCTATCTAAAGCATTGTATGGTCTTAAACAAGCCCCTAGAGCACAGTATGATAGACTTAAGACCTTCTTGCTTAAAAATAATTTTGAGATGGGTAAAGTGGATAAAACTCTATTCATTCTTAGACGTGACAATGACTTTCGCTTGCTCAAATTTATGTGGATGATATTATCTTTGGTGGTTCCTCTAATGCTCTTGTTTCCGACTTTTCCGACACTATGTCCGTGGAATTTGAGATGAGTATGATGGGAGAGCTTAATTACTTTTTGGGACTTCAAATCAAGCAATGCAAGGAAGGAACTTTCATCCATCGACGAAGTACACTAAAGATCTACTCAAACGCTTCAACATGGGTGATGCAAGCCAATTTCTACTCCCATGGCAACTTCGATTATTTTGGATCCGGATGAGGAAGGAGAAGTCGTGGATCAACGCGAGTACCGCAAAGATGATCGGCTCCCTTACAGATTTGACGGCCTCGAGACCGACATTCACTTCACGGTATGCCTTTGTGCAAGATTTCAGCGTCTCGAGAACTTCCCATCGCCAAGCCGTTAAGCGCATATTCGTGTATTTACACTCTACCCTCTTATATGGCATTTGGTATTCCCGCTCTTCACTTTGTCCATTAGAGGTTTTTGATTCGATTTTTGGGTCAGTCGGTTAGATAGGAAGAGTACCTCGTGCACTGTCACTTCCTAGGCACTTCTCTTGTATCTTGGTCTTCTAGAAGTCTTACATTGCACAATCCATCTTTGAGCGGAGTATGTAGCTTCGCTAGTTGTCAGAGCTGATTTTGTGGATGACGCCCACTTTGAAAGATTATGGGTTAAACTTTGCTAGTGTTCCTCTTTTCTCGTGATAACACTTCGCTATTAATATTGCTAAAAACCCGAAGGCAACATTCTAGGACTAAGCACATAGACATTCGCTTTCACTTCCTTAAAGATCATGTTGAAAAAGGTGATATTGTGATGCACTTCAGAGAGTCCAAGCTCAATTGGCGATATTCTTACCAAGCCTTTAGATCAAACCCATTTTCCTCCTTAAGAAGCGAGTTAGGGTAATTTATCCTTATGGGTTGGTTTGAGGGGAGTTTGATCTTTTCTTATCTTTCCTTGTTCTTTTGATCTTTTATTGTTCTTTTTCGAACTTAGTGATCTTTTGAACTTTTTAGGTTTTTAGGTTTTTAATTGCATCTCATTGTGTCATATTGCATTCATATGAAACTCCATCAAGTGGTTACAACAAATGGTATGAAAAATCCAAAAGATGCATTGTAATATAAGATTTTTCGCTTAGTTTTAAAAATTGATGAAGCTTTGCCTATTACCCTTTAGAGCTTTTGTATTTCAATTCTTGCTCAATGTCATGTCTAGTTCTTTGACTTGCTAGAATTATCATGCTTTTACATGTGTAGCTAAGTCTTTGCTATATGAGCTAGAACCTTTTAAACAACTCAAACTAAGAAATTGCAATTTGTGGATGTTTTAGCGAGTTGCGCAATTAGTGCTCCTCTTGTGACATTGGCCTGCTGAATTGCTTTGTTAGCTCTTTGATCTAAAATTGACCATTACTTGAGCTTTTGTGTTCTTGAGATTCTAAAATGCTCTTGTGAAAAATGAAAATCAAGATTGTCTTATGCTTAAATTGTGCCAAACTATTCTTACGAGACCGCTTGTCAAATGACATGAACTTGGAGATAGTTTGATGAACAGACGATCTCATGGGGACCGCTTGTCGAAATGACATGAACCTCAAGATTTGTCGCCCAGAGAAGCTTAGAAAGAGTTTGTGGATGGCTCCTAGTCCGTGATCTTCTTTACTAAGATATACCTTTAATCAACTTTTGGTGAAGCTTAGGATGAGTTTGTGGATGGCTCCTAGTCCAGGATCTTGTCACTAAGTTAGATCATTAGTCAACTTCAATATTCAATGCAAATGAGAAAATGTTGACAAATGGGCGTTTACAAAATATTGAGCAAAATGATTCAATACGGGACTTGATTGACTCTTAATGTGGTCTTTGTTAGATTTTTGATCTCACTTTGACATTTTGACATGGCCAATTTCACTTTAGGATCCTGTTGATGAACTTCTTTGAATTTGAAGCGTTGCTTAAATTGATCAAATCTATCGCTTTACTTTTGAGCCTTTGTGCTTAGCTTTGATATATATGTCTTACCATGATCTTGCTAGCTATTTGTCGGGCTTGATATCTTTGTTTGTGCAATATTAGAGATACTAGCTTGTTCTTTTGGGTAATCTCCAAAGCTTCTTGTAATCAAAAATTGATAAATACAAAAATTGAAACCACTCCATTGCACTTCATGCATATTCCTCTTTATGCTTCTTTTGTTTCGCTTCCTTCTTTATTCTCTATTTGTTATCCTGGATGAGAGGAAGGCGTGATTCCTTGATGAATCCATTGTCAAAGGGGAGAAGATGTTAAATGAAAAGATATTTCTTTGGGAGATGATGTGTAATATTTCTTTGCTACTCTTATTTGGAGAAGATGTGTTAATGAGAAGATTGGGGAGAAGTTTATACAAAGGGAGGCGAAAATTTGAAATTTGATGATCATAGTGAGGGGAGTTCTTGAGTTGCATTCTTATTGTCTTATTGAATATTCGAACTTGAATTGCATTCTTTTATACTCACAATGATCATAGGTCAATTGAACAATTGTTTTTCATATGGACCTCATGTGAGAATTTTGACCCTTTTCGAAATCAAAGTTTTATGCTTATTTTTGCTTTGTCTCACATGCCTATACTATTACGATGCCGGCTTGGTCATTTTCATTGCTTTTTCTTGCTTATGGACCAAGTTGTGCTTTTGTAAAGCTGCGAGTAAACTCGTTTTCAAACCTCTTACTTCCATTTTTCGGATAATTGCCAATGTGTTCATCAAGGGGAGATTGTGGATTTCATGGGGATATGCTCGGATCTTAGGATGATGTGACAATTGGCAATGGCGTTTACGGTTTGTCGTTTCACGCGTTTTCGACAAAGTTACTGAGCTTATCGCTCGGGCGGTCCGACCGGTCCCAGACGGGCGGTCCGACCGGTCCCATATCGGTCGGACCGCCATCTGGGCGATCGGACCGCGATGACCAAAAGTGTTCAAATCGAAGTGGGCCAAAAATAGGTGTTGTAGACAAGTAAGGGGATCCCAATGCACTTGGTCTCATAATTTTTGGAGTCTCCAGAAGAAGTTCTATTCGTTTATAGTTTCCGGAAGGTTTGAATTTGGGGCTTGAATTTGGCTAAGTCCCAAGGCGGTCCGACCGCTCACTGTGGAGCGGTCCGACCGCTCACTGGAGCGGTCGAGACGGTTTCTTACTTGAACGTCGCCAACTTCGTGGCGATGTTGTTTTGTTAGGTCAAAGTCATTGGTGTTGTGGCATATGATTTGCATGATGCATGTTTTGACTAACATGGGTCAAGTTGTGAAGAACTTGTTCCCGAATACGTGTTTTCTTGTCTATGGTTGTGCAGGTAGCTTGGTGGTCAACGACGGTCAACGGCGAGGAGAATCGGGACTAGACTTGAAGAGTTGAGGTCCAGAACGATCGACGATGCCGGGTGAGGTCAACGACTCAAGCGTGACACAAGATGGACAAGGGTGACCTATTGGCGAATCCATGGCACATGGTGAAGCGGTTTAGGTCAAAAGGTTAAAGACGGCGCTTTGGCGCGTGCGTGTGTGACCCGCTTGTTAGTGGGCCTTAACGGAGCCCAAGAGAGTCAAACCCTAAGAGTTTTAGGCCTCCACTATAAATAGGAGGAGATGGTGGCTGCACCTCTTTCTCTCTCGCCTTTTATGTTTCAAAACCCTAATTGTCTTTAGGGGAGTTGAGGTGGAGGCTAGGGCTTTTCATGGTTTGAGGAGAATTTCGTGATCCTTGATTGTCTCTCGATCCATGATGGTGTGGATGTAATCCAAAGATCAACCACGAAATCAATCTATGCAAGGTTTGCTTGAGATAAGTCTCTTTTCGCTCTTGCTTTCAATTTCGTGTTTTTAGGGCTTTCTTTGATCCGCGAGTTTGTGATTGATTCTTTCACGTGAATTAGCTTGCTGTGATATGTGTGAATCTATCTAGCATCATCTTGATCATCAATCACTCACGAACAAGCAATAGGATCAAGTTTTCGTTCTTGCCGGTTTTAGACCTTCGTTAATCAATTGACAATTGCTCAAGATCGTTCCAAGAATTATCATAATATTCGATTGGAATAGGTCCTCAATAGCATAGAGAAGGTGTGTGCAAAGTTTCGTGAAGTTTGGAGTTGAGAATCAAAAGTTAGACCTAATTGCAACCGTCATCGGGCTGATTTTTCTTGCTTCAGATCGGTTACGTAGATCGCCGGTCCGACCGCCCATCACCACCGGTCCGACCGATTTTGAGCGGTCCGACCGCCAAGATAACAGCGGTCCGACCGCCCGGCAATCGGTCCAACCGGTTCACTACAGAGGTCAGACCGCCAGTACTTGTGTTGCTTTGATTCTTGCTGATTATTGTCGCATTGCTTAGGGGTTTTTATTGGATTCAATACTAGTCTTCCATTCAGTCTTGGTATATTGATCTTCATAGCTTTCTAATAGCTACTTTGGAGTGAAATTGTATTGAGTTCATAATTTGTGAAAAAGTGAGCGTGCTCCTATTCACCCCCCCTCTAGTCGCCTTTACGGTCCAACAGAGAGTATGAACTGAAATATTTTGTAATCATTCCTCTTTGCTTTACCTCTGTAATCAGTGTTTCAATCCAATGAAATCTGAGGTTTTGATTATTTGACTTTGCAACTCTTCCTCTCTCTGTTTCATGTTGAATATCTAGGGTTTTGACATATCTTTTGATTCGTCTTAAGAAATAGCATGAAACTTGATATCTAGAGTCGTTTTGATATTGCTATTACATCCTCAAAGTTTCATGAGCTAAGAATCTGAGAATCTCGCTTATCATTGGTTTTGGTCTTTCTTGCCCCTTCTTCAAGAAATCCGTTCTTGGCTTGATCATTGAATCTTTGTTTGCAATTCTTCTCCATGAGGTCAAGATGGTGTTTAGGATGATGTCCTGTGAAACTTGACCAGAGAAGAGCATTCAAGATTTAGTTTTGGATTTTGAAAAGAAACCCGAGCGCATTGTTCTTGGTCGGGACAATCGGAACTTCCGATTGTCCATAGCGGATTCTATCAGCAGCGGAACTTCCATGACCGATTCCGAACTACCGAGTGCGGAAGTACACGGTAAAATCGAACGTCCGATATTTGATGTAATGCATGGAACTTATGATTAGTTCTCTGATTTTGTTTTACTCTTCTTGAGAGGGTTTGTAGATCTTATTTAAATACAAGAAAGGGAGTTCTTAATTTTAAGGCACCATTCACCCCCTCTGCTGCCATTTCGGTCCTTCAATTGGTATCGAGCGGTTAGCTCTTCTTTATAGATCTTAACGGTCGGTTGAGCCATGGCAACGGACAAGTATTCCACCAAGCCTCCAGCTTTTGATGGTCCGATTACCCTTCCGAAGAGCCGAATGGAAACTTACATCCGTGCTCGGGGTATGCCATCCGGAGAAAGGTGAAGGTCGACGGTTGTTCTGCCGATGAAAACATCAATGCGGGAAACATGGCCGATGTTGAGGCAAATGCTAAGGCAAGGAACATAATCATTCAGGGTTTGAGCAGAAGTGAGTTTGATCGCATTTCTCATTTGATTTACGATTCGACATCCGGGTGACCTCGATGCATACCATGAGGGCACTACCCGATTAAGACGGTTCGACAAGACCGGTTCAAGCGTGAATCTGATGAAATTTGAGATGCTTCTTTGGTGAATCTCTTGACGAGTGCTTTTCGGCGTTTTCACAAGATTTTGAGCAACCTCCGAGCGGTCGGTCTTACATACCCCGACTCGGATAACGCCGATGATGCTTTCGCACTTGATCTTCGTGTTTGGGAGATGAAAGTGACTACCATCAAAGATAGCACGGACCTCTCGACTCGACTCTTGATGCGCTTTACTCGCGCCTCAAGACTCACGAGATTGACATTGTCTCTCGAAGGTCAAGTCATAGTCGATGGCTTTAGTCACCGATCCCACTTCCGGATCTTCTTCTCGAGTCGATCGTGGGTTCTCCTAGCCGCTCTCGTGACATAAGCGATGATCGATTAGAGCAGCTTGAGGATGAACGACTAGCCCTCCTAGCTGGAAGTTTTCCCATGCTTACAAGAGGAGGAGGGATGGAAAAGAGGAGGTCCAGTGATTTGTTTGAGTGTGGTGGCCCCAACCACATCCGAGCAAACCGTCCCAAGCTTGGGAAGGGCAAAGGTGACTATGGCGGTCCGAACAAGAACGACTACATCGACAAGAACCGCAACACGAAGCCCTCAAAGACTGACCAAGGCAAGAAGAAGTTCGCAACTTTGGGAAGGCAAAGAAGCTGTTCCATCGCGTCCTCACCGCCCTCGGCGAAGTGGACACCGGCGAGGTGGAGGGTGGAGGAGCGATGATGGGAAGGACGATCATGATCCCAAGGACGACGGCAACTTCTCCTAAGATGTGCTTCATGGCCCTCGGGGCGAATCGAGCGACAATGAGTGACTCCGACTCGACGAGGTTAGTCCCACTTACGACCAGACTTAATGATGCTTTTCTTAAGCTAGGTAGATTTCATGCTAAGTCTAGGGCTAAGTGTTACGTGTTGGAGAAGAAAGTAGCTAGACTATCACGGGAGCTTACTTTACTTACATCTGCTCCCTCCCGTGATGATTGTGACACTTGCTGTGCTTTGCTTGATGACATGGAAAAACTAAGGACCTTGCATGATAGTGTGTCCTCTGAACTTGACATGATTAAGGTAGAGAACATTAGCCTTCTTGCTGAATTAGAGATGAGTAGAGTAGCACCCCTTCATCCACTACCGTTGAGGCTCTCGCTTGCACCTCATGTGAGGTTAAGGACAATTCGCTTAGAGGTCTTTATACCATGTTGCTTGATCTGCCGAGACTTGTGAAAATTGTAATAATCTCAAGATGAACCTAAAACAGGCAGATCACAAAATTGTGAATTCAAGTCTGCGCTACTAGAGCCTATTGTTTCTTGTTTAAAGCGTCCTAAGTTAATCACTTGAACTAGAATCAGATTCAAGCGGTTTCAAGAAATGATTGATCACAAGAATAAATTGGCTCAAGATGCTTCTAAGGACCTTGTTAGCTCACCATGCAATCATTGTAATAAACTAAAATGTGATTTGGTTGCTTTGGATGAAAAATGTGTGAAGCTAACTAAGGATCTTCTAGAGACACAATCATCTGCTTGTATTGTGTGTGATGGGAAGAAGTCTAAGGGTTTGGTAGAGGCGCCTAGCAACGTGAACCAATCTGCTAGCAAGAGGATTGTCCCCCAAAGTCATTTGCGTGCACAAGCCAATCTTTCCTCTGTTGTTGGTTCTTCTTACGCTCCCTTACCTTCTGCTGTCTCTTCTTCCCTGCTCTTCTTGCACTCTCTCTTCTGGAGTGTCAGTATCTTATGAACACTCTCGAGAGGTTTGTAGGAGGCAAGAAGAAGCTCAATCTCATTCTAGACAAATCTAAAATTTGCAGATTTAATCAGGGTCTAGGATATGATATCCAGGAGGATATGAGGAAGCATCCACCTGTCGTGCTCAAAACCATAGCACCAGGTGTGATCAAAACTAAGCCGGGATCGAGAAAGTCAATTTTAAGTCGTGGGTTTTGTTCAAAGGATTTCGACAAGAAGGTGATTCCACTCGACTTCGCCCCTCGGAAGGCGAAGTATCATTGCACCTTCATCGCCGTAAAGATGGACATTTAGTTGATCATTGCTTGCGCGCCAAGATCGCGCGTAGAGACCGTGTTGAGTCTCTTAGGCACATTCAGGGTCAGCCCCAGATCTTGAGTGCACCTAAGACCAACACGAGGTCTAAGTTTGTTCCATCTGATGTTTTAGGGCAGCATCGAGGACTTGGTTTTTCTGAGTTTTCTGATTTTCGTCCTCATGCTCCCCTCGGTTGTAACTTCCGCCGTCCTGAGGGTAGATCTCGTTTTTCCTTTCGAGATAGCTACCATGGCGAGATCGATGTTATCGCACTTCGACTCGCTCTTCCATAGCAATCGGATCCAAAGAACAGTCGAGATATTTTGACTTGTTGAGTGACGAGAGCGAGGGTAGATAGAGGTCGGCCTTGCTTGACTACTTCATCATTCGCCGTGTTACTCAAGATTGGGTGCCAAAATCATCGCTGATTCACCCAAGATCGAGACTTTACTGCTTGACTCGAGTGGTCGCATTTGGGAAGGAAAGGTCCGGATTGTAGACTCGGGTGTTCACGCTCATATGACCGTGAGTCTCGTTGGTTTTCTTCCTTAGCCCGCGCCTCGGTGATGAGACGATCACTTTTGGAGATGCTTCATTTGGGCGCGTCATCGCTAAAGGTAAAGTGAGCATTAATAATTCTTTTATTTTGAAAGATGTTGCCTTAGTAAGTAAGCTGCAGTATAATCTGCTTTCAGTCTCTCAGCTTACCGATGACGGTTATGAGGTGAGCTTTAAGAAAAACAATTGCAAAATTCTTGATTCTTCTGTAGTCTAGTTTTATGGATTTCTCGATATGGGAGGATCTTTCGTGCTGATTTTTCTGAGTCTTCTCGTGATCCTCTCAGGTGTTTAGTAGCTTCTGAATCCCGTGATTTGACTTTTCTGGCATAGGAGACTTGGTCATATAGGATTTGATCATCTGACCCGAGTTAGCGGCCACGATCTCATTCGTGGTTTGCGGAAACTCAAAATGGTCAAGGATCTTGTTTGTGCTCCTTGCCGGCACGGCAAAATGGTTGCCGCTTCACATCCTCCGATTCTGATGACTATGACAGATGCACTGTGTCAATCGCCCATATGGACACGATGGGACCGGCTAGAGTGCAATCGAGGAGGGAAGTGGTACGTACTTGTCGTGGTCGATGACTTCTCGAGGTATTCTTGGGTGTTTTTCTTAGCCTCAAGGATGAGACGTTTACTCTTTTCGTGGTCTTTTAGTAGGCTTTCTGTTGAGCTCCCAGGTGCATTACGAGCAATTCGCACTGATAATGGCACCGAGTTCAAGAATTCCTACTTTGAGAGTTTTTGTGGTGAGACAGGTGTAGAGCACCAGTTCTCGTCTCCATACGTCCCCCAACAAAATGGCGTTGTGGAGAGGAAGAACCGTACCTTGGTCGAGATGGCCAGGACTATGCTTGATGAGTACTCTACACCTAGGAAGTTTTGGGCTGAGGCAATTGCTACTGCTTGTCATGTTTCTAATGAGTTTTCTTGGGCACTCTTGCATCGCACTTCTTATGAGTTGAGATATGGGCGAAACCCAGGCGTCGCATTTTCGTGTGTTTGGTTGCAAGTGTTTTATTCTGAAGTCTGGGAACCTAGATAAGTTCGAGTCACGATCTTGTGATGGGATCTTTCTGGGTTACTCGACTTCTTCTCGTGCCTATAGAGTCCGGAGGCTGAGTCTAGTAAATTGTTAGAGACACGTGAGGTGACCTTTGATGAGGCGGTCCGGGACTAGGCACGATATCTCGAGTTCCCTAGAGCGACCTGAGTCCATCTTTGTGGATGATGAGGAGGATGGAGATGAGGGTTGTCTACGATCCAGTTCCTTCTCCTCCTCTTGAGGTGCCTTCTTCCACCGCACTCGAGGAGATCGGCCTTACCTTCGCTTCTTCTGAAGCTAGTGGCTCTGTTCCTATCTCATCTGCTAATGAGGTAGAGGCCACTTCTTCATCTCACCCTGGACCTCCAAGACACATTCAAAAGGACCATCCTTCAGAGCAGATAATTGGAGACCTCTTCGAGCGTGTCACACGTTCCAAAGCCGGCTTGTCTCTTTTACATCTCCATTACGCGCTTCGTCGCCTCATTTGAGCCTAAAGATGTTTGTCATGCTCTATCGACGAGTCTTGGACAAACGCTATGCATGAGGAGTTGGAAAATTTTGAAAGAAACAAGGTCCGTCCCTTGTTGAGCCCCTCAAGGTCACAATATCATTGGGACCAAATGGGTGTTCAAGAACAAGCAAAGTGAAGATGGGTTAGTCATTGAAACAAGGCTAGGCCGGTAGCTGTGGGTACTCTCAAGTTGAGGGTCTAGATTTGAAGAGACCTTTGCCCTGTAGCTAGACTTGAAGCCATTAGAATCTCGCTTGCCTTTGCGGCTTCTAAGGGTTTCAAGCTTTACCAGATGGATGTCAAGAGTGCCTTTCTCAATGGCCTTATTGAGGAAGAAGTCTATGTCGAACTGACCTCACGGTTTCGAGAACCCCAAATACCCTAACCATGTCTACTGAGCTTTCCAAAGCTTTGTATGGACTCAAGCAGCTCCCGAGCTTGGTATGAAAGGCTTAAGTCCTATCTCACGAGCCATGGTTTTGAGATGGGTAAAATTGACAAGACCTTGTTCATTCGCCGTCTTGGCACTAATCTTCCGCTCGTCGGATCTCGTGGATGACATTATCTTTGGCGGCTCCTCGCATGCTCGCTTCCCAATTTTCCGATGTCATGAGCTCGGAGTTTGAAATGAGCATGATGGGCGAGTTGAGCTTCTTCCTTGGCTTCCAAATCAAACAGACTCGGGATGGTACCTTTCTTCATCAAGGCAAATACACTCGAGACCTCTGAGCGTTTCGACATGAATGATGGAAAGCCGATATCAACTCCAATGGCATCTACAAAGCAGCCTCGGATCCGGATGAAGGCGGCGAACACTCGTTGACCAAAAGGATTTCAGAGCATGATTGGCTCTCTCTTGTACCTCACGGCCTCGAGACCGGACATACATTTCTCTGTGTGTCTTTGTGCTCGGTTTGAGCTTCTCTCGCGTATCTCACCGTCAGGCGGTGAAGCGCATCTTTCGGTACCTTCGAGCTACCATTGACTATGGTATCTGGTACTCTTCCTCTTCTTGTCTATCTCTTAGAGCCTTCTCCGATGCAGATTTTGCTGGCTGTAGGATAGATAGGAAGAGCACTTCTGGCACTTGTCAATTCATTGGCACTTCTCTTGTCTCCCGGTCGTCAAGGAAGCAATCGGTGTTGCATCCCTTTGCAGAGGCCGAAATACGTTCTTTGCCCGATTCTTTGTAGTCAAGTGCTTTGGATGGTCTCGACCCTGCAGGATTTTGGACTATCTATCGACTGCGTTCCACTCTTTTGTGATAACACGTCTGCGATTTGCATTGCCAAGAACCCCAGTGCAACATTCTCGGACCAAGCATATTGATATCAGATATCACTTTCTTCGAGACCATGTAGAGAAGGGTGACATTGTGCTCCAGTTTGTGGAGAGTGAGCACCAGTTGGCAGATATCTTCACTAAGCCTCTGGACAGCTCTCGGTTTTCAGCTCTGCGAGGAGAGCTTGGGGTGGTTTGTCCTTACGGACTGCTGTGAGGGGGAGCTTTGTGCTACTATTATATTATATTATATTATATTATATTATACTATTACTCCTTCTGGTTTCATTTTTGGGTCGAAGTCCTTCCAGCATAGGTTAGAGTGGTTCACTTGCCAAATTGCTTTGACTGCTACTTCTTGTCTTGTGCTTCTAGGATGCTGCTTATTAGCTGTTTCTTCCTTCTCTAAGTAGAGCTTACTCACTTCTTATAGGTTCTAGCAGGGGTCGGGCCACCCTTGGGTAGACAGGGACAGTGTTTGCTCCTTAGTGTATGAGTTGATCAGCTGATAGTCCTAGAATCATATGGGGTAGATAAGAACCTGTCTGAGCGATAGTATTCTCTATATCTTTTCTATGCTCTAAAGGATCGCTTTTCTGCTTTACTTATCGATTCTCGTTTTGTTCCTTTGGTTGGGGAGTTATTCTTGGTTATTCCATACTCTTAATTTTGTCATAACTCAACCTGAATTAAAAGATGCATCTCATTCTGAAGGGAATCTGGATTTTTGTGCATTTCATCAAGCATTGCATGATAATCAAATGGAGCCTTGTTTATTATCCCTTATGATCTGTTTTCACTTTTTACATCTTGCCATGATTTATGTTAAACTGCTAGATCTATCATGACTTTTTATGTGTAGTTTAGTCTTTGCCATGCTAAGGTGATTAAAAATGCTAAACTTGAATTAAAATCTTGTCATGATAGCTCTTGAGACTAGTCTGGTTGAAGCTATCCTTTTATGATTTTCGCCATGTCAAGTAGGTCGAGTTGAGTCTGAATCTCTTTTGAACTTTTGAGTAAGCTATGTCGGCTTGTTAAGAAACATGACTTATCTCTAATCATTGGTCTAAAAACTTCAAAAGCAAAATGATCTCTTTGTGCGAAAAACTGATCTCACCAAATCTTTCTCATGAGACGGCTTGCCATTGCACTAGGCATGAACTCGGGGAGCCTTGATGACCTAAGATCACCTCCTTAAGTCTGTTGCTTGGGTGATCGCATAAGGCTTGGGATCTAGCACATGGCTAATAAAAAAATGGTTGAAGCTCGGGAGGCGGTTGTGGATGGCACCTAGTCGAGCTTGCTTTCTTGAGATAAAACCATAAAAAGTCTTGAGAAAAAGAAAAATGTGCTAAAATTGCTTATCACGGAGAGACCAAGTTCGGATAAAATAAGTCTTTCTTCAATGGTAGCACTCTAAACTATTCAAGATGAGTCTTCTTGGTTCAACTTAGATTATTTGACATGGCTTGTATCATCCTTGGATGCCTTTAGCTAGACGCCATCTTGGTGTAATTGACTTGCTAAAGAATTGGATCATTAATCGATTATGGATTTTCTGTCTTAGCTATTCTCTACATCAATTGTCATGATCTTGATAGCATTCTTCTGTGTTATGGCTTGGTGTAATTCTCTAATAGTCATTTTGGATAATCTACATGGCTCCTAATGCTTAAAATGAACATCATATAGTCTTTTCCTCCCTTCTCTACATATTGATGATTTTATTGCCAAAGGGAGAATTTTGTGAGAAAAAGCCTTCTGGAGAAAAGCCTTGAGTTTTGTGCGAAAATTGCTCTTTCATCTCATCTCAAGTCTTTCTCTTTTGTCAACTTGGTCTTGAGCTTAACTACTCTTGTTTAGACCTTGGTTGACTGTAAACTCAAACTCATCTTATGCTTTTTGGTAATTGTCAATATACTCATCAAGGGGGAGATTGAGAGACCATGTGAGAGGTCCTCCACTCTGAGTGATGAGTATTTGACAAGTGTGTTGATTAGATTGAGAGTTGAGTTTTTCGGTTTGGACTGTTTTCGGTCGAATTTGAGTCAGGAAATCGGAACTACATTGTGTATGGAGCGGAAGTTCGATAAATCGGAACTACTGGCGTTGGAAATAGGATCTTCCGATTTTCCCGGTTTTGAGTTGGTGGCGAAATCGGAACTTCCGCTCAAGGGTAGCGAGTGTCCGATAATACCGATATTAAGGTTCTCTCGAGATGAAAATCGGATTTGAAAATGCAGGTTTACGGATGTTAGAAGATCGGAAGTTCCGCAATGGTAAGAGCGGAAGTTCCGATAATCTCGACAAGTGCGGATGTTCGAAATCGGAACTTCGCCGTGGTAAGTCGCGAACTTCCGATTGTGTCGAATCTGTGCGTAGAAGGTTAATTTGTGGTTTTGATTTTGTATGAGTTTGAGTCTTATACAAATGTTGATGCTATGATATTGTGCAATGCTATGTGATGTGTTTTTGTGCATGTTGATGCGGGGCATCAAGATGGAGTCGTGGCGAGACACGTGGACCGGACTAGGCGCAGGAGGCGTTGAGGTCGAATGGTTGGGATGTGTCAAGGCGGCGTGAATCTTGAGGTGGTTGTGAGTCAAGGGCAAGCAAGGTGTCTGAGGAGGCTTCGGAAAGGTGCGCAAGGGGCGAAAGGGTCTTTTCGCAAAGCGGCAAAAGTGGAGGCGGTTACGTTCGGTGTAGCGGGCTTAATGGGTTGGAGGCCCATTAGCAAAGGCTATAAATAGGGAGAACCACGGTGTTAGGGTTAGACTTTTGAGAGAAAATTAGGTTAGCTCTAGAAAAGGATTTGTTTTGCTTTTTGAGAGCTTGTTGAGAGGAGAGTATGAACTGAAATCTTTTGTAATCATTCCTCTTTGCTTTACCTCAGAATCAGTGTTTCAATCCAATGAAATCTGAGGTTTTGATTATTTGACTTTGCAACTCTTCCTCTCTCTGCTTCATGTTGAATATCTAGGGTTTTGACATATCTTTTGATTCGTCTTAAGAAATAGCATGAAACTTGATATCTAGAGTCGTTTTGATATTGCTATTACATCCTCAAAGTTTCATGAGCTAAGAATCGAGAATCTCGCTTATCATTGGTTTTGGTCTTTCTTGCCCCTTCTTCAAGAAACCGTTCTTGGCTTGATCATTGAATCTTTGTTTGCAATTCTTCTCCATGAGGTCAAGATGGTGTTTAGGATGATGTCTGTGAAACTTGACCGAGAAGAGCATTCAAGATTTAGTTTTGGATTTTGAAAAGAAACCCGAGCGCATGTTCTTGGTCGGGACAATGGAACTTCCGATTGTCCATAGCGGAATCTCATCGCAGCGGAACTTCCGACCGATTAGGAACTACCGAGTGCGGAAGTGCTCACGTAAAATCGAACGTCCGATATTTGATGTAATGCATGGAACTTATGATTAGTTCTCGATTTTGTTTTACTCTTCTTGAGAGGGTTTGTAGATCTTATTTAAATCAAGAAAGGGAGTTCTTCATTTTAAGGCACCATTCACCCCCTCTGTTGCCATTTGGTCCTTCAATTGGTATCGAGCGGTTAGCTCTTACGTATAGATCTTAACCGGTCGGTTGAGCCATGGCAACAGCGGACAAGTATTCCACCAAGCCTCCAGTTTTTGATGGTCCGATTACCCTTCCGAAGAGCCGAATGGAAACTTACATCCAGGCTCAGGGGTATGCCATCTGGAGAAAGGTGAAGGTCAGATTTGCTGTTCCTGCCGATGAAAACATCAATGCGGGAAACATGGCCGATGTTGAGGCAAATGCTAAGGCAAGGAACATAATCATTCAGGATTTGAACAGAAGTGAGTTTGATCGCATTTCTCATTTGATTTCTGCTTACGACATCTACTCCTCCCGGGTCTTGCGCAAGTACCAATCATGCAAAGCTTGACAAGCTACTCCTGAGCTTTTTATTTCTACGCCGGAGACCAACGGACTTCCGAGCGAGTATTTCACGGGTTTGGGAGGTGTCTTAATGTTCTTCGATTTAGATTTCTCCTTAACAAGGCGGCTGAGGGACGTCTTCCCGTGAGACACCTTAGGGGCCGATATGGTGACACGCTTTTCTTGTTCCTTCGCCGTCTTCTCGACGGAAGCGATGTGGCGCCTTACGAAACTTTGGTTGAGGCGGACTCATCGAGGTCCTATTAGAGAGGCGCAGGTCCTGTCGAGCATCGCGTCCACCAAGGGTCGGTCGATGTCCTTCTTGGGCCACTAGATAAAAGTGTGTGTGGCATCCCCTAGTTTTCTGATTTCTTCGTTCGGGGGAATCTCCAGCGGGGTGGCCATGATATTATCATGTACCATGTCCATCTGCACCCTGACGTGTGCCAGCTGGGCACCGTGCTGCAGTGCCCCTTCCTGGTATGGATACACCATACCCCACCCAGCCTCAATAGGAATCGACCCAACCATCCTCACTTCGAGCTTGCAGGGCGTCAGCTCCTACAAAACGGTACACAATTAGGTAAGGCGTCCTATAGGTCTATCTTTGGAGCATTCCAGAGATGTACATTACCTCGATATCGTCGATCGGTAATTGCACATCGTCATGTCCAGAATTATGTGTGGACGCGACGCTACTCCGATGTCGAGGAGGACTTGCTCCCAAATTAACAGGGGCGGCTTGCGACTGCATGAGTTGATTTACTTGGTTCTGCAAGTTTGTTATTTGTTCTTGAAAATTTTCAATTATCACATGTTCCAACGGAGCGTCGTGCTAGTCCTTGGATCTCTTTCTACTCCTATATGTGTCGGAGTTGTGTGGGAATCCATCCCTCCAAGGTACGTAAACCCCAACGCCTCGCGTGCGACCCGGGTGCTTCTTGTTTTCCAAGGCTGTAGATAGTACATCCTTCTCCCTGTCTACTTCGAAGGAACCATGGGAAGATGCGAAAGTCAATGCTTCCTGCAAGAGGACATCATGTTATTGTAGACACCATGAAGTTATGGACTTATTAACAATTAAGTGGTTCAACAAATTTACCAAGCGTTGAGACACTGCCTCGTCTGCCGGGTTTGTGAAAGAGATGCTGCCCGAAGACAGGGCTGATGCCCTCGCTCTTAACGAGGCTCGAGCGCGCTCGTCTGAGATCTCAAAAAACGGTCGGGCGGCGGTCTCGTCCTCCGACGACCACTGCGTGGCTTTACCCGCGTACCCAGCAGTGCTGAGTCTGTGGGGGTGAGTGTTTTGTGCCTGGAGAGTTCTGTGCGCCGCATTTTGCTCCTGAAATTCGGCCGTCGTGTTCATGTGCACGAAGGCGTCCCATGTATCCCGCGACAAGAAATGATACGTCGTGAAGGGTGTCCGACCCGTGTTCACATACTGCGTGACAAGCAGGCTCTTGAAGGTCCTCCACGTATGGCATATCGCGAGCAGCGCGTGCCATCGCACACGCGCCTGGTCTGCTTCAGGGAAAGTGAACGAGGCAGAAAGTTCAGTCCACAACTGGTCTCTCTGTACATCCGTCAGAGACTTCCAGGTTGGGGTGGTGATGGGGACCCGTTCCCTTGCTAGTACCCCGCAGACGGTCTGAAATCTTGCAGCTGCTTTCTTGGGACTCAACGGAATCTTGATGTCACTGACCTCCGTGATCGTCATGCGGCCTGAGGGCAATTTGGAGATTCCTCTGCCATCTCGCCTGCGTGCCACTTTGATCGGAGATCCAGACGCATTTGGCGACGTCGCTGACGGTAGTGAAGATGGTGCCTCTGCCATCTCGCTTACTTGCTATCTATATAAGTTACGTACGCAATGATTACATAATCAAATAGAAGTTACCCATTGAACATAAATATATGATACGTAGTAAATAAAATATATGAAATTGCACAAAAAACTGCAAAGGAGAAGGAAATATTGCAAACAAACAAACACACATACAGGGATGTAACGGCACGACATGGCCCCCGGAGGGCGAGCCCGGAAAGTAACAACACACATAAGTACATGTTAAACTTATAGTGGACAGCAGGTTCGATTCCTGACGAATGCAAGTGCACAGCATAAAACGATAAGAGCAGACGGTGTCTAAACTCGTATACCTTTTTACAAGGGGGTAAAACCCAGGTAAAGACACGTCTGTCTAATAGCTTAAAGAGATACTACTCTGAAACTACAAAGACAGATGGGATAATCTAACACGGAAGTAAATACAACCACTGATAAAGTTATCATGAATAAAAAAACACTTGAATGAGGGGGGGGGTATTAATTACTGAATATTTGCGTAAGCGTGTTACACAAACTAGATGCATAGTGCCACACCCGGGACTCATTAAATCCTCCATAATTCCTCTACCATTTCTTTGATCAAAACCGTGGTTTTGTTCTCGGTCGAGATTTCCACTCGGTTGGTAACCAAATAAGAATTCTAAAGTTGTTTAAAAATATCAGCTAATATTTTCCCGAGAAAACCAAAAATCTCGGTGATTTTTGGTATTTTCTGTACCGGTAACCAAAACACTCATCCAAACAAGAAAATTGTACAATTTTCTTAAGCAACCTTGTAAATGGTGTGATCAACTGCATGCCATACCTAGGGGTCTATTTGGTTTGTTACCAACGTGAAACAAATTAATCAAATTTTGGTAACGCCAATGAAAATTGGCTATCGTTTGGTTTGCTACCAATATTTGGTAATATCAACAAAAAATTTAGTAACGCCAACGAACTCCAATGTCACACATGGCAATCCAAAGGTTAAGAAACCGCCCACCAAAATTTTGATAACGCTAAAATTTGGCTTAGCCCAATCCAAACAACACCCAATTTGCCAAATTTTGGCTTAGTTCATCAGTGCTATAAACCAAGCAGGCCCTAAATTTGTGAGGGGCTCGACCACAAATTAACTATAAAATTATAGTAGGCTTATGATGAGACTAATAATAGAAGAAGCTCCTACTTATATTTTTAGCTGCAAACAGTCACTATAGTAGTAGTTTCAGTGCTCTATCACTCACTACTCACAAAGGTCTCATATGTCAGTCTTGGGTTCAAAAGACCAATACAAATAGGGACCTCTGTCGCCTGCTACATGCATGTACACTACATGTAGCAAAGCAAATAGGGTCCTTTCGTTCCATTACTAAACATATACTTGACATTGCAAGGAGAGAAGAACCTTAGGGTGGCGCCGGATCGGGGGAGGCGGCGTTGGGTGGCGCCGGATCGAGGGAGGCAGCGTTGGGTGGCGCCGGAACGGGGGAGGAGGCGTTGGGTGGCGCCAGATCGTGGTAGGTGGCGTTGGGTGGCGCCGGAACGGGGGAGGCGGCGTTGGGTGACGCCGGATCGGGGAGGCGGCGTTGGGCGATTCTGAGAAGAACTAGGGCAAGTGTTAAGAACTAGGGCAAGTACACAACAATTCGAGCGGACCACTTATATAGACTAACATCACAGACGGTTCTTTAATAGAACCGTCTGTGATGAGTTATCAAAGATGGTTCTATTAAATAACCATCTGTGATAACCCTAACATCACAGACGGTTACTTAATGGAACCGTATGTGATGTGAGTAATCACAGACGGTTCCATTAAAGAACCGTCTGCGATGTGCACAAATGGATCACCAACTAATTACTGGTCTGACCACCGTCAAATCGGTCAGACCGCCAAGGGTGGCCGGTCCGACCGCCCAAGGCAAATTGACCCACACCAAAAATATGCTTCTCTGGAATAAACGGCAGAACTACCGCACAGAGAATCATTTCAAAGGAAAATCGGTCGGACCGCCCAACACATGGCAGTCTGACCGATTTAGCACCGGTCAGACCGCCGGGCCACAGAAGCAATGCACTTTTAACTTTGCTCAAATAACAAAACACATTTGCCCATTTGTGTGCATTTCCAACAAGGTTTCAAAGATGATATTTTTAACAAGTTGATAACTCTAACAAGTCCGCTTTAACATCAACATTAGAGATGACAAGTCCATAAAACATGACAATTCCACGTTGACATCACATTACAATGGAAGAACAAGTCCAAAACACGTGACGCGTTTCCATGTTAACATCAAATTACAATGGAATACATGCTTAATTGAAATATAGTCCTTCATGATGATCGACGCGCATATAGCTAGCTTCCTCTTTGGGTTCTTCCTCGATCGATGCCATCTCCGAAAGGAGGCAACTCGTCAAATTGATTGTACTCTTCCTCATCCACGACATTCTCAACTCCGACAATCCTTCTTTTCCCATGAAGAACTACATGACAGTTTTTATTTGCTGTGTCCGTTACATAAAAAACTTGAACAACTTGCTTAGCGAGTACGAATGGTTTGTCCTTGTATCCGACATGTTTGAGGTCCACAGAGGACGCGTGACTTGTCGACCTTCACGCTCTGCGAAGTTTAACCCAATGACATCGAAACAGGGGGATCTTGAAAAGTACATAGTCGAGCTCCCAAATCTCCTCCATGAATCCATAGTACGAGTTCAACCCGCGTGCCCCCGCGGTATTGAACCCCTTGTGAAATGCATCTATGCGCACACTGCTGTTCTGGACTGTGCTCTTCCTATCCTGAGCTGCCGTATAGAACGTGTACCCATTTATGTCGTATCCTTGCCATGTCACAATTGTAAATTTTGGCCCTTTGGCCAACCATAGCAGCGTTTCATCACTTGATGACCTCCCAGTGAATCACATCTTTAACCATTCGTTGAACCGACGGTTGTGCTCTCCCGTTATCCAAACCTCCGACCGGTCTGAATTCTGTTGGCGTACCATGCCTTTGTGCTCGTCGATGTACGGAGACACTTGGGTCATGTGTTGCAAGACTGTGAAATGGGCCTGCACGTATGTATCTAGATCGGGAGTGATTACTTTCCTTCCGATGGTCCCGATACCCTCCAGTCTCCCCTCGTGACGACATAGAGGCACATCTATCGGTTCCACCAGAGCCATGTAGTCGACGCGGAACTCAATGACCTCTTCGGTTGCATAACCTTCGATGATACTGCCCTCCGGTCGAGATCGATTCCGTACGTAGGACTTCAGAATTCCCATGTATCTCTTGAAAGGGTACATATGACGTAGGAACACAGGGCCGCATATCTTTATCTATTTTACAAGGTGAACAATGAGATGGACCATGATATCAAAAAATGACAGAGGAAAATACATCTCAAGATGACATAGAGTCCTCATGTAACATCCCAAAATTGGTTTGTGTTTCAAATGTAATAAAGATGAGGAGAAATTAAAAGTTTTTCTCTGATCTTGATTTTTGTAATCAATTCCATAATTTTTGTAAAGGAATTATGTGAAATCAAAAATCCAATTGCCATTTGGACACCAACACAAATCTCCTTCATGAAAATCTTGTGCTCAACCTTTGGAAATAATTTTTCTTGGGTCTAGGGTTGATTTTTAACACCTCTGAATTATCTCATGATTTTTAGAAATTATTTGATAATTTTTGGAGGCAAGTCAAACTGGTCAAACCCCATTTTCCTCTCTTCTGGAATTTCTGTAGAATAATTCAGTGCGTGAAAATCTCTGAAAATTTTATGGAAAGCTCCCCCTGCAGTCAGCAAGCTCCAGTTAAAATTTCATAAATTTTGGAGTTTGTTTGCTACCTCAAATAATTCCTCAAAAAGCAGTATTCAAATTCAAACCCTAACTGGTTTGCACTGTTCCTCGGGTTCGAACCGGACTCAGGCTCGAGCCACTTGACTCGGTCGAACCAACTAACCGCACCGGCGCGACGCAGTCGGGCGCGGGAGTTGTGAACCGTTGGATCGACATCGCACGCCCAGATTGAGCGAAGCGCTTGAATCGAACCGATCCATTTCACCGTCCGATTAAATCCAACGGCCGTCGCTCGTCGTCTTCCTCCGCTCGCGCTCGACTCGGCCGAAGTCAGCGGTGGCGTGCACAAGACCCTTCGGCGAGCGACCGCGTCTCCCTTTGGCCAACGGCTCTGCAAGACATTGCTCCCGTCCGCCGCCCCACATCGCCGTCTCCCTGCGGTTATTGCTTCCCGCCGCCCTCGGCCGACCTCAAAACCGCGCAAGGCCATTTTTCTTGCCGTTGCTCCCTCTTGCTCCTCCGCCTATAAGACTCTACCCGAGGCTTTCTTAGCATCCTTTGAACACCCTTGAGCTTCAAGACACTTTGTTAGTGCACCGAGTGAACTCCTTCGTGAAGTTTCTCTCGGCCGCCATTGTTGGAGCTCAGGCCTTCTTGGTGAAAGCGGTGTTAGGGCATTCTCTCTCAAAGCCTTTGCTTCCTCGGTTGCTCGGCATCTCGTGGAGTATTAACCCTCTGTTAATTTGGCTTTTGACAGAGGAGCGACTCAATTCGGACTTCCCCTTTTCGCCGAAATCGCCATTCTTCTTCGCCTCGATTTGCCTCAACTTTTCTCGGTGCATCTTTTGCACCTGTGTAACCCTCTTTAGCCCCTAGTGGCTGGCACGGCTCCGTGGACCCGGTGAGCCATTTTTGTTTTCGTTTCGTCACTTTGCGGTCACCTCGGTTCTCTCCGGCTTGCGGCGTTCGGCCACCTCGCCTAACGCTACATTGGTACCATTGGGTGCGCAAGAGTATTAAGGACTCATTTTAGGCGTTTGCTCGCCACCGCCAGAGGCGAGCCGCCGTGGCGAGCCGTTCTCCTCCGACATTTTTGCCGGACGAAAACAGGACGTTGGGTTGAACTTGAGTCGTTGCGGACCGTCGATCCTAAGATCTACGGCCCAAGATTGCGCTGAAAATTGAACTGAACGCACGCCTTGATCCGCGAACCGTTAGATCCAAGATCAACGGCGCAGATCAGAACGAACGTTCGGACCACCGGACGCTCGGGTCCAGGTGAACCGTCGGATCCCAGATCCACGGCTCTCGTGCGCGTGAACGTTCGGACCACCGAACGTTCTGGGCCACGTGAACCGTTGGATCCAGATCCAACGGTTGGCGTTTAAGGCTTCGCGCGCGCGCGCGTTAGCGCTGGAACGCGGACCGTCGGATCCAAGATCGACGCTCCTCGTTCGGCCACGTCGATTCTCATTTCTGAAATTCCCGAAAGGATTTATTTATCAACTGAAAAATGTGATAACTTGTAAAATGCATAACTAATTCATTTCAAATCATTTTCGGTTGATTCAAATTTTGTTGGTTATGTTTTTAACTCATCTTTAAGTTAAAAATGTTTCCAACCCCAGTATAGATCCAGAAATTTTTGCTAATGAATAGTAGCATTCTTGATTTATAAAGGCTGACCAAAATTGTTTTGATCATATCTTTGGCATTAAGAATCCAAATCAATTGGTTCTTGTTGCTAAATTCATTATAAATCAAGACCTTGCTACTGTAAAAATTTTAGAATTTTTGGAGAGAGTTTACTGTTGGATCTTTGTATTTTATTCGTTCTTATCGGTTGCTTTTGCTTTCTCGTTAGGATCCGAAGAGCACATTCATAATATTGTTGATCCTCAGCAACACCTTGGCCCACAGCAAGCAGGCAAGATATTTGATCATAAATGTCCCATTACTTTCAAAGTCTAATATCTTGTTTACAAACTATATGTATGCATTGCTTTTGTGTCCAATTAATTTTGCCCTGTTTAGAGGTAGCTATTCCTAATGCATTGTTGCCATTAAAATGTCATCCCCTGCCACAACCATAAGTTATTATCATCATTTGGTGAATTAGAGCCCGGTGATTTAATTATGCTCTTTTACTGTTTTTGCGATGTCATGCTTAGAAATGCTTAGCTACCGGTAGAATTGGGCGGTTATCGACTTAGTCGATGACCTTGATCACACAAATCATTTTGTTTATTTTTGGTTTAGCACCTTATGCTTTAGTTTTGTAAAAACCGAAAATGAAACAAAATGCTTTGACTTGGGCACAATGGCATGTTGGTGTGATTGTTGGGTGTGACAAGGAAAGGTGCCTGTGTCCCTAAGGACCGAATTGTTGCTTGCGCCATTGATCCAAGCACTTTTGCGTACTAACCACGAGAGGGATATGGGACCCTCTTGACTTAGTACATTGGCGTGGGTTATCTCCGAGTCGCAGGAGGGGTTGTGTGTGTTGTGTGAAACATGATATGTGTTCTCGGTGTTCTTGTGTTGGGTGTGCGGTGGTGGAGATTAGGGTAGGCTCTCCACCTCGAGGAACGTCGTAGTTGTCCAAGGCTTTACCCGGGAAGGGTAGTTGACCGAGGCTTTACGATGACTCCGACACAACGTATGGGTTTCTATCCATACGGGCGGCTCGTGAATAATTCACAATATTGGAAATGTCTCGTAGGACTTAGCCGTGCTTGGCATACCTAAGGAAGTGTGCTTAATAGCTTGGCAAAAGGCGATCGGCGTGTGGGTAAGTTGGTACACCTCGCAGGATAAATCTATTCAATAGCCTCGCCCTAGGTTATGGACACGCTTGGTGATTTCCGTAAGATCTAGACTACAACAACTGCTTTTGTTTTAAAATTAAAACTTGATATGGTTGGCATGAATGGGTAATTCATGCTATTGTTGTGGTGACTAATGGTGTAGTCACTTCGTGACTGCTTTTATCGTTGTTGATACTTGATTACTACTGTTTTTATCAAATAAAATCAGATTGCAAAATTGCCTTTGATCTATTACATTATTGCAAATAAAACTTGCTTTATGCTTAAAAATTTGAGTCCTAACCTGCTCCACTTAAATAAGCTTGCATGTAGTTATTGTATAGACTGTTATCATTCTTATATATCTTATGAGTACATTCAAAGTACTCACCCGCTCTTTGTCATTTGCTTTTGTTCTGCAGAGGAAGAAGGTGAGCCCCAAGGGCCTCACTTTTGTGAGTTGTGCTGTGGATTCGACGACTAGCTTGGCGGTCCGGTCGGTTGCCTTGTGGGTTAAAGGCACACTGATTGGCTCTTTTGTTTATAGCCATCTTATGGCACTTTTGCTTCATTGTTAATTTTCTTTATGTATTTGTCATTTGGCGGTACGGCCTCTCTTTGTAATGACTATCCTTTATTTATGATATCTTCGGTTTGTTGTTTATGTTTGGTTCTATGTGAATGAATGGAATTGATGCATGAACTTTGTAAAGAGGTGTGTATACTGCACTCTGGGAAGTATACATGTCTCGAGTCTCGGATTATCTGATTTGTGATGCTAGGGCCAAGTGGATGGTTAAGCATTACAAGTCGGATAAACCAAGGGTCTCACAAGGTTTGTATCGAGCCATCTTGACCGTAGTAACCCAAGTTGGTCGCCTTTAGGATATTTTGAAAACTTAATTTCAAAGTATCAAATGATTTTTGAAAGCTTAAGTAAGTTCTCAGATTTTATTCCTTACCTATCTTAGCTTTCTCTTCTCATCTCACTCTAATTTGAGTTTGAAAGTTGTTTTCCTCTCATCTCCTTTTCAAAGATAGTGTTATCGATTAAATGGGTTTTGGGAACCACTGAGTTTGGCAAATTGAAGTTCTTAGGGTTTTGAAGTTTCTGGACTGAAGGTTTCGGCTAGAGGCTTGGATGCGGAATCTGGATAGCACGCTTCAATTTCCAGACAGCAAGCTCAATGGTTTCTGATGGGACCACTGAGCTTGGCGAGTTTAAGTGTGCCAGATTTTGAAGTTTCTAGGATGGAAGACTTCGGCTAGAAGCTTGGATGCGAAATCGCTACAGCAACCTCAATTTCCGGACAGCAAGCTCGATGGTTTCTAATGGGGTAGAAAATGAGAGTTTAATCAACTAAAACTTATGGGAATAGAAGGGTAAGATGTGATACTAGTTAGCTATGTATCTAACACTATTTTCGCTGATTTAGCCTTGATCTTGAGTGGTATTAGATCTTACCTTAATCTTCTGATTTTTATCTTCTCAATCAATTACTCGTTCATTCAATACGGGTTAGTTGTATTGGGAAGTTGAGCTTTGGTTGGTAATTTGTTACTGTTTTTGAGTCTTGTTATGAGCATGTTTAAGTTTATACACGTGATTGTTTTTGGCTTTCGATTAGGGAGTATTCCATTTCCCTAGTCATTAGCTGTTTGCTTCATTTCGGCTTTGTTTTCGAGTCTAGTTTTAACCAAAGTTTCTTGTAGCAGGATGGCCGGACGCACTCGTAGCGGCCAAGGCCAGTCAGCTGGTCCGGACGAGGATCTTCCTCCTCCTCCGACCATGGCCGAGGTCCTTCTTCAGATTGAGCGCAACCGTGCAGAGGACAGGAGGGTTCTTCTGGACGTCATCACGCGCAACACTTCCGCCCTTTCGGTGCTTGGGATCGGGCAAGGGGTGGACACCACGCGTGGGGACTTGCGGAGTTTCTTCGCACCCACCCCACGTTCTCAGTCCGAGGACCGCTTGACGCAGACGACGGCTTCGCCGTCGGTGGAGCGGAAGCCAGATAGCGCAGATGCCATGAGCACGAGAAGGCGCTGCTTGCATCGCACCGGTGGAGGTGCGGCTTTGTCTTGGTGGGAGAGCTTTCGCCATGCGACTGACGGTAACACCGTCACTTGGGAGGAGTTCCGTCTCGCCTCCGCCGCTCTCATATTCCTTCCGCTTGATGAAGTCAAGAAGAAGGAATTCTTGTCGCTCAGGCAAGGGCGTCGTTCCGTCACGGAGTACCTGTACGAGTTCAACCATTTGGCTCGTTATGCTCCGGAGGAGGTGGCCACTGATGAGGCCAAGCAAGAGAAGTTCAAGGATGGTTTGTCTGAGGAGTTGCAGGACAAGCTATCTATCGTTGACTTTCCGGATTTCCGTGCCTTGGTGGACAAGGCCATTGTTGCCGAAAGCACGCGGGAGAGCACTTGTGGATTCCCGCAAGCGCAAGTGGGAGGCCCACAAGTCAGCGCAGGCCAGCTCTTTCCGTTCTCGTGTTGGGCAGTCTCCGGGGTCCCGTCCTCCGCCTTCAGCACCCCCGAGGCCGTCAGCACCTGTTCTTCGCCCTTCGCAGGCCGTGCCCCAATCACGTGCACCTGCGAGTCAGCCAGGAGGCCTCCGCACAGCCGCGGATGTCACCTGCTTCTTCTGCAACAACAAGGGCATTATGCGAACCAATGCCCCAAGAAGGCAGAGCACCCTCCCTAATGGAGGACGCGGGCCAGGAGGTGGTTCTTCTCAGGACCTGAAGATAGTCCCTACTACCCAAGGCGTGGGTAGTGGTCGCGTCAACCTCATCTCAGCGGAGGAGGCACAGGAGGCACCCGACGTCGTGCTGGGTACACTTTCCGTTAACTATCATTCTGCTACTGTTTTGTTTGATTCAGGAGCATCTCATTCTTTTGTTTCTGAGTCTTTTGCTGCTATTAGTGAGCTCCTCTTTACTCCATTGTTGGTCCCATTGCTCATTCGCTCTCCGGGTTCGGAGTTGAGGGCTGAATCTGAGTGTAGGGATGTCCCAATTGAGATCGAGGGAGTAAGATTCCTTGCGAATCTTATCCTCCTCCATTCAGCAAGTCTAGATGTAATTCTTGGTATGGATTGGTTGTCTCAAAGATAAGGGACAAATCGACAGCCAAGAAGTGTGTCTCTATCTAGTTTTTCCGTGGCGGTTCGCTTTTCGCCGAAGCTGCTAGGTCCGCATCTTTTCGCGCTTGAAGCGAAGCCCGCTCTAGATATTAATGAGGTCCCAACAGTTCGTGACTTCATTGATGTCTTTCCTGAAGATCTTCCCGGGATGCCACCAGTTCGAGATCTCGAGTTTGTCATCGAGTTGGTTCCCGGTACTGCCCCGATTTCGAAGAGGCATTATCGGATGCCACCGAACGAGTTAGTGGAGTTGAAGAAGCAATTGAATGAGCTGCAAGAAAAAGGTTTCATTCGCCCTAGCTCATCTCCGTGGGGTTGTCCAGCCATCTTCGTAAAGAAGAAGGACAATACTTTGCGCATGTGCGTTGATTACCGTCCGCTTAACGAGGTAACGATAAAGAACAAGTATCCATTGCCCCGCATTGATGATCTCTTTGATCAATTAACTGGAGCTCGAGTATTCTCCAAGATTGATTTGAGAATGGGATATCATCAAGTTCGGATACGACCCGAGGATATTCCAAAGACGGCTTTCTCTACTCGCTATGGCCTGTATGAGTATACCGTCATGTCATTTGGCTTAACCAATGCTCCCGCCTTGTTCATGAACCTCATGAATTCGGTATTCATGGAGTATTTGGATAAGTTTGTCGTGGTCTTCATCGATGATATTCTTATCTATTCTAAGAACGATGAGGAACATGATGAGCATCTGAGGCTTGTGTTAGGCAAGCTTCGTGAGCATCAGCTGTATGCAAAGTTCAGTAAGTGCGCGTTCTGGTTGAAGGAAGTAGCCTTCCTGGGTCATGTTCTTTCAGCAGGAGGCGTAGCCGTTGATCCTAGCAAGATCAGCGATGTTCTTTCTTGGTGTCAGCCTACTTCGGTAACCGAAGTGCGAAGTTTTCTCGGTTTAGCGGGATATTATCGCCGTTTTATCGAGAACTTCTCCAAGATCGCGAAGCCGATGACGGAGTTGCTCAAGAAGGACAAGAAGTTCTTGTGGTCCGATGCTTGTGAGGAAAGCTTCCAAGTACTCAAGAAGCGTTTGACCACCGCTCCCGTCCTTGTTCTTCCCGATATTCATCGAAGTTTCGATATCTTTTGCGATGCTTCTCGTCGAGGACTCGGTTGTGTCCTTATGCAAGAAGGCAAGGTAGTGGCCTATGCATCAAGGCAATTGAGACCTCATGAACTCAACTATCCTACCCATGACTTGGAATTAGTCTTTGTGATTCATGCACTTAAGATTTGGCGACATTACCTAATCGGTAATCGTTGTGAAGTGTATTCGGATCACAAAAGCCTAAAGTATTTGTTCACCCAACCAGATCTGAACCTCAGGCAAAAGAGATGGTTGGAGTTGGTCAAAGATTATGACATGGGTATTCACTACCATCCGGGCAAGGCTAATGTCGTTCTTGATGCGCTCGATCGCAGAGCGCATTGCAATGCCTTGTTGCTCCAGGGATGTCAACCCACCCTTCTGGAGGAATTTCAGCGTCTCAACTTAGGTTTGGTTGAGCGTGGTTCCCTCGCTGCCTTGGTTGTGCAACCAACCTTGGTAGATCGGATTAAGGTCGCCAAAGAATCGGATCTTTGGAATAAGCCGCATCAAGGAAAATGTCAAGAACGGAACGACCAAGTGCTTCTCCGAGGATGAGCATGGTGTTGTAAGGTTCGGGCAGCGCCTTGTGGTTCCAAAGGACATGGAATTGCGGAATTTGATTCTTCGCGAAGCCCATGATTCGACTTTGTCCATCCATCCCGGGGCCACAAAGATGTATCAAGATCTCCGTCAGAGATTTTGGTGGACCCGAATGAAGAGGGAGATTGCGGTTCGTTCGAAAGCGACGCGTGTGTCGTCAGATCAAGGCCGAGCATCGGCGTCAAAGCGAGCTTGCTTGACCTTTGCCTATTCCAGAATGGAAGTGGGATTCGATCGGGATGGACTTTATCACCGGTCTGCCCACGTCACAAAAGGGGAATGATGCTATCTGGGTAATTATCGATCGATTAACCAAGGTGGCACATTTTCTTCTAGTCAAGACCAAGCTTCGTGCCGATCGTCTAGCTGAGCTCTACGTCTCCAGGATTGTGAGCTTGCATGGTGTACCAAAGACGATCATTTCTGACCGTGGTTCACTATTTACCTCCCGGTTCTGGAATGGTCTGCAAGAAGCTATGGGCACTCGTCTTTCTTTCAGTTCAGCATATCATCCTCAAACTGATGGCCAGACTGAAAGAGTCAACCAAGTGTTGGAAAAAATGCTCCGTGCTTGTGTTCTCTCCTATGGAAAGAATTGGGAGAAATGCTTGCCATTTGCCGGAGTTTTCCTACAACAACGACTTCGAGGCCGGTCTCGGCATGTCACCTTCGAGGCCTTATACGGAGAAAGTGCGAACCCCGTTGAATTGGTGGAGACAGGCGAAAGACCTTTCTTTGGCCGGACTCGATCGATGAGGCCGAGAGTCAAGTCCGGCTTATTCGTGATCGTTTGCGCGCACTCAATCCAGGCAAAAGAGCTATGCGGATCGCCGTCGTCGTGAATTGAGCTTTGAGCCCAATGATTTTGTTTATCTCAAAGTCTCTCCTTTGAAGGGCCATCGCGTTTGGCGCCAAGGGCAAGTTAGCTCCTCGATATGTCGGTCCTTACCGTGTTATCGAGAAGAAAGGAGCTGTTGCCTATAAGTTGGAATTGCCAGCTGCACTTGAAGGGGTGCATGATGTTTTCCATGTGTCTCAACTAAAGAAGTGTCTCCGTGTTCCAACTGAGGAAGCTCCGTTGGAAACTCTCGATGTCCAAGAAGATTTGACCTATCGCGAGCACCCTGTTCGCATACTCGATGAGGCTGAACGAAGAACGAGGAATAAATCCATCAGATTCCTCAAAGTTCAGTGGTCGAACCATTCTGAGGATGAGGCTACTTGGGAAAGGGAAGATCGTCTCCGTGTAGACTATCCATCTTTCTTTACCGAGTGAGCCAAATCTCGGGACGAGATTTTTGTAAGGGGGGGAGGTTTTGTAACATCCCAAAATTGGTTTGTGTTTCAAATGTAATAAAGATGAGGAGAAATTAAAACTTTTTCTCTGATCTTGATTTTTGTAATCAATTCCATAATTTTTGTAAAGGAATTATGTGAAATCAAAAATCTAATTGCCATTTGGACACCAACACAAATCTCCTTCATGAAAATCTTGTGCTCAACCTTTGGAAATAATTTTTCTTGGGTCTAGGGTTGATTTTTAACACCTCTGAATTATCTCATGATTTTTAGAAATTATTTGATAATTTTTGGAGGCAAGTCAAACTGGTCAAACCCCATTTTTCACTCTTCTGGAATTTCTGTAGAATAATTCAGTGCGTGAAAATCTCTGAACATTTTATGGAAAGCTCCCCCTGCAGTCAGCAAGCTCCAGTTAAAATTTCATAAATTTTGGAGTTTGTTTGCTACCTCAAATAATTCCTCAAAAATCAGTATTCAAATTCAAACCCTAACTGGTTTGCACTGTTCCTCGGGTTCGAACCGGACTCGGGCTCGAGCCACTTGACTCGGTCGAACCAACTAACCTTGACCGTACGACGCGATGGGCGCGGAGTTGTGAACCGTTGATCAAGATCGCCACGCCCAGATTGAGCGAGCGTTTGAATCGAACCGATCCATTTCACCGTCCGATTAAATCCAACGGCCGTCGTTCGTCGTCTTCCTCCGCTCGCGCTCGACTCGGCCAAGTCAGCGGTGGCGTGCGGTACCCTCTTCGGGAGCGATCGCGTCTCCTTTTGGCCAACGGCTCTGCAGACGTTAATTGCTCCGTCCGCCGCCCCACGATCGCCGTCTCCCTGCGGTTACTGCGCCCCGTCGCCCTCGGCCGACCTCAAAACCGCAGAAGGCCATTTTCTTGCCGTTGCTGTTCTCTTGCTCCTCCGCCTATAAGACTCTACCCGAGGCTTTCTTAGCATCCTTTGAACACCCTTGAGCTTCAGTACCACTGTTAGTGCACCGAGTGAACTCCTTCGTGAAGTTTCTCTCGGCCGCCATTGTTGGAGCTCCGAGCCTCTTTGTGAAAGCGGTGTTAGGGCATTCTCTCTCAAAGCCTTTGCTTCCTCGGTGTTTCGGCATCTCGTGGAGTATTAACCCTCTGTTAATTTGGCTTTTGACAGAGAGAGGAGCTCAATTCGGACTTCCCCTTTTCGGCCGAAATCGCCATTCTTCTTCGCCCGAGCTGCCTCAACTTTTCTCGGTGCATCCTTTGCGCCCAGGTAACCCTCTTTAGCCCCTAGTGGCCTGGCACCAGCTCCCGTGGACCGCAGCTAAGCCATTTGCTGTTTTCGTTTTCGTCACTTTGCGGTCACCTCGGTTCTCTCAAACCACGGGCGGCGTTACGAACCACCTCGCCTAACGCCGTACCATTGGGTGCGCAAGAGTATTAAGGACTCATTTTAGGCGTTTGCTCGCACGCGCGCGGCGAGCCGCCGTGGCGAAGCCGTTCTCCTCCGGCAATTTTGCCGACGAAAACAGGACGTTGGGTTGAACTTGAGTCGTTGCGGACCGTCGATCCTAAGATCTACGGCCCAAGATTGCGCTGAAAATTGAACTGAACGCACGCCTTGATCCGCGAACCGTTAGATCCAAGATCAACGGCGCAGATCAGAACGAACGTTCGGACCACCGGGACGCCGGGTCGTGTGAACCGTCGGATCCGGATCCACGGCTCGCGCGTGAACGTTCGGACCACCGAACGTTCTGGGCCACGTGAACCGTTGGATCCAGATCCAACGGTTGGCGTTTAGGCTTTCAGCGCTGCTGAGCGCTGGAACGCGGACCGTCGGATCCAAGATCGACGCCTCGCTCGCCACGTCGATTCTCATTTCTGAAATTCTCGAAAGGATTTATTTATCAACTGAAAAATGTGATAACTTGTAAAATGCATAACTAATTCATTTCAAATCATTTTCGGTTGATTCAAATTTTGTTGGTTATGTTTTTAACTCATCTTTAAGTTAAAAATGTTTCCAACCCCAGTATAGATCCAGAAATTTTTGCTAATGAATAGTAGCATTCTTGATTTATAAAGGCTGACCAAAATTGTTTTGATCATATCTTTGGCATTAAGAATCCAAATCAATTGGTTCTTGTTGCTAAATTCATTATAAATCAAGACCTTGCTACTGTAAAAATTTTAGAATTTTTGGAGAGAGTTTACTGTTGGATCTTTGTATTTTATTCGTTCTTATCGGTTGCTTTTGCTTTCTCGTTAGGATCCGAAGAGCACATTCATAATATTGTTGATCCTCAGCAACACCTTGGCCCACATGCAAGGTGCAAGATATTTGATCATAAATGTCCCATTACTTTCAAAGTCTAATATCTTGTTTACAAACTATATGTATGCATTGCTTTTGTGTCCAATTAATTTTGCCCTGTTTAGAGGTAGCTATTCCTAATGCATTGTTGCCATTAAAATGTCATCCACTGCCACAACCATAAGTTATTATCATCGCTGGTGAATTAGAGCCCGGCGATTTAATTATGCTCTTTTACTGTTTTTGCGATGTTATGCTTAGAAATGCTTAGCTACCGGTAGAATTGGGCGGTTGTCGACTTAGTCGATGACCTTGATCACACAAATCATTTTGTTTATTTTTGGTTTAGCACCTTATGCTTTAGTTTTGTAAAAACCGAAAATGAAACAAAATGCTTTGACTTGGGCACAATGGCATGTTGGTGTGATTGTTGGGTGTGACAAGGAAAGGTGCCCAGGTCCCTAAGGACCGAATTGTTGCTTGCGCCATTGATCCAAGCACTTTTGCGTACTAACCACGCGAGAGGGATATGGGACCTCTCTTGACTTAGTACTTTGGCGTGGGTTATCTCCGAGTCGCAGGAGGGGGTTGTGTGTGTTGTGTGAAACATGATATGTGTTCTCGGTGTTCTTGTGTTGGGTGTGCGGTGGTGGAGATTCCGGGTAGGCTCTCCACCTCGAGGAGCGTCGTAGTTGTCCAAGGCTTTACCCGGGAAGGGTAGTTGACCGAGGCTTTACGATGACTCCGACACAACATATGGGTTTCTATCCATACGGGCGGCTCGTGAATAATTCACAATATTGGAAATATCCCGTAGGACTTAGCCGTGCCGGCATACCTAAGGAAGTGTGCTTAATAGCTTGGCAAAAAGGCGGTCTGGCGTGTGGGTAAGTTGGTACACCCTGCAGGGATAAATCTATTCGAATAGCCTCGTCCTAGGTTATGGACACGCTTGGTGATTTCCCGTAAGATCTAGACTACAACAACTGTTTTTGTTTTTAAAATTAAAACTTGACATGGTTGGCATGAATGGGTAATTCATGCTATTGTTGTGGTGACTAATGGTGTAGTCACTTCCAGGACTGTTTTACTGTTGTTGATACTTGATTACTACTGTTATTACCAAATAAAATCAGATTGCAAAATTGCCTTTGATCTATTACATTATTGCAAATAAAACTTGCTTTAGGCTTAAAAATTTGAGTCCTAACCTGCTCCACTTAAATAAGCTTGCATGTAGTTATTGTATAGACCTGTTATCATTCTTATATATCTTGCGAGTACATTCAAAGTACTCACCCAGCTTTTTCTTTGGTGCTTTTGTTTGCAGAGGAAGAAGGTGAGCCCCAAGGGCCTCACTTTTGTGAGTTGTGCTGTGGATTCGACGGCTAGCTTGGCGGTCCGGTCGGTTGCCTTGTGGGTTAAAGGCACACTGATTGGCTCTTTTGTTTATGGCCATCTTATGGCACTTTTGCTTCCGCTGTTAATTTTCTTTATGTATTTGTCATTTGGCCGGTCGGCCTCTCTTTTGTAATGACTATCCTTTACTTATGATATCTTCTGGTTTGTTGTTTATGTTTCGGTTCTATGTGAATGAATGGAATTGATGCATGAACTTTGTAAAGAGGTGTATATCGCGACTGGGAAGTATACATGTCTCGAGTCTCGGATTATCTGATTTGTGATGCTAGGGCCAAGTGGATGGTTAAGCATTACAAGCCGGATAAACCGGGGTCTCACACCTCACCACCTCGCCCTGCAGAGCGTCGAGTCCTTTAGGATCGATAACCTTCTGAGCAATTGAGTCAAAGAAATAACACAGCCTAAAGATTGCCACTCGGACCTTGTTCGGCAAGATACTCCTAATTGCAACAGGAAGCATTTGTGTCATCACCACATGACAACCATGAGACTTCATACCAATTAATTTTAAATCTTTCATGGAAACAAGTTTCTTAATATTGGCGGAGTAACTGGACGGAACTTTCACACCATGCAAGATTTGACACAGTTCATTTCTCTCGGCCTTGGACAAAGTGTAGCAAGCTGGAGGAAGGTATGTTCATCCTTTACCGGCCTCTTTCGGTGCTAACTCGGTTCTTATGTTCATATCAACCAAGTCACGCCGTGCGTTAACACCGTCTTTTATTTTGCCACTAATGTTCAGTAAGAGACCAATCAATCTATCACATACATTCTTCTCCACGTGCATGACGTCGATGCAGTGGCGAACTTCTAAGTGCTCCCAATAAGGCAAGTCCCAAAAAATTGGCCGCTTCTTCCAGATGTTTTTATGAGGGGTCCTTAATTTACGTCTCTTTCCAAGCACAATATCGAAATCCTTAACCATATCATAGACCTCTTTCCCTCTAAAAGCCCTTGGAGCTGAACCGTCCTCCTTATTTCTGTCGAATTATTTCTTCATCTTGCAGTATGGGTGAATCCTGGGAAGGAACCTACGGTGACGCATATACACAGTTTTGCACGAGTTGTTCAGCCATACACTCTCGGTACCATCTAAGCAGTGTGGACAGGCTTTGGATCCTTTTGTACTGAACCCCGACAGGTTACAAGGGCAGGAAAATCATTGATGGTGCAGAATAACATGGCGCGTAAAGTGAAGTTCTCTCGTTTGTACGCATCCCATACTTGTACTCCTTTGTTCCAAAGTGTCACAAGATCTTCCAGTAATGGTGCTAGGTACACATCAATATCGTTCCCAGATTGCTTCGGCCCTTAGATAAGTAGTGACATCAAAATGTATTTCCGCTTCATACACAGCCAAGGAGGAAGGTTGTACATACATAGATTCACGGGTCAGGTGCTATGTCGGTTGCTCATGTTACCGAAAGGATTCATTCCGTCCGTACTCAACCCTAACCTTATGTTCTTCGGTTCTGCACCGAACTCTTCGAAGCTCCGGTCGAAGTTTCTCTACTGGGCAGAATCAGCAGAGTGTCTGAGCTTTCCATCTTTCTTACACTCCTCCGAGTGCCAACGCATCAATCTTGCCTCCTTTCGGTTCGCAAATAAACGCTTCAAACGTGGGATCACAGGCAAATACCACAACATCTTAGCAGGAGGTCCTTACTTCGCCTTAGCAGTATTCTTACGCTTGTATCGGGATGCTTTGCACACGGGACATACATGCATGTCTGCATACTCTTTACCGTAGAGGATACAATCGTTCGGACATGCATGTATTCTTTCTACTTCCATTCCCAATGGACAAAGAACCTTCTTAGCTTGGTAGGTCGTCTTTGGGCAACACGCTTCCCCGGAAGGAAGTCACTAAGAGACCTAACAACGCCGTAAAACTCTTGTCAGACCAACCATTGCTTGCCTTCAATTTCAGCAGTTCAAGTACGGTTGACAACCTTATGTATTCCAGCTTGCAGCCAGGGAACAAAGGTTTCCCCGAGTCCTCCGTTAAGCCCTCGAATTTACAAAACTCTCTCTCACCGTAGTTCCCTTCGCATCGCAGAGCATCCGATCCAGATTGTCATCATGCGACCTATCCTCATCAAAAACACATTCCATACCCCGCATATCGTTGACTTCTCGGCGATGTCGTCATTATCGACTTCAGATAATCGCTCTTCACCGTGACTGCTCCAACATGTATATCCTTTTTTGAAACCCCTTCATATTAAGTGAGCTTCGATCTGCGCCGGGTTATTAAACATTTTTATATTACTGCAATCAATGCATGGACAATACATAAATTTTATCCCCTTCTTCAACATATACATGCCTATCACAGACGGTTCTTGTCAAGAACCGTCTGTGATAAATAAGTATCACAGATGGTTCTTTATACGAACCGTCTGTGATACGTCACAGACGGTTCGTATAAAGAACTGTCTGTGATATGTCCATATCACAGACGGTTAACGAAGAAACGTCTGTGATAATTTTATCACAGACGGTTCGTTTTCTATTGCCTGTTTTGTAGTAGTGAAAAATCGTCTATGATAATGGTTCTAAACCGTCTGTAATAACTCTTTGTGTAGTAAAAACCCAGACGGCGAGCGTAATGTCATGGAGCTCGGCCAAAAACTCAACCTTGTCTTTTCCTCACTAGACTGGCCATAAACAACCGTCATCGTCCAGGAGTCATCGGCATGCAGAAGCCGGCGTCTACGTGAGATAGCGATAGTCGAGAGGTGCAACTGATCAGAAACGATGTCGGCCGAGCGCCAAGCCAAAACAATAACACCTCTCGTATGCGAAGCAGGGAGGAAGGAATAAGCGTCAAATGGAGGTCCGAGCAATTGCATTACAAGGAAATAATCGATTACATCAAGCTTCATCTCTTGCAAGCAAACGACCGACACGTCACAGGAAAGAACCGACTCTCTAACAACCTCCCGCCGTGCATCCAGGGGTGAATGCACCGTAGGTGCTTGTGGGTGCTCAAGCACCCCCTCCTCCCACCACCGCACCCCTACTCCCATAGCATCCGAGATCCGACGGAGGACGGAGCCTACGGAGTAACTGAGTAAGGCCAGTGCCCAGTCGGTGGCTTAAGGCCCAAGACCCACCCACCCAAATCTGGAGAATTTCGCCCAAATCAGAGCTAATCAGCTAAAACATGAGGAAGAGGAAGCGAACAGTGGCAGGGGCAGGCGATTCGCCACCGGCCGGAAGTGGAACAGTCCACAATCGACGGAGGCACGGAGCAAAGGACTAAAGGAGGGACCGAGTCGGAGAGAGAGAGACTCACCGTCGTGGTCCGTCGACTCGCAGCCCGGTGAGGAGGAGGCTCGAGGAGGCGATCGGCCACTCGGCGGAGGAGGAGGCCGAGCCCGGAGGGGTCGGCGATTCGCCAAGCGGAGAGGAGGCGCCGCGGTCGTCCATCGCCGCCGACGCCGGCCGCACCGCATCCGGAATCTCCAAGACTCCAACCTGGACACGAGGCCGCGCGCCACGCGAGAGGCCGAGGAGGTGGAGGCTGGTGCGTGGTGCCTGGCGCTGGCGGAGTGGCGGCGGCGGCATCGCCTCGCCGGCATCGGAGAGTACGCCGAACGGCCGAACGAGGTGAGCCTGGCTGCTGGGCGCTGGCTGTGAATCTTGAAGTCTGAGGTGAAGTGAACGGCTGAACGCCATCCCCAACTCGCCAACTCCCAAATTTTATATGTTATATCCGACTTGCTCAGTGGCTTCGCCCCTTACACGGTGCATCCGTATCAGGAGCTGTTTGGTTTGCTACCCTTACAAAAAAAAATTAGCTATTGTTTGATTTGCTATCAAAATTTGATAACATCTATAAAATTTGGTAATAATAGTTAAATCTAATACCACATGCGGACAATCTGAGAGTGAGGAAATCGATCATAAAAATATTGGCAACGCTAAAATTTAGTTTGGCTATGATCCAAACCACGCTCATTTTGTTAATATTTGGTTCTGTTAAGGTTTTGGCTATGGCAGAATTTTAATTTAACTCGTTTTGATCTTCAACCAAACAATGCCTAAGACGTTCCACACTAAGTTACAGTTAGGTTGGAGACGTCGAGGCGCCCTTGGTTGTGCTGCCCCCGAGTGGCTTGACCGCATTGTCAAGAAATAATTTAGTTCCTGCTGGAAGCTGGTTCGTTAAGCATCGACCATCCATATATAAAGCTAGGTACATGACGTAAACGTCAACGAGAGTTTTCTTCTTGCTATTCCTCGTGTTGACCACCGGCGGACCCAACACGGATCCCCCGAGTGGCTTGACCGCATTGTCAAGAAATAATTTAGTTCCTGCTGGAAGCTGGTTCGTTAAGCATCGATCGACCATCCATATATAAAGCTAGGTACATAAGTTAATTATTTCTGCACTAATTACTCCCACACTTTCCCTGAGTTATTGCCTATTAGACTATACAAGAGTAAATGACCTGTAAATCCAACCCCATTAGTCATGAGCAACTTGCAATACATTGCTAACACATATATATGGCAAGAATCAACAGACTCAATTCTTACGACCAACACACCAAGCACTTGTTTCAGTAGTTTGGATCAAGCATAGGCCACCCTGCTGCGGCCGCCTAGCGGCGGTGGCGTCCGATCGCCGCTGCAGCTCGACTCCGGGCTGTACCCAGCTCTCTGCTGCGGCGCACGGACGTTGCTGCCACCGTTGTTACTAATGCTCCAGCCCGAGCTGGCCGTCGAGGACCCACCAAGCGCCGCCGAGCCGGACCGGCTCCGGACGTGGGCCCTCGGAGCAGCCGACGTCGCCATGCGGGCCTTGGCGCGAGCCGAGTGCGTTGCCGCCATGTACCCCGGGATCACCTGGGGACGCACCGGGTACAGGTTCTTCAGGGGGCTCTTACGGCCGGCGTCCATCTCCACGGTCTTCTCCGAAACGCCGTCCGTGGCAGCGGCCGTCAGGTAGGACGTCTCCGCGGCGCCGTGCTGGTTGGCCTGCTCCGGCGTGTGGTTCGGCGCCTGCACCCCGGCCATGAGGCGCTCCAGCCAGTGCCAGCCGGCGTTGCGCTCATCCTTCTCCTCGCACTGCAACTGCGTGCATTCTTGTATATTATTCCTCGATGACCACGGGGGGCCTTACGTATGTTCAGAATGGAATTGGAGTTGTACACTCTTGTTGGTTTAAACGCACCTTGTTCTGCTGCTGCTGGTGGTGCTGAAACCCATATGCGTAGGCAGGGTGCCGCGCCGCAGTGTCGTGCTGCCGCAAGCCTTCGGCCCTGGCGGCGGCGTCCCGCGCTCCCTGGAAAGGGCTCACGTTGCCGATGCTGCTGCTGTGGCTGTTTCTTGGTCGCGGCATCAGCATGTCCGTCACGGCATCCTCCTCGTCCTGTTGGTCTAAGCCGAGGCGGTCGTGCCCGTAGGAGTGCCGACCGCCGTGCCCGGGGACCAGGAGGGCGGGGGCGGCTGGTCGGGCGCGCCTGGCGACGTGGGAGGCGAGGCGGCGGGCGCGGACGCGGGCCTGCGCGCGGACGAGCGCCTGCATGCAGCGCATGGTGAGGTGAACCTGGCGACGCACCTGGTGGCCGCGCACCAGTGCCTGCAGCCGCACCAACCCGCGCAGCGCGCGCAGGGCTCTCCTCGCCTGAACGCAAGTACATTTTGCGTTAGTAAAGCCGTAAAAGATGGTGCATCTTTTCATTCTTTTGGGAAAGACAAAAGCTTTCTCGCTCTCTCTTTTAGAATGGAATGACGATGACTCATCAAGTGATCTAAAGCCTCCTTTCGGATTTTATAAAGAGTATGTTAAAATGTTTTGTTTTCTCCATTTGTACATTCAGCTTATTGTCGAAGTGATATAATCCTATGTTTTTTTTTCTAACAAAAACCTCATGGCTTGTTTATAATGCAGCAATTTCACAACAAACAATTTAATTCCTACAATAGCTCAAAAAGAATTTGTGTTCTAAAAGATACCAGAATAGATACGCAATTGCTACCGTAGAGACGTACGGAGCGATAGATTTTATCGGACGGCCTCACTCCATTCCCCCCACCTACTCGCTTTGTGCCATCTCCCTGTGTTGGCTCCTATGCCCTATCCACGGCCATGCCCTCCTGACATCCTCCACTCATCCATGACTGCTCGGCTCTTTTCTCCGCCCTACCAACTTTGGAACTCGAGCCGCTTGTCTCCTTGGCAAGCTCGGCCATCACCAATACCCACATGCCTTCGTCCGCCTCCTCTGAGCACGATATTTTTTATCCAGTTTGCTAATTCACATACGACTGAAAATGGCAAAAATCACAATCAATTTATCTCATCGTTGGATCTTGCGTCGCGATTCGTGCGGTCCATCCTCTCAAAGTGACAAAGGATGCATGGTAGTGACAATGCCGGCGGATTGAGGTGCGTGTTTACTCGTTTATATTTTGGGTTCACCGATGCCCCCCAGGCTTAGAGGGAGGTTGGGATGGTGGAAGCACGGCGGTGGGCGGCAAGACGGCCGTGGTGCCACCTCAGCCGCGAGGCGGTGGAGGTCAGCGGGGGCGAAAAGAACCAGAGTGGTTAGGAAGCGATCGGAGGCGGTGGCAGATCTGACAGTTGTAGCCGCTCTAGACGAGGAAGTGGGCGGCGTGGGGGAATCACGTCGGAGAGGAGGAAGAAACCAGCTGCGATGATGGCGTGGATTTGGAGGACGGCGGAGGAGGAGGCGGGTGGTGGGAGAGGAACTCACCGGCACCAGAGGCGGTGTCAGACACTACTACAAAATAGGCTATACTAGACGCCTCATTACAGGCGGTTCCTATGGAACTGTCCGTGTTGTAGTTATCACAAATGGTTTTTAATCAGAACCGTTTCTGATATGCAGCTATGGCTAGAACCGTTTGTGATATATAATTATCACAGACGATTCTTGTTAATAACCATCTGTGAATCATTGTATGCAGTTTTAAATACAAACGGTCTATGGTGTCTTTGAATATCATAGACAGTTTGTAATAAAAAAAACCGTATGTGAATCATCACAGATGGTTTTTATCATAAAAACCGTCCCTAATACTTTTGTTTTGTTGGGCAGGAAAACGAAAATTTAGACTTAATGGGCGGGTTGTTGAAACTCGCTTTATATTAACCAAGTCTCCTCACACCTCACACCTCCATCTCCTCTTCTGTCATCTCTCCTCTAACCGAGTGCCGCCGCCTCGCCCTGACCTTGCGCCCTGGGCTCCCTTGTGCTCGTCGGCCATGGCTTCGTCCACCTCGGCTGGCCACGTCGTCGCTGGCCTCCCCTAACCTTATAGCCCATGGGCTCCCCTGACATCGTCGCCCCTGGCCTCCTCCACTTCGTCGCCCTAGCCTCGACGTCAATGGCCTACCCCAACCTCGTCACCCCTAGCCTCCCTCGATATTGTCGCTCCTGGCCTCCACCTCAGATCGTGCACTGTCCGGTAAAACAACCATAACTTTTGCATACGAACTTGGATTGCGATGTTCTTTGAATCGTTAGAAAGCTAACGAAATGCTACATCCAAAAATCTACAAGTTAATATGTCATTAATTTAGATAAGGTATCTACACACCATCGGAAGTTGCAAATCCGAAAAGGTGAAAAACCTAAAAAAATATCGTTCAGGGCCTCAAAACGGCATCCGAAGTTTCAGCACCCGTTTTCGTCATTCGTTCCCATCTAATTTGAGTTTTCTTTCATTCCAGATTGTGTAATCAGCCATATACAGATACTCAGGCCCAACTATCCAGTAATTGATTGGTTTGGCTCAAAATTTAATTTTTTTTGCAATAGAAAAAACTATCACAGACGATTCTAAACAATTACCTTCTGTGATAGTTTTTTTCACAGACAGTTATTCTATAGAACCGTCTATGATAGTTTTTTCACAAACGGTTAAAAAATCGTCTGTGGTGACCTCATATCATCACATACCTATAAAGTCAAACGATTCAAAAAAACCGTCTATGATGACCTTTTCTGTAGCTGTGGGAGAGGCGATGGGAGGCGGTGGCTCAGTGGGTTAGTGTTAGGGGTGGCAGTGGCTGTGGGAATTATATAGGTGAGAAAGGGATAGAATGTGAGCCACATGATATTTATCCAACAATGGGAAAAAGTGACTGTGATTTGGTGAATTTTCAGGCGTATGTGAAATAGACGCCCCATTTTTTATTTTGTTGCAATTCTGTTGCATCCTATAATTTCTATAATGAGTTTGTTGCAGCTCAGTGTTCACCTAGGCGGTTGGCGCAACCCTTACGCCTAGACCCCCTACCCGATTTATCCCGCCTAGGCGACCTCCTAGCCCTGCCTAGGCGGCGATTAGGCGCTAGGCGCTCGTATGCCACCCGACTAGCGCCTAGCGCCTAGGGGAACACTATTTCGTCTAGAGAGAATTTTCTTGCATAGGCAGCCACTCGTTATTGTGTATGTGCTGTGAATTTTGCAGGGTTGAATTATTTTATTGCAGTTATTGGTTAGATTTGTTGTGTGTGCCCCCCTAATTTCAGGATCAGTTTGGTTAGGTCAAATCGATGTAGAAGGTGCACTATTGCTGCCTGCTACTAGTTACAATAGTATTCAGCAAGACAGTAACTTCAATCGTGTGACGGTCGGTGGCAACAAAGCATGGAAGCAGGCAATGAGACATTGGCCACTGGTGCATCGCGGGTTTGCCACAGTCAGGCCCGCTGGCTACGACAGATGTGCAACCGACGGCAAAGAGCCAAGTCTGTGTGCCGCACAGGGCTTGCAGCCAATAGTGAGCGATATATTTTTGAATATTTTTGAATTTATTTTTATCTTTGCCCCCCCTCAGATTTTGCTTAGGCTGTGGCACAACCGGCGGCGTCATTGCACGCGGGCGGCCAAGCAAGGAGTTGCCGGCACCGGTGGATCCCGCCTAACCCCTTGCCAAATGTCGTGAAAGCCAGGTGAAAGATCGAAGCCCTGATTTGAAAGCTTTTGAAATTTCGTGTTAAAAGTTCTCGATTCGAGTGAAAAGGTCTAGATCTGTATAGAAGGTCTGAATTTGTCTGAGATGAAAAGCCGAATTTGAAAGGTTTTGTTTAGTTGAAAGGCCGGATTTGAAAGTTTACCTCGGTTGAAATGTCCATTTTTGCAAGGCTGAAATTTGAAAAAAAATATCGACTTGAAAGCTTCAAAAACCATGAGTTGAAAGATTTTATATTAGAGTTGAAAGTTGAAAGCTTTTAAACTGAGCTGAAAGTCAATTGAAAGTTGAAAATTGAGTAGAAAGTTCAAATTTGATTCGCCCCCTAACAATCAAATCAGGAATGGAACATTATGTAGCATTTATATTAAAACATTATGTGAGAAAGTTTGTCCTAACAAATACTATTTTAATATTACACACTCATACTTTTTTCTAATATGTGATAGTAAAAAAGTTGTACTTTATTGTTTTTGAAAAATCAAAGCGTCAACTTTTTTGGCTGGAGTGAGTGCTCCAAAGCCTGAATATCCCCAAATTATCCAAAATGGCCTATCCAAAATATACTTGAGGCTCTGAGGATCGAATTGCATTTTACAATAATCGGTTACAGTACTAAGAGTGTTGAGAACTTTTTTTATTAATTAACCCTTTTTTAAATTTTAATTTAAAGTTAACCATACGTGAACTTTATTTCTAATTATGACCCCTTTGATCACGTCACTACCCGTGGCGTGACTAACAACATTATCACGCTATATGATAAGTCTGCTAAAATAGCACTTTTTGTCACGAAACTGGTGGTGGCGTGACCAAACAACACTGTCATGCCTTGGGTGGTGATGTGACGAATGCTTGCCCAGATACGGACTGATGTGATAATGTTGTTTTGTCACATCACTGATGGTGACGTGATCAAAGAAGTCTGAATTGAAAATAAAGTTCGCAGGGTTAACTTTAAAAGAAAAAACTCGTGGCGGCGTGACCAAAGAGTTCGAATTTGAAATAAAGTTTGCGGGGTTAACTTTAAAAGAGAATTTAAAAAGGAGTTAACTAATAAAAAAAATTCGAGTGTTGAAGATGTTCTTTTGCGTGCACGCCAGCCATGAGAAAAAACAATCCAGCAGTACCTTCAAACTGGACCATCTGCCTCACATGTTTAACAATTGATCAATTATGGGATCCACGCAAAGCAACGGTGGAGCATAAATGGTCAGTACGGCTTGATGGGGGTAATTAACTTCAGTAGGTGACTGGGTGTACACACCTGTACGTGACGGCAACTTGATGATCATGATCTAATCAATTTCTCGCCAAAAGTCACCTTTTAGAAATCAAACTACATCCTCTCAAAAACAAATCCTCAAATTCCTGTAATCACAAGCAATCTTGATACCTATCCTGCCTGCTTTTAGTTTTGTCACTCTGTAAGCGATCTTAACCGGAGGGAGGCCTCATTTAATTAGTTCTGCACAAAGTGCTCATCACCAACATATATACAAGTTTGTTTTATGAGATTTAGTTTTTGCCAGCAGTCTTGTGCCACAAGCTGCTGGAACCAGACTTTGCTAAGAGTGTTAAGGTCTACCAATTGCCTGTTGGGTTGCTTCATTCTTCAGATTATATATATACTTATTGCCTAGAGTTATTTCATTCTTCGGAGATACTACCTCTCTTGTACTCCCTCGGTCACAAAATAATATTGTTTTGAGAACACTCGTAGACTAATCAATTGCCTTAAGTAAGCCAGTAACCAATTTATATGCATGGACAAAAGAATTGTACATTTAGGAAAACATTGCAGGAGATGGAGAAGCTGTGTGTATGTACGGATCTAGTGGAAACGTACCAAGTATCCCCGGTAGAACGCCTGGATTCGCACGGCCGCGCGCTCCTCCCGGCCGACCGTCCTCCCGCGCGCGGCTGCGATCCTCGCCACCCTCGACGTCGCCTCCGGCGCCGCAGCCACCGCCATGGCGCGCCGCCCCCTCCTGGCCTCCGCCTCCTCCCCGTCATCGTCCCTCTCCCTCCCAACCACGGCGCCGCTGCCCTCATTCGTCACCTCCGGCGATGTCTCGGCGGCCGGGAAGTGCTCCAAGGAGAGTATCTCCACCGCCTCGTCGCCGCCCGCCGCCTGCTCTTCGCCTCCTCTCTGCTGATCCACCGATCAACAACGTGAATTACATGAAAAGTACTTACCAAGAATTAAAAGGTCCCAAGAACACGACACATGCATGCAAGTGTAACGTCCGGACCTTCTTGCCGTGGTGCAGGTCCTTGGAAGGGGAGGAGGGGCCAGGCTTGAAGACCTTCTTGACGGTGGCCAGCCAGCCGGCGCCGGCGCCGCCGACGCCGCCGGGCTTCTTGCCCATGTATTCGTGCGTGCTTGTGTAATAGCTGCGCGATCAGTGGAGATGAATGGCCGTACGAGGGAGGGAGTTGAGGTGAGGGGTGAAGGCAACAAGTGCAGCGAGGCCTAGGACGGGAGTGCCGTGAGGGCGCCGGTGGGCACTTCGACTTTTAACGTACGCACGTCACGGGGACCGTGCACTGTCTACGAGTACTGAATGCAACAGTAGCACCGCTGTGTAATTAGAGCGAAAAAGACTACTCCCTCTCTTTCCCTGTATTTATCCACAGTATACCACATGTGCAAACTAAGAAAATAATAAATCTAATAAATACTTAATGTGAAATGACCATATATGCTCCTATTAAATGACAAACTACAACTACGTAATTTCTCTCAAAGCATTGAAGTAGGGGTAGAAAGGAAAAATTGTAATAACTATACTTAACAAGGATCTAGAAATCCTCATTTAATTATTTATCTGTAATTCTTATTATTGATAATGACGTCATTATATGATTTTTGAGTATATCCCTTAATGTTCATAAGGGAGAAACTGGAGTCGTAAGATCTTCTACGACTACCTCATGATCGTAAGTTCTTCTACGATCACCTCATGGTTGTAAGTTCTTCTACAACCAGGTCAGTTACGACCACCCTATAGTCGTAAGTTCTTCTACGACTAGCACATTATTGTAAATTCTTCTACGATCACCTCATGGTCGTAAGTCCTTCTACGACTAGGTCAGTAACGACCACCCTATAATCGATCGAGCATATAGACAAGTACACCCAATTTATTAGGGCATCTAAACAGTCAGTATATGCTATTATTCTCTGGAATAACTGCACAATTAATCTCTATGTCCTGGTGATAACTGCCTGGGGACGTGGGAACGTTACTTCTCTAACAGTAATCTCCGGTAACTACGCCATCATCTGAAGCATTGATACACCCTTTGGCTAGAGAAATTGTCGCCCACTTAGAGCACGCTATAAAAGGAGGAATCACTAGACGGCGGAAGAGGAGAGAAAGAAAGACACAATCAGAAGCACAAGACATTGCATTTTAGTCTTCTCTTAATCTATAACCAGCATCCTCAATATAGCCACACAAGAGTAGGGTTGTTATTCTTTCCAGAGAAGGCCCGAACCTGTATAAAAATCCTTGTGTCATTCTCTCTGCGTGATTTGGGGAGTCTTGGAGACCCCTCGATTCAAACAATCATTACGTAAGTTCGGTTCTAAAACACTGACAATTGGCACCGTTCGTGGGGATCTTCTGGTCATCAGGTTTCCTTCGTTTTTCTCCCAACTCTAATGCTTCCATGGTAGGAGAGTGGAACGAGGAGAACTGGTTCGACTTGACTGATTACGCAGATATCGACATGGATGCCGGCTTCGACTATGAGCCGAGTATTGTATCATCCGACGGTGATGTCACCTCCAGAGATCATTCTCTAGTAGACCATACCACCGATAGAGTTGAGGAGGGATCATTATCCCCCCCCACAACGTTACGTCCAAATGAGGAACCAACTTCCTCAAAGTGCTGCTCCGAGGTAGACCCACACTACTACAAAACAGGCTATAGAAGATGCCTCATCACAGAAGGTTCTTTGAAACCGTCTATGATAAAATAATCACAGACGGTTCCAGGACGAACCGTCTGTGATATGGAACTATCATAGACGGTTCTAACCACGAACCGTCTGTGATAGTATCACAGACGGTTCGTGGTTAGAATCATCTGTGAAGTATCACACAGATGATTCTAACTGCAAACCGTCTGTGATTTTAGATTTACCACCATCGCAGCCAATACTCTGCCGAGGTAGGATTTGGGCAGCCAATCCTCTGCCGCGACAGCTAATCCTCTGCCGCGGCACACAATTGATGGGCAGAGGATTAGCTACCACGGCAGAGGATTGGCTACCCTAATCCTACCACGGCAGAGTATTGGCTGCCATGGTAAAAATTCAAGCCATGGTAAAATCTAAAATCACAAACGATTTTGTTGGACCGAAAAGGCGACTAGAGGGGGGGGGTGAATAGGAGCACGCCACTTTTTCAACCTCGATTAGATTCAACACAAATTTCACTCCAATAGCTATAGAAGCTATGAAGATCGATATACCAAGACAAATGGAAGACTAGGATTGAATCCAATCAAAACCCAAGCAAAACAACCAAAACAACCAAACTGAATTTCCTAAGTGTGGGGCGGTCGACCTCTATTCAAGGGCGGTCCGACCGGTCCTATGGGCGGTCCGACTCGATGAGGGGCGGTCCGACCTCCAAACCGATGAACAAGTGAAATCACCAAAAACGGTTGCAAATAGATGTAACTTTTGATCTACAACTCCAAACTTGATGAAACTTGGTACACACCTTCTCTAGGATGTCAGAACCTATTCCAATCGAAGATCGTGAAGATCTTTGGAAAAGTTCAGACCTTTTTCAGTTTGAGAGGTGGAAGGTTTGAAACCGAGTCAAAACGAAAACTATATCGAAAAACTTGCTCGTGGGTGATTGATGATCAAGATGATCTTAGATGTGTTCCCACATGTCACAAACAAGCTAGATCATGCAAAGAAATCAATCAAAACATGCGAATCAAAGAAAGACTCAAAATCACCAAATAGAGAGAAGAAGGGCAAATGAACTCATCTTGAAGAGAACTCTTCTTTGGATTGATTTGATAATGTATCGACATGACCACTCATACGGATACGCATGGACACAAGATCAAAACATCTCTCTCTCTAGAACCCTAATCTCCACTAAACCTTCCCTAAGCACTTAAGCCAAAACTAGGGTTTCAAGCATGAAAGGGTTGAAGGGTGCACCACCTCCCTCCTCTATTTATAGTGGAGACTTAAACCTTCTAGAAGAGTAACCCTAATGGGCTCCGTTAAGGCCCAAAACAAACGGGTCACACACGCACGCATCTTGAAGCGCCGTCTTCATCTCCTCTTGACCTACTCCGCTTCTCCACGCCATCTTGCGCCATGAGTCGTCAAAGAGTCACCAAGACGGTATTGGTATAATTACCAAAATACCCTTCTCGATCTTTTGCAAAGACCGAGTCCCATCTTTGTGAAGCACCTCCCATGCTTCGCCACGTGTAGGTTGATCAACGGCTCTCAACATGTCGGCAAGTCTCCCATCCGGCTCCCACCGTAACCACCATGGCACTTGCACCGACCCCGCGCCGCTTGATCCAACCGGCCGCACCGAATCGCCTGCGTTCGGTCATCCTTGTCTATTCTCGCACCACACTTGAGTTCATTGACTCACCCGCATCGCCGATCGCTCGACCTCGGCTCTCCAAGCCTAGTCCCGATCATCCTCGCCGTTGACCGTCGTTGACCACCAAGCAACTCGCACAACAATAAACAAGCAAATCGAATCCGGAACAAGTTCTTCACAACTTGACCCACGTTAGTCAAAACATGCATCATGCAACACATATGCATCAAACCCATGACTTTGACCTAACAAAACATCATCGCCACGGTTGGCCGATGAACAAGTCGAACCGTCCGACCGCCTCGTGGGCTCGGCTCGATCGCTTACGCACGGCCCGATCGCCACCACAAGGCGGCCGATCACCAGGGACTTAGCCAATTTTCAACCCCAAAATCCAAACCCATGGAAACTTTAAACCAATAGAACTTTTGCTTGGGAACTCCAAAATTATGAGACCAAGTGTATTAGGATCCTCACTTGTCTACAACACCTATTTTTGGCCCACCCATTCGACTATTTTGGTCACGGTACGGTCGACCGCCAAGATATGGCCGTCCGACCGATTTGGGGACGGTCGGACCGCCCGCCCGTAATGCCCGAACAGACACAAACTTTGTCGAAAACCCGTGAAACGACAAACCGTTAACGCCATTGCCAATTGTCACATCATCCTAAGATCCGAGCATATCCCCATGATATCCACAATCTCCCTTGATGAACACATTGGCAATAATCCGTAAAATGTAATTTGAAGGTTTGAAAAGTAAAATACTTTCGTTGCGCACAAAGGCACAACTTGGTCCATAAGCAAGAGAAAGCAATGGAAATGACCAAGTCGGCATCGTAATAGCATAGACAAGTGAGATAAGGCAAAAGAAAGCATAAAACTTTGATTTTAAAAGTCAAAAATCTCACTTAAGGTCCATATGAAAGAACAATTGTTCAATTGACCTTTGATCATTGTGAGGTGTAATAAATGCAATTCAAATTCGTAAGAGTCAATAAGGCAATAAGAATGCAATTCAAAACTCCCCTCACTATGATCCTCGATTTGAAAATTTCAAATTCTCCAACTTTCTCCCTTTGTATAAACTTCCCAACATTGAAAATATCTTCTCCCCTTTGACAATGGAGTCATCAAGGAATCACGCCTTCCTCTCATCCAGAGATATAATTTGCGAGAATGAAGAAAGAAGCAAAAGAAGAAGTATGCATGAAATGCAATGGAGTGGCTTCATTTTTGTATTTTTCAATTTTGATTACAAGAAGCTTTGAAGATTACCCAAAAGAGCAAGTCAAGATTTCTAATATTGCACAAACAACATATCAAACCCGATAGTGCTAGCAAGATCATGGTAAGACATATATAACAAAGCTAAGCATAAAGGCTCAAAAGTAAAGCAATGGATTTGATCAATTTAAGCAAAGCTTCAAATTCAAAGAAGTTCATCAACAGGATCCTAAAATGAAATTGGCCATGTCAAAATGTCAAAGTAAGATAAAAATCTAACAAAGACCACATTAAGAGTCAATCAGTCCTGTATTGAATCATTTTGCTCAAGATTTTTAAAAGCCCATTTGTCAACAGTTTTCACATATGCATTGAATATTTGAAGTTGACTAATGATCTAACTTAGTGACAAGATCCTGGACTAGGAGCCATCCACAAACTCATCCTAAGCTTCACTGAAGTTGATTAAAGGTATATCTTAGTAAAGAAGATCCCTGACTAGGAGCCATCCACAAACTCTTTCTAAGCTTCTACCGGGCGACAAATCTTGAGGTTCATGTCATTTCGACAAGCAATCCCCATGAGATCGTCGGATCATCAAACTATCTCCAAGTTCATGTCATTTGACAAGCCTCGTAAGAATAGTTTGGCACATTTTAAGCATAAGACAATCTTGATTTTTCATTTTTCACAAGAGCAGTTTTAGAATCTCAAGAACACAAAAGCTCAAGTAATGGTCAATTTTAGATCAAAGAGCTCACAAAGCAATTCTGACAGGGCCAATGTCACAAAAGGAGCACTAATTGCGCAACTCGCTAAAACATCCACAAATTGCAATTTCTTAGTTCGAGTTGTTTTAAAGTTCTAGCTCATATAGCAAAGACTTAGCTACACATGTAAAAGCATGATAATTTTAGCAAGTCAAAGAACTAGACATGGCATTGAGCAAGAATTGAAATACTAAAGCTCCAAAGGGTAATAGGCAAAGCTTCATCAATTTTAAAAGATAAGCAGAAGATCTTATATTACAATGCATCTTTTTGGATTTTTCATACCACTTGATGTATTTTTCATATGAATGCAATATGATACAATGAGATGCAATAAAAAGCCTAAAAACCTAAAAAGTTCAAAAAGATCAATAAGTTCGTAAAAAGAACAATAAAAGATCAAAAGAACAAGGTAAGATCGGAAAAGATCGAACTCCCCTCAAACCAACCCATAGGGATAAATTACCCTAACTCACTTCTCAAGGTGGCAAACCTAGTTGGGTCTAAAGGTTTGGTGAGGATATCACCAATTGACCTCTGACTCCACAAAATGCAAAGACAATATCACCCTTCTCGACATGGTCTCTAAGGAAGTGATAGCGAATGTCTATGTGCTTGGTCCTAGAGTGTTGCACAGGTTCTTAGCAATGTTAATAGCGTAGTGTTATCACGTAAAAGAGGAACACTAGCAAAATTTAACCCAAAGTCCTTAAGAGTGGACACCATCCACAAAATCGACTACAACTGACTAGCAAAGCTACATATTCACTTCAAAGAGTGGATTGTGCAATGTAAGACTACTTCCTAGAAGACCAAGAGACAAGAGACGTGCCTAAGAAATGACATGTACCGAAGTGCTCTTCCTATCTAGCCTACACCGCAAAATCGTAATCGAAAACCCCGAATGGACAAATAAGAAGAGCAAGAATACCAAATGCCATATCGAGAGTAGAATGTAAATACCAAGATGCGCTTAACGGCTTGGCGATGTGAAGTCCTCGGTGACGCTCAAACTCTCGCAGAGGCGCATCGCGAAGTGGATGTCCGGCCTTGAGGCCGTCAGTGCAGGAGGGAGCCGATCATGCCGCAGTACTCGCTGATCCACGGCTTCCCCTTCCTCATCTGGATCCAAAGTCAAGTCGCCATGGGAGTGGCGATCGCCTTTGCGCCACCCATATCAAAACGCTTGAGAAGATCCTTGGTGTACTTCGCTTGATGGATGAAGATCCTTCCTTGCATTGCTTGATTTGCAGCCCGTAAAGTAGTTGAGCTCGCCCATCATACTCATCTCAAATTCCTCGGACATGGTCTCGTAAAAACTGAAACAAGAGCATGAGAGGAACCACCAAAGATAATATCATCAACGTAAATCAACAAGCAGAAGTCATTGCCATGCCTAAGAATGAATAGAGTCTTATCAACTTTTCCCATTTTAAAATCATTCTAAGCGAAAGGTCTTAAGTCTATCATACTGTGCTCTAGGGCTTGCTTAAGACCATACAAGGCTTTGATAGCTTAAAGACACGATCGTGGTGCTTGGGATCCTCAAAGCCGGGGTTGCCTAACATACACTTCCTCCTCTATAAAACCATTGTAAAAGCACTCTTAACATCCATTTGATGCAACCTAAAACCTTTAGATGCAATAATGCAAGCATGATGCGAATGGCTTCTAATCTAGCAACAGAGCGAAGGTCTCATCAAAATCTAACCTCAACTCGCTAAAACCCCGAGCTACCAACCTAGCCTTGTTTCTAACCACGTAACCATCCTCATTTTGTTTATTTTTAAACACCCAACGGGTACCAATTACATTATGACCACTAGGAGGTTCTACAAGGTTCCAGACTTTATTTCTTTCAAAGTTCTCTAACTCCTCATGCATGGCATTGACCCAACTAGCATCGATAAAGCATGTGATATATCTTTGGGTTCAAAAGACGCTACAAATGCAGAGTGAGAGAAAAGACTGATCATGATACCAGAGCGAGTGACTCGCCATGGAGACTACCAATCATCCGATCCAAGGGTGCCGCTCGATGTGCAAAGGGCGCTGGGGAGATAGTATCTCCTCAACCTCCGCAGTATCGCCGATGAAGAAGATGTAGCAGAGCCTCAATTGGAGGTGAAGCGATCAGAGTGTGTTCTCGAGTCGAATCGAGCATTAGCAGCAAGTGGAGGAGCATCATCAATTTCATCCTCATCTTCCTCAACAAATATGCTCTATCACCGTAAGTCACCAAACATCGGATCTAGTGCAGGCTAGTCTCATCAAAAGTGACATTGCATGTCTCTGGACAATGTTAGTTTCAACATTAAAACCCGAAAACCCCTCGAATGAGCGGGATAACCTAGAAATAAACCATCACAAGTTCTTGATTCAAATTTATCTAGGTTCCTGCCTTGAGAATAAAACACTTCGATCCAAAGACTCGAAAGTAAACCGAGGGTTTTCTCGCCAAAACGAAGCTCATAAGAAGTCTTGCCCAAAGACGGTCTCGTAAAGACACGATTTGAAATATGGCAAGTCAGAGCAATAGCTTCGCCCAAAACCTCCTCTGTGCTATACTCATCTAGCATCGCCCTAGCCATCGAGACTAAGGTCCTGTTCTTCCTTTCCACAACGCCATTTTGTTGAGGGACGTGTGGAGAAGAGAACTGATGCTCAATACCGCGCTCAGCACAAAAAGAGGCAAAAGAGGCATTCTTGAACTCCGTGCCATTGTCATCGCGGATTGCTCTCAAGGCACCAGAAGTTCGAAGCCAAACGAAGAACAAGATCATGATAATGATCAAAGACCTCATCCTTCAAGCAAGAAAGAACACCCAAGAATATCTCAAAAATCATCGACTATGACAAGAATGTACCAATTGCCACCGATCGATCGAACCCTAGAAGGACCAACAAGATCCATATGAAGCAACCGTCCCGGTCCGGTACCATGACCATAGTCAATGAAGGGTGTGAGGCGGCAACTTGCTTGCCATGCCTACGAGGAGCACATACAAGATCTTTGATGACTTTGAGTTTAGGCAAGCCTCTCATGAGATCAAGGCCGCTAACTCGTGTCGATGATCAAAACCAATGTGCCCCAAGCGCCGGTGCCAAAGCCGATATCGTAAGAAGATGCAACTAAACATTTGAGAGATCCGCAAGAGATTCGGAAAAATCACCCAAATATTCTACCAACTCTAGAAATTCCAAAATGAGCTCACCAAAAGAATCAAGCACCGACAAGCGTTCTTCTTAAATCTAGTCTCATAGCCATCATCAAGAAGTCGTGAGACGTAAAGAAGATTGTACCTTAGCTTGGACACAAGAGCGACATCCTTGAGAATGAACTCGCTGCTCACCCCGATCGATCCAGTTCCTTCGATCCGCCCTTGTGAATCATCTCCGAAGGTGATGAAGTCATCACCGTCGCCGCGTGAAGGAAGTGAACCATCTTGAGTCTCCGGTCATGTGGCGTGAGCAAATGAGTCAACGAGCCACGTGTTCTTCCTCCTTCCGCGACGATCACGAAAATCAAGGCACAAAAGATCGATGTGTCTCAACATCAAGTTAGTTAAAATAGACTTGGGAACCCAAAGATCGAGACACATGTCTGCAGTAGTATGCAAAGCGTAATGAGTGTCCTTGATCCTAGTTGAAGTCCTATCATGAGCAATGGTTACAAACACATGAGATGCATTCATGCCTAGGAACATGATGATGATAAGCATGTGTAGTATATCCTAGACCGGTTTCTTCTTCTTTTCATGACCATGTTTCACACAAGCTCTAGGTTGATGAAATAAAGTTCTAGCATGATTAGCATTTTTCAACCTACGCCAATGAACTCAACTAAATGTCCACTCTTCTCTTAATAGGTGCAATGGTATTTTGTACCACTGGGAGAAGCACCTTTGACTCAAAAGAAGGTTGGACAGAACTGCAGTTTGAAAGCAATTTTGCGAGTTGGGTTTTGAATTCAACTAAGCCATTTTCCAAGACCTCAATGACCTTAGTCTTGGATTTGTTCTGGGCGAGTTGTATCCTAAGCCTTGCTTCTTAGAAGGAGTTCTAGACTTGTCAAGAATCATGTTTAATTGTTTTCTCCACTAGAGAATTTTGCAAGGTGTTCTCTAGATAAACATTATCTTTCCTAAGATCAACACATGATTGACAAATTTTAGGTTTATTAACCTTGCAAGCCTCTCCTTATAATTAGCAATTTCAAGCTTAAGAGCGGGACATAAAGTACAATTAGCGAATTAATACTGCCCTTAAGCTTGGCATATTTCTCTCTAGTCGCTTTTAAAATGTCTTTAATTTCACGCTCATGTTCTAAGCAACGAGAGCAAGAGCGAGACTCTCTTGGTTGTAAACATCCAACTTGCTAGACTCTAAGCATTTAAGACATGGAGCAGATTTGACCTCAACTAGCTCGGGCCTAGCATTTTCAAGTTGATGCAAAGCAAGATTAAGCAGATTGTAGTTTAGGCATTGAGTGCAAAGCATGGCAAGATGAACATTCATCAACTTCTAGACTCTTAGCATTCACAAGTTCCAATGTCAAATTTTCAACTTGTGACTCTAGATCCTTGTTCTTAACCATGATGAACTTTAAAGCCTTATCCGACTAAGCAATTGCTCATACATGTTCTCGCATCTAGCGTAAAGGACATCATAAGATAGGATACCTCATCATCATCATCGACGCCGACTGAGTCACCATGAAGCACATGCCTGAAGTCCTTGGCCTTCCCTTTCTTGTCTTGAGGTGGCTCCTCCTCCTCCTTGTCCTCCTCGCTCCCGAGTCCACATCGCTCAAGGATTGATCTCCAAAAGCTGCAAGGACCGGTGAGCGACCTTCATCACTTGGCAAAGATCAAACCTTGATTTGTTCCTTGAGGCTTCTTCCAAGTCGGCTTTCCCTCCTTATGGTTACCCTTACCCTTCACTTGGGGCGATTAGCGAATATGGTAAAGCTCACCACACTCGTAGCAAGTCACGTGGCCACCTCTCTTTTGTTTCTCACATTGTTGTAAGCCAGTGTGACTTTCTTGACTATGAGGGCTAGCTCGGGCTCAGAAGACTCTCAAAATCCTCTTCACGAATTGTGGATAAACAGCAAGAGAAAACCCAAGAGGACTCGGAAAAACCATCGAAGCTCTTGAAAGAGGATCGGCTACCAAAGCCATGTTGTCCTTCTTAGGAAGACTACTCTCTTGATCTCATGAGTCTTGAGCTTACTATAAAGCGGCTCCAAGGTGAGAGTAGAGATCGACGCTCTCCTCTATGGCAAGAGCCTTCATCTCCCACTCCTTGGTGTTGATTGCACCAAGAGGTGAGTGGCATTCTCAGATTGAGAGTACTCAATGTCAACGACTTTCATCCGATTGACAACCTTGTTGAAGCGAGTAAAACGCCATCGATGCTCTCGCCAGACGATCTCGAATTTGTTGTACTCGCTTATAGACCGTCTCGCGCACTTGTTTAACTGGGACGATCCTCATGGTAAGTTTCGAGGTGTGCCAAATTTCATGTGCGGTCGTAAGATTGCAAATCTGTCATACTCTTGTCTACCAAGCCCAAAGATATAGGAGATTCTTTGCCTTGTTGTTGTTAGCCAAAAGTATTGCCAAGCTTGCGTGGCAATCTCAGTAAACGAGCGAGCTCGAACAACCTCCCATATAGCTTGTCCTTCGCTCTCAAGGAAGACTCGCATGCGATTCTTCCAATAGGCATAGTCGAGCCCATTGAAGACATGCGGCTTTGTCGAGTACTTATCCATCGCCAAGTTCAGTGACCGGTTAAGATCAAGATTGAACTAACCGGGCTCTGATACCACTTGTTGGACCGAAAAGGCGACTAGAGGGGGTGAATAGGAGCACGCCACTTTTTCAACCTCGATTAGATTCAACACAAATTTCACTCCAATAGCTATAGAAGCTATGAAGATCGATATACCAAGACAAATGAAGACTAGGATTGAATCCAATCAAAACCCAAGCAAAACAACCAAAACAACCAAACTGAATTTCCTAAGTGTGGGGCGGTCTGACCTCTATTCAAGGGCGGTCCGACCGGTCCTATGGGCGGTCCGACTCTGATGAGGGGCGGTCCGACCTCCAACCGATGAACAGTGAAATCACCAAAAACGGTTGCAAATAGATGTAACTTTTGATCTACAACTCCAAACTTGATGAAACTTGGTACACACCTTCTCTAGGATGTCAGAACCTATTCCAATCAAGATCGTGAAGATCTTTGGAAAAGTTCAGACCTTTTTCAGTTTGAGAGGTGGAAGGTTTGAAACCGAGTCAAAACGAAAACTATATCGAAAAACTTGCTCGTGGGTGATTGATGATCAAGATGATCTTAGATGTGTTCCCACATGTCACAGCAAGCTAGATCATGCAAAGAAATCAATCAAAACATGCGAATCAAAGAAAGACTCAAAATCACCAAATAGAGAGAAGAAGGGCAAATGAACTCATCTTGAAGAGAACTCTTCTTTGGATTGATTTGATAATGTATCGACTGACCACTCATACGGATACGCATGGACACAAGATCAAAACATCTCTCTCTCTAGAACCCTAATCTCCACTAAACCTTCCCTAAGCACTTAAGTCAAAACTAGGGTTTCAAGCATGAAAGGGTTGAAGGGTGCACCACCTCCTCCTCTATTTATAGTGGAGACTTAAACCTTCTAGAAGAGTAACCCTAATGGGCTCCGTTAAGGCCCAAAACAAACGGGTCACACACGCACGCATCTTGAAGCGCCGCCTTCATCTCCTCTGACCTACTCCGCTTCTCCACGCCATCTTGCGCCGCGAGTCGTCAAAGAGTCACCAAGACGGTATTGGTATAATTACCAAAATACCCCTTCTCGATCTTTTGCAAAGACCGAGTCCCATCTTTGTGAAGCACCTCCCATGCTTCGCCACGTGTAGGTTGATCAACGGCTCTCAACATGTCGGCAAGTCTCCCCATCCGCCCCACCGTAACCACCATGGCACTTGCACCGACCCCGCGCCGCTTGATCCAACCGGCCGCACCGAATCGCCTGCTCGGTCATCCTTGTCTATTCTCGCACCACACTTGAGTTCATTGACTCACCCGCATCGCCGATCGCTCGACCTCGGCTCTCCAAGCCTAGTCCCGATCATCCTCGCCGCTGACCGTCGCTGACCACCAAGCAACCTCGCACAACAATAAACAAGCAAATCGAATCCGGAACAAGTTCTTCACAACTTGACCCACGTTAGTCAAAACATGCATCATGCAACACATATGCATCAAACCCATGACTTTGACCTAACAAAACATCATCGCCACGGTTGGCCGATGAACAAGTCGAACCGGTCGATCACTCGTGCCTCGGCTCGATCGCGCCAATGCACGGCCCCGCCGCCACCACAAGGTCGGGCCGATCACCAGAGACTTAGCCAATTTTCAACCCCAAAATCCAAACCCATGGAAACTTTAAACCAATAGAACTTTTGCTTGGGAACTCCAAAATTATGAGACCAAGTGTATTAGGATCCTCACTTGTCTACAACACCTATTTTTGGCCCAAACCATTCTCGACTATTTTGGTCACGGTACGGTCTCGACCGCCGCACATGGCCGGCCCGATCGATTTGGGACCTGTCGGACCGCCATGCTATGGCGGTCGGACCGCCCCGCCCGTAATGCCCGAATGACACAAACTTTGTCGAAAACCCGTGAAACGACAAACCGTTAACGCCATTGCCAATTGTCACATCATCCTAAGATCCGAGCATATCCCCATGATATCCACATGCATTTTATACAAAAACCGCTCGTGATGAGTATCTCATCACTGCATTTCCGTTTGTATTAAGAACCGCTCTGTGATGAGATGCTTATCACAGATTTGTTCATGATACTAATCGCCTGTGATATGTCATCGTAGACGGTTTTTGTATAAAACCGTCTATGATACTTTTATTTTGTTGGGTGGGAAAACGAAAATTCGCACTTAATGGGCGGGCTGTCAAAAATCTCTTTATATTAACAGAGTCCTCCATCTCCTCCTTTGCTATCTCCATCTCCTCCTCTGCCATTTCTCCTCTGTCATCTCCGTCTCGCCATGACCTTGCGCTCCGGCCTCCCCCGAGCTTGTCGCCCGCGGCCTCCTCCACCTCGCCCCAGCCTCGTCGTCATCGGCCTCCCACGACCTCGTCGCCCCCGGCCTCCTCCACTTCGTCGCCCGGTCATCCCCTGAGCTCGTCGCCCGCGGCCTCCTCCACCTCGCCCCGGCCTTGTTGTCGCCGACCTCCCACGTCCTCGTCGCCCCAGCCTCCCACGACCTCACTCTTTCTACTCCCCCCCTTTGCTCTGTGATGTGGATTACTACTGTGATGTGTTAGTGCTCTGTGAATGGATTGAGTTGATGCTACTGTGATGTGGGTGATGCCGTGTTGTTTTTAGTCCTCTGTGAATGGATTGAGTTGATACTACTGTGATGCTGTGGCTATTGTAGGAAAGCTAACGAAAAGTTCAATCCGAAAATCCATATCAGATTCATTCGTGAGGCTTAGGAGGCTCCACACGAAGTGAAAAACCCATTTTCGTTTGTTTTTTGCAATAGAAAAAGCTATCACATATGGTTCTATTCACGAACCGTCTGTGATAATCACAGACGGTTCGTGAATAGAACTGTCTATGATAGCCTTTTTCACAAACGGTTAAAAAACCGTCTGTGATGACCTCATGTCATCACAGAGATATAAATTCAGACGGTTCAAAAACTGTCTGTGATGATGTTTAGAACCGTCTGTGATGAGGTTTTGTGTAGTAGTGCCAGGACATGGTGACGCCTCCCTCTCCAAATGTTCAAGTCCGCCCAAAGCAGTCCGACCTGGCACGGTAAGTCCTGGAAGCCATCATTCCGGAGCTTCATCATCACTTGGTGGTACTGTCTCTTCGGTTAGCCCTACAAAGGATGGGGTCGAACATGCTTTTCCTGCAAGTTCGACCATGCCATCGTAGGGCTCATTTGCAGATGGAGACGGTTATAACACGGAATTCCCCTTCTTGGAGGGGTTTGCTCTAAGTCGCCAGATGGTGTCATTCGACTACTCCTCAAGCGATGAGGCCTCGAGCGCAAGTGAAGCTCATCAATAGGAGGTCTTCATCCTTCTATCAGGTGATGATCACTCTCCTAGAGACAGGACTGTAATGTCCCGATTAAACAATAGTGAAAGCAATAAAGTATAGAGAAGAGGTTAAAGAAATTCATGAATTTTTTTTGGAGAGGTTTTGGACTGTGGGCTTGCAGCCGAGGTAGCCTCGCCTTTTGGGCCAGCCCATTAGTGGGCCAAAGGGGGGCGCCCCTCTCCTCAACTACTTGGCCGCCACCCCCCTCTCCCACTCTCCCATGCGCCTCCACCCCTCTCTCCCAGATCTAAATCCATGTAGCCTCACCTCCCCATTGCTGCCCCCTAGAGACACCACCCTCCAGTTGATGTGGCCGGCCATCGGGAAGAAGGAGGAGAAGAAGAGGGGAGGAGCGCCTCGAGGGAAGTTCAGTGGGCTCGTGCGTCTTCAAGGGTAACGATCATCTCCCCACTGTTTGGATCTAGTTAGATCTTTAATTGTAATTGATTAGAGAATCATTGAACTACTATGATTAGAATCAGTAATCTATTCCCTGTTGTACGGCAGATTTCGTGTAGTTAAATTCAGAATTTGAGGTTAGGCTCTGCTATAGAGTTGTGAGGCTTGTCGTCAGGTTTCTATAGGCACTGAGATCACCTAATTCGGAGTTTTAGTTTGGGAGATACATTAGTTTCATTATTGCTATTCAGAAATCCTGACGAGATTACAATAGTCGTCTTGTTTAAGAATAAAGATTCTGTTAGTGGCCGACTCAGGGAGGTCTCACAACACAACTTTCATAGAAAATTTCTTAAGCTTTCCAGATTGATAAAGATCATGAATTTTGGTTCAACCATTCGAAATATATGAATTTTTGAATTTAATGTTGTAGTCTGACATTCTGTTGTGGACAGTAGAGAAAGACTGGACTGTTGCAACCTTTGTTCCACAGTGGAGGTAATTGTGGTAAATTTATTAAGTAAGCTAGTTTTTTTTTTGTTTCCAGAATGGCTTAGAATATTGAATTTGGATGTACCAAATTAAAGTTACAAAATTCCCAAGTCAGTAGTACCGAAGGTGATAGAACGTTTTTCGGGATTAAAAATAAAGGCTTAGAATGGATAATTTGATCTTTCGGTCACCTGAGAAGCTGTAGCTGTGCTTGTATATATTCCAGGAAAGTTTGATTCATGACTTTTGGAGTTTTAACTCAAAAGTTATGGATTTTTCTTTGATAGCTGTCTGTTTGGGCAGATTGGGATTTGTGAGTGTATCGGTTAAGTTTCGGGTTGTGATTAAGAGTGATTGATTTTATTTTATTTCATTGCTATGTTGTGCATTTTTTAATGATATATTTAGTATACTTTACGGTTGTCAGGTGGTGGTGAGCATCAGGGTTAAAGCCTTCCCGTCGTCATAATTCCTCTCGCGGTTGATGCAAGTGCAAATAATATATAATGAATTGGAATGCAGTATTCACGATAAATACCATGGTTTACTTATGAGTTTATTTCTATGCTATTGTAACGGAATGCTATTTCTCTCACGTTGGAATGAGATTATGAAATTCATTTGCATCATGTCATTCATTTCTGATTCTTGGACTATTTGGTAGCCAAGCCTTGTTTCTTTTTAGATCCTCGTCATACATTGGATGATCATGAGGTCCCCGTCATGTATTGGACGGGCATGGGTCCCCACACTCGTGGAGTGTGGGCTTGAAATCCCTGTGACTGAGGGCACAGGCTTGAGTATGCATCGACGAATGCACTACTCGGCATTACCGGTAATTGCAAAGAAGGAAGAAAGAGCATTCTTGACATATGCACTGTATGCATGTATAAGAGTTTTATTTATGGGATTCTTGCTGGTGTTCTTACGAGGATTGGTTAACCTCATTTGCTGGTCGTGATGATTTGTTTATTATCACTGTTGTACCTTGCTGAGTCGTGGACTCATGCTTGTTGCTGTTGTTCTCTTTAGGTACAACTCGAGGCAGCGACATGGATGGGAAGGGGTTGTTTTGATGCACTTCACACATAACCACCCACAGTAAACAAATCAGTTTATTTACCTAAAACTTCAAGTTCATGCTATTTCCTTTAGTTTCAGATTGTGTCCATCCTTCGTGGTGGTTGATTTACTTGCAATCATGGTAGCCAAGTTTTATTGTTGATGGTTCTATTTATAATTTTTAAATCACAGATATTGATTCATTTAATTCTACTTGATAGATTAAATTGAGTAATTTGTTTAGACGTATGTCCTCGTAGTTCTGAGGATACTTGATGATTTAGATTTAATTGTTAAAGATCTGCTCGCATTGTGTACCATTAACTGTTTGGTTCGGTTATTGATTGAGTAAGAGCAATATTCATACCAGTTCATAATTAGTTGACTGGTGGTATTTTTTAACTTGTCTATTTGTAGACATTGCTAGTTCTTGTTGATTAGAACTATTTCGTTATTATTGAATGTGCTGCTGAAATTGTATTAGTAAATTGATGTAAATTGATTATGTAAGGTAGTTTAGTAACATCCTAGGCTCTATATTGGGCTGGGGTGTTACATGATCATGGTTAACACTCTGATGAGCGTGCAAGAAATCCTCGAGATAATTGCACTTCATTGAGGCAAACTCAAGGATCAAACATGGAATATCCTGAGACAACTCGACAGAGAAGAATAACAGCTCAGAGAAATCTGTTTGGGCACTTTCAGTATCAGTCCGAGAAAGTTTAGGAACTCCAACATATCAACGATCTACTCGAGAACCCAACTCGGGAGCTTGCTCAAGCGCCTGGCTATGAGAGAACACACGAAGGCTTCGAAGCGCGATGACCAGACTCGAGCACCCTCATCGTCATCATTACGGAAGTCGTAGCGGTTCGACTCCATTAGCTTCCAGTTGTTTGAACAACTCACCGCGCGGAGATCGACGCGATAACAGGGTATGTTGTTCTCCTAACTGTAGAAAGGTTCTTCGAACGCCTGAAGATAAACAAGCTCTAGGAGATGTGATCATTCACTACTCCAACACAGAGGTCTGCAGAAGCAGATGAGATATGAGGAGCATTACTCTCGTAGAATCAAGACTTATCATAAGTCAGGTTCACCCATTGCTGGGTATCGTCGTGTATGATCACCTGATGACAACAACCCTTCTTTTCTACAAAGGAGAAGTTACAAAGTAATTACCAAATGTAGGGCATTCTCGCCTGACCTTCGAGCAGTTCGCTGGCCGCCGCGGATTCAACCAGTGGACATGGAGAAGTTCAATGGGTCTCAAAATCCCATCGAGTTCCTCCAAATCTACACGACCACTGTCTGAGCAGCAGGAGGAGAAGTGCGCGTCATGGTGAATTATCTTCCGACTGTACTCGAAGGATCCGCTCGATCGTGGTTGTTAAACTAACCACTCAAGTCAATCTATTCATGACAACACCTTTACGAACTTCTGCTGGCTAACTTCGGAGAGATGATCAAGGCACACGATTCGACGCGGGCGACACGACTTATAAAGGATGGGAAAGGGAGGATTGGTGACAGACCATGTGAGAGGTCCTCCATTGTGAGTGATGAGTATTTGACAGCTTGTTGAATGTTTGAGAGTTGAGTTTCGCGGTTTGTACTGTTTCTGTGCTGAAACAGGATAATCGGAACTACCGCTATGTATGGAGCGGAAGTTCCGATAATCGGAACTACCGGCTTTAGAAATAGGAACTTCCGATTAATCTGGGAATTGGGTTCGGTTGAAGTAATCGGAACTTCCGCACCTGGGGTCGCGGTTTGTCCGATAAAACTGACGTTGAGGTTCCTCTGAGACGAAAATCGGAATTGAAAATCTGGGAGTGCGGACGTTCCGATAATCGGAAGTTCCGCAATGGTAAGCGCGGAACTTCCGATAATCCTGACAAGTGCGGACATTCCGGAAATCGGAACTTCCGCTGTGGTAAGTGCGGAACTTCCGATTGTGTCCAGAACTGTGCAGAGAAGTATAAATTGTGATTTTGAGTTTGTATGAGTTTGAGTCTTATACAAATGTTGATGCTATGCTATTGTGCAATGCTATGTGATGTGTTTTTGTCTGTGTTGACTGCAGGACATCAAGACGTAAGTCGTGGCGAGACACGAGGTGATCGGACTAGGCGCAGCGCGCTGAGGTCGAACGGTCGAGATGTGTCAAGACGGCGTGAATCTTGAGGTGGTTGGCAGTCAAGGACAGCAAGGCGCACGGAGGCTTCCATAAGTGCGCAAGGGGCGAAACGGCCTTTTCGCAAAGCGGCACAAGTGGAGGCGGTTCCGTTCGGGTGTAGCGGGCTTAATGGGTTGGAGGCCCATTAGCCAAAGGCTATAAATAGAGCTGAACCCCTGGTGTTAGGGTTAGACTTTGAGAGAGAAAATTAGGGTTAGCTTTAGCAAAAGGGTGTGTTTTGCTTTTTGAGAGTTTGTTGGTTTGGAGAGGATGAACTGAAAATCTTTGTAATCATTCCTCTGTGTTTCCTCTGTAATCTCTTGACTTCTATCAATGAAACTCTGAGGTTTTGATTACTTGTTTATGCCTCTCTTATTCCCTTCCTGTTCATGTTGAATATTTAGGGTTTTGGTGTATCTTTTGATTCGTCTTATGAAATAGCATGAAACTTGATATCTAGAGTCGTTTTGATATTGCTAATGTATCCTCAAAGTTTCATGAACTAAGAATCTGAGAATCTTGTCTATTTTGGTTTTTGGTCTTTCTTGCCCCTTCTTCAATAAATCCGTTTTTGGCTTGACTATTGAATCTTTGTTTGCGATTCTTCTCCATGAGGTCAAGATGTTGTTTAGGATGATGTCCTGTGAAACTTGACTTGAGAAGAGCATTCAAGATTTAGTATTTCGATTTTGGAAAAACTCGAAGATCGTTTCTTCGGTCAGGACAATCGGAACTACCGCAGGCGGAACTTCCGCATTGATCCCGAATCAACGGAGTGCGGAACTATCACGGTAGAATCGAGCTTCCGATTTCGGCGTAATATCAAGTTTGTTTTCATTCTCTGATTTTTCTTCACTCTTCTTAAGAGATCCAGAGGGCTTTGTAGATTTGTTTTAAATACAGTAAAGGGGAGTTCTTAATTTTTATTGCACCATTCACCCCCCCCCCTCTGTTGCCATTTCGGTCCTTCAATTGGTATCGAGCTGCTAGCTCTTCTTTATAGATCTTAACCGGCGGTTGAGCCATGGCAACCGACAAGTATTCCACCAAGCTCTCCGCCTTTGATGGCCCGGATTACCCTTCCGAAGAGCCGAATGGAAACTTACATCCGTGCTCGTGGGTATGCCATCCGGAGAAAGGTGAAGGTTAGATTTGCTGCTCTCGCCGATGAAAACATCAATGTGGCAAACATGCCCGATGTTGAGGCAAATGCTAAGGCTAGGAACATCATCATTCGTGGTTTGAGCGTATGAGTTCGATCAGATTTCATTTGCCTTCACATTACGACATCCGGGTGACCTCGATGCATACCATGAGGGCACCACCGCATTAAGACTCAGAATTTGAGATACTTGTCGTGAATCTCTTGACGAGTGTTTTTCGTAGCTTCACAAGATTTTGAGCAACCTCCGAGCGGTCGGTCTTACATACCCCGACTCGGATAACGCCGATGATACTTTCGCACTCGATCTTCGTGGTTTGGGAGATGAAAGTGACTAACATCAAGGATAGCACTGACTCTCGACTCGACTCTTGATGCGCTTTACTCGCCTCAAGACTCACGAGATTGACATTGTCTCTCAAGGTCGAAGTCACAATCGATGGCTTTAGTCACCGATCCCACTTCTCGATCTCGCTTCGATTCTCTTTGCGGTTTCTCCTGGTCGCTCTCTCGTGACATAACCGATGATCGCTTAGAGCACACTGGATGAGCAACTAGCCCTCCTAGCTCTAAGTTTTCCCATGCTTTCAAGAGAAGGAGGGATGGAAGAAGAAGAGGACCCGTGATTTGTTTCAAGTGTGGTGGCCCCAACCACATCCGAGCAAACCGCCCTAAGCCGGGAAGGGCAAAGTTGACTACGGCGGTCCGAGCAAGAACGACTACATCGACAAGAACCGCAACATGAAGCCCTCAGCACCTGCTCAAGACAAGAATAAGTTCCGCAACTTTGGGAAGGCCAAGAAGCTCTTCCATCGTGTCCTCACCGCCTTCGACGACCTCAACTTCAGCGACATGGAGGGATGGAGCGACGACGAGGGCAAGGATGATCAAGATCCCAAGGACGGTGACGACTTCATCGACATGTGCTTCATGGCCAACGGACCGACGCCAACGACAAATGAGCTCTACAATGACCGATGAGGTAGGTCCTCCTACGACCATTTCAATGATGCATTTCTTAAGCTAGAAAAATTTTATGCTAGATCTAGAGCTAGGGTTGGTGATCTTGAGAAGGAAGTAGATAGACAATCACGGGAGCTTACTTCACTTAGATCTGCTTCCTCCCGTGATGATTGTGATACATGCTGTAGTTTGATTGGGGACATGGAGAAACTAAGGATCTCGCATGATAGTCTGACTTCTGAGCTTGATAAGCTTAAGGTGGAGAATGCTAGTATGCTTACTGAACTAGAAATGAGTAGGGTAGCACCTAGTTCATCGACTAGTGTAGAAACTACTTCTTGCACCTCATGTGAGGATAAGGACAATGCTTTTAAAGGTCTTTATACTATGTTGCTTGATCTCGCCTGAGATTTGTGAAAGTCAGAATAATCTAAAGATGAATCTAAAACTATGCACTATAAAATCACCGAACTACAAGCTTTCTTACTTGAGCCTATTTCTTCATGTGTGAATTGTCCCAAACTTATCACGAACTTGAAGTCGCCTCAAAACAGTTTCAAGAACTAGTTGATGAAAATACCAAATTGGCCAAATATGCTTCTAAGGACCCTGCTAGCTCACAATGTGATCATTGTAACAAACTAAAATATGAATTGATTGCTCTAGATGAAAAATGTGTGAAGCTAACTAAGGACCTTCTAGAGAAGCAATCATCTGCTTGTGATGTGTGTTTGGGAAGAAGCATGAGGGTATGGTAGAGACGCCTAGCAACGTGGAACCAACCGCTAGTAGTAGGACTGTTTCAGCAGTCGATCGTGCATGCACAAGTCAATCTTTCCTCCGCCGTTGGTTCTTCTTCTTCTGCTCCTTACCTTCTGCTGCCTTTCTTCCCGCTTCTTCTTGCACCTCTCTCTTCGGGAGTGTCAGATCTTATGAACACTCTCGAGAGGTTTGTAGGAGGCAAGAAGAAGCTCAATTCATTCTAGACAAATCTAAGATTTGCAGATTTAATCGTGGTCTAGGATATGATATCCATGAGGATATGAGGAAGCATCCACCTGCCGTGCTCAAAACCATAGCACTGTGTGTGATCAAAACTAAGCCTGTGGACTCGAGAAAGTCAATTTTAAGTCGGGTTTTGTTCAAAGGATCTCCGACAAGAAGGTGATTCCACCGCAGCCTTCGCCCTCGTAAGGTGAAGTATCATTGCACCTTCCGCCGTAAGGATGGACATTTGTTTGATCATTGCTTCAGCGCGCAAGATCGCGCGCCAAGATCGCTACAGAGATCGTGGTTGAGTCCGTTAGGTACATTCATGGTCAGCCCTGCACTATGAGTGCACCTAAGACCAACACGAGGTCTAGGTTTGGTACAACCGATGATTTAGGCAGCATCGAGGACTTGGTTTTTCCGAAGTTTTCGATTTTCGCCTCATGCTCCTTCACCGTGACTTCCGCCGCTTGAGGGTAGATCTCGCTTCCTTTCGAGATGGCTACCGCGGCGTGATCGAGATGTTGCCGCACTTCTACCGCTCTTCCATAGCAATCGGATTCAAGAATCACTTCAGTGTCCGCATACGCACCTTCCGACGTGTTGAGTGACAGAGAGCGAGGGTAGATAGAGGTCATCTTGCTTGACTACTTCATCCGCTCGACGTGTTACTCAAGATTGGGTGCCAAAATCACCGCTGATTCACCCCAAGATCGAGACTTTACTGCTTGACTCGTGGTCGCCGGCCGGGAAGGGAAAGGTATGGATTGTAGACTCCGCTGTTCTCGCCATATGACCGAGATTCTCGCTGGTTTTCTTCCTAGCCCGTGCTCCTGTGATGAGACGATCACCTTCGAGATGCTTCATTTGGGCGCGCCATCGCTAAAGGTACTGTGAGCATTAATGATTCTTTTATTTTAAAAGATGTTGCCTTAGTAAGTAAGCCGCAGATAATCGCGCCGTCTCTCACCACCGATGACTGCACGAGGTGAGCTTTAAGAAAACAATTACAAAATTCTTGATTCTTCTGTAGCCTAGTTTATGGATTTCGATATGGGAGGATCTTTCGTGCTGATTTTTCCGAGTCTTCCGTGATCCTCTCGTGTTTAATTGCTTCAATCCCGTGATTTGACCTTCTCGCATAGGAGACTAGGTCATATAGGCTTTGATCATTTGACACGAGTTAGCGGCCACGATCTCATTCGTGGTTTGCCAAAACTCAAGATGGTCAAGGATCTAGTTTGCTCTCCATGCCGCAAGACGGCAAGATGGTTGCCGCTTCTCACTCCAACATACAAGGATAATGATCGATGCACTGTGACAATCGCTCCATATGGATACAGCTTGGTCCAAATGAAAGCGCCACAGGAGGTGTAACATCCCAAATTGAATTTAGTTTCAAGTGTAAGAAAATCAGAGGAATTAAAACTTTTCTTGCATCTTGAAACCCCGGTCATTTTTGTAATTCTTTTAAAAGAATTGTGGAAGATCAAATTCAAATCCTCATTTGACTCCAATCAAAAACCTTCTTGGCGTAGATCTCATGCCAAACCCCCGAGGTATTTTCCTAAGTTCTGGAAGGCTTGGCAACACCTGAATTGTCTCATGAATTTTTAGAAATTCATGGATAATTTTAAAGGCAAGTCAAATTCGGTCAAACCCTATTTCTCCTCTTCTCGAATTTCGGGGAAAATTCAGTATGAAAACCTCGAAAAGTTTATGGAGATTCTCCGCTGTCGGCAATCTCCGCTAAAATCTCGTAAGTTTTGGAGCTTGCTCGATACCTTAAGTGGTCCTCAAAATCGGTTGTTCTAGTCCAAACCCTAACCGGTTTGCACCGTTCGTAGGTTCGATTGGGCTTGGGCTCGAGCAATCGGACTCGGTCCCGCCCACTAGCCGTACTCAACCTCGGTCGCTCGGGCCGGGTCGTGGAGCCGCTGGATCGGTATCGAACGTCTTCGATCACCAACGGTGGAGCCGCTGCAAACCACCCGGCCTAACTCACCGTTGATCGGCATCGAACGGTCTTCGACCACCGAATGACTGAGACGCCGAGACCACTCGATCTAGCTCACCTTCGATTTCAATCCGACGACCAACGAAGTCGCTCCTTCCTCCGTCCGCAGGCCGTGAGCTCCCGCCATTGCGCGCGCAGAAGAGAAAAGCGGTGGCGTGCATCCGCCTAAGTCCACCTTTAAACGGCTAGCTCAGGCGCATTAAATGATCGCGACTCCTACCTCAAGAGGCCATGACCCAACCGCTTCCTATCGCTCTCAAGTGCTCTCATGGCGTTGTTGACCGATCGAAAATCCGCCGCTGTTTCTCGCCATCGCCCTATTTAAACTCCTTTGTGCTTCACCCTTAGCTTCCTTTAGCACTTTCGCAACTCCAGCTAGCATTCGCCATCTTGCTTGAGTCGCAGCCTCGCAATCTCCTCGACCGCTATTGTTGGGTGGAGCTCAGGTGGAGGTGGTGCAACAGGTTTCCTTTTTCAAGTCTTGGCCCTCTCGCTTCCCCTTCGCCTCAAGCGTGACCTCACTCGGTGTGGTTCTCTCTTTGCTCAGTCGCCGTGGCCTAGTGAGGACCTCACCGCATCCGCTCTCGGCCACTGTCACGGAGCACCCGTGGGACTTGGTCGCTCTTCACCTGTACTTTCGCTGCCCTATAGGAGCTTAGGTGTGTTCTCATTGCCCTTGGTATTGGCCGCTCGAGTTCTCCGAGCCATACTGCTTGGTCGCACTGTGGTCGCACCATCATTGCAAAATGCATACTTCGACCAAGATCGCCGCAGGCAAAACGTTAAACCTTTAGACACTCAACCCCGCCCTTGGTTGGCGCTGCCTCGTGGTCGGAATTTCGACCAGCCACTGTAGCTTGGTAGTTTCGACTGTGTGCAAGTGGTCATGATGGGTAAATATGACGTCGCGTAGTCCGCAGAAGTATCCCTTATATTTATAAGGGAGAGGCCTGCCAATTGATTGTCAGTTCTCCTGCAATCACCCCCGTAGTCGTAGCCTTGCTACGACTATGGCGTGGTCACGAGTCCTTCTACGACCATTACCCCGTCGTAAATTTCTGTCGTGGCCGGCACTAGTCGTAAGTCCATCTACGACTAGTACCCGTCAGACTCACGACCACCACCGGTCGTCAGAATCCTTCCACGACTATTGTCCACCATAGGTCTGCATTACGACCACTACCTGGTCGTAAGAACTTCTTTTGATAGTATCTTTGGCATTAAGAATCCAAATCAATCGATTCTTGTTGCTACATTCTTTATAAATCAGTACCTTGCTTCGGTAAGGTTTTCAAAATTTTTGGAGAAAGTTTGCTGTTGAGTCTTTGTATTTTATTTGTTCTTATTGGTTGCTTTTCGCCTTCTCGTTAGGATCAGAAGAGCACATCGACAATATTGTCGACCCTCAAGAACATCCTCGACCCACAAAGAAGGTGCAAGCGGCTTGATCATGTTAATCCTATTATTTTTCCACTACTATATTGATTTCAACTCGTATGTATGCATTGCTATTTTGTTGTCAAATTATGGTTAGTGTCCTATAGTTGCATACTCTGTAGGACTTGTTTATCCTCTACTACTATGAGCTTAGGTTATTTGCTGTGGTCGGAGTCCGATGGAGGGACTTGGATCACTTAGTAGCTTCCGATTGGAAAATGCTTAGCCATGCTTAGTTCGGTAGCTTTGGGCGATCATCGACTTAGTCGATGGTCTTGATCACACAAAAATTATTATTTTTCCATTATGTTCAAGACTTGGTGCTTTGTTAATTTTGCAAATCAAAATCAAAATGAAAACCGATTTGGACTTGGGCATAATGGTATGTTGGTGTGGTGTTTTGGGTGTGATCGAATGGTGCCCAAGTCATCAAGGACCGAACATCTTGTTACACTAAACCAAGCACTATTGTGTACTAACCACATGAGGGATATATGGGACCCCTCTTGACTTAGTACTTTGGCGTGTGTTATCTCCGAGTCGCAGGAGGAAAAGTTTTGTGTGTGTGTTGCGTGAGACATGCGCTGTGTTCTTGTGTTTGTGTTGGGTGTGCGGTGGTGGGGATTGCCAGGAAGGTTCTCCACCTCGAGGGGCGTCGCAGTTGTCCAAGGCTTTACCCGTGATGGGTAGTTGTCCGAGGTCAGCCACGACCCGACACAATGTATGGGTTTCTATCCATACGGGCGACTCGAAGTTAATACATAATATTGGAAACGTCTCGTAGGACTTAGCCGTGACGGCATACCAATGGTAGTGTGCTTAATCATGTGGCAAAAAGGCGGTCCGACATGTGGGTAAGTTGGTACACCCTGCAGGGATAAAACTATTCGAATAGCCTCGTCCTAGGTTATGGACACGCTTGAGGAGGTCTTCCAAGAGTTAGACTACAACCTTTGTTTTCAAAATTAAAACTTGACATGGTTGGTATGAGTGGGTAATTCATACTATTGTTGTGGTGACTATTGGGTTAGTCACTTCCAGGTTGTTGTTGTCTTCTATCTACCGCTAGTATTATTGTTCTTTCGGTTATTTGAACATTAAAAACTGATTTGTTAAATTGCTTTCAATCTATTACATTATTGAAAATGGAAACTTGCTTTATGCTAAAATAAAACATACAGCCTCCACTTCAATGAGCTTGCATGTAGTATATGTACATGTTTGTTACTCCACCTGTAAGTCTTGCGAGTACATTCAAAGTACTCACGGCTTTTTGCCTACCGCTTTTGTTTAGGGAAGGAGGTGAGCCCCAAGGGCCTCACTTTTGTGAGATGTGCTTCGGGTTTGGCGACTAGCTTGGCGGTCCTGGCGGTTGCCTTGTGGGTTAAGGGCAAACTGGTCATTCTTTTGCTTACTGACCATCTTATGGCACTTTTTGCTTCACTGCTCAATTTCTATATGTATATGTCGCTTGGCGGTCGGCCTCTCTTTGTAAATTGCTACCTTCTATTTATGTTATATTTTGGATTGGTGTTTATGCTTGGTTCTATGTGAATGAATGGAATTGATGCATGAACTTTGTAAAGAGTGTGTATATCGTGCATTTGAAGTATACATGTCTCGAAGTCTCGGATATCCGCTTTGTAATGCTATGACCGAATGGATGGTTAAGCATTACAAGCCGATAAACCGGGTCTCACAGAGAGGAAGTGGTATATTCTTGTTGTGGTCGATGACTTCTCGAGGTACTCTTGGGTGTTTTTCTTAGCCTCAAGGATGAGATGTTTACTCTTTTTGTGGTCTTTTAGTAGGCTTTCGTTGAGCTCCCTGTGCATTACGAGCAATTCGACCGATAATGGCACCGAGTTCAAGAATTCCTACTTTGAGAGTTTCGTGGTGAGACAGTGTAGAGCACCGCCTGTCTCCATACGCCCCCAATGTAATGGCGTTGTGGAGAGGAAGAACCGCACCTTGGTCGAGATGGCCAGACGATGCTTGATGAGTACTCTACACCTAGGAAGTTTTGGGTGAGGCCATTGCTATCGCTTGTCATGTTTCTAATGTAGTCTTTCTTCTGCACTCTTGCATCGCACTTCTTATGAGTTGAGATATGGGCGAAACCCAGCGTCTCGCATTTTCGTGTGTTTGGTTGCAAGTGTTTTATCTCAAGTCCGGGAACCTAGATAAGTTCGAGTCACGATCTTGTGATGGGATCTTTCTGGGTTACTCGACTTCTTCTCGTGCCTATAGAGTCTGGAACTGCGAGTCTAGCAAAATGGTAGAAACCTGTGAAGTGACCTTCGATGAGGCCAGTCCGGGGACTAGACCTGATATCTCAGGTTCTCTAGAGTAGTATGAGTCCATCTTTGTGGACGATGAGGAAGACGGAGATGAAGGTTGTCTACCTGATCTAGTTCTTCCTCCTCCTCTTGAGGTGTCTTCTTCCACTGCACCTCGAGGAGATCAGCCCTTACCTTCCGCTTCTTCAAGCTAGTGGCTCTGCTCCTATCTCATCTCGCTAATGAGGTAGAGGCCACTTCTTCATCTCACCCCGACCTCCAAGACACATTCAAAAGGACCATCCTTCAGAGTGCATCATTGGAGACCTCTTTGAGCGTGTCACACGTTCCAAAGCTGGTTTGTCTCTCTTCTGTCTCCATTCTGCCTTTGTTGCCTCATTTGAGCCCAAAGACGTTTGTCATGCTCTATCTGACGAGTCTTGGACAAACGCCATGCATGAGGAGTTGGAAAACTTTGAAAGAAACAAGGTCTGGTCCCTTGTTGAGCCCCCAAGGTCACAATATCATTGGGACCAAATGGGTGTTCAAGAACAAGCAAAGTGAAGATGGGCTAGTCATTCAAACAAGGCTAGGTGGTAGCTCTGTGGGTACTCCCAAGTTGAGGGTCTAGATTTCGAAGAGACCTTTGCCCCTGTAGCTAGACTTGAAGCCATTAGAATCCTGCTTGCCTTTGCAGCTTCTAAGGGTTTCAAGCTTTACCAGATGGATGTCAAGAGTGCCTTCCTCAATGGCCTTATTGAGGAAGAAGTCTATGTCAGACAGCCTCCTGGTTTCGAGAACCCCAAATACCCTAATCATGTCTACAGACTTTCCAAAGCTTTGTATGGACTCAAGCAGGCTCCCAGAGCTTGGTATGAAAGGCTTAAGTCCTATCTGCTGAGTCATGGTTTTGAAATGGGTAAAATAGACAAGACCTTGTTCATCCGCCGCCTTGGCAGCGATCTTTTGCTCGCCCAGATCTATGTGGACGACATCATCTTTGGCGGCTCCTCACATACTCTCGTGTCTCAGTTTTCTGATGTAATGAGCTCGGAATTTGAGATGAGCATGATGGGCGAGTTGAGCTTCTTCCTTGGCTTCCAAATCAAACAGACTCGGGAGGGTACTTTTCTTCACCAAGGCAAGTACACTCGAGACCTCCTGAAGCGCTTCGACATGAATGATGGAAAGTCAGTATCAACTCCGATGGCATCTACAGCTGCTCTGGATCCAGATGAAGACGACGAACCCGTTGACCAAAAGGAGTTCAGAGCATGATTGGCTCTCTTGTACTCACAACCTCGAGACCGGACATACACTTCTCGTGTGTCTTTGTGCTCGGTTTCGTGCTTCTCCTCGCGATCTCATCGCTGCGGTGAAGCGATCTTCGGTACCTTCGAGCTACCATTGACTATGGTATCCGTACTCTTCCTCTTCTTGTCTATCTCTTAGAGCCTTCTCCGATGCAGATTTAGCTGGTTGTAGGATAGATAAGAAGAGCACCTCTCGCACTTGCCAATTCATTGGCACTTCTCTTGTCTCCTGGTCGTCGAGGAAGCAATCCTGTGCGCGCCCACTCGCAGAGGCCGAGCACGCTGTCGCACCGATTCTTTGTCAGAGCAAGTGCTTTGATGGTCTCGACCGCAGACTTTGGGTTAGCTATCGATCGCGCTCCACTCTTTTGTGATAACACGCTCTGCGATTTGCATTGCCAAGAACCCAGTGCAACATTCTCGACCAAGCATATTGATATCAAATATCACTTTCTTCGAGACCATGTAGAGAAGGGTGACATTGTGCTCCAGCCAGGAGAGTGAGCACCAGCTGGTCGATATCTTCACTAAGCCTCCGGATGCCTTTGCCACTCTGAGGAGAGCTTGGGGTGGTTTGTCCTTACGATTGTTGTGAGGGGAGCTTGAGTTTTACTATTGTATTATATTTTAATTATGCTTACTCCTGTCTCGTTGCATTTCGCTTAATATTTTGGGTCAAGTCCTTCCAAAGATAGGTTAGAGTGGTTCTCTTGCCAAATTGCTTTGATCGCTATTTCTTATCTTATGCTTCTAGGATGTCGCTTATTAGTCGTCTCTTCCTTCTCTAAGTAGAGCTTACTCACTTCTTATAGGTTCTAGCAGTGGTCGGGCCACCCTTGGGTAGACAGGGACAGTGTTTGCTCCTTAGTGTATGAGTTGATCAGCTGATAGTCCTAGAATCATATGGGGTAGATAAGAACTTGTCTGAGCGATAGTTTTATCTATATCTTTTCTATGCTCTAAAGGACTGCCTTTCTGTTTCTCTTATCAAATTCTCGTTTTTGTTCCTTTGGTTCAGGGGGAGTTCATCTTGGTTATTCCAGTTCTTAAACTTGGCTTAACTCAACCTAAATTAAAAGATGCATCTCATTCTGAAGGGAATCTGGATTTTCGTGCATTTCATCCTGCATTGCATTATAATCAAATGGAGCCTTGTTTATTATCCCTTATGATCTGTTTTCACTGTTTTACATCTTGCCATGATTTATGCTAAACTGCTAGATCTATCATGACTTTTTATGTGTAGTTTAGTCTTTGCCATGCTAAGGTGATTAAAAAATGCTAAACTTGAATTAAAATCTTGTCATGATAGCTCTTGAGACTAGTCTGGTTGAAGCTATCCTTTTATGATTTTCGCCATGTCAAGTAGGCTGAGTTGAGTCTTGAATCTTCTTTGAACTTTTGAGTAAGCTATGTCAGATTGTTAAGAAACTTGACTTATCGTTAATCGCTGGTCTAAAAACTTCAAAAGCAAAAATGATCTCTTTTGTGCGAAAAAACTGATCTCACCAAATCTTTCTCATGAGACTGCTTGCCATTGCACTAGGTATGAACTCAGGGGGAGCCTTGGATGACCTAAGATCACCTCCTTAAGTCTGTTGCTTGGAGTGGTCGCATAAGGCTTGGGATCTAGCACATGGCTAAGATTTGAAAAATTGGTTGAAGCTTAGGAGGCAGTTGTGGATGGCACCTAATCCAGAGCTTGCTTTACTAAGATAAAACCATAAAGAGCTTTCAGAAAAAGAAAAATGTGCTAAAATTGCTTATCATTAAAAAGACCAAGTTCTGGATAAAATGAGTCTTTCTTCAACTGGTAGCACTCTAAACTGTTCTATATGAGTCTTCTTGGTTCAACTTAGATTATTTGACATGGCTTGTATCATCCTTGGATACCTTTAGCTAGACTGCAATCTTGGTTTAATTGACTTGCTAAAAAATTGGATCATTTCTCAAATTATGGATTGTTTGTCTTAGCTTTTCTATACATCAATTGTCATGATCTTGATAGCATTCTTCTGTGTTATGGCTTGGTGTAATACTCTAATAGTCATTTTGGATAATCTACATGGCTCCTAATGCTTAAAATGAACATCATATAGTCTTTTCCTCCCTTTTCTACATCTTGATGATTTTATTGCCAAAGGGGGAGAAGTTTGGAGAGAAAAAGCCTTCTGGAGAAAAGCCTTGAGTTTTGCGAAAATTGCTCTTTCATCTCATCTCAAGTCTTTCTCTTGTGTCAACATGGTCTTGAGCTTCTATACTACTTGTTTAGACCGTGGTTGACTTTAAACTCAAACTCATCTTATGCTTTTTCGGTGATTGTCAATATACTCATCAAGGGGGAGATTGACAGACCATGTGAGAGGTCCTCCATTGTGAGTGATGAGTATTTGACAGCTTGTTGAATGTTTGAGAGTTGAGTTTCGCGGTTTGTACTGTTTCTGTGCTGAAACAGGATAATCGGAACTACCGCTATGTATGGAGCGGAAGTTCCGATAATCGGAACTACCGGCTTTAGAAATAGGAACTTCCGATTAATCTGGGAATTGGGTTTGGTTGAAGTAATCGGAACTTCCGCACCTGGGGTCGCGGTTTGTCCGATAATACTGACGTTGAGGTTCCTCTGAGACGAAAATCGGAATTGAAAATCTGGGAGTGCGGACGTTCCGATAATCGGAAGTTCCGCAATGGTAAGCGCAGAACTTCCGATAATCCTCGACAGTGCGGACGTTCGAAATCGGAACTTCGCCGTGGTAAGCGCGAACTTCCGATTGTGTCGTAATCGTGCGTAGAAGTATAAATTGTGATTTTGAGTTTGTATGAGTTTGAGTCTTATACAAATGTTGATGCTATGATATTGTGCAATGCTATGTGATGTGTTTTTGTCTGTGTTGACTGCAGGACATCAAGACGAAGTCGTGGCGAGACACGAGGTGATCGGACTAGGCGCAGGCGGCGTTGAGGTCGAACGGTCGAGATGTGTCAAGACGGCGTGAATCTTGAGGTGGTTGCGAGTCAAGGACAGCAAGGCGCACGGAGGCTTCGGAAGGTGCGCAAGGGGCGAACGGCCTTTTCGCAAAGCGCACAAGTGGAGGCGGTTCCGTCGGTGTAGCGGGCTTAATGGGTTGAGGCCCATTAGCCAAAGGCTATAAATAGAGTGAACCCTCGTGTTAGGGTTAGACTTTGAGAGAGAAAATTAGGTTAGCTTTAGCAAAAGGGTGTGTTTTGCTTTTTGAGAGTTTGTTGGTTTGGAGAGGATGAATCGAAAATCTTTGTAATCATTCCTCCGTGTTTCCTCCGTAATCTCTTGACTTCTATCAATGAAACTCGAGGTTTTGATTACTTGTTTATGCCTCTCTTATTCCCTTCCTGCTCATGTTGAATATTTAGGTTTTGGTGTATCTTTTGATTCGCCTTATGAAATAGCATGAAACTTGATATCTAGAGTCGCTTTGATATTGCTAATGTATCCTCAAAGTTTCATGAACTAAGAATCGAGAATCTTGTCTATTTTGGTTTTTGGTCTTTCTTGCCCTTCTTCAAGAAATCTTTTGGCTTGATTATTGAATCTTTGTTTGCGATTCTTCTCCATGAGGTCAAGATGTTGTTTAGGATGATGTCCTCGTGAAACTTGACCGAGAAGAGCATTCAAGATTTAGTATTTTGATTTTTGGGAAAAACCAGAGCGCATCGTTCTTCCGTCAGACAATCGAACTTCCGATTGTCCACTACGGAATTACACAAGCGGAACTTCCGATGACCGATCCCGAACTACGGAGTGCGGAACTATCACGGTAGAATCGAGCTTCCGATTTCGCGAAACGATCAAGTTTGTTTTCATTCTCTGATTTTGCTTCACTCTTCTTAAGAGATCCAGAGGGCTTTGTAGATTTGTTTTAAATACAGTAAAGGGGAGTTCTTAATTTTTATTGCACCATTCACCCCCCCTCTGTTGCCATTTCGGTCCTTCAATTGGAGATGAGGCCGGTGGCGAGACGTGTTTGACACGGACACGAATTGGCAATCGAGAGGAGGAGGAACATTACTAGGCTAGGCGCTCGACTACGGCAAGGAGGCGGGTTGCGAGAGCGGCTAGGCCAAGGCGGTTGGGCGCGCGGGAGGAAAAAGAATGGGCCAACGGCGAAAGAAAAAGAAACAATCCGAAAAGGAGATTGTGTCAGAAAAGGATTTTCTGAAATTCCAAAGGCTTTTGAATTTTAGAAAGGAGATTAAATAAAATCAAGCTCAAAGAAATATCAAATAAACTCCAAAAATTCTTAGAAAAATCCCGAAAAATCTCTGGAACTCAAGGAATCCAAATAAAATAGTTTTAAATTTAATTGAAGGTTAGATTATTCACATTAAATTATTTTAATTTATGAAAATTCAAATTAAACTTTGACTTAACTAAGAAAACTCAAATAGTTATTTTTTATTTTAAATACTTCAAATAAACTCCAAAACTTGGAACGTTACACCAGGACTGGTTCCTTGTAGCCCGAGTTTCCTACTCTGCATTTGCCTGACTCCCCTTGTGTCTATTAGGATGAAATCAGGACGAATCAGCCCCGATAGCCAACCCTCTATCAGGAGCTTCGCCTTCCCCATGCATATCACAGTTGTGAGTCAAAAAACTAAAACAACATACTAATCGTGTGTGTGTGTTGGAAAACCAAAGTAGAGACGTCGTGATGGTAGTACTGAAAAAATAGCGCAGATTTGCTCGCCGGACAAGATCACTAGGTGTCATTGCACATACAACGGCTGCGGGTACGACGAAGAAGTGCGATAGCCTTTGAATGTGGTAGCTACGGCAATGGTGAGTGAGTCACACGTTATACAGAACTAACCGTGTGTCTGTGTGTTGCAATGGTTTTTAAATAAATATAATATAAGTTATTAACTTAAAAAACAATATCCATAAGGAAATTATCCTACAAAGCAGTCTAGCACAGTGTTAAAGCAGCCATACTGCCACTGCAAAAAAAGAAGAAGGAAGAAGTCCACTTTACTGCTTGAACTTATGGATTGAGTCCGAAAACACCATCAACTACAAAATTGTTCACTTTCTGCCCCTAAATTAGCAAAACCTGTGCAAATCACCCCTACACCGAAAACCACCTCGGTATTGACTGAGGTGGCATCTACATGTTCATGTTTTGATGACATGACATCTATGTGTGCATTTATAGCTATGTCACCAAATAACTAAAGTGGATAAGCCCATGTGTCAGCCCCTAAATGGGCTTCTTCTTCATTTCAAAGCATAGTGAGTGAGAGAGAGAGAGAGAGAGGATTTGGGGCTGGCGGCGGCCATGGATGGCGGCGGCGGCGCTTCAGCGGTTTTGACTCCAACAAACAGGGGCTTGACAAGGTGATGTTGGAGTTTTCACTGTCCTGAAGGATAAGAGGCGACAGAGTTGGAGAAGTAGGGGAACTAGCAGAGCTCAATTTGGACCTCACTCGCATCAACGCCATTGAGGCATGCACCAGCCCCACCGTCCCCTCCTGCTTCCTATCACCCTCGACGGGCTGCCACCTTTGCCCGCTAGAATCAGATATGGGTGCGCCGGTTGTTGGGTCACCTCCTCTGCCCTCTCCAGTCACCGACACATAGACTGAGGTCGCTGAGCCATCTCCTCTACCTTTTGGTTCCAGATCAGGGAGTGCTGGTCGCCGGGCCGTTGCCTCTGCCCGTCAGAGGGAGATAAAAAGAAGAGGAAGATGGATAGATCTGAGGGAGGGAGGGAGGGAGAGAAAAAGAAGAGCAATAGTCTAGCGGTCGACGTTTGTGGGCTCGGGGTACTCGTGCAGCAGCAGTTGGCTCATTGGTGACTGAGCTTAAGCTCGCCGAACTTTGGCATGGAGAAGAAAGAGAATGAGATGAATATGTTGAGACTTGAGAGTGATGCCATGTCAGCACAAAACCAGGCCACGTGGCAAAAGCTACCAATGAAGGGGGTAATTTGCACTGGTTTTCACTAGTTGAGGGGTAGAAAGTGAACGAATTTGTAGTTGATGGTGTTTTTCACACTCGGGCCATAAGTTCAGGGGTGAAGAGGACTTCAGAGGTCGCCAGATGGGTTGTGTCGCTTGGGTCAGCTCGAAGCACGGGATAGCCCGGGCATGACAAGACCCACACCATTGCTGGGTCGGACCGACATAGCCTGACCGGGCATGCCATGCTTGGATAGCACCCCGGCCCAGCGGACCGGCTGGACATGGCATGCACAGTACCATTTCGTGCGCGGCCCGACCCGGGCACGACATGACACGATGGTGACCGGTGTGGAGGAGGAGGCCAAGCACGATAACGGTAGGGGCCAGGCTAATCGTGCTCGACACTGTAGCCAGGCCAGCTTGTCACGGCCCGTGTGCTCGGCATGCCGTGCCTATGCTGGTGGTCACACCGATAGGTCGGTATGGCACGACCTGATTACCTAGCCGAGCCAGTCTGGGGCCACCCATTTAGATACCACTAGAGGAGTTCTCCAAAAAAGAGAAAAGAAAAAATAGTTATCACAAACAACACGCTCTCCCTCCGTTTCCAAAGAAGGATTTTAGGGCCTATTTGGTAGGGCTTCGGCTCTCGGATTCTGGCTTGGAGCGGCCAGAGCCGACCCAAACGCACTAGCTCCAAGTTTTTGTGAATCCGGATCACAGGAGGAGCGGAGCGGCCTCCAGTTCATTTTCACGAAGTAACCCGTAGGTCGATTCTTGCGGGGAGTTGCACCCACGAAACAAAAGTGCCTCTCAAAGTTAGGTGAAATTACCCGCAAAATGCCATCGGACAAGACCCCTCACCGCCTCTCCTGTTCGGCTCTCTCCCCCAGTCCCGCAACAACACTTCCCGTTCGCTCTCCCTCTTTTCTCGCGCGCATGGAGCAAACCAAACCCTAGTTGGAGTCGAGGTCACCGCCGTCACCGTCACCAGAGTCTCTCGTCACCGGTAGCAAAGTCCCTCATCGCCGTCGGCCCCGAAGCACCTCTGTTTCCCCCTCGGCGAACTCCACGCGATGACCGACAACCTCCCCTTCATCCCCAGAGTCTCTCGCCGCTGGTAGCGGAGTCCCTCATTGTCGCCGACCTCGAAGCACCTCTGCGACCTCCACTGTGACGACCGACGACCTCCCCTTCGTCCACGCTAAGAGCTCGCCCAACTAGCCCTACCCCTTTGCCCCTCATTCTAACGGCCGTCAGCTGCGAGAAATTTCAGATCTTGAGCTTATGGTAGTTTTTTTCTTCTGTGGATTGTGCAGATTTATCCAAATTTTCCAGATCTGAGGCAATAATGACGCTTGAATTTCCATGCTGATTTTCTTGTTTTGGATCATGTAGATTCATCCCAAATTTCCAGATCTGTAACATGGTTGTTCATGCTGATTTCTTGCCTTCAATTCGGATTTGCTACATATTGTTAATCTTTTATTGAGTGATGTACCGATGGCATAGTTCAGAATCCAGAGTTCAGAAACCAAATCAGCTTCACAGTTTTCATTCACAGTTTCACGCCCGACCACTACTGGATTGATGACACTGGTTTTCTGTATCATTCGTGGAATGCCTGCATGGCCATGTATGTGTGAGTGGGTTGTGGTGATCAATGAAATTCCTTTTTGGTTGTGTCCTTTCCGGAGATAATCCCGCCGGGCGGCCGGTAAACGGTTACCGGAATTCTCGGAAAAAACTCGGTCAAAATTCGTCCAAATAAATTTGAATTTGAGATGTTTCCGTCGAAATTTTGAATTTAAATTTGAACTTGAAGTTTCCGGCCGGTTTTTCGAATCCCGGTTCCCACCGGTAAATCCGGTTGCCGCCGGTAACTGGTGGGAACCGGCCGAGATTTCGATCAGTGTGATGCTTGATGAAAGTTCTACATTGTCATTAACACTGCTTCTTCTGCTTGATTTGGTACCTTCATGACAATGCAAATGCTTTTGCTTGGTTTAATCCATGTCGGTTTATGTACTAGTGATGTTCACACTTCACAAATATATCTTCCTGGTACATTTATACGAATTTTGGTGAAATTGTTGCCATGACAGGGAGCTAGACTACATTTGTGTGATATAGTATTCAAATAGAATATCAATTGGTCCGAGAAATTTGTAGCTAATAAATTTTAAAAATAAAAGATACAAATAGAAATAAAGAATAAATACAATTGAAGTGTAGCTTCAAATCCTCATTTTTAGAGTTTTAGATGTTAACCTCGTACCAAACATTTCTTTCTTATAAGAGTGGATTATCTGATTAAAAAAAAAGGAGCAGCTCTACCAAATACGCCCTACCGGGGTTTTAGCTCCGCAGCCGCCATGGCCATCCCCACCCGCACTCCACTCCCCCCCACCCCTCTTCCTCCCCTCCTCTAGCCTCGTTTCTACCACAAATGGCGAGCTCCACCTCCTACCCACTCCCCGCGTGCCCCCGCTTTTCCTTCCAGATTGCCGTAACCATGAATCCCCATGGTCTATCCGTCCCCGTCGTCAGAATCCGTTCTTGGATGCGCTTTGGGGCTGCTCGCTGCGAAGTTTCCCTCGTACCGGTGCGGTGGATCCGCCCGCCGCCACGTCGCCGGAACGCGCTGCGCGAGAAGGCCTCGCCGCTGCTAGTTAAAGACCAGGTGTGTCTTCCGTACGATAGCTCCCCCGAACCACATTCCGAGGCAAGCAAGAATTCTTTGGTCGGTGGTGTAGGAAACTTTTGGTCGAGAGAGGAACCAAAATCCAGTTATTTGGATCTTGACGAGGAATTGGAAATTTCTGGTGGTCTGGATGCTGTTGAGAGTGAGAATGTGGCAATGGAGTCTAACTTGGGTGGTGAGAAGGATGTGCTTGGAGTTGCAGAGGAGGAAAGCTGTTTCTGCGGGACTGGGACCGGTCCTGTGTTCACTGTACATGAAAACCCAGAGGGCAATGTGGTGAACGTTGAGGAGGATGAGGATGAAATCATCAGTAGCAGTGGGACTGCTGAGGGAGAGGAGAATGGTGAGTTGCAGTTGATGCTATCTCGTGCAACTGCGATTGCTAAGGTTGTTGGAAACGGCGAACTTGTGCCTCCAAAGAATAGATCGTTGTTTCAGTTTGTACCAGTTGGGAGGAAGGAATTGCCTGTTTTCGATGCGGAGGTTTCAGTAGTGCGGAGAAATGAGACTCCTTTGAGCGGTGTTGCATGGAGTGGTTTTGCAGCATTATGTGGTGTGTGCATTGTTTTCGTTGCATCAAAGTTGATTAGGAGGAATGGTAACAAACAGTTTCCAAGGAAGGTGTTTGATATGCTTAGGCCTGGGAAGAAAGACGGTGAGTTGGACAAGGGCAAAAGCAAGATGCCCAGCAATGTAAAAAAATTGATGAATAGGGAAGATGTATCGGGAAGACCACAATTAGACAGGAACGAATTGATTAATAACATCAAAAGAGCCAAAGAGTCGAGAGAGCGGTTTGTCCTAAGAAATGTATTTAGTTGCACTTGCAGGACTGTTGCTAATGATTGCAATGCAAATATAACAGAGATTAGAAGAATGGTAACAGGTGTTCATGTTCTAGAAGAAGGCATCCTTGAACAAAACAATGCAGAAGAAAAGAATTGTGCTGTCTTTCCGGACCCAGTAGCTGCTATTGAGGAAGAAGTTTTGGCAAGTTATGATAGGCAATCTGTATATCTTGATGATGTGTCTGGCAGTAGTGAATCACCTGATATCAGTTTGTCCAATGATATTGTTGAGGAAAGTGTAGAACAGTCTGTGGATTTGAAAAATAGAGGACCAGTCATAGACATTAGTTTCAAAAATCAGAATAATGTTGGAGAAATAGAACTACCTGAGCCCACGTCTTATGATGAGAGGACAACTGATGCAAATGATAGAACTTCTGTGGTATACACAGCAGAAAAAGATGCACATATTTGTTCTGCAGATGATCATAATGTGGGTCCTAACAGTGTCAACACCCCATCATCTGAATTTGAAAGAATAGAACAATATGCAGACATAGGTGTGAAGAATCTGGATTGCATTCATGGAATAAAACCATATGTGCTGTTCAGTAGTGACAAACAGATGATTTATACAAAGGATAATGCTCACCAGATCAGCATTAATGTTGTTTCAGAAACAGCTGATGATTTGTCATCTTATTGTTTTAACAAATCATCTGAGATGAAAAACAATGAAGCACCCCTTGATATTTGTGTGAATGATCTCAATTACATTCAAGAAACTGAAGCATCCAGGTCCTTTGCAAATGATGCTCAGACAGCGCACTGCAAAGAGCTTGCTCATAGTGTAAGCATAGTAGGTAAAGAAGCATGTAAAAAACCAGTAATGGAAGATATTTTAACTACAAAATCACCTCAGAGAATCTGGAAAGAGCCTGTGGATCTGATGAGTGATAATGTGCAATCCATGCAAGAACCAGAACCATCCAACTCTACTGGGGATGACAAACAGAAAATTCATGCAAATGAGAAAGACCATATGATAAGCATAATACACAATGAAACACAGACTAGTTCGGAAATAGATAACACTGGGACTCTTCATAATGCTGGTGCATCATCATTACGTGCCCTGCAAGAAGAAACAGTTCGATACAAAGGTGCAAAAAATTCAACATCAGAGAAGCAAGATAAAAGCACTTCATCTAACAAAGAAGCTAGAGTATGTCTAAAAAAAAACAAAGGAAAAATACAGAAAGAAGTGTGCAGTAATAAGGAACCTAAAACAAAGCTGTCAGGACAAGGTGTACCTGGAACTAGCACTGTGGTAGGTCCATCAAATGTTGCACAGAAAACTAAAAGAGTGGCACTGAAACGGCAAAAGAATGTTGAAAGTGATAAGGGAGTTATGGAAAGAGTGGCAGCACAAGATGTTGTTCAAAGTAGCAGCATGGTTGGTCAGAAAAACAATAGCCAGAATGCTAAAAGGACAAGAAGGAAAAATCTGACAAAAGCATTTCACAACCAAGGCGGTCAAACAAGAGAGGAAATTCCAGAAGCAGCTCTCATGGCAAATTCACCTGAAAATGCACGAATAGCTGAAAACATGAAACCACTTGGTGGGGCAGGTTCTTCCGCGGAAATGCAATCTCCAAAGGTAACAGTAAGGAACTATTGACTTGCAAGATCCCTGGCAGTGTTTTTTGATTAGCTCTATGGAGGTTTCTTATCATTATCTTTACCAATCTGAGGCTCATCCAGTAGACTCCATATTAATTCTAGGAGGGGAAAAAGGCTAAAAATTACCACATTAATCGAAAAAAAGCATAAAAGCTAGAAATTCCAACATTAATCGGGAAAAAGACAAAATCATGTACATCCAGTTTTCCTCACTTGTGTATCCTGCGGCTTATATATATCAGAAAATGCAAATTAAGAAAGAGTTTGAACCTCCGTACTGTAACCTAATAGCAAAAGCTGACCAAGTCCAACGTTTCAACGTCCTATCATGACAATCCTATCATGATAAATTGATAGAAAGAAGAGTTTCAATGCAACTATTAAACAAACATATATATGTTTCGGCCACCATGTTGGATTCATTCAACTGGTTGAATCAGATTCGGTTAAAAAGACGCCATAGGCTTAGTGAAATGGTGGCTTTCTTGACCTTAATAAGGTGTCTTTAATTACTCTTCTTCATTATTATATATTTGTAACTTGCGCTATCATATTTTCCATTGCATTTTGCAACAAAAAAGAATAATTTTGAAGCATTACATTTATCCTCACCGATCCAAATAATGTAAGAATGGACCTATCTTCCACAGTTTACATGTGTGTCTCATTGTTGTTTTTTTTTTCTATATTAACACATGCAGTGTGTAGTAAATTATGTAGCCAACATATTAGGTGCAACAAACCACCCACACTTAGGGTGTAATCGCCGCAACCTGGTTGGTTTGGGCACCAAATCAACATGAAAATTCTGAAAAAAATGATGATGTACTTATCAATACTCTACTTATGTATAAAATTTCAAGGTAAAATCCGTTTTGTGCCAAGACTAACAAAAATGAGAAAATTATGACAGATAATAAATCAAAAGGAAAAGAAAAACGGCGTTGCTATACACTAGACGTTTTTTTCGTCGAACTCCCGTATGATGCACGTGTTGCGGCGGCACAACGTGTGGAGGCGCAGAGGAGGGAGGTGTCGCGTGGGCCAGTCGGAGTCAGAGGAGCAGGTGGCTGGGTGGGCGGTTGGGGCCGACGCATGGGCCGGTTGGAATCGGAGGAGGGGTGGTTGGCGGGCGCTCGGGACTACTGATTGGTCCGTCGGAGGAGGAGGTGGTTCGGGCGGTTAGAGTCGAGTTAGGGCGGCCCGGCAGCACCGTGTGTGAGGCCGTGGGTGGCGGTGGGCGGGTGGCGGGCGGTCGTGGGAAGCGAAAGTGCTGTTGAGGCGGTCAGACGCGTGTACAACTAAAAATCGACACTAAGCATTGCCGAAAGGACAAAGACAAATGCTACTATTCACATTAAATTTATTTTTTATGTTTCTTTAACACACTTTGAGCTTGAAATTGAAGTTTTAAAGGGTGCTATAACACTTCATAGACTACATCATCATATTTTTTGCTGGGAATATTTCATGTTTATTTTGTGTTCAAACCGATCGGGTTGCATTGATTGTACCCTATAGGTGGGTTGCACTTGATATGTCGCCAAATATGTAGGCCTAGGATATATGGTGTGCAAGTGGACAGACAATAGACATTATATACTTCTGTTCTAATTAGAGACTCTTCTAACAGGCTCACATTAATCCTAAGAGAAAGAAGACTCGAAATTTGCAATTAACGATAATTAAAAGCTACATATTTCCGTGTTCGTTGTAGAAAAATAAGAAAATAAAAAGTATCAATTTGTATAGCCAACAAATAAAATCATATAGGTGGGACAAGTCCATGGCAAACAAAAAGTGAGTCCATCTAGACCGCAAATAGAAATCATGCATCTTGTCGCATCGATTGCACCCTAAGGGTGGGTTGCACTTGATATGTTGCCAAATATGTAAGCCTAAGATATATGGCGTGCAAGTGGATGGACAATGGATGTTATATACTTACTCTATCCCATGGTTATTAAAGCATTGCCTAAGTGTCACTTAAGCGGTAAGGCGGTCAGGGGGTTCACGCCATGGCCTTGCCTTGCTAGACGTTGGTATGGCGTCCGCCTTACTAGCAAGGTGTCCCCATGGCATCACTACGGCCTGCGGCAGCGTAAGTCACCGTTGACGGTTGAGGCGGGCGCGGTAGGCAGGGGCAAAGAGGGAGTAGAGGGCAAGCGTAATAGAGGGCAGCGAGCCCACTTGTCTATTACTACATGTTGTCTGCTTCTACTACTTGTCGCTTCTCACTACATTACTACTTGTCTTTATTGTCGCCACGAGAGCAAAGCAAAGCAGTAAAAAAGGAGTGAAGGGAGGAGATTGGGGGAAAAAGAATCTAAAGGGAGAGGGGGAAAGGAGGGGAGAGGAACCTAGAGGTGCAGGTGACGCTTGCTGACGGCGGCCAGAGCCAAGGACGAAGGAGCCGTTGTCATCAATAATGTCATGGGCAGCACCTGTCGTCGTCGGCACTCGCAGCCTCCTCTCGAGCCGCTCCTCCCATCACGACTACAAAGAGGTGAGAGGAGGCAGTAGCGGGCGCGTAATGGGGCAACGGTGTTGGGAGCCTCCGTTGCCATCACTGCACTCACCGCTCCATCTCCGGTTGTGTGCTGGCGGTGTGCAGTGCGGGATGGAAACCTATCAGCTACTCTCCCTACCCCTTTAATTGAGGGGCTGGATGGGCCAGGCCTCGCATGCAAGGCCAGTCTACTCCCATGCCTCTCCTTTTCGTAGTGTATGGCGTACTAGGATAGGACGTGTGCATGATGTCACCTCACCGCGTGTCTTAAGCGCTTTGGCGGTAAAAAGGTGGTGAGTCGCCTCGCCTTGCCTTATCGCTTCAATAATCATGATCAATTCTAGTTAGAGACTCTTCTAGAAGGCTCACATTAAACCTAAGAGAAAGAAGACTATAAATTTGCAATTAATTACGAGAGAAAATTCAAAGCTACAAATTTCCATGTTCGTTGTTGAAAAATTAAAAAATTTCAAAAGTATCAATCGCTACATAAAACCATATAAGTGGGACTAAGTCCATAGCAAACAAAAAGCGATTCCATCTGCACTACAAATAGAAACCACGCGTCCTTGGATGCATGTTTTTGGACAAAACAAAACATCCTAATACAAGTCTGTGGCTTAGAAGCTTCACGTTAATCCTAGGAGCAAAAGGCTAAAGTAGGATAAAAATTAAAAATTTATAAATTCCCACATGAATAATAAAAGAAAAAGGTTTAAAGCATCAATGTGTATAATCTTTTGATCGAGTTTCATATGCGTGTACACATGTAATAGGAGATGAGTCCGCGGTGAAAAAAAACAAGTACATTTGTATTACAAATAGAAGTCCTATGTACAAGGTGTTCATGTATCAGAACATAACAAAATCTCCTACATGCAAGGTAAGACACCGAGCAATTTATGTTATGCCTTTTGTCCTAAACTCGTGCAATCATTTTCCCTTTGGACATCAAATCAATATGAAAAATTCCCGAAAAAATTCTAGATGTACTTCTCAATTTATTCAACCTATGTATGAAATTTCAAGTTTAAATTTATTCTATATTAAGATTAATAAAAATGAGAAAAACATCAGTGTTCTCCTAGGCGCTAGGCGGACAGCATACCAGCGCTTAGCACCTAATCGCAGCCTAGGCGGGGCTAGGTGGCCGCCTAGGTGGGAGAAATCAGCTAGACAAGAGGGTGCGCCAGGAATAAAATCGACCAAGAGTGGTTACCTGGCCGGTGCGGGATTAAAATCCTACTGATTTTCTCGGGTTTTGCAAATTCAAATTTCAAATTTCGAAATTCGACTGGTTTTTAATCAAATTCAAACGATTTTTATCAGAGATTTTTCCGGTTTGGTTTCAGAATCGCCGATTATCGCTCTCGCCTACGGTGGAAATGTCCAGGACCGGATTTCTATCCTCGGTCAGCGCTTAGGCGGCTTAGGCAGGCGCCTAGTGGAATTCTAAAAAACTTACAAATGATAATCAAAAGGGAAAGGAAAAAGACAGCTGCAATTATTCACATCAAACTCACCTTTTTTGTTTCTTCTAACCTATTTTGAATTTGAATTCGAAAATTTAAAGGGAGCTAGAACACTCTATAGAGTACATCCTCAATTGTTTTTGGAATTTTCATGTTGATTTGGTGTCAAAACTAAAAGTTGATTGCATAGCACACTAAAAGAGATGATTGCATATTGTAGATTGCCAGCATTCTAATGCAGGCCTATTTATATTTTAAAAAAATACTAGGACTGTACAATGAAAGAATAGAAAAGGGAGAAAACAATGCAAAGCTATCCTAAGCATTCTCCACCAAGATAAGGTAAGAAAATTAATGATTTTGATATAATTTTTTCTATCCACATGTATATAACTGCAGAGCTAAAAGTAAATAAAATAAAATAAATTTTATTATAATTATGATATTTTAATACTTTAATTTGTTATATGCCCACAATGTCATGTTTGAAGCCCATTATGTTCATGCCAATTAAAGAATAAAATTGAAGCAATAAAAATGGGTTATAGTTCTTACGATTTGATCCAAATTTGATTTTGATTCAACATTTGCCGGGTCTACTTTTAATGTAGAAATCTGCTTATGTGGAGTCCAAACACTGTGATATTAAAATCGTTATAAATTCTAAATGGAAGTTCCAAAAAAGTTATGGTATCCAAATCAGTGGCTGGCCAGGAATGGACTAGGGCGGTGCTAATTTATGATAGACTAAAATTATCACTAAATGACAATCAAGCAAAATAGACAAAGTACATGGAAACAAACTTCGTCTATTTTGCTTGATTGTGATTAATTTTCTAGCTAGAGAAATACCAAATTAAGGAAGATTTGATCCACTAAACCATCGCGACATGTCTCCATTATGACAACTTGCATAGATAAATAGTATATAAAAATCACTATTGTAATGGTAAAAAGATAGGAACGACAAATTCACAAATACAAAACATACTGCTAGGTACTAGCACAAGATAATTGGTGCCTACGTGACCTTATATTTTGAAAAACACTGCAAAATGCTTTCTTCATCGATGCTGGGAAATGTATGTTAATTGGTTGACAATGATATGGACTAGACAAAAAAATCTCTTTGCATCATATCTAACATATATTTGGATCAAGTCGGTGGCGTCATATTAGTTCGAGGAGAGCGGAGACCAGGAGGGGCACGCGACTGGTAACTTGTCTGTGTGCATTCACCAACTGGGCTATTACTAATGACAGGGAAAGAAACGGGAGTTGGGAAGGCTGAGAGATTGAGTTGCTAACCACTAATTGGACTACTACTACTAACCACTAATTGGGCTGCTGCTACTACATATACCTACTCAGGGTTAAATGGCTAGGCCTGGTGCTTCAGCATCCCCAGCACTGGGCATGAGCCCGCCCCTGATCCAAATGCATATAAACGTGGAACTAAAATCAAATTCCAAAAAGTGTGGTGTCCATATATATGATATCAGCTTGAAATATCCGAAAAGCAAATATGGCATTCCAACATATAATCATATATATGTATTTGAAATAGAGAATTTCAAGATATCATGGTTTTCCAAATATACATGAAGAGTAACTAAGAATTTCAAAATATATAATTTGATGAGTTTTCTAGATTTGAAAAAAAAATACAACTGAATCAAAATTTATGTAAAATATCAATAATAAAAATATTATTAAAAACATGCAACCCGTGCGGATGCACATGTTGATGACTAGTATTTATAATTAATGATGGAAATATTTATTGTCCGGTTAATGTATTTGTTCCTATACTACATTTTTGATATTTTAGTATGTTACCCTTCCAGTACTATTATTGACATAGAGGAATTAAGAAAAGGTAGGCATCAGGTGTAAACTAATGAACTCTTGAATGCACAAAAAAACTTTGTAAGTACAAAAACATCGAATTTGCACAAAAGAATTGTGAACTCTGTATAACTTGTGGTAATACAGGGACCATTGTAACAAGTCCCACTAAATGCTGGACAGAACTAATCATTCATTATATAATCCAGGATTTAATGGCTTTCAAATATATTCTGGAACAACTTAATTTTGACCGGGCTGTAAGTTAGTGGTTTGTATTGGTAATGATTGCCACTGTTTCAACAACGTGAATCGACCATTCCTTGGGCTAAATTGCCTATTCAACTAACCCCGCGTCAAGCATGAGAAAGATCCTCCAGCCCTAGCTGTGATTTCTGGTAACCAGGTTGGCTTCCTCTAGGGCTATGAAAACAGGGGAAAACCTGCTGGTTACTGCTATTACTGGTCAGCACCTATTTGACTGTCAATAGCATATATTATGCGCGGTTTTGTGTTATTTTAAAGGAATGCAGAAGTTAGTGTCTATATGTGGTCAAGGAAACACAAAAACCTGTGATTATACCAAGATTCCAAGAAAAGGGAAAGTTTGATAGTTGGCCAGGAACAATCAGACAGAGTTGGTTTCCATGTCTACTGCTTGAGTCCGTGGTTTTCCAGTAAGGGGTAATAGGAACCCAGGCTTCTACTATCTTTTCAGTCACCACTATGACCATGCTTCTACTATCTTTTTCAGTCACCACTATGACCATGCTTCTACTATCTTTTCTATCACCATTATACAAAAGACCACATTCACCTTGAAGCTAATTCGGAGTTTGAAGCGACTTTGCCTGAACCTCTACCAGAGAAGTTCTTTTAGAAGCTGCAGTAATAACTCTGTCCTACTATTCTACTTGAACTAAGTTTCAGTTAGCTCAAATTATTTTTACCTTTACCTGCATGATGCTTGCCATGAGTGCATTCATGTCCTATTCACTGTCCCTGTAAGTCTAGCATTGATCAATGACCTTTTAAGTAACAAAGGGGGCTTTTCTTGTATTTGTATAGCCCTTGTCAAGTAGTTCCGTGATATCTTCAGAACATAAAATAACACCAGTATCAGATTTTCTCTTGTTTGTTCCTGATGTTCCTATGTTCCCATTGCAGAATACTTTTAGGGAAGTTCAGCCAAATGGGTTCAGTGTCAGTACGATGAGGAAGGAAGAGTTGAAACTCAACTTCCAAATTTGTGAAAGGGTGGAGGCAGCAGCGGTAGAAACTAAAATCAATATGCATGGTGATAACGTCATGCATCATGAGATATCAACTGATTTTAACAAATCAAAGATGGGTGTAACCGCTGCTAAGAAGTCGTAGTACTCGTTTCAAACTGGTCATTACACTCTCTTTACAGAAAGTCATTATCGAAGCGTATCAAGTCAAGTCATTCAGTATCAAATAAAGACTCAAGAGGAACCCACTGATGTGCCACCAGATGTATAAAGTGTTTCAAGTAATGTTCTCATTGGCTCCTCCGTGATAAGGCATCTCTGCAGAGTTGTACCAAATTAATGTGCACCAAATTTCTTGGTGAGCAATAGTGGCAATATTGCGACATGCAGGCATCAGCTGAAGAGCACAACTTCTCTCATGAATCTGATAAACAAGATTCAAATTTCTTGTTGCTGAAAGGTGATTGAGCTAAACAGGCTGCAGAGCAAAAAAGATTGGTAATGTATAGTCCAACCAGATGATATTCCGTACTTGATAGTTGACAACTTCTAATTCCACTTGAGCTGGAGTACCATTTATGAAATTTTAGTCACCAATGTAGGGTGCGTAATATGATTATGTTCTACTTGTCTATCGAAAGAATGAAGTTTGTGCTAAATTGATGCTGTTTTAGAATGCATGCATTCAAACGTTTTAAACTTTGAACACTAATATCTACATAAATATTCAAATAATAGTGGTAGATTTGGCTACTGAAGTGCTTCCAAAATTACACTTTTTAAAATAATTTGTATCAATATAATACTGTGAAAATTAAAAATTAATTGACTCAAAGGTGTGTATTGAGACCATGTCAATGTCTAAAATGACATCTATTTTGAAATGGAAGTAGCATCAAAGTAAATCAGAATTTTATTTGTAAAATCAAGAAATAACTAAAGAAAATATTTTCGTAATAATGCGTATAGTGATAAGTATAATATTGTCAAAACTAACACCAACAATTCCATGTGTTAAGCAATCTCAACCATCCAATTAAAGATATTTGCATGACAACCAATGAAAAAAATCAAGTTTTAGTAAACGTTGTAGCCAAAATTGGCTACAGAACATCACAATTTTGTGTTATTGGCTATTAGACACTCAAATTCCGTGTCTTTGCTGATAGGCGCTACAATTTAGTGGCATTAAAATACTATTTCTGGTCGAATGAGAAAAGAGAAGGTGAATTGTCGGTTTTTCCCTTCAGGTCACTTGGCGGAACCATGTTGGCGCTGGACTGTTGACTCCTTTCCCCACTCACATCATCGTCGGAACCACGCTAGCATTGGGCCGCGCCGCTGGCTTTACCACTGTGCCCAACGCCCCACCGCCTCTGACCTCCCCTCGGTCCAGATCATTCTCTCCCCACTCTCTCTCCTCTCTTAATCTGACGGCCGGATGAGGCACTGCAGCGATCGATGGGTGGAGAGGGCGGTGGCGAAGAGTCGGTGCTCGTGCGGAGAAGGCAGCACTGTCGTGCACCACCGGCGAGGAGGCAGTACGACTGACCTTCTTCCTCAGCTCCGGTGAAGAGCAGAACAACGGTGAGGTGACCGCGCGACGGTCAGCTACGGAGAAGAAGGCAGTACAGCGCCTGACAACAGAGAAGGTGGACTGGCGCCCGAGATTAGAGAAGAAGGCATCTGTGCCTGAGCCCACCGTCATTGGATCTTGCGTCACCAAGGTCGCTACCGTCGGATCAGCTAACTGAGGCGCTGTCACCGGATCCGGCGTCCCTGAGCTCGCCACCCGCAGATCCAACACCGGCGTCCCTAAGCTCGCCGCCTCCCGATATGGTGTTCCCAAGTCCACCAGCATCGTGCTTCTTCCTCAGCTCCGGCGGTGTACACTGGCGCCACCGCCTTCAAGTGACTTCAATGCCAATGGCAGCAGTGTCCCTTTCTTTTCCTCTTCCCACACCCACGACCAATTTAGCATCCCAAATTTGGAGTTCTTTTGAAGCTTTTAAAAATAAAAATAACAATTTGAATTTTCTTATTTAAGTCAAAGATTAATTTTAATTTTTAGAAATCAAAATCATTTAATGTGAATAATTTAAACTTCAATGAAATTCAAAGACGTTTTATTTGGGTTCTTTGTGTTCCAGAGTATTTTCTGGAATTTTCTCAGAAGTTTTGGAGTTTATTTGCTATTTCTTTGAGCTCGGTTTTATTTAATCCTTTTTTTTAATTTGAGAATTTTTTCTTTTCTGGATTTTTCCTTTGGGCAAAATCGTTTTTCCTCTCGGGTCGTTTCCTTTTCTTTTGGGCCAGCTCCTTTTTCCTTTGTTGGCCCAGCCCATTGACACTTTCTTCGCACGTGCCAGCCCAACCCGCCAGCCTCCTCTCTCTATCATGTGGGCCCCACCTGTTAGCCTTGTCATCCCCGACTCTGGCTTCGTGTCCATGTCCAACACGACAGCGCCACTGGTCTAAACTCAAATCCTCCCCTCCTGTACCTATTTAAGTGTGCCACCCGCGTCAAAATCCTCGCGCCGTCCTCCTCCCACGATGCCCTAAGTCGTCGTCCTCATTGCGTTACCGTGTTCGTTGGATTTTCGCCGAGAAGCTGCTACCGCCGAAGGTCTTTGTCACCGGATTCCCTCGTCGTCCCGTGCTTCTCCGTCTGTGCGTCACCTCTGTTGACTTCGCTTCGCCTCGTTCTAGCTGGTGCTCACTCCTTCATCCCTGGAAGCTCACCAAGTGTCGTCGTCGCCATCATCTCCTCCAACTCTAGTCACGCCGCCTCCGTTCGATCTCCTCGCCGGTGCGTCCTGTCGGGACCCAAATATGCAAATCTGGACCCTCTGTGTATTCTGCACTAGTCCAGGATCACGCTAGTGCACACAGTGTCAACATCGATGAAATATCACATCCATACAACGAATATAAGAATAAACGAGTACTTTGAATAACAAATAACTGTTGGGACCTTACGGTCGAGTTTTACATTTATTAAGCCATGCAAGGCTGACAATAAAGAATAAACTGCAGCGGAAACGAAATAAACTCTAGTGGGCTCCCATCAATTTACCACAGCAACCGATCGATCAAGACCCTAACGATCAACCTTCGAGAACTCTTCTTCAAAAGCAAAGCATTTACTCCTCCACTTTTGTTGATTTGTTTAGCAAGAGTGAGTACACACCGTACTTCATAAGTCACACCACGTAATGCATTTATACATGATGGCTTATTCCAAAGAAATGGCTTCGTGGTTATTTTATGAAATGCAACATTTGCAATTGAATACAAATAAGAGATTGAAAACATAATTAAAAACAATTAAAGAATATTAATTTAACAATTGGTTTCACAAAGGACACACATCTAAACAAGTTATTCACACAATTTGCATACAAGTTATCTCACACATTGACCCTTCCCAATTGTTTTATGAAAATCCACCTCGTGTGAAATTCCGAGCATGTCCATAATCATGACGCGCTATTCGAATAGATTTGGTTTAAACACTCTGCAGAGGTTGTACACTTTACCCACACGATAAAACCAATTGGATCAGAGTTGATCACAACAAAACCTTTCAGAGACTTCATCTCAAACAATGACACTCCCGATGTGCTTTCCTGCCGGCCAACCGATACACATAGCTTTTGGTTACGACACACATCGTTGGACAGGATGCAATAACCGGTCCGCGATGTGACATATCACACCTCCAAATTTCATCACACGCTTTAAATACAACCTGAGTGGTCAATGTCAAGACTCCATAACTTACTAAGTTAGGTCCAACCCATACTAGGCATGTGGTCGTACAGTAAGGCCCAGTTCAATGGCGCACAAAGTTAAGTTCTTAATTGACCAAGGCAAGACTTCCAGTTTTACCCAAATCACAAAGTTTATAGCACACAGCTCCACCAATCACACAGAATCCACCACTTGCCTCAGTCCAAATCTTTTCCCACCCTGTTGATTAAGTGCAACACATGCCATCACGAGTAACAGCACATAACACACACAGTTTCGTCACACAGTTCCATAACCACTTAGTCAAGTTTATAATTGCAACTCACATAAAATGATGACTCGTGGCATGGCTAAGCAATCTACTCGTATCTAACCAACCCACGTTGGTGCTACGATAATACCAACTAATAATGAACCAACCTAGGGTGACAAAAGATCATGGCATACAATAGACAAGGTGGATATAACAAATTGGATTAATAACTATCCCGAAAGAATTTAAATAAATACTTGAAATAGAATGCAATACATTGAAACAAAGTATTTTGAAAACTGGGTGCAATATGATCAAAGGTATAACTTGCCTTGGAATAGGTCTAGGTACTGATCTTGATCTTGTGGTGCTCCTTCTTCTCCAAAATTTCCCGAAGTATCGACGTCTACTCGCAAACGATATAAAAGAAACAAAAATAAATAAATAATAGAGGCAAAACAAACTCCAAAAATCAAATAAAATTCACCATTAAATAGATCTTGATTTTATATGAATTTACAAATTTGAATGAGCTCAATCGGAGTTCGGATGCAAAAGATATGGGCTTTGCAAGTTTTGAAAATCAAATAAAACCCTAATTTGGATTTAAACGATTTTTCCGAATTATTTTTATAAAGGAAAATCGGATTATTGCGCAATGCTTGCGTTAGTCGAGAATTTCCAGAAAAAGAAATAGATTTAAAGCAATTCTGACATGTGGGCCCCACATGTCAGCCTCGGGGCTCACGGTGGACCGAGTGCACCGAGCCGAGGGAGAGCTAGCGGTGGGATCGGCGACGTGGCTCGACGATGCGACCACACAGCGACACGCCAGAATCGAGGGATGTGGTCGCACACGGGCGTACCATGGAGGCAGAACGCCGACGGCACTCCGGCGACCACGGATCCGGCGGATAACGGCGGCTCAGCGGCACTCTGGAATCAGTGTGACCTGGCGATCCTGGTGACACGATCACTACTCGCCGGAGATGACCAGAACGGCGGCGGCGACACGAGGAGCGGCGGAGCGGTGCGGCCGAAGGTGGCGACGGCGAGGTAGGGCTTCCCCAGGGCAACAAACGCGCGCATAGGGTTGCCCTCGACGTGGCGAACTCAGGGGTGGGCTCAGTGGCGGCTGAAGCTCACCGATGGCGGCGCAATCCGGCGAGGAAGCTCACGGCGGGCCGAGGTTCGAGCCCGCTCCGTAAACGACGGCGAGCTAGGGTTAGCGGTGTGGGGAAAGGCGGCGGGTGGATGCGACTCGTGACACGGGCGCCGCTTTAAATAGGACCGAAACCCTAGAACCCATGTCGAGGACGGCGGCGGCGCGCGCGGGAGAATCGGAACGAAGTCCCGATCGGAGACGATGAACAGTGCTTCGGTGGGACCCACTTGTCAGCGGCGGCGGCTCGGACGAAGGTGTGTGGCAAAAGGCGACGCCTCGGCGGTCCCACTTGACAGAGAGACGGAAATGACACGGTGCGGTAGGCGAGATCCAAGCGGGAGCCACGCGCGACAATCCATCGGGCGAAGGCGAGCACGGGCGTCCGATCGAAGAAGGGGGGCACGCGGCCAAGCATCCAACTGACGAGGGCGCTACCGAGCGCGAAATGGGGGTGGCGTATGAATAGTGTTGGGCTTCGCACCATCGTTCAAGAAATAAATTTGATTTTTCTTTTTAGAAACTCCAGAAATTGCAAATAGTAATTAGAAAATAGCAAATGACTTTGGAAAAATTCTAGAAATCTCTAGAAAATATATCCAAGCACATAGAATCCAAATAAAATAATTTTGGCAATTGTTGATGTTGGACTTAAGCACATTAAATCATTTTGTCCTTAAAGTCCATATTAAGCTTTTAATTTAAATTCGAACAAATTGCAAATGGTGAGATTTTCGACTAGCAACTGAATAAAAAGATTTTCAAAGGCTAAAAAGTTGGGATGTTACACGTCCCCTCGCCGCCCGGTTGTGTCACCTCGTGTCCCTCGTTCTCATCTTCCGATCCCCGCCTTTTTTGTTTCACCATCGCCTTGCCGTGGTGTGCCGCCACCGCCGTCCATCTTCTCCGCCTTCGGCCACCCCAAGCCGCCCGTTGTGTTCCTTGTGTCGCCACCAAGCCAGTGCTCCCCTATGTTTTCGTCGAGCGCCCTCGAATCTTTTTCGTCGCCGCATGCCTGAAGCTTCTCTCCACCGCCACCGTCGTCGCCGCCTCGCTGCTGCCCTCGTTGCACCACTATTGCCCAGAGGTTCCCCGCGCTGTCAGCATCCTGTTTTTACCTTGTCAGCCGCTCCCTCGCCGCCATTCGTTGTGCGCTAGAGCCCGCCAACACCTCCCCTGTTTTTCTTTCTTTGTGCTGCTGTCTTTCTCTCTTCCATGTGCCCCCCCTTGTTAGTCTCTCTCTCTTCCATCTTGCCCCACATGTCATTTTCTCTTTGTCTCTCACCTACAAGTGGGCCCCACTTGTCAGTAGTATTTTCTTTTCCTTTTTCATTTTTAGCTGAAGGAATATTCCATGAGTATTCTGTTCTCTCTCATTTTCTTTTTCCAGCAAATCTTCCGAGAGTCCATTCTCCTTCATTCGAACTCCGATTCAGTCTGTTCAAGTTCCTAAATTTATGTAAAATCGAGCTCTTTCTTTTAGAGTTAGTTTTGTTGGTTTTTGGTTTGTTATTTGATATTCTTTTGGATTTATTCATGTTTAGCCTGTTATTTTCTCTCGTTTAGACAACCTGTTTCAAGGAGTAGGAGTAGGAGCAGGAGCAAATTTTGAAGATCCAAGTGTGGTAACTAAGCAAAGCCAAGGCAAATTGTAATCCATTGATCATACTGAACCTATGTTTTCAAAAGTATCTTGTTTTATATTAAATTGCATGCTATCTTTATATCAACTGCTTCTGGGAGTAGTTAATCACCTAATTGTCGTTATACCACCATTGATTATTTGAATACCATGAATCATTTATCACCATAGGATTATCATTACTAGTTGGACATAGTATCACCAACATGGGTATCGTAGTGATGCTTAGTTATGCTTAGTTGTACGATGGGCTCATGACACAAGTTCAATAATGATAATTTGACTTAATGATATATGAAATTGTGGCGGGTAGCTACTGTTGTTAAAAATTTGTTGTGTCACGGTAGGGGATGTCATTGGTCTTGGCTGAACAAAAAATAATTTCCGCTCAAGCGAGCGATCATGCAGTAAAGGTGGTGCGGGTAGCACATTGTTGGGGTGAGATAGACCCGCTTGAGTAATTATCAAGGACTTAATCTTGTGCGCCATTTAGGGGTGCAAACGGAGTGGATAGTTCCCGACAGACTAAACGAATTAATTCGGATACAATTTGGAGTGTTTTTCCGATATCCGCTTTTTTCCTGATTAAGATTAAGATTCAGATATTTTTGCCAGATACGGATTCGGATTCAGGAAGGAGCTATCTGGTTGATTCGGAGCTACCCGAGAAGAAAAAAGGAGCTATCTGGACAAATAACCGAGCGCTATTCAAAATGCTTGGCTATTGGCCTCACCACTCACCGACCGCCTAACGCCTTGAGCTCCGTCTGCAGTCTCCTTCCCTTTCGCGCGCATCTCCTAAATCCCTAACCCTAACCTCCTCGCCGCCAGTGTTCCTCCAACCTCTTATCGCCGCCTCCTTTCCCTTCCAATGGGCCCTCAATTGTCATCTACATGACCTCCCACCCGCGGCCTCCACTTCTGCCTCCCTCCTCCTCGGCCACCGCCACCTCCCTCCTTGCGCGCCGCCTCCTCCCCTCACCTTTCCTCGGCTCCTCCTCATCTCTGCCTCCCCACCCGCACCCTCACAAGGCCCCTCCTCCTCCTGCGCCAGCCACTGCCGCCGCCTCCTCCTCATTGCAGCAGCTACGCCTCCCTCCTCCTCAGAGCTGCACTGCCGAGACAGAGGTTAGTGAATAGGCTAAATTGTTACTTCTTGTTCTTGATACCACTGCGTAAGTTCAAGTTGTGGTGATTTCATGATGGTTTGGTTTTGTGGATTGGTGCAGGAGGCGTGAGGGGCGGCGGCGGCGGAGATCGGGAGGACATACGTGGTGAGGCCCAAGGGCGCGCACACAGCCACCGTCGTATGGCTCCACTACCTCGGCGACAACAGGCAACCGGAGAAGGTATTAAGTATTAACTAGCAGTCTAGCACAGATTGCTCAAGATCTTCAAGACGAAGGCAGTGAAAGGCAAAAGCTGCATAAGCACAAATAATTTCAGCTGGTTTGTGTTGTTATGAATATATTGTGTATTTCAAGAGGCCCAATGAGTCATATATATAGGGAGTACAAGGGGGTATTCCATATGCAGATAAGGATACCATATATAGATAAGGAAATACAAAAGGACTCGTATTCTAACATCCCCCTCAAACTCATGGTGGATCACACACACTGAGTTTGGAGAGAAAATACAAATGTTGTACCCTAGTCTGTGGCTTCGTCAAGAAGTCAGCAACCTGTAACTCTGAGGGCACAAACTGTAAAGCAAGTATCCCCTCTTGCACCTGTGAGCGAGTGTATGAAGCATCCACACCAATGTGTTTGGTGAGCTCATGCTTCACTGGGTCCCGAGCAATATTGATAGCACACGTATTGTCAGACAAAAGAGTCGTAAGTCCCATCACAAGCACTCCAAAATGTGCAAGTAACCACCTCAGCCAAGTAATCTCTACTGTCATTGCCGCCATAGCTCTCAATTCAGCCTCTGCACTCGAATGGGAAACTGCAGTCTGCTTCTTTGTCTTCCAAGCAATCAGGGAGGAGCTAAGAAAAACACAGTAAGGAGAAAGAGAACGACGATCAGAAGGATCACTAGCCCAAGTCGCATCGGAGTACGCCTGAAGCTCAAGTGAGGTGGATTTAGTTAAAAACAAACGACGAGAGATAGTCTCACGCAAGTAGCGAAGAACACGAAGAATGTGACTATAGTGAAGATGAGTAGGATGAGTCATGAACTGACTCAAGATATGAACAACATAAACATTATCAGGATGAGTGCTCACAAGATACACCAAACTCCCAACAAGACGACGATATCGAGTAGGATCCTCAAGATCACCATCAGTGGCACGAAGCTGGAGAGATAGTTCCATGGGAGTCTCAGCAGTGCGAGTGTCAGTCAGATCAGATCGGTCAAGAAGATCTTAGGCATACTTATGCTGAGAGAAGTAGTAGCCCTCAGGCATGGAAGAGATCTCAATCCCAAGGAAGTACATAAGACAACCAAGATCAGTCATCAAAAACTACTCACTGAGATGCTTCTTCACAGTCGCGATGAATGAGAAATCATCACCAGTGATGAGCATATCATTAACATACAGAAGAAGCAATGTCCTACCCCGAGATAAGACATGGACAAAAAGAGCAAGATCATGGGAACTGATAGTAAAATCGACAACAGTAATCACTAAGGTAAAACACCAAAACCAGGCACAAGGAGCCTGTTTGAGGCCATAAAGAGCATGACGAAGATGACAGACGTGCCCATCAGAAACAGAATACCTAGGTGGTGGCTGGATGTATTTATTTATCCCTGAACTAGCTGGCCCGACCCTTCTCCCCCAGCTTCTCTGTCTCTACTCTGTCTCCACCGCTCTGCATCGCGTCGCGCCCATGCCAGTCGTTTTGCGCCACTTGCGCTCGTCCTAATTAGAAACCGTCGCCATCATCGCTGCATTGAAGTCGGCATCATCGTCGCCCGTCATCGCAGCACGCCATCAATTTCTTTTCATTTCCTTACTTTCCAAACCATCGAGCCGAAATCACCGCCCATCAATTCCGCCGAGTCGTGCCCTTTCCTCTGCCTTCCTGCATCTATAAAGTTGAGCACCGAGTTCGCCAGCCACTGCCCCTATCTCGTTGTCGTTTGGCCGGAATGCGCTGCTCGGCCACCATCTTCCTGGGAGCCGTCCACGCCGCCCTCAACCTGATCTCCCTCTCCAGTGAGTTCCTTGCAACGTTGATCGCTAACAGTGGACCCCACCCGTCAGCCTCCCATCACCTCCCGGGGCCCCGCCAATCCGGTTTGCCTGTCGCCCAATCTCCCCGTGCCCCCGTTCGTCGCCACTGTCCAGAGCCACTGCGCTCGCCTCCTCTGTTGTCTCTCTGTCTCACTGATAGTCGACCCCACCCGTCAGCCTCTGTTCTTTTAAGTAAATAAATCCCCAATGGAATATTCCTTTTCTTTCTCATTTTCCAGTATTTTCCTTCCTGGCAAATATTCCAAGAGCCCATTCTCCGCTGTCGCCTTTAATATCGACCTCGATTTCCACACCCTCGCGAAGCATTGGCTCCAAAACCCTAATTCTTTCCGCATCGTTGTGTCCTCTCAGGCACTAGAGCCGACGCACCCTCATCGCCAAGATTGAGAACGTCGTCTTCATCGCCATCCGTGCGCCTTTGTCGTTGAAATTCACTGTCTCGGTGTAACGTCCCGTTTTTCGGAGTTTTTGAAAATTTTAAAAGAAAACCATTTGCTTCTATTTGCCAAAAGTTTAATTTTGAAATTTCAGAATTCAATTGCATGTTTAATATGAATTAATCAAACTTCAATTAAATTAAAGTTGGTTTGATTGAGTTTTCTGGAATTTAAAATCAAAATTATTATTTTAAGAATTTTCTTGGATTTATTGGATTTTAGAAATTGATTTTTGATTTATCCGAAATGGAAAAGTTATTTTATTTGCAAAAGAAAAAGAAAATTTAAAGTTAAAAGTATTTTTATTAAGTCTAGAATAATTCAAGGAATTTCTGTGAATTTTTCTAGAATTTTTGGAGTCTATTTGCTATTTTCTAATTTGCCTTTTGTTTTATTTGAATTTCTGAAATCAAAAATGAATTTAAAAATCCCTTTTCGGTTTTGGGCCGAATCTCTCCCGGCCCAATCGCTGTTTTTCGCTACGCCCGCTCCGCTGCCGCTCATGTCCCGCCGCTCGCCCTCGCCGTCGGATCTTCATCGAAGCGCCTCGTTCGCGTCGCCTCTTGCGCTTGGCCGTTGGATCGAATCGGCGCAGATCCTTCGCGCCGCGCTTCTTTCCTTCGCGATCGTCCGATCGCCATCGCACGGCTCGACGCTTCGCGCTTCTTTCCGCTTCCCACCGTCCGTCGGATCGGACGGCGCCGCTTCGCTTCGCCGCCTGCGCTCTTCACTCTCCTCACCGTCCGACGAATCGGACGGCTCTCTCGTCGCCGCGTTCCTCGCTCCCACCGTCCGTCGGAATCGGACGGCGCGTTCGTCGCTGCCTCCGCGTCGCCGTCTCTCTCTCTCGTCCTACGCTTGCCGCCGCTGCAACCGCGGCCGCGCGAATCTCGCTGCGTCTAAATCGCCTCGTCGCGCCTCGCTGCGCCCGCCACGCACGCCAATCCGTCGCCGCGCGCTCCACGCCGCCGTGCCTCCTCTCGCCTATAAAGCGCCGCTCTTTCTCTCCCTCTCTTTTCTCTCTCTCTCTCGCCGGCCGCTCGTCGCCGCCTCTCCCTTCTTCCGCTTCGCCGCCTCGCGCCGCTGCCTCTCAAGCGCCTCCGCCGTTCTCCGTGGCGTCGCCGCCGTCTTCTCCACTCCGCCGCCGCCACTGCCTCTCTCTCTCTCTCTCTCTCTCTCTCTCTCGACCAGGCCCGAGCCCACGTGGCCACCTGCGTGGCGCCACGCCGGCCGCGTCGGCGCCTCGCCTGGTCGCGCCACGCACGCGCAAGACGTACGCTTGCGCAGCCGACGCATTTCTTCGGTTTTTCAGTTGAAAATAACTGAAAATCGGAAAACCCTAAATCCATCATTTTATGTGATTTGAAACTTCTTTTGGCTATAACTTTCACATCCGAACTCCGATTTGGGTGATCCAAATTTCTAAATTCATATAAATTCATCCTCTTTCATTTGGTACTGGTTTTGTAATTTTTGGAGTTCATTTGGTGCTATTTTATTTATTTGTTGCTTTTCTCGCGACGTAGATTCCTGCGCTTTAAGATTTCTTCGACCGACGATCAAGACCCTCTCCTCACAACGAAGGCAAGTCGAGGCCTTTGACCATGTTGAACCCATTTTACAAATGTATATTGTATTAAATTATCATGCATGGCTAGTTTTATTAAAAATGGTTTTGGGAGTAGATAATTACCAAATTGCCATTATGCCCCTTGATAAATTGAAAATGAAATGTCTCCTTGAATGACATATATCCTGGACACCTTAGGATGGTTAATACTAGTTGGACATAATTGTATACCAACTTGGGAGCGATTATTGCTTAGACATGCTCTAGTTACCCGCGAGACTTTCGATCACATGTTCAATGATTGTTGAAATTTGACTAATGGAACTATGGAGCAGTGGTGCGAGGCCACTTTTATTAAAAGATGTTGTGCCATGGCGAGGATTGCCATTTGGTCGGGATTGAACAAAATGATTTATGCTCTGCTTGAGGTAGGAGCTAGAGTGGGTGCGTAATGCACATTGGGTTGTGGTAGACTTGTCCGAGCAATCAACTAAGGACTTAACTTTGCAAGTCATTGATCCGGTCACCTCGTGCAACCATAAGTCGGTATGGGACGGACCGCCAATTAATTAGGAAAGTTTTGAGTCGGTTCATTGTGGTATTTATTGGCGCAAGAGGGGTGTGATGGCTAAACCTTAGCGCGTAACCGAGGCAAAATGGAACTTTGTAAAGCCTTGTCACGTGCTCTAGACTACTCACCTAAGGAAGTGAGGTGGTATCGACGGATGCCAAACAAACTAGAGAATTCGTGTCTTGTGGGTAAAGCCGCACAACCTCCGCAGAGTGTCAAAATCTATTCGAATAGCCGTGTCCCTGATTACGGACATGCCCGTGATTTCGCGCAAGGGTAGCATTTTCAAAAATGTGGTTTGGTTCGATGGAAACGCTTGGTTGAATGGTTGGGAAGTGAACGGATGTTCACCGCTTGATTCAAAAGAACTTGGTTATCTATGTATTATTCTTTTAAAATCTCGCTTGCAATCTAATTATTGTATTTATCGTTAAACTTGCTTTTCGCAAACTAACCATAAAGCCATCCTTGCTTAAGCCCGACATGAATACTAAGTGCATACATTTCTCTACGACTTGTCGAGTACTTTATGTACTCACCGCTTTATGCCCTTTGTTGATCACCCCAAGCAGAAGAACCGGAAATGTTGAGTACTATGAAGAAGGCTACTTTGAAGACTTCGCGATCTAGGTCACGCCCACCACTGATTGCTCGTGGGCATGTCGATTGGGCTCCACGATTTTGAGATTTCACGCGGATACTGCTGTTGTTAAGCCCGTGTGGCGACTTTTGTAAGAACCTTGACCATAAGGTCTTTCTTTGTTTTAATTAATATTACTTTGTCCGCTTCATTAGTTCGTTGTTGAATGGTTATGATTACATCATTGTTGTAACTGTGCAAGCTAGCTACTGATCATGGGACTAGCTTGGTATGCACAGAGGGTCTCGGGGTTGTGTGACACCCGGGGCGCCGACAAGAGATGGTATCGAGCCATATCGATCGTGGAGGACGAACCTTTAGTTAGATTGGTCGATTAGTCAAAAAATTCAAAATATATATTTTCTAAATCAAACCAAGCAATTAACTTGACTAGGTATTCTTCTCTTATCTTATTCTGTTCTTTCTCACCTTGTTCTATTCTTTTCTTATCATCTTACCCTCTTATATCATTCTTGAGTTCTTTCATCTTATCTTTTCTCGAACTTGGTTTTCAAATTTAAATTGACTCTCCTCATCTCGGATTATCCCTAGGATCGAGCCCTTCAAGATCAAGCAATGGAAGTTTTGGAAGTTCAAGATCCGCCGCCTGCTTTCAAGTTGCCCTCCATAAAGATTAGATTAGTAGCCGCCTCCCTAGTTTTAGAGTCGTTTAGTCTCGTAATAGTGCTTTTGTGCTTAAGTGTCTCTTTTGGTTTGCTTCTTGATGGCTTTAGGCTATCCGCTCGTGGGTAAAACCAATTTTGTCCGCATTAGGTTGATCCATCTATCTCCTTGTTCTCGCTCATCTCCGTGCTTTCCTCGCATCTAAATTGCTTTCTTCTTCTCGCCTATTAAACACGTGAAGCTTTGTCGCAGATGGTTCGGACCGCAACTCCGCAAGCCGTGATGAGACTCAGCGCCGATGTCCCGCCTTCCCAAGCCGCCGGCAGCAGATCCGGTTTGAGTCGATTCATGGCGGCCAGACGCGGTGATGAGCTCTTTGATGCGATTATGACTCGGATGATGAATCGCCAGAACTGCATCGCGCCGCCCTCCTCGCAATGATGAATCGTAGCAGTCAAGCAACCGCCACGCCACGCCGCTTCCACCCCGATGTTTCCTCACCCAGTTGGCGAGTTTTGAGGACCCATCCGCCCACTTTCTCTAGCTCCTCGAGCCATTGGACGCAGAATGACCGGTTACGCCCATGGAAAGAAGCTCGCTATCACCCGCCAGATGATCGCGAGAAGGTTCTCAGATGCCACTCACCGGCTTGAAGGTACCATTGCAGAATGGTGGGAGAACTATTGTGCCGCCCATGGAAACCCCGAGAGTATCACTTGGGCCGAAGCCAGGAGCTTTCCGCCACTCCCATATCCACGATGGAAAGGTGGAAATGAAGAAAATGAGTTCCGTGAGTTGCAAAGAAGGCAACACGCCGGTGAGTGAATATCTTAATGATTCACTCGCTTGTCCCGCTATGCCCGCAGGACGCTGCCACGATGATGCCCGCCGTAAGCGCTTCAAGAGAGGACTCAACCCCGGCTTGAAGGTGCAAGTCATTGGGAATGACTATTCAGATTTCCAAAGACTTGGTGAACAAGGCCATGCTCATCGAGGAATCCGCCGTGAACTTGAAGAATCCCGCAAGAGAAAGATGATGCAAAGACAGTGCCCATCGGCCTCACTCCCAGAGTCGAATGAATGTGCCGCCTCCGCCTGTGTTGCTCCACTGTCACATTCAGAGCCCCAGAGCAAAGACTCGCCCAGTAGGTTCGGTGACCGCAGCTTCAACAAGCCCAAAGAACCGGCAGCCTAAGGAATGGCAACCCGCACTGGATCACCGCTTTAAGTGCCATCACCGGGCACTTCGCCAACAGCTGCCCGCAGAGGCAAGGCCCTTCTCCCGCTCGTTTCAACATGGGAGCCACTCCGACCAGACCCCACTCCAGAGTCGCACGTGGAGCCCTCGCACTCCATCCGCACTTGGCCAAGTCTCTCGGCCTTTTGGAAGAGGTCGTGTGAACCACACCATCGTGGAGGAAGCCTGCATGCCTGACGTCGTCTTTGGGTAAGTTCCTTGTCAATTCAAAGACTGCCACTGCTTTGTTTGATTCTCGAGCTTCGATTCGCTTGTTTCTGAGTTTTTTGAAAGGCACCAGTTGGAAGTTTTGCCTCTTAAAAGTGTTTTGTTGGTTCATCTCCTGCTCGAATGGAGTACGAACCAAGGTTGCCCTAAGGTTCAAGTGACCATAGAAGGGTAGAATTCCTTGCTAATCTCATCATCATAGACACCAAGTCTCTTGATGTGATTTTGGGAATGGATTGGCTCGCCATCACCAAGCCCTCTTGGATTGTGGTGGTAGAAGCATCACTTTGGTCATCCGATGGAACCAAGGTAAAGTTTGAAGCCTCCCGAGAAGCTATTTGGATCTTTTGTCCAGAGTGCGGTGTTGTGTCTTTGGAAGAAGTGCCGAGTCGAGAGTTCCTGATGTCTTTCCCGATGACCTACCGGAATGCCGCTGCATCGAGACTTGAGTTTGTCATCAATCTTGTTCCAGAACGCACCTATTTTCAAGAGACCCTACAGATTGCCTCACAATGATTTGGTTGAGTCAAGAAGCAAATTGAAGAAATGCAAGAGAAAGGTTTTGTCCGACCAAGTTCTTCACCTTGGGAGCCCGGTGATCTTTGTTGCAAAGAAGGATGGCACCCAACGGATGTGTGTGGATTACCGAGCCCTCAATGAGGTCACCATCAAGAACAAGTACCTCCGCCTGTGATAGATGATTTGTTTGATCGAGTTAAAAGGAGCCGAGTGTTCTCCAAAATAGACTTGAGGTCGATACCACCGGTGAAGATTCGCCCGTAAGACATTCCCAAGACAGCCTTTCTCAACCCTGTATGGATCAGATGAGTTCACGGTCATGTCATTTGATTGACCAATGCCCTCGCTACTTTATGAACTTGATGAATAAAGTATTCATGGAGTATTTGGATAAGTTCGTCATTGTCTTCATTGACGATATTTTGGTGTATTCCAAGAGTGAAGAAGAGCATGAAGAGCACCTCCGCTTGGTCCCGAATAAGCTTAGAGATCATCAACTCTATGCTAAATTCAGCAAGTGTGAGTTTTGGATGAAAGAAGTTACTTTCTTGGGTCATGTCATGTCCTGCAGAAGGAGTGTCCGTTAACCCTAGCAAGGTTAAGGATGTGCTTAATTGGGAGTCACCAAGTCGATTGCCTCAGTCAAGTTTTCTTGAATGGCGGGATACTATCGCCGATTCATAGAAGGATTCTCCAAGATAGCAAGACCCTCACTCACCTGTTGAAGAAAGAAAAGAAATTTGTTTGGACAAGTTGTGAGCAAAGTTTTCAAGAGTTGAAGAAGCGTTTGACCACACTCGGTGTTGATTTTGCGGATGTCCTAAGGATTTTGAGATTTTCTGTGATGCATCCCGGCAAGGACTTGGTTGTGTCCTGATGCAAGAAAGGAAGGTTGTAGCCTATGCTTCCCGTCAATTGAGGCCTCATGAAGTGAATTACCCCACTCATGACTTGGAGTTAGCCAGAGTGCATGCTTTAAAGATATGGCGCCATTACCTTATTGGTAATGTTGTGAAGTCTACACGGACCATAAGAGCTTGAAGTACATTTTCACCAGCCGATCTTAATATGAGGCAAAGAAGGTGGTTAGAGTTAATCAAGGATTATGATATTGGAATCCATTACCACCCAGGCAAAGCTAATGTTGTGGCAGATGCCTTGAGCAGAAAAGTCTATTGCAATACCCTGTCGATCAAGGAAAATCACCATTTCTTCATGAAGAGTTCCCAAGCCTGCTAGAGTTGGTTGAAGAAGGTTATCTAGTCGCCCTAGAAGTTCAACCCACTTTGTGGAATCGGATCAAGGAAGCTCAAGTTGAGATGCCAATATTAATGAAATCAAGAGCAACATGATGAAGGGTAAAGCCACGAGATTTTCGTAAGATGAGCAAGGCACCATTTGGTTTGATGTTTAATTTGTGTTCCAGATCGTAAAGAGCTTAAGCGGTGATACTCAAGGAAGCCCATGAAACTTTGTACTCCATTCACCCCGAAGCACAAAGATGTACCAAGACCTCAAAGAAATGTATTGGTGGCCTAGCTTGAAGCGTGAGATTGCCGAGTTTGTAGCTCGGTGTGATGTCCGCATGTGAGTTAAAGCCGAGCATCAAAGACTCTTTGACTCTCGCAACCCTTGAAAGTGCCCGAATGGAAGTGGGAAGAAATTGGCATGGATTTTATCACCGGTTTGCCAAGGACAAGGTCAGATATGATTCTATCCGGGTAATTGTGGATCGCCTAACCAAAGTTGCTCACTTTCTCCGACCAAGACTACTTACTCGGTGATAGATCGCAGAATTGTACATGGCAAAGATAGTGTGCCAAAGATGGAGTACCAAGGAAGATCGTGTCGGATCGAGGAACCCAGCTTCACCTCAAGATTTTGGCGTGGTTGCATGTTGTTTTGGGTACTAATCTAAATTTCAAGATACCTTATCATCCCTGCACGGATGGTCGACAGAAAGAGTAAATCAAATCCTAGAAGATATGTTAAGGGCTTGTGCCTTAGCAAATCGCACAGCTTGGGATCAAATGCTACCTTATGCAGAGTTTTCTTATAACAACAATTACGGTCAAGCCTCCAGATGTCTCCATTTGAAGCTCTTATGGAAGAAAATCACGAGAACACCGTTGTATTGGAATGAAGTAGGTGAAAGACAAGTGTTTGGGCAGATATTTTGGAAAAGCCAAGAGCAAGTTCGATCAATCGAGAAAGGTCAAAACAAAGATGCACTGTGCAAGAGTTATGCCGATAACCGTCGCGAGATCTAGCTTTTGCACTGTGATCATGTGTACCAAGGTGTCACCTCTAAAGGGATGCGCTGTTTGAGTAAATGGAAAGCTTGCACCAAGGTACATCTGACCTTTCCGATTCTAGCCCAAGAGGAGAAGTCGCTACGGCTTGAGCTCCCGCCAAACCGCCGATGTGCATAATGTCTTCCACGTGTCGCAGCTTGAAGAAGTGTTTGCGTGCAGCCCAAGAGCAGATGCTGGAATCAATTGCCCTGCAAGAAGACCTCACCTACAAGGAGCATCCCATCAAGATATTGGAAGTAGCAGAACGAGTGACAAGAAGCAAGATCATCCGCTTACGCAAGGTCCAAAGGAGCAACCACACCAAGAAGAAGCCACTTGGGAACGAGAAGATGACTTGAAGGCTGAGTTTCCCCACCTATTCTCTAGTCAGCCTGAATCTCGGGGTCGAGATTCCCTTTAAGAGGGGTAGGTTTGTAACGTCCCGTTTTTCGGAGTTTTTGAAAATTTTAAAAGAAAACCATTTGCTTCTATTTGCCAAAAGTTTAATTTTGAAATTTCAGAATTCAATTGCATGTTTAATATGAATTAATCAAACTTCAATTAAATTAAAGTTGGTTTGATTGAGTTTTCTGGAATTTAAAATCAAAATTATTATTTTAAGAATTTTCTTGGATTTATTGGATTTTAGAAATTGATTTTTGATTTATCCGAAATGGAAAAGTTATTTTATTTGCAAAAGAAAAAGAAAATTTAAAGTTAAAAGTATTTTTATTAAGTCTAGAATAATTCAAGGAATTTCGTGAATTTTTCTAGAATTTTGGAGTCTATTTGCTATTTTCTAATTTGCCTTTTGTTTTATTTGAATTTCAAATCAAAATGAATTTAAAATCCTTTTCGGTTTTGGGCGAATCTCTCGCCTAATCGCTGTTTTTCGCGGCCCGCGCTGCTCGCTCAGGCGCCCTCGCCCTCCGCTGTCGGATCTTCATCCGAAGCGCCCTCGTTCTGCCGCTTGCGCTTGGCCGTTGATCGAACCGGCCGCATCCGCCGCTCGCGCTTCTTTCTTCGCGATCGTCCGATCGCTTATCGCGACGGCTCGTGACGCTCGCGCTTCTTTCCGCTTCCCACCGTCCGACGAATCGGACGCGCCGCTTCGTCTCCCCGCGCGCCTCTTCACCTCTCTCACCGTCCGATCGATCGGACGGCTCTCCGTCGCCGCCAAGGTTTCTCGCTTCCCACCGTCCGACGGAATCGGACGGCGTCCGCTCGTCGCCTCCGCTGCGTCGCTTCTCTCTCTCTCCCACGCGCTGCTGCCGCCCGAATCGCGCCGCGAATTCGCGCGCCTCGCCGCCTCGTCGGCGCCGCCGCGCTTCGCCACGCCGCTGTCCGTCGCCGCGCCTCCACGCCGCTGCGCCTCCTCTCGCTATAAAGCCGCCGCTCTTCCTCTCCCTCTCTTTTCTCTCTCTTCGCTCGGTTGCGTCGCTCGCGCTCTCCCTTCTTCCGCTTCGCCGCCTCGCGCCGCCGTCTCCCGGCGCCTCCGCTGTTCTCCGTGGCGTCGCCGCCGTCTTCTCCGGCTCCGCCGCCGCCACGCGCCGCGCTCTCTCTCTCTCTCTCTCTCTCTCTCTCGACCAGGCCCGAGCCCACGTGGTTACCCGCGTGGCGCCACGTCGGGCCAAGGTCGGCGCCTCGCTCGCGTGGTCGCCACGTGAACGCGCGACGTACGCTAAGCGCATGGCCGACGATTTCTTCGGTTTTGGTTGAAAATAACCGAAAATCGGAAAACCCTAAATCCATCATTTTATGTGATTTGAAACTTCTTTTGGCTATAACTTTCACATCCGAACTCCGATTTGGGTGATCCAAATTTCTAAATTCATATAAATTCATCCTCTTTCATTTGGTACTGGTTTTGTAATTTTTGGAGTTCATTTGGTGCTATTTTATTTATTTGTTGCTTTTCTCGTGACGTAGATTCCTGGCGTTTGGAAGATTTCTTCAACCCGACGATCAAGACCCTCTCCTCACAACGAAGGCAAGTCGAGGCCTTTGACCATGTTGAACCCATTTTACAAATGTATATTGTATTAAATTATCATGCATGGCTAGTTTTATTAAAAATGGTTTTGGGAGTAGATAATTACCAAATTGCCATTATGCCCCCTTGATAAATTGAAAATGAAATGTCTCCTTGAATGACATATATCCTTGGACACCTTAGGATGGTTAATACTAGTTGGACATAATTGTATACCAACTTGGGAGCGTATTATTGCTTAGACATGCTCTAGTTACCCGCGAGACTTTCGATCACATGTTCAATGATTGTTGAAATTTGACTAATGGAACTATGGAACAGTGGTGCGAGGCCACTTTTATTAAAAGATGTTGTGCCATGGCAGGGATTGCCATTTGGTCGGGATTGAACAAAAATGATTTATGCTCGGGCTTGAGGTAGGGAGCTAGAGTGGGTGCGTAATGCACATTGGGTTGTGGTAGACTTGTCTGAGCAGTCAACTAAGGACTTAACTTTGCAAGTCATTGATCCGGTCACCTCGTGCAACCATAAGTCCGGTATGGGACTGACCGCCAATTAATTAGGAAAGTTTTGAGTCGGTTCATTTGTGGTGTTTATTGGCGCAAGAGGGGTGTGATGGCGAAACCTTAGCGCGTAACCGAGGCAAAATGGAACTTTGTAAAAGCCTTGTCACGTGCTCTAGACTACTCACCTAAGGAAGTGAGCGTGGTATCGACGGATGCCAAACAAACTAGAGAATTCGTGTCTTGTGGGTAAAGTCGCATAACCTCTGCAGAGTGTCAAAATCTATTCAATAGCCGTGTCCCTGCACGGACATGCCCGTGATTTCGCGCAAGGGGTAGCATTTTCAAAAATGTGGTTTGGTTCGATGGAAACGCTTGGTTGAATGGTTGGGAAGTGAACGGATGTTCACCGCTTGATTCAAAAGAACTTGGTTATCTATGTATTATTCTTTTAAAATCCTGCTTTGCAATCTAATTATTGTATTTACTGTTAAACTTGCTTTCTGCAAACTAACCATAAAGCCATCCTTGCTTAAGCCTGACATGAATACTAAGTGCATACATTTCTCTACGACTTGCTGAGTACTTTATGTACTCACGGCTTTATGCCCTTTGTTGATCAGTCCCAGCAGAAGAACCAGGAAATGTTGAGTACTATGAAGAAGGCTACTTTGAAGACTTCGCGATCTAGGTCACGCCCACCACTCGATTGCTCGTGGGCATGTCGATTGGGCTCCACGATTTTGAGATTTCACGCGGATACTCATTGTTGTTAAGCCCCGTGTGGCGACTTTTGTAAGAACCTTGACCATAAGGTCTTTGCTGTTTTAATTAATATTACTTTGTCTGCTTCATTAGTTCGTTGTTGAATGGTTATGATTACATCATTGTTGTAACTGTGCAAGCTAGCTACTGATCATGGGACTAGCTTGGTATGCACAGAGGGTCTCGGGGTTGTGTGACACCCGGGGCGCCGACACTCGGGTGAGCAACCTTCTGCGCCATCTACCATATGGAGTTCCTCTTGATCCATTCTTTTCGATGCTTATCTCATCTTCACCGGCGAGCCACTCCTCTCCACCGTGACTTCTGCTTCCCATTCCTTCTTTGCTACATGTGACACTGTCCCCGACGATCCCATCGGCACCGTGGCGTCTCCATCTTGTAACCGGAGTGCCACCTTCGTCATCCCATCGACCCACGCCGCCACGGGTCGTGCTGTGGCTGCCCGTACCATCACCGAGCCCATCTCCTAACCATCCCTCTTTTTCTTGTGGTCCCAGCTGTCAGTGCACGGCAAGCCACTGCCATGTGGGCCACTCCCTTTCTCTCTTGTCTCTATCAGTGTTGGGTTCCTTAGTTCAAGTCTACTCCTTGAAACCTTAGTCCACATCAGCACTACCATGTCACCCCCTTGCCTCAGCCGCCACGCGTGCACCATGTGTCTGTTCCATCAACGAATACATGTTCGCCCAAGTGTCAACCAAACTAGATGCAAACCCCTCTCACTGACATCCCTGTCGAGCATGCTTGCACCGTTGTTCCCTAAACTCAATTCATTATGGACCATAGCCTTTCTTTGAACTTGGTGCATGTACCAAGGGCTCACTCATCAGTCTCTATCCTTTTATTATAATCCTGAGAGAATATTCTCCTCTTTCTCAATTTCCAGCATTTTCTCTTCCAATTAAACCTTCCGGAAGCCTGTTCTCCTTCATATGAGATCTGATTGATCCCATTCTTCTTCCTAAATTCATAATCTATCCATCGGTACTAGCTATATTTCCTGTCATGCATTGCCGAACCGAACTTGGAGCACTCAGAGGGAGTGACACCTACCTACGACGAGGACGAGTCTCCTTTTATTATGTTGTTGCTATTGTTTTCAAAATATTGTTTTTATATTGTTCAAAACTAATATGTATTGCTATTTTACATAAAATGATTAATTCAATTATTAGGAATGTTAGTTAATCCTAATTTGAATTTAGCTCCATTTGATGTTGTTATCCATGAACCATTGTCGCCCTATTATAGTAATTCCACGACAATGATTACATTATTGATGGAGTAATCTAGAATGATAGAATTGCGTAGACAAACTATATTGGTTATTATCATCCTATGGGTGGGAATTATTAATACCCTTTATGCAAAACAGTTTGATAAATGTATGACAATAGGTATTGCCGTTGGTTTACAAAATAAAATAAAATGGTGAAAATTTGTTTAGACTTGGGTGGATGGTAAGATCAGATGGGTGTAGCTTAAACACGAGAAATTGTATGTATTGTGATAGTTCCGCCTGAGTCATATTAAGGATCGACGCTTGTGTCTATCCAAATTGAGCACTACCGTACAACTACATGTCTAGCAAGGGACGGACCTGACCAACTAATTTACCGTGTTCTAGCCTTAAGCCCGCATGTTGTAGTTGTTAGGTTCTTTTTGGACTGTGTAGACCATGGTAAAAGACGTCCATGTCTATCAGGGCTAGCTTCGGTCGATGGTAAAAGACGTCCATGTCTGGGTAGGTTATCCCCCACAACGGTGAGCTTCAGGTTGATGGTAAATGACGTTCATGAGTTGGGATTAAGCTCATCGGGCGAGTTGGTGTTAGGTGCATATCTATGGAAGTGTGTCCGATGACATTATAAGTTCATTATCTTATATGGGTTAAGTTGTACAACCTCTTCAAAGTGTAAAACCGTTGTAGCAAAAAATGAGCTATACAGTAAGAGAAGGGGGACCCCGGACAAGCCTAGAAGGGCTCCGAGGATCCTCAGGAGAGGGGACTAGCCAGTGACAAGAACGAGATGATTGTTATCACTCTAGGAATTCGTGTTGATTTCTTCTCCCTTTTACAGGAGAGGGGTGACCCCCCTATTTATAGTCCTTTGTGAGAGGGTCTTGTACATTACCCTTCTAACCCTATAACAATACTGTGCACGTAGGGGCTGCAGGGACATCCCTCCCTACGCCTAGGCCTTGGTCCATGGTGGGCGCTTGTCGGGACCCGAAAATACATCTCAGGAACCCTCTGTGTATTCTGAACTAGTCCCAGATCAGTAGCTAGCTCACACAGGAAACAGTGATGAAATACCATCCATTTATTCGATTTAACTAGAAAGATCTCGAATAACAAATAATAATAACCGGACCTTATGGTCAATGTTTACTTAACTTGCCACGGTGTCGGGACCCAAATATGCAAACTGACCCTCTGTGTATTCGTGCACTAGTCCAGATCACGCTTAGTGCACGAAGATCAACATTGATGAAATATCACATCCATACAACGAATATAAGAATAAACGAGTACATTTAAATAACAAATAATCTGTTGGGACCTTATGGTCGAGTGTTACATTTATTAAGCCATGCAAGGTCGATAATAAAGAAATAAACTGCAATGAAACGAAATAAACTCCGTGGCTCCCATCAATTTACCACAGAGCAACCGATCGATCAAGACCCTAACGCTCAACCTTCAGAGAACTCTTCTTCAAAAGCAAAGACATTTACTCCTCCACTTCATTGATTTGTTTAGCAAGAGTGAGTACACACCGCACTCGCAAGTCATACCACGTAATGCATTTATACATGATGGCTTATTCCAAAGGAATGGCTTCGTGGTTATTTTGCGTAAATGCAACATTTGCAATTGAATACAAATAATAGATTGAAAGCGTAATTCAAAACAAATAGACAATAATAAGTTAACAATTGATTTCACAAAGGACACACACCTAATCAAGTTCTTTCACACACCAACAAGTTATCTCACACACCGAACCCTTCCCAATTGTTTTATGAAAATCTACCCTCGTGTGAAATTCTTGAGCATGTCCATAACCGAGGACGCGGCTATTCGAATAGATTGGTTTAAACACTCGCAGAGGTTGTACACTTTACCCACACGATGAAACCAACCGGATCGAGTTGATCACAACAAAACCTTTCGAGACTTCATCTCAAACAATGACACTCTGGTGTGCTTTATCGCCAGTCAATTTGTACACACACCCTTGGAACGACACACACCATTGGACAGGATGCAATGAATCGTCCGCGATGTGACATATCACACCTCCGACCCATCACATAGCTTAAATACAACCCGAGTTGTCAATGTCAAGACTCCATAACTTACTAAGTCAGCCCACCCATACTAGGCATGTGGTCGACAAGAAGGCCCAGATTCAATGGCGCACAAAGTTAAGTCCTTAATTGACCAAGGCAAGACTTCCAGCTTTAACCCAAATCACAAAGTTTAAAAGCACACAGCTCCACCATTCACACAGTAATCCACCACTTGCCTCGCCTAAATCTTTTCCCACCCGTTGATTAAGTGCAACACATGCCATCAAAGAGTAATAGCACACAAAGACACACAGATTCATCACACAGCCCATAATCACTTAGTCAAGTTTATAATTGCAACTCTCACATGGAATGATGACTCGTGGCATGGCTAAGCGGCCTAATCGTATCTAACCAACCCACGTTGGTGCTACAATAATACCAACTAATAATTAATCAACCTAGGGTGACAAAAGATCATGGCATACAATAGACAAGGTGGCATAACAATTTGGATTAATAACTACACCCAAAAGCATTTAAATAAATACTTGAAATAGAATGCAATACATTGAAACAAAGTATTTTGAAAATCGGGTTCAAAATGATCAAAGGTATAACTTGCCTTGGAATAGATCTAGATATTGGTCTTGGTCTTGAGGTGCTCCTTCTTCGCAAAATTCCCAAGTATCGACGCCTACTGCAAAACGAGACAAAAGAAACAAAACAAATAAATAACAGAGGCAAAACAAACTCCAAAAATTAAATAAAATTCATAAATAAATAGATCTGAATTTTATATGAATTTACAAATTTGAATGGGCTCAATTGGACTTGGATGCAAAAGATATGGGCTTTGGAAGATTGGAAAATCAATAAACCCTAAATTGGATTTTCTCGAATTTCCGAATTAATTTTATAAAGGAAAATCGAATTATTGCGCAATGCTTGCGTCACCGAGAATTTCCGGAAAAGAATTAAATTTAAATAGAATTTCGACATGTGGGACCCATCGTCGGGCCTCGGGTTCACAGTGGACCGAGTGCACCGAACCGAGGGAGATCCGCGCGATGGATCAAGCCACGACGCGTGCTGGCGCTGACCGGCGCCACGCTGGCCGCCACACCAAAGACCAAAGCCGACACTGGCGCCGAGTCGGGCGATAACGGTGGTGGTGGCGCCGGACCCGATGGTCACCGGCGACGGCGGCGACTTCGCCCGGCGATGAGTGGTACCAACGTGTAGAGGAGGCTAATGCGCACACATGGGCTTGGTTTGAGCACACTGGGTTGACGGAGATGGCCGCGGCGAGGAAGAAGCGGCGAGAGAGCTCGGTTTTGTCGGACGGAGCTCGGCGATGCTCGGCGGCGACGAAGGTGCGCACGAGGTAGCTCGTGACTTGCCGATCACAATGGTGCGGTCGGTGGAGCAAGGGCGACGACGACGCGGCGCAATCCATCGGAGAAGAAGTTCGCGAAAACCCTAAAGCTTGGAATGCGCGGCGCTTAGGCGATCGGCGATGGGAGTGGCGGATTAGGGTTACGGAGGCCCGGGCGGAGCTAAGGGAGTATTTATAGACCTGGAGATGCCGAGATTTGGAAACCCCCAAATCGGATCCGAAACAACCGGGTTTTTGAATTCCAAGATTTTCGGAGATTGAAACCGGTTCGGGGTTTGATTTGGTTTGAAACGGATATGGAATAACCAGAGATATGATTTGGCGGGGTCGGCGCGAAGAATAAGCAACTGAATCGGTTTTGTCGGATAAACTTGAAGCTCCAAAGAATGGCGGGCGAGAGCGCGCGAGAAGAAGAAACTCGCGGAGACGACGACTCGGCGGTGGTCCCACCGCGAGAGAGCGAGGCGAGTGGGTGCAGCGCTCGCGATGGAAATCCAAGCGCTAGAAGCGAACGCGGGCGAGCGAGCAAGCGAGATCAGCGGGCAAAGCCACGCGGCGACAATCCAACGGTCAAGGCGGGGTTGAGCGCGTGCGTCCGATCGGAGACGAGGGCACGCAGCGTCGAGCATCCAACTGACGAGAGCGGCCGGGCGATGGGTCGGGCGCGGTGGAATAGTCTTGGGCTTCGCCCAAGATCGTTCAAGGATTTAAAATAGGTTTTCTTTTAAATAAATCCAGAAAATGCAAATAGCAATTAGAAAATAGCAAATGACTTTGGAAAAATTCGAAAATTCTATAAAATATATCCAAGCATATAGAATCTAAATAAAATAGTTTTGACAATTGTTGATGTTGGGATTAAGCACATTAAATCAATTTGTCCTTAAAGTCCATATTAAGCTTTTAAATTAATATTCAAATAAATCCAAATGATGAATTTTCTTGCTACCATTATTTAAAAGATTTTCAAGCTCAAAATTGGGATGTTACAAACCTCCCCTTAAACGAATCTCGCCCCGAGATTTAGGCTAGCTAGAGAAAAGGCTAGGGAACTCGGATTTCAACTCTTCTTCACGCTCCCACGCTGTTTCTCCTTCCGAGTGGTTACTCCTTTGGACTTTGCGTAAACGAACGGTCTTGCTTCAGTGCGCTCTGCGACATCCAAAATCCTAACAGTCGCTCTTTGTATGTGAGATCTTCCTTGATTCAATTGACTCCAACGGGTCCGCTCTTCGCACACGAAGACACTTCTTGGTGAGAGACATGAAAGACATCATGCACTCCTCGCTAACGATCGGTAGCTCCAATCTGTACGCAACTTCTCCACGGCGTTCCAAAACCTTGAATGGACCCACATACCTTGGAGCAAGCTTCCCTTTGGTGTGGAATCTCTTAACACCTCCGAGCGGAGTAACTCAAGATACACAAAATCCTCTCGTTCAAAGTCGAGGTCACGACGACGATTATCGCAGATAACTCTTTTGCTCGGTGGGCTATCTTTAACCTCTCTCGATCATAGCAACTTGTTCTTCTTCTGAATAATATCCGCCCGAACACTACACGCTCAAATTGCTCTCGACCAATTCAACGGAGTTCTGCAGCACGACCGCATGAGCTTCAAATGGTGACATCTCGCAAACGGCTTGATAATCGTTGTTGTACGAGAATTCGTGATACGGCAAACTTTTATCCCAACTGGTAGCATTAGCTAAGGCACGTGCTCTCAACATATCTTCTAATATCGGTTGACTCTTTGATCCATCCGTCTGTGGATGATAAGCGATCAAATTCAGATGAGTTCCTGTGGCTTCATGTAGACTCGCCAAAACGAGAGGTGAATTGAGATCCTCGATCCGACACTATCTTCTTAGGCACACCGTGCATCGACGATTTTTGACATATACAATTCCGCCAAGCGGTCTCTCGAGTAAGTGGTTTTGGTGGCAAGAAATGGGCAACCTTAGTCAAACGATCCACTATTACCCAAATCGAATCATAACCCGATTGAGTCTTGGGTAATCCGTAATAAAATCCATACCGATCTCTTCCCACTTCCATTCTCGTATCTTTAGCGGTTGTAGCAAACCTGTTTGGTCTCGATGCTCGCCTTTACTTTTCGCACACGCCGCATAAAGCAACGAACTCGCGACGCCTCGCTTTAAGTTTGGCCACCAAAACTTATTCTTAACATCCCGATACATCTTAGTGCTTCGTGGTGAATTGAATACTTTGAGTCATGGGCTTCCTTCGTAATCACCGTCTTAATCCATCCATATCCGTACACGATACGCCCATTGATCCACAAGATATCCCGATCATCTATGGTAAAGTCTTTAAATTTTCCTTCCGACATCTTCTTCTTGAGATCGCAAACTCGTAATCCTTAGGTTGAGCTTCACGAACTGCTTCTCCGAGTAGACCTGTACTTCCAAATTGGCCACAAATCCTTCCTAACAACTTCTAGTCAGTAGCTTCGGAATTCCTCCAAGTTCTCAACACAACTCTTTACTTCCGAGCATTGCAAGAGCTCTTACGACTCGGTGCATCCGCAACTACATTGGCCTTACCAGATGGTAATGGATTCCAAGATTATAATCCTTTATTAATTCCAACCATCTTCTCTGCCTCATGTTCAAATCGGATCGAGTGAATATGTACTTGTGCTCTTATGATCTCTGTAGACTTCACAATGACACCGATGAGATAATGACGCTAAATCTTCAAGGCATGCACTACAGACTAGTTCCAAATCATGGGTAGGATAGTTCTCTTCATGAGGTCTTAATTGCCTTGACGCATAAGTTTACGCCTCTTCCTTCTTGCATAAGGACACATCCTAATCCTTGACGCCAAGCATCACAAGAGATATCAAAATCCTTACTAATATCCAGCAAAACTAGCATCGGGTCAAGTCGACGCTTCTTCAATTCTTGAAAACTTTCTTCACAAGTGGGGTCCAAATGTACTTCTTCTCTTTCTTCAACAATTGCGTAAGAGGCTTAGCAATCGTTGAGAATCCTTCAATGAAACGACGATAGTATCCTCGCCATTCCCAAGAAACTACGAATTTGAGTAACCGCCTTGGGTCGCTCCCAATTCATTACTGACTTTAACCTTCCGGTCAATCGCTACTCCTTCTTCTTGTCATCACATGACCGAGAAAATCAACTTTCTTCTTCCAAAAGTCACACTTGCTGAACTTGGCATACAAACTGATGTCTCTCGAGCTTTCTAGGATTAATCTCAAATGTTCAGATGTTCTTCTTCCGACTTTGAGTATACCAAAATATCATCAATGAATACTACCACGAACTTATCCAAATATTCCATGAATACTTTGTTCATCATGTTCATGAAATAGGCAGGGCATTAGTCAATCCAAAAGACATGACTAAAAACTCATAATGTCCATACCGGTTGAGAAAGCGGTCTTTGGTACATCCTTAGGACAAATCTTCAATCGATGGTAACTCGATCGTAGATCGATCTTAGAGAATACTCCGGCTCCTTTCATCCGGTCGAACAAATCATCTATTTCGGGCAATGGGTACTTGTTCTTGATGGTGACTTCGCTGAGAGAACGATAATCAATACACATTCTCATACTTCCATCTTTCTTCTTGACAAACAAAACGGTGCTCCCCATGGCGCATTTAACTAGGTCTTACAAAACCTTTCTCCGAGAGTTCTTCTATCCGCTTCTTCATTTCCACAAGTTCATCGACCGCATCCGATAGGGTCTCTTGAAATTGGTGCTGTTCCCGCACTAGATCGATGACAAACTCAATGTCACGGTCGGTGGCATTCCCGTAATTCTTCCGAAATACATCCGGTAATCTCGACTACGGTACATCTTCCAAAGAAACCGTCTTCGATCGCTGACTACCAAATGTCCATCACGCATCGAGGTGGCTAGAAATTCTACTTTCTTTCCTGTGGTATCCTCAATTGTCACGGCTCTTCGGCCACAATCTAGCACTGCTTTATGTTTGGATAACCAATCCATACCAAGGATGACATCTATGGTCTGAGTGTCTAGAACTATTAGGTTGGCTAGAAACTCAACTCCACCTATGAGTAGCCTAGCTCCTAAACATCCAACTTTAGAACTTAGCTCGCCTCCAGCGATCGACTAACAGAGTATGCTTAAGATGCATAACTTCCAATTTGTTCTTAGTTGCAAAATTCGAAACAAACGAATGCGAAGCTCCGTAATCAAACAGAATCGATGCGTGTATCGAATTTATTAGAACTTACCCAAGATAACGTCAGTGCTTCTTGGGCTCCTTCTAGAGTGACGTGGTTGACACGGCCTCGACCATCGATGGCGGTGCTCCTCCGATTGACCGTAGCTTGAGAAGTTCCTTGATGGTTGCCTTGTATCGAGTCTTGGCCGTGTATTCCCAAGGTTGAAGCGCATCGAGTGATAGTCCCATTCTCGCGACATCGGTTGGCGAAATGCCCTGGCCGACGGCTGTAAAGCAAACTCGTTGTATTCGTGGGTTGCTTATCGGATTGGGGTTGATAGTGCAGGTTGCGAAGTTCCGAGCAACGGGCGAGGTGAAGTTGGTGCGGTGGTCGCGCAATTCGTGGTGGAAAACGGCTAAATCTGCGGTGGAATCATTCTTGCCCTCACCGGGTTGGTGACTTCCTTCTTCGAGCCATTCTCGCGCTACGATGATCTTCCAATTCCTTGCGCTTATCCTCTAGAATCAAAGCCTTGTTGATCAACTCTTGAAAATCGTGAAAGGTGTGGGCGATCAAGTTGACTTGAAGTCCGATGTTCAATCCTTTCGTAAAACGACTGACGAGCCTTGTCGCTGGCGACATCTTCTGCAAAGATATCGAGCAAGTTGAGAGAACTTGTTGAGGTAATCGATCACCGACATTCCTCCTTGCTTGAGAGCACGGAATTCATCCTTCTTCGATCCATGATTCCTTCCGTACATGATCTTGGCGAAAAGCGCCAGAACTCTTCCCAAGTAATATCTTGTGGCGCTCCATGCGTTGCAGACAAAGTTTTCCCACCATTCGCGGCAATGCCTTCCATCCGTGAGAGGCGCAGAACTTTTTCATGATCGCCGCATTGAGTGATCGCAGCTTTCTCAATAACACGGCCAATCATCGCCTTCTCTTCGTGAGACATGTCCGAAAAGGTTGGTGGACGGGTTCTCATAAACTCCGCCAACTTGATGATCCATTGTGACCATGAGCAAGCTGGGGTTCCATTGTGATGTCGATTGTTGTTGCTCGTTATTCATAGCTTGCATCCGATTCATCATGGTGTACATCACCGGGTTTGAGCCGTCATGAATGCTCCAAAATTCGCAGATCAATCAAGGTGCTTGTGGTGGAACTATCTTCTCGGGATTTGTTCTCGCCCTTCGACACCGAGTATCGGAACCACTTGCGCAGCCTTGACGAGTCCGAACCATCCGTGAATCTCTAGGGTTAGATAAGGTAGCAAGCACGAGATAAGTTGTAGAACTAAGCGGGGTAGGTAAAACCCAACAACATATTTTAAGAAAGCTCAATCAAACTCTTATATTGATTAAGATAATAGTATGGCTTGCAACAAATGCCTAAGGGCCTTTGCGCACTCATACTTGCACACAAAAATAAGGACGAACTTAAGCACACAAAACTACCGCCTAAAGGGCGACTCAAGACATAAACGGCTAAGCTCAAACAACGCGAACAGACTACTCAATCAAATAGCCTCCGCACTTGACGGTGCTCCCTTTCTTGTAGACTGAAAGTGAGCCGCATCCTCGCAACCGATCTTGATGTCCCGGATGGTGCAATAGGAGCAGTGTCCTCGTGCAGTGTCGCTTGGTGCTTCGGCTCTACACCTCTGCCGGCTCTTCCGCTCAGTAGGTCCATTAGCTTCTTCCGGTCTTCCTCTTGATGTCTTCTTCGTGTCGCCCATAAAGAGTTTCTTCTAATATGGCGATCCTTTCTTCACTCTCAAGAGTCTCATAGGTACACTCCACTCAGAGCGGCTAACTCCAACGATTCCTCCCGAGCAACGGCGAATCGGGCGAGATGCACGACGGTGGCGTTGTCTTCTCCTTTGTAGACGGAAAACGTGCGGCAAGATCCACGTCGATGTGCGGGATGATAACGGAAAACCGTGTCACGAAGCTCTCGAGTAGATGTTGCAGATCCTCAGGATGGCAAGGCGTGAAGACTCCTGGATTGCTTCAATCCAAATACTCCTTCTAGCTGAGATGTGCAGTGGTTTGCTTGCCTTGGTGTGCTGCCTGGCGTAGATGGTCAAATGGCAGATCACTCCACGATCTCTCTGCTCACAATCCAAGCACCGCCACGGTACAATGGACGATCGAACCTCCAAGTACTTGTAGCAACTTCCAAAGCTCGGCAAGTCCTCCCTTGCGCCTCCATAACTCAAGACGAGGCATCTGTCAAGATGGACAAGGATATGAAAACAACTTTAAAACAATGGGAGAGAAAGAATTTCAGCAGTAGTTGAGTCAAGAGAGACATGAGATGAGTTAAGGAGTTCAATTAATCTTGCAAGTTAATTTTGCTTTAGAAAATAGTTTGGACTCACTAAGAACGGCCAATCTAACTAGGGTCAAGACTCACATCAAGATGGCTCGATACCACCTCCGTCGGGACCCAAATATGCAAACCGACCCTCAGGTATTCTCGTGACTAGTCCAGATCACGCTAGTGCACACAGTGTCAACATTGATGAAATATCACATCCATACAACGAATATAAGAATAAACGAGTACATTTAAATAACAAATAATCGTTGGGACCTTATGGTCGAGTGTTACATTTATTAAGCCATGCAAGGTCGATAATAAAGAAATAAACCGCAATGAAACGAAATAAACTCCGGTGGCTCCCATCAATTTACCACAGTAACCGATCGATCAAGACCCTAACGCTCAACCTTCAGAGAACTCTTCTTCAAAAGCGGTGATTTACTCCTCCACTTCATTGATTTGTTTAGCAAGAGTGAGTACACACCGTACTCGCAAGTCATACCACGTAATGCATTTATACATGATGGCTTATTCCAAAGGAATGGCTTCGTGGTTATTTTGCGTAAATGCAACATTTGCAATTGAATACAAATAATAGATTGAAAGCGTAATTCAAAACAAATAGACAATAATAAGTTAACAATTGATTTCACAAAGGACACACAGCCTAATCAAGTTCTTTCACACAACCAACAAGTTATCTCACACGGTGACCCTTCCCAATTGTTTTATGAAAATCTACCCTCGTGTGAAATTCTGAGCATGTCCATAACCGAGGACGCGCTATTCGAATAGATTGGTTTAAACACTCGCAGAGGTTGTACACTTTACCCACACGATGAAACCAACCGGATCGAGTTGATCACAACAAAACCTTTCGGAGACTTCATCTCAAACAATGACACTCTGGTGTGCTTTATCGCAGTCCAATTTGTACACACACTCTTGGAACGACACACACCATTGGACAGGATGCAATGAATCGTCTCCGCGATGTGACATATCACACCTCCAAATTTCATCACATAGCTTAAATACAACCCGAGTTGTCAATGTCAAGACTCCATAACTTACTAAGTCAGCCCACCCATACTAGGCATGTGGTCGCACAAGAAGGCCCAGCTCAATGGCGCACAAAGTTAAGTCCTTAATTGACCAAGGCAAGACTTCGCTTTTAACCCAAATCACAAAGTTTAAAAGCACACACTCCACCATTCACACAGTAATCCACCACTTGCCTCGCCTAAATCTTTTCCCACCTGCTGATTAAGTGCAACACATGCCATCAAAGAGTAATAGCACACAAAGACACACAGATTCATCACACAGTTCCATAATCACTTAGTCAAGTTTATAATTGCAACTCTCACATGGAATGATGACTCGTGGCATGGCTAAGCGCCTAATCGATCTAACCAACCCACGCTGGTGCTACAATAATACCAACTAATAATTAATCAACCTAGGGTGACAAAAGATCATGGCATACAATAGACAAGGTGGCATAACAATTTGGATTAATAACTACACCCAAAAGCATTTAAATAAATACTTGAAATAGAATGCAATACATTGAAACAAAGTATTTTGAAAACTGGGTTCAAAATGATCAAAGGTATAACTTGCCTTGGAATAGATCTAGATATTGGTCTTGGTCTTGAGGTGCTCCTTCTTCGCAAAATTCCCAAGTATCGACGCCTACTCGCAAACGAGACAAAAGAAACAAAACAAATAAATAACAGAGGCAAAACAAACTCCAAAATTAAATAAAATTCATAAATAAATAGATCTGAATTTTATATGAATTTACAAATTTGAATGGGCTCAATTGGACTTCTGATGCAAAAGATATGGGCTTTGGAAGATTGGAAAATCAATAAAACCCTAAATTGGATTTTCTCGAATTTCCAATTAATTTTATAAAGGAAAATCGAATTATTGCGCAATGCTTGCGCCACCGAGAATTTCCGAAAAAGAATTAAATTTAAATAGAATTCGACATGTGGGACCCATCGTCGGCCTCGGTTCACACGTGGACCGAGTGCACCAACCGAGGGAGATCCGCGCGGTGGATCGCCACGACGCTGCAGGTCGGGCGCCGACTGGCGCCACGCTGGCCGCCACACCAAAGATCGGCCGACACTGGCGCCGAGTGGCGATAACGGCGGGCGGTGGCGCCGGACCCGATGGTCACCGGCGAACGAGCGGCGATCACGGCGATGAGTGGTACCAACGTAGAGGAGGCTAATGCGCACACATGGGCACCGTTTGAGCACCGGGTTGACGGAGATGGCCGCGGCGAGGAAGAAGCGGCGAGAGAGCTCGGGTTTTGTTTGACGGCGCCCGGCGATGCTCGGCGACGAAGGTGCGACGAGGTAGCTCGTGACTTGTCGATCACAATGGTGCGGTCGGTGGAGCAAGGGCGACGACGGCGGCGCAATCCACCGGAGAAGAAGTTCGCCGAAAACCCTAAAGCTTGGAATGCGGCGCACTAGGCGATCGGGCGATGGGAGTGGCGGATTAGGGTTACGGAGGCCCGGGCCGAGCTAAGGGAGTATTTATAGACCTGGAGATGCCGAGATTTGGAAACCCCCAAATCGGATCCAAACAACCGGGTTTTGAATTCCAAGATTTTCGGAGATTGAAACCGTTCGGGTTTGATTTGGTTTGAAACGGATATGGAATAACCGGAGATATGATTTGGCGGGTCGGCGCCAAGAATAAGCAATCAATCGGTTTTGTTTGATAAACTTGAAGCTCCAAAGAATGGCGGGCGAGAGCGCGGGCGCGAGGAAGAAGAAACTCCGCGGAGACGACGACTCGGCGGTGGTCCCACCTGGCAGAGAGAGCGAGGGCGAGTGGGTGCAGCGCTCTGCGATGGAAATCCAACTGCTAGAAGCGAACGCGGGCGAGCGAGCGAGCGAGATCAGCGGGCGAAGCCACGCGGCGACAATCCAACGGTCAAGGCGGGTTGAGCGCGGCGTCCGACGGAGACGAGGGCACGCGTCGAGCATCCAACTGACGAGAGCGCGCCGGGCGATGTGGTCGGCGCTGGCCGAATAGGCCGGGCTTCGCCCAAGATCGTTCAAGGATTTAAAATAGGTTTTTCTTTTAAATAAATCCAGAAAATGCAAATAGCAATTAGAAAATAGCAAATGACTTAGGAAAAATTCCAGAAAATTCTATAAAATATATCCAAGCATATAAATTCTAAATAAAATAGTTTTGACAATTGTTGATGTTGGGATTAAGCACATTAAATCAATTTGTCCTTAAAGTCCATATTAAGCTTTTTAAATTAATATTCAAATAAATCCAAATGATGAATTTTCTTGCTACCATTATTTAAAAGATTTTCAAGCTCTGAAAATAGGGATGTTACACCACGCAGGGCTAAAGAAACAAATAAACTCTTGCAGCGGAACGAGAAATTTGGAAAGGCCAATCAACATGCCCACAGGCAATCGAGTGGAGAACGCATCCTAATCCGCAAAACCTTCAATGTCTTGATTCTGGAAGAACTCCTGTGCAGCTTGATATTCTTCAACTGATCAACAAAGGCATGAGCCGTGAGTACATAAAGCACTCAGCAGGCCGTAGGGAAATGTATGCAAATAGTATTCATGCAAGGCTTACCAAAGGTTAGTGTATGGTTCTTTGCGTAAAAACAAAGATTTAACAAATACCGTAAATAGATTGAAATGCGAGACTTGAAAAGAATACTAAATAAGTAAACAAGTTCTTTGAAACAACCAGTGAACTAACCATTCACTGACCAACCAACAAATGACCAGTGAATTCCCCGTTCACCAATCAACAAACCACCAAGTGAATTACCCATTCACCGAACAAATATTATATTCATCAAGTGAACTTCCCATTCACACTCCGACTCATTTTTGGAAGAAACTCTATCTCCCGTGTGAAATTCCCGAGCACGTCCATAACCGCGGACACGGCTATTCGAATAGTTTTACACACTCTGCAGAGGTTGTACAGCTTGACCCACAAGACACGACTTCTCTAGTTGGTTTGGCATCCGTCGATACCACTGCTCACTACCTTGGGTAAGCAGGCTAGAGCACGTGACAAAGCCTTTACAAAGCTCCTTCTTAACCTAGTTCTGCCCGCTGAGGTTTCAACACTGAATGTCTCCATCCGACCAGACAGGGCCCCCCTCTTGCGCCATAGTGAGTACGTACCCCGTAACTCACTCTTCCAAGACAGTAACTGTAAATAAGATATTGCTAATTAATCAGCCAGGTCCCGCCCATACAGGACATGTGGTTGTACGGTTAAGGCTCAGTTCAATGGCGCACAAGATTAAGTCCTTGACAAGTTACTCAGGCGATCTTTCCACAAACCCACAACGTGTTAAATCCACACCCTCAATCCACCATCCATTCGCCCGAGTGAAAACCATTTTGTTTACAAGAAACCAATGACATCCCCGTCATGGTACACAAGTTTTAACAACAAATGGCTAACCACCACAATTCCATATATCATTAAGTCAAGATTAAATCATTAAAACACATGTGATGATGAATCCATCGAGACTAGGCTTGACTAAGCACTAATACGATACCCATGTTGGTGATACAAATATGTCCAACTAAAATTATCCAGGCTAGGGTGACCAAGGATTCATGGCATTCAAATGTTCAATGGAGGTATAATGACAATGTAATAACTAAACCCAAAACAATTGATATAAAGATAGCATGCAATTGTATAAAACAATATACTTTTGAAATCATAGGATCAATATGATCAAAGGACTACGGCTTGCCTTGGAATAAATCCTGGATTGATCTTGATCTTGATCTTGGTGTGCTTCTCCTTGTTCAAAACTTCCGAAGTAGCAACGTCTACTCGCAAAATAAGCAAATAGAACAAATAAATATAAAACAGAGATAAAATCAACTCCAAAAATTAAATAAAAATCATAAATAAATAGAGTTCGAATTTAGATGAATTTACAAATTTGAATGGGCTCAATCGGAGTTCTGATGCAAAAGATATGGGCTTTGAAGATTGAAAATAAATCAAAACCCAAATTTGGATTTTAATTTAATTTCTGATTTATTTTTCAATGGGAAAATCGACTTATGACGTCAGCTGACGTCAGCGAGGATTTCGGTCGATAATAATTTCCACCGACAGGTGGGTCCCACCGTCAATGACACGTGTAACGTGGACTAAGTCCACCAAGGAAGGCTCGAGAGGAACTTGGTCGCCACGTGGCAACGACACGCAGCATTGACGGCGGCCGCGGCCCAGACGGAGGAGGTGGCAGCTTGGCTGGCTTCCACGCAGACGCCAGGCTGGCAAGGGGAGAACAGAGGGGAGCCGGCCGTAGGGCTTCACGGCGCGTGGACGGCGAACTACGGAGGGGCAGCGGCGGGAGGTGGAAAATGGGACCCCGAGAGAAGGTCAAGTCGCTGGAGGAGGTGGTTAGGCTAGGGCGGCGACGCCTCACGGCGGTGGCGACAATGGCGGCGGCGGTGACGACTCTCTTTGTCTGGACACCGACAACGGCGAAGTAGGGGTTCTCGGCGAGCGACGGGTCACGGTAAATCTGGTATTATGCGACTCGGTGGCGGTAGCACGGCCGGCGAAGGTCGGGCGGTGGCGGAATTCGACGGCGGCGGAGCTTCGGCCGTTGACGATCTTTCGGTGATGGCGGCGCCGAGACGACGAAGCCGGGGCCGAGAGCTTAGGGTTTTGGGAGAGGAAGTCGGGGCGAAGAAATTGTCTGCGGGGCTCGGGCCTTAAATAGCCGAGATGGAGGAGACCGAGGGAGAGACGGCGGTCTTTGTCGGGCAAGATCGGAACTCGGGAGACCGCACCAAGACGACGATGACGTGGCGACGCGGCGGGCCACCGGTCGTGGAGAGAGGAGAGGCGCGCCGGGACGCGCGCAGAGAGCGCACGCATTGGATCGCGCGATGCCACGCGCGGCAATCGATGTGGGGAAGGCGGGCAAGCAATGGCCGGGCCGAGGGTGGGAGTTGGGCCGAATAATGATGGGCTTCGCACTGTTATCGCTTCGAGGGGATTTTAATATATTTTTCTTTTTATAAAATACTGAAAATCCAAATGGCAATTAGAAAATAGCAAATGCACTTAAAAATTCCAAAATTCTAGAAAATATATCTAAGCCTATAGAATCCAAATAAAATAATTTTGATAGTAGTTGATGTTGGAATTAATCATGTTAAATTGTTTTGATCTCTGAAATTTCTAATTAAGCTTTAACTTTAGTAGAAAAATTCGAATGGTTATTTTTCTTTTAACACTTTAAAACATACCAAATTTTTGGGATGTTACAGCGCTCCTGGGCCTGGTCCATCCTGTTGGTGCCTTCGGTCTAGGATCGCTAGTAGGGGCTTCGAGTTCTTCCCGGAGGTGGCCCGGAGGTCCTGCTGCTTCAGGCCTCGCGGGGCTCTGGGGACCCTTCGGGGAGGCTTCGGTTCCGCCTTGGAGGTGGCCCGGAGGTACTGCTGCTCCGGGCCTGGCGGGGCTCCAGGGACCCTTCGGGGAGGCTTCGGTTTCGCCCCGGAGGTGGCCTGGAGGTCCTGCTGCTCCGGGCCTCGTGGGGCTTCGGGGACCCTTGGGGGGGGGGGGCTTCGGTTCCACTCCGGAGGTCCTGCTGCTTCGGGCCTCATAGGGTCTCCAGGGACTTTTCGGGGAGGCTTCGGGTCCACCTGTGAGGTGGCTCGAGGTCATGTCGCCCGGCCTCGGGCTTCACCTGTGGGCCGCCACCTAGGTTCTAACGATTGCTTCGCCTGGGCGTTGTGGCCGGTGGGGCCGCCCCTATGACAAGCCCCTCACGGTCGAGGTCCTGCTTCGCCATGGATGAAACCGCGCCGTTCTTCCCGAAGGCCTCAGGCACACCATCCCCTTCGGCTTGGCTAAGCGATCTCTCGCACCGTCTTGTTCCTTCAGCGGTCACGGGGTTGCCTAGTGCTTCGGGCCTTGATCGGTAGCGGTTGGTTGTGCCTTCAATGCGATGCGACGATTCATTAATGGGGCGCAACACTTCATTAATGGTGCGCGACTGTTTGCTCTAGGGCACACGTGTCGCTTGCTAGACCGTCGCGTCTCTTCGGGTTTTGCACCCTATCGTTTCGTGTGCCAGACGCGGCTATAAATATGGGGGGTTACGCCCCCCAGTCTTGCATCGCTTTACTTTTGCACGGCGTTTTCTTTTGCTCATTCTTTCGCTAAGCCCTGCTGCTAGATGACGAAGCGCTTGCGAGACAAGGGGGCTCCGACAGCTCATACAGACGAGTTGGGCCGGTCCTTGGTGAGACCGGCAATGCTCCGGGTGCTCGCGAAGGATGGAAAGATTGCGGATCTCTCCCTCGCACGAGCCCTCGGGTTGGAGACGGTTTCGACGCCCCGGGACAACGAGACCGTATTGTTTTGCTCTTTCCTCGATGCCGGCCTCCGGCTTCCCTGCGTGGGATTGGTCACCGCTTTGCGCAATCAGACGGTGGAGCTAGCCCAGTTGACCCCGAATTCGCTTGTGAAACTCAGGGTCTTCGAGTGGGTGATGCGCTCTGCCGGGCCGTTGGGGAGGGCCGGCTCTTCGCCTATCTTCATGACGCTCGCTGTCAGCCGAAAAAGGTGACCGGCGAGACGCTCAAGTTTGGGAGCGTCAATTTCCGGCCGAAGCCGCGCTACCTTCAGTATCAAACAGATGTGCCCACAGTCAAGGGTGGGCATGGTGCATTTTCACATGGTAGATTTTGGTTTTGCTTTCAAATAAATAAACTTTGGAAATCCGGGAGCAGTTGGGAGTCTCTGATAGTTATTCTGGTAGATGGAGTCAGTTGGGCAGCTAGAGCCTTACCCTTTGAACATTGGCCGATAGAGCCTTGATACTAGTGGATGGTAGCTAGAACCTTCACTAGTGATATAAATAGTTTAATTATGGTAACTACTTTTGTCAAATGAATGCTTTATGAAAACTTTTAAAACTTAAAATATTGTTTTGTGCAAAAAAAAAACCATATAAACCCTATTGTTAAGCCTTGCGTATTGCATTTTTTCTATGATTTGCGGAGTACTTTATGTACTCATATGTTACACTCAAAACAAATCTCAAAAGCTCTCAACAATGCTGTAATACTCCGAAATTTATTCGGACAACTAGAAGAGTACTCGGGAGAAAATATTAAATAGGAAAAATAGAATTTTTAGTTTTTCGAGGGGATTCCTGCGAATTCCCGACAACCTGGGCTCTGGGCCGTGGCCCAAGAGGGGGGTCGACCAAGGGGGGGGTGCCCTCCCCACAAACCCTAGCCGCCTCTCTCCACCCCCACTCGGCCGCCCCTCCCCTCCCTGCTGGCCACTGCCTCCTCCTCCCCTCTCCCACCTGGCCGCCGCCACCTCCTCTCCTCCGTAGTCCGGCACCTCGCTGAGAACTCAACGGGTCTAGCCGCCCCTCTCCACCACTCCCCCCACTCGGCCGCCCCTCCCCTCCCTGCTGGCCACTGCCTCCTCCTCCCCTCTCCCACCTGGCCGCCGCCACCTCCTCTCCTCCGTAGTCCGGCACCTCGCTGAGAACTCAACGGGTTAGCACCTCTTCAAAGTTAGTCCTCCTAATGCCGTTAGATTGGTGTTTAATTTTCATGATTAGGCGATACTGGTAGCAGATTGATTTTGACAGTCTGTAGAGATTGCGTGTTTTGGGGTAGTTAATGGTGGATTCTGACCAGGACGTCTCCTAGAGGATTGTAGGTATTGTCGCTAGCTCTCCATAGAGTCTTGGATCACTTAATTTGGAGTTGGGGATCTCGAGTTATGATTTTTTACAATATTTATGTTCTAGGTTTCTGTCGGGATTCTGACAGATCGTAACAATTGTTTAATAAGAATTAGATAATGATTTTTTTGGGGCATTGCACAATTACTAAAGTTGTAGGAATTTTTGTAAGATTTTTAGAGAGCTAAAGATCACATTTTTTGGATGTCTGTACTGGAAGTTACGTAGGTTTTAACCTCGCTGTCCAGAACCTCTGACGAGATTTAATGGGTTGATTGATCTTCTTAGTAAATAAGAAGGCGTAACTGGGACCTTGCCAACTAGGTTTTTCTTGGGAAATTTTGTAAGCTTTTCAGGGGATTAAAGATCATTAAATTTGGTTAATCCTACAGGGAGTTATGAATTTTAGAAGGGGTCTGTCCCATTCAGGGACAGTTTGCTGTTTATGGGAGTTGAAGTTTTATGCCGCGTTTGGAAGCATAGCTTGTCAAATATTGTGGATATCGTGAGGATATGTGCACGATCTCAGGATGATGAGTCAATTGGCAATGGCTTTGTTGGCTTACAAAATCTCGCGTTTTGGGTTTGTTACGCCGTCGGACCACAGGCGTCCGATCGGTGGTGTGGGCGGTCGACCACCAGGAGGAGTCCGACCGGCCAGGGTGGCCGGTCCGACCGCCAAAATGAAAATAGGTTTTTGGAGCTGAGCCAAAAATAGGTTGTGTAGGCAAGTGAGGGGAGTCTCCTGGATGTGGTCCCATCATTTTTGGAGCTCCCAGTCAAAAGTTCTATTCAGTTGAAATTTCCAGAAGGTTTCGGAATTTCGGGCTGAAATTTTGGCTAAGTCTTTTTGACCGGTCCGACCGGCCTGAAATCGGTCGGACCGGCCTTGTGGGGTGGTCAGACCGGCAATGACTTGGAGGTTAGCCAAGTTTGCATTGAGTTGATTTTGATTGTGTTTATTGTATGAACTTCAATGCTTTATTGTTGTATATTGCATTGCGGAGCTAACGTGGGTCAAGTTGTGAAGAACTTGTTCCCGGAAACGGTCTGTTTGCTTTGTCTATTGTCGCGGTGGCTTGCAGGTCAACGACGTCAACGGTTGAGTGGATCGGGACTACGCTTGGAGAGCTGAGCTCCAGAACGATCATGGATACCGGGTGAGGTCGTGTGACTCAAGCATGGTGCAGGATGGGCAAGATGGATCGAACGGGTGGTTCGGTACAGCTAGTTGGATCAGGTGGTGCGAATATCAGTGCGAGTCTCTGGGAGGTTCCGATGGGATTCGGACAGGAGAGGCTTGGCTACGTGATGAGAACCGCTGATCAACCTACACGTGGTGAAGCAGGCGATTGCTTCAATAGTTATATGTGTGTGGGTCCCATGTGTAAGTGGTCCCAAAAGTGAAACCCTAGCTCTCTAGTATAAATAGAAAGGGGGGAGATGGAAAACCCTCTCAAGCATTCATTTAGCCCCTTCTTCCATTTTTCTAGGGTTTGGAGGAGAGGAGAGGAGAAGCTAGGGTTTGGAGTGTGCTCCTTGTGTGAGCTCTTGCCCTCCTTGTTGGAGAGGCTTTGTAAGCATCTAGTGTGATCAAACAAACTTGTGATGCTTAATTGAAAGGCCATTTGTTCCCTTTGTGTTCTAATCCCTTTTTGGATGATTTTGGTGCTTCCTTGATTCAAAGGTTTCTGCTTGGTCTCTTGGCCTATTTTATCTTGCTTTGATGTGTGGGAATACTCCTAGAGTCATCTAGATCATCAACCCCCACAAGCAAGTCTTGAATCAAGATTTTTATATTTCTAGGGCTTGTGCACTTCTTTTGTAAATCCTTGAGAGATCGATTCTGCGATGTGGATCTGAAGGATCGTCGCTAGAAATAGGTCTCTAATATCATTAGGGAGGTGTGGTCGAAATTTGATCAAGTTTCATTGGTTAAATCAAAAGTTGGATCGAATTTTGTTTTGGAGTTGGACTTGATTTTCAGTACTGGACTGGACCGGTCCGACCGGTTGTGCAACGGCGGTCTGACCGCCCGCATTTTCAGACCGCTAGTACTGCCAGGTCGACCCGATATCCATCGGTCCGACCGCCAGCTAGTAGCCGGTCGATCGCCGATTGATCGTCGGTCGATCGCCTGCGTGGTAGCCGGCCGGACCGCCAAGACTCGATTCGAGCAAGTGAGTTCTTTTCTCCTTTTGTGTCGTGTGGTTGAGGGGTTTATCAAATCCAACACAAGGCTTCCAATGTGCGCTTACTGATCTTCTTAGCTCTCATAGCTAAAGGAGTTAAGTTCGTGTTGTATTTGATTTAGGCGAGAAAGTTGAGAAAGCGCCTATTCACCCCCCTAGTCGCCTTTACGGTCCTACAAGTGGTATCAGAGCCGGTTAGCTCTTCTCATAGATCTTAACCGGTCTTTGGAGCCATGGCGACTGACAAGTACTCAACCAAGCCACACATTTTTGAGGGAGTTGACTTTGCATACTGGAAGGCTCGTATGCAAGCATATATCGAGGCTCAAGGGCACGCTATTTGGCTTAAGGTGAAAAACCCTTATGTCATGCCAGCCGATGACGATATGATCACTCCAGATGTGGAGGCCAACAGCAAGGCTCGGAATTATTTGATCCAAGGCCTTAGTCGATCTGAGTTTGAGCGTGTTGCTCACTTGCGGTCTGCTCATGAGATCCGCGACACTTTGTGACTATCACGAAGGGTCCATCGCGATCAAGGAAGTGAGACAGAATCAACTCAAAAGGTTTACTCTAAGATCGAGCAAAGGCCCGTGAGTCTTTGGATGAGTGTGGGAAGATTCTCTAAGATTCTTCATGATCTCCGCTACTGTTGACTTGGTATTTTCTCGAAGTGCAAAATGCACGCCACTTCGGGTGCTCTTGATGTGAAGGTGCTGGGAATGAAGATCACTTCCATCAATGACAACATCACATGAGTGAGCTTACCATGGATAAGCTTTACTCGAGGTTGAAGACGCATGAGATTGATTTTATCTCGCCTCTCCCAAGACAGTCGATGGCATTAGTGGTCGACAAATCCAAGGGTTGTTCTTCTGATTCTCTTGATTGTAGCTCATCTGGTTTTTCATTATCTGCTTTACATTCTTTAAGCGATGAGCAACTTGAGAAATTGCCCGAGGATGACTTAGCCCTCCTTTCCACCAAATTCACAAGAGCGCATAACAAGGTGAGGAATAGGAGGAGAAGTGGACCTATCACGTGCTTCGAATGTGGTGAGCCAAACCACATTCGCTCCAGGTGCCCCAAGCTAAAGGGCAAGGAGGAGAAGGAGACACGAAGACATCCCCAGGAGAGGGATGCTAAACCCAAGAAGACAAACTATCGCAAGTTTGTCAGCCAGGTCCTTGCCGCTCTAGAGAATGTCAATATGAGCGATGTGGACTCGGAAACGGAGGACGACGAGAGTGACTCTCGTGGCAAGAAGAAGGCACATGACTTCACAGGCATGTGTTTCATGGCTAAGAACGACCACGACAAATGACTCCTCCAACGATGAGGATCCCTTTAGTGATCCTGATGAGGTATGCCCTTCTAGTGCTGACATGAAAAGGGCTTTGGTGCTTGCTGAACAGAAATTGCATAAGCAAGTAAAAAATGATTAAGAAGCAGGACATTATGATTGATAATTTGAACCTAGAAGTTGTTAGGCTTAAATCTATTAATCCTGACGATATTTGTGATTCCTGCACCAGCTTGCTTAAAGATTTGACAAGCTTGAAATCTGCTCATTCCTCTGTTACAAATCAACTAAAAGATGCTCTCGATGAACTAGAATCTCTCAAGTCTAGTTCTGCTTGCTTAGATGCCATTTCACTTGATGTGACTGCCATGGAAGCTATCCCTTTAACTTGCTCAAATTGTGCTTTACTAGAATTAAAACTGGATAGCTCTTTAAAAGAGTTATAAAAGTTTGATGCTAGCCACACATGCTCTCATTGTAAGAATAATAGGATTAAGATGCAAGAGATGACAGAAATGTTGATTTACTCTAGAGTTGCATCTTGTGAAAATTGTCCTAAGCTTACAATTGAGATTGAAGCCTTAAACAAGACTCTTGAAGAAAAGGCTAAAATTGAAAGATCCATGTCTTTTACTGCTTCTAAGAAAGTTATTGATTCTAACTCTTGTGTTTTGAATGCTGAAGTTGAAACCATGATTAATCAGATTCAAGAGGCATTTAGAGTCAAGTTTAAGGAGCAGTTGAATAGGATTAAGGAATCCTATTGTGTGTCTTGTGAGGCCTTCAAAGTGGAAGTGGCCCTTCTTAAGAGTAAGCGCAATGAGGTAATCAAGTCTAGCAAGTGCACTAGATGTGAGGGTTTAATGAAAGAGAATGATTACCTCAAGGTGACTCTTGAGAAGTTTTCAAGTGGGAAAAAGAAACTCAACATGATTCTTGATCAATCCAAAGTGAGCATGAAAAATAGTGGTCTAGGTTTCAATCCCCTAGAGCATTCCAAGAAAAACCCACCTAGGATTGCTAGAGTTGTGAAGAATGGTCTGCTTGAGCTAGAACCTCCTAAGCCATCCGGGTTGTTTTCAAACCATTGGTTTTGCTCAAACTCCTTCTCGGCAAGAAAGGTGCTTTCACTCATTCTCAGATGCACCTCTCAAAGGTCCGAGACTATTGCACCTTCTCGCAAGAAAGAAAGCCATCTTGTTGAGTTCGCCTGAGAGCAAAACTTGAGAGAAAAGAGAGGATGAGCGCCCGAAATCCATTAGAGGAGTCCCTTCTCCAGCTATAGTCTCTAGAGCTAGGCAGCCTGTTTATCGCAACACATATAGGCCTAGATTTGTAGAGAACTTTGTAGACTCTTTTGGTGGGTCTAGGCAGCATGTTGGATTAGGACATCGTGAGGAGAGACACCGGGTAGTACCTAGACAGGGGGAGTATCGATCTTTTGGTAGATCGTTTCGGAGAGGTCTAGGTGGTTCTCATGTGCATCCTTATGATTTTATTCCTGATCATGTTTCTGCTATTTCTACTGCTGCTCCCAGACATCGTGCTTCTCAGTACTGGATTCCTCGATCATTTATCACTAACCCCAGTACTGAGGCACGGATGTTTTCTGATTGTGCTTTTTAGGTCCGTCGTGCGAGGAAGGAGGACATATGGCTTGTTGACTCCGGGTGTTCTCGACATATGACCGAAGATTCTAGATGGTTCTCTCTCACACGTGCATCCGGCAACGAATTGATTACATTTGGGGATGCTTCTACCGGGACCGTGACTGCAAAGGACACTGTGCGCGTCAACGACAAGTTCATGCTAAAAGACGTCGCTTTGGTAAGTAAGCTGAGGTATAATCTTCTATCTGTTTCTCAGCTGCTTGATGAGGGTCTAGAAGTGAGGTTTAAGAGAGGTGAATGTAGAGTTCTAGATTCCTCGGGTGAGCTTGTTTTTGAGATCTCCAGATTTGAGAAGATCTTTTGTGCTAATTTCAGTAGCTCTTCTGTTTCCAGTCCTAGGTGTCTTGTAGCCTCTGATTCTCTTGACCTTGTTTTGTGGCATCGTAGACTTGGGCATATAGGTTTTAATCATTTGTCTAGAGTCAGTTGCAAGGACTTGATTAGAGGTTTGCCTAGGCTGAAGGCTGTTAGAGATCTTGTGTGCTCACCCTGTAGACATGGTAAGATGGTGTCTGCTTCCCACCCACCTCTTACTTTGGTAATGACTGATGGACTGTGATGACTTCTTCACTTAGATACTGATTGGTCCTTCTAGAGTTCAGTCAGCTGGTGGGAAATGGTATGTGCTGGTGGTTGTGGATGTTTACTCCAGGTATTCATGGGTTTATTTTCTCGCTTCTAAGGACGAAGCGTTTGGATTCTTTAGAGATTTGGTCCTTAGAATTGCTGTTGATATACCTGGAGCTTTAAAAGCCATTAGGAGTGACAATAGGACAGAATTCAAGAATTCTTCTTTTTCTACCTTCTGCACTGATAGGGGAATTGAGCATCAGTTTTCTTCTCCTAGAGTTCCCCAGCAGAATGGTGTGGTAGAAAGGAAGAGCAGAACCCTTGTAGAGATGGCTCGGACCATGCTAGATGAGCATTCTACTCCTAGGAGATTTTAATGAGGCGATCTCTCGCTTGTTATATCTCCAATAGGGTTTTCTTGAGATCTGTGGTTGGAAAGACCTCTTATGAGCTTAGATTTGGTCATTCTCCCAAAGTCTCTCATTTCAAGATTTTTGGTTGCAAGTGCTTCATTCTTAAACATGGCAACCTTGATAAATTTGAGTCTAGATGTTTTGATGGCATATTTCTTGGATATCCTGCTCATTCTCGTGGCTATCGTGTTTTTAATGTTGATACTAACAAAATTGTTGAGACTTGCGAAGTCACTTTTGATGAGGCTAGTCCTGGTACTAGACCCGATGCTTCAGGTACACAGGTTCCTGAAATTCAAGGAAGCATTTTCGTCGATGATGACTCGAGGATGAAGAACCAAACCATCCTCCGGCTACCTCACGAGAGGGTGGAGAGCTCGCTACTACTACGTCGGTTTGGTGAGCACCTCCTCCTATCCCCACCGACGATCCGAGTGGCTCTGCTCCTACCTCCACAACTCATGAGGTAGAGGCCATACGCACCAGAGCACCTCTTCGCATACAATGACAACATCCACTGAGCGGATGATTGGGGATCTTCAAGAGCGAGTCACTCGCCTGTGTTTATTTCTCCCGATTCTCATGCACATTCTGCTTTTGTCGCTTCTTTTGAACCCCGAGATATCACCCATGCTTTATCGATGCCTCTTGGGTCAATGCCATGCATGAAGAGCTTGAAAATTTGAAAGAAAGAAAGTCGGACTTTAGTTGAGCGACCTTCCGATTCTCATGTTATTGGAACAAAATGGGTTTTTAAAAATAAGCAAAGTGAGGATGGATTGGTTGTTCGCAATAAGGCTAGACTTGTAGCTCAAGGTTATTCCTGTGTAGAGGGCTTAGACTTTGAAGAGACCTTTGCTCCAAAGAGCTAGATTGGAAGCCATTCGCATTCGTTTAGCATTTGCAACATCCAAGGGTTTCAAGCTTTTCAAATGGATGTTAAAAGTGCTTTCTTGAATGGTTTCATAGAAGAAGAGGTCTTTGTCAAGCAACCTCTGGTTTTGAAAATCAAAATTCCCAAACCATGTGTTTAAAATCTCTAAAGCCTCAGATGGATTGAAACAAGCTCCTAGAGCTTGGTATGACAGCTTAAGAGTTTCTTGCTTGAAAATGATTTCAAAATGGGAATGGTTGATAAAACCTTGTTCACTCTCGTGCATGGCGTTGATTTCTTGTTGGTTGATTTATGTGGATGATATTATATTCGGTGGTTCTTCTCATGCTTTGGTGTCAAGATTTTCGATTCGATGAGCAAAGTGAGTTTGAGATGAGCATGATGGGAGAGTCGACATTCTTCCTTGGCCTACAAATCAAGCAACGAAAGAAGGCACCTTCGCTCACGAGTAAGTATACAAAGGACCTTCTTCGGCGCTTCAATATGGGAAGTAGTAGGCCAATGTCTACTCCCATCGCTACAACCACCGTGCTGGACCCTGATGAGGATGGAGAGTCCGTGGACCAGAAGGAGTACCGCAGTATGATTGGCTCCCTCCTCTATCTTACAATACGAGGCGGACATACACCCGCCGTATGTCCGTGGCGCCGCTTCGAGCTTCCTCGTGCTTCTCATCGTCAAGCGAGACGTCGCATATTCGGTACCTTCAAGATACGCTTGACTTTGGACTCGTATTCTTCTTCTTCGCTCTCTCAATTCGAGCATTTTTCGATGCCGACTTTATGGGTGTAGAGTGGATAGGAAGAGTACTTCTGGCACTTGTCATTTCTTGGGCACATCTCTTGTTTCTTGGTCTTCTAGAAAAAGTCTTCATTGTACGCCTACACCGAGGCCGAGTATGTAGCTGCCGCGATGGTCGCTTGTGTTCTCTGGATTTTATCCACGCTGGGACTATGGGTTATCTTTGGGAAGTGTTCCTCTTTCTCGTGACAACACTTCGCAATTAATATTGCCAAAAACCAAAGTGCAACATTCCGGGACTAAACACATTGATATTCGATTTCATTTTTCGAGAGACCATGTTGAGAAAGGTGATGTTGTGCTTCACTTTGTAGAGTCCGAGCAACAACTTATGATATTTTCACTAAAGCTCTTGACTCTTTCGCTTTGCTACTTTATGGGAGAGTTAGGGTTATTAGTCCTATTGGGCTGTTTTGAGGGGAAGTTGCTCTTTTGCATTCATTGTATCATAATGCATGTTTCAATTCATTTGTCTTGCATTGTATAATAAAATTAGTGGAGCTTTGATTATTATCCTTGTATGACTTGATTTCATCTTCTATACCTTGTCATATCAAGTGATAGTCTGCTAGACTTCTTTTATGGCTCTTCGTGTTTGGCTTAGCTTTTGCCTTGCTAGCTTTATATCTGTGAGCAAATTGAATCAAATCATGTCTTGTTGGATCTTGTGACTAGTTTTGCTCTAGTGATCCTCTTATGATTCTTGCCATGTTTTACAGGTTGAATTGAGTCTTGAACTTATTTTGAGATGAAAAATGAGCTTTTTAACTTCTTAAGTCAAGCAAAAGAAAAAAAAATTCTCTGTGCGAAAAAACTGATCTCACCAATCCTTTCTCATGAGACGGCTTGCCATTGCACTAGGCATGAACTCATGGGGAGTTTTGGATGACCTAGACCACTCTTTTAAGCTTATCGCTTGAGATGGTCGCGGCAAGGCTTGAGATCTAGCACAGTAAAAAAAAAGGGGAAAAATTGCCCAAAAAGGGCTAAGTGCTTGAGCTTTGCTTCAAAAAGAATTCTCTTAATGCTCAAAATGCCTCAATTCTTGTTTTGAGTCTCTTTTTACTTATAGACATGGCTTGAATCATTTTTGGTTGCTTTGAGTGAATCTATGATATTGAGCAACCTTTCATGATTTTAATTATGTTAATCTCAGATTGCTGCTATCTTGGTTTTAGTGTGGATTTCATGGGGATATGCTCCAGATCTTAGGATGATGTGACAATTGGCAATGGCGTTTACGGTTTGTCGTTTCACGCGTTTTCGACAAAGCTACTGTATTACGGATAGGCGGTCCGACCGGTCTTTGCACGGCGGTCCGACCGGTCCCAAATCGGTCGGACCGGCCATCTGAGGCGGTCGGACCGGCGGTGACCTAAAAGTGGTCAAAACGTGCTGGGCCAAAAATAGGTGTTGTAGGCAAGTGAGGGGATCCCAATGCACTTGGTCTAATAATTTTTGGAGTCTCCAGTAAGAAGTTCTATCGGTTTAAAGTTTCCAGAAGGTTTCGGAATTTGGGAGCTTGAATTTTGGCTAAGTCCCAAGGGGCGGTCCGACCGGCTCACAGGGAGCGGTCCGACCGGCCATGGGGCGGTCCGACCGGCCATGGAGCGGTCAGACCGGTAACTACTTGAACGTCAGCCAACTTCGTGGCGATGTTGTTTTGTTAGGTCAAAGTCATTGGTTTCATGGCATATGATTTGCATGATGCATGTTTTGACTAACATGGGTCAAGTTGTGAAGAACTTGTTCCCGAATACGTGTTTTCTTGTCTATGGTTGTGCAGGTTGCTTGGTGGTCAACGACGGTCAACGGCGAGGAAGATCGGGACTAGACTTGGAGAGTTGAGGTCCAGAACGATTGACGATGCCGGGTGAGGTCAACGACTCAAGCGTGACACAAGATGGACAAGGGTGACCTATTGGCAAATCCATGATGCATGGTGAAGCGGTTTAGGTCAAAAGGTTAAAGACGGCGCTGCTTATAAGCGTGCGTGTGTGACCCGCTTGTTAGTGGGCCTTAACGGAGCCCAATTGAGTCAAACCCTAGGAGTTTTAGGCCTCCACTATAAATAGGGGAGGTGGTGGCTGCACCATCAAGCTCTCTCTCTCGCCTCTTTTGTTGCAAAACCCTAATTGGCTTAGGGGAGTGGAGGTGGAGGCTAGGGCTCTTTATGGTTTGAGGAGAATTTCGTGATCTTGGATTGACCATCGATCCATGATGGCGTGGGTGTAATCCAAATGACGATCACGTTCTTAATCAATGCAAGGTTTGCTTGAGATAAGTCTCTTTTCGTTCTTGCTTTCAATTTCGTGATTTTAGGGCTTTCTTTGATCCACGAGTTTTTGATTGATTCTTTCACGTGGATTAGCTTGCTGTGATGTGTGGGAACCCATCTAGGATCAATTTGATCATCAATCACCCACGAGCAAGCGATTGGATCTAGTTTCCTCTTTTGCCCGGTTTTGCACCCTTCTTCAATCAGATCGTAAAAGATATTTGTTCGTCCAAGAATTATCATAATTGTTGATTGGAATAGGTCCTTAATATCATAGAGAAGGTGTGTGCAAAGTTTCGTGAAGTTTGGAGTTGAGAATCAAAAGTTAGACCTAATTGCAACTTCGTCATCGGGCTGTTTTTACTGTTCTGGAGCCTTCCGGTCGGACCGCCCCACACCAGAGGTCAGACCGATTTTGGTGCCGGTCGGACCGCCCACACCAGAGGTCAGACCGATTTTGGTGCCGGTCGACCGCCCTTATAACAATGGTCGACCGCCACCTGTTAAGATTTGATTCTTGCTGATTTTTGTCGCATTGCTTAGGGGTTTAATTGGATTCAATACTAGTCTTCCGCTGTACTGATATATTGATCTTCATAGCTTCATCATAGCTGTTGGAGTGAAATTGTGTTGAATTCATATTTTGTGAAAAAGTGAGCGTGCTCCTATTCACCCCCTCTAGTCGCCTTTTCGGTCCAACAAGTGGTATCGAGCCTGTTAGTTCACTCTTGATCTTAACCGTCACCGAACTTTGGCGATGGATAGATTCACTACAAAACCGCATATGTTCAATGGACAAGACTATGCCTATTGGAAGAATCGTATGCGAGTATTCCTTGAGAGCGAGGACAAGCTATATGGGACGTTGTTCGATCCCCGCCATTATTCCCGAGGTTGAAACTCCCGCTTCGTGGTTCTTTTGGCTAACAACAACAAGGCCAAGAATCTTTTATATGGTGCGCTTGGTAGACAAGAATATGATAGGATTTGCAATTTTGCATTGCAAGCACGAGATTTGGAGCACTCTCGAAACATATCATGAGGGTTCGTCCCAAATTAAGAAAGTCGCCAAACAATCTATAAGCGTGATTATAACAAATTTGAGATGCGCCCGAGAGAGCATCGATGACATTTTCAATCGCTTTAATAAAGTGATTAATCAAATGAAAGTCGTTGATATTGAATATTCTCAACTGAAAATGCCACCCACCTCTTGGCCGCAATCAACACCAAGGAGTGGGAGATGAAGGCTCTTGCTATAGAAGAGAATGTTGATCTTTCGAGTCTTACTTTAGAATTGCTTTATAGTAAACTCAAGACTCATGAAATTAAAAGAGTTGATCATCCCAAGAAAGATAATTTAGCTTTGGTAGCAGATCCTCACAAAAGGCTTTTGATGACTCTTTTGAATCTTCTTCTGGATTTTCATTTGCTTGCTTATCTGCGATTTCTGAGGAGGAGCTTGAAAATATTCCTGAGACAGAGTTAGCCCTTTTAGCTAAAAAATTCACACGGGCTTACAACAATGTGAGAAATAAAAAGAGAGGTGGTCCTGTTACTTGCTATGAGTGTGGAGAGCTTTACCACATCCGGGCCAATTGCCCCAAGCTAAAAGGTAAGGGTAAGCACAGGGAGGAGAAGACAGCTTGGAAGAAGCCTCATGAGAACAACTCGAGTATGATGTCAAGCTCATAAAGGCCGCTCACCGGGTCCTTGCCGCTTTTGGAGAGCAATCCATTAGTGATGTGGACTCCGGGAGCGAAGAGGAAAAGAAAGGGAAGGCCAAAGACTTCACTGGTATGTGCTTCATGGCTGACACCGACGACATTGATGATGGTAAGGTATCTTTCTCTTATGATGAGCTTTCTGCTAGATATGATTCCATATATAATCAACTGCTTAGTCAAGATGAAGCGCTAGAATTTGTCATGACTAAAAATAAGAAACTAGAGTCAAAAATTGGTAAACTAAAACTAGAACTTGCAAATGTTAAGACTCTTGAACCTGATGAATGTTTATCTTGTCATGACATGCACTCAGAATTGGCTAAACTGCAATCTACTCACAATATTGCTTTGCAACAACTTGAAAATGCTAGAACCGAGCTAATTGAAATTAAATCTGCTCCTTGTGAAAAATGCTTAGAGTCTAGCAAGTTGATTGCTTCTGATGTGATTGATTCTAGCCCTTGCACTTCATGCTTAGAAAAAGAACGTGAAATCAAAGATATCTTAGAAGCTGCTAGAGTCAAATATGCTAAGCTTAAGGACAATATTGAAAATACTACTTGTGCTTCATGTTCCACTCTTAAGCTTGAGATTGCTTTATATAAGGAGAAATCTATGGATAAAACTTGTGATGCTTGTGTTAGTTTGAGAAAAGAAAATGCTTACCTTCATGATACATTAGAGAAATTTTCTAAAGGTAAGAAACAATTAAACATGATTCTTGACAAGTCTAAAACTCCTTATAAGAAGCAAGGTTTAGGATTCAATTCTTTTCAAGACAATTCAAACCCAAAAGTCATTCAAGTCTTGGAAAAGGTTTAATTGAATTCAAAACTCAACTCGCAAAAATATCCTTTAAATCAGCAGTTTTGCCCAACCTTGTATTAACTCAAATGGTGCTTCTTCTAGTGGTACCAAGTACCATTGCACTTATTGTAAGAAAGGTGGGCATTTGATTGAATTCATTGGCGAGGTTGAAAAATGATAGGAAAAATCTTGATAGAATTTCATTCAGCAACCTAGAGCTTTTATGAGACATGGTAACACTGAAAGGAATAAACCCGGATTAGGATTTTTCTCACATGCTAATCATCATGATTCTACATATCCTAATTCTCATGTTCTTCAGTCACGGGTCGACATTTGGTGGTCACCGGTCTGACCGATTTGGTCACCGGTCTGACCGCCAGCACAACGCCGGTCAGACCGCTCCTGGACAGTTTAATTCCTATGTTAACTTAAACATTGCTCATAACAGAATTTTAGATGAAATCAAGGATAACACTTCTGCTTTGCATACTACTCGCAGACGTGTGTCTCAGTACTGGGTTCCCAAGTCTTGTTTAACTAACCCAAGTATCGAGACACATCGTTCTTCTGTGCCTTGATTTTTCAGGATTGCCGCGGAAAGAGGAAGAGCACGTACTTTGTTGACTCCGGCTGTTCACGCCATATGACCGGAGACTCAAGATGGTTCACCTCCTTCACGCGGTCGACGGGTTTCAAGCATCTCCGAGAACTTCCCATCGCCAAGCCTTTAAGCTCTTATTCAGGTACTTACACTCTACTCTCTTTGTATGGCATTTGATATTCCTGTTCTTTATCCTTGTCCATTCGGGGGTTTTTCTTATCCTAATTGTGCGGGCTGTCGGCTAGATAGGAAGAGTACCTCAGGCGCTTGTCACCCACTAGGCATTTCTTTTGTCTTTTGTTTTTATCCTCACCAAATCTTTAGACCCAACTAGGTTTGCCACCTTGAGAAGCGAGTTAGGAGTAATTTATCTCTATGGGTTGGTTTGAGGGGGAGTTTGATCTTTTCTGATCTTTCCTTGTTCTTTTGATCTTTTATTGTTCTTTTCGAACTTAGTGATCTTTTGAACTTTTTAGGTTTTTAGGTTTTTAATTGCATCTCATTGTATCATATTGCATTCATATGAAAAATACAACAAGTTACAACAAGTGGTATGAAAAATCCAAAAAGATGCATTGTATTATAAGATTTTCTACTTATCTTTAAAAATTGATGAAGCTTTGCCTATTACCCTTTAGAGCTTTTGTATTTCAATTCTTGCTCAATGTCATGTCTAGTTCTTTGACTTGCTAGAATTATCATGCTTTTACATGTGTAGCTAAGTCTTTGCTATATGTGCTAGAACCTTTTAAACAACTCAAACTAAGAAATTACAATTTGTGGATGTTTTAGCGAGTTGCGTAATTAGTGCTCCTCTTGTGACATTGGCCCTGTCAGAACTGCTTTGTTAGCTCTTTGATCTAGAATTGACCATTACTTGAGCTTTTGTGTTCTTGAGATTCTAAAAGTACTCATATGAAAAATGAAAATCAAGATTGTCTTATGCTTAAATTGTGCCAAACTATTCTTACGAGACTGCTTGTCAAATGACATGAACTTGGAGATAGTTTGATGATCCAGACGATCTCATGGGGACTGCTTGTCGAAATGACATGAACCTCAAGATTTGTCGCCTTGTAGAAGCTTAGAAAGAGTTTGTGGATGGCTCCTAGTCCAGATCTTCTTTACTAAGATATACCTTTAAACAACTTTTGGTCGAAGCTTAGGATGAGTTTGTGGATGGCTCCTAGTCCAGGATCTTGTCACTAAGTTAGATCATTAGTCAACTTCAATATTCAATGCAAATGAGAAAAATGTTGACAAATGGGCGTTTACAAAATATTGAGCAAAATGATTCAATACGGGACTTGATTGACTCTTACTGTGGTCTTTGTTAGATTTTTGATCTCACTTTGACAGTTTGACATGGCCAATTTCACTTTAGGATCCCTGTTGATGAACTTGCTGAATTTGAAGCGTTGCTTAAATTGATCAAATCTACTGCTTTACTTTTGAGCCTTTGTGCTTAGCTTTGATATATATGTCTTACCATGATCTTGCTAGCGCTGTCAGGCTTGATATGCTGTTTGTGCAATTCTAGAGATACTAGTTTGTTCTTTTGGGTAATCTCCAAAGCTTCTTGTAATCAAAAATTGAAAAATACAAAAATTGAAGCCACTCCATTGCACTTCATGCATATTCCTCTTTATGCTTCTTTTGTTTCTGCTTCTTCCTTTATTTTCTATTTGTTATCTCTGGATGAGAGGAAGGCGTGATTCCTTGATGAATCCATTGTCAAAGGGGGAGAAGATGTGTTAAATGAAAAGATATTTCTTTTGGAGAAGATGTGTTAATGAGAAGATTGGGGGAGAAGTTTATACAAAGGGAGAACGAAAATTTGAAATTTGATGCTCATAGTGAGGGGGAGTTCTTGAGTTGCATTCTTATTGTCTTATTGAATATTCTGAACTTGAATTGCATTCTTTTATACTCACAATGATCATAGGTCAATTGAACAATTGTTTATTCATATGGACCTCATGTGAGAATTTTGACCCTTTTATGGAAATCAAAGTTTTTATGCTTTCTTTTGCCTTGTCTCACATGCCTATACTATTCCTGATGCCAGCTTGGTCATTTTCATTGCTTTTTCTTGCTTATGGACCAAGTTGTGCCTTTGTGCGAAAACTGCGAGTAAACTCGTTTTCAAACCTCTTACTTACATTTTCTGGATAATTGCCAATGTGTTCATCAAGGGGAGATTGTGGATTTCATGGGGATATGCTCCGGATCTTAGGATGATGTGACAATTGGCAATGGCGTTTACGGTTTGTCGTTTCACGCGTTTCGACAAAGCTACGTGTATTCAGACGGGGCGGTCCGACCGGTCTTTGCACGGCGGTCCGACCGGTCCCAAATCGATCGGACCGCCATCCGAGGCGGTCGGACCGGCGGTGACCTAAAAGTGGTCAAAACGTGCTGGGCCAAAAATAGGTGTTGTAGGCAAGTGAGGGGATCCCAATGCACTTGGTCTAATAATTTTTGGAGTCTCCAGTAAGAAGTTCTATCGGTTTAAAGTTTCCAGAAGGTTTCGGAATTTGGGAGCTTGAATTTTGGCTAAGTCCCAGTAGGGGCGGTCCGACCGCTCACGAGGAGCGGTCCGACCGCCATGGAAGCGTCCGACCGCCATGGAGCGGTCGGACCAGAACTACTTGAACGCCACCAACTTCGTGGCGATGTTGTTTTGTTAGGTCAAAGTCATTGGTTTCATGGCATATGATTTGCATGATGCATGTTTTGACTAACATGGGTCAAGTTGTGAAGAACTTGTTCCCGAATACGTGTTTTCTTGTCTATGGTTGTGCAGGTTGCTTGGTGGTCAACGACGGTCAACGGCGAGGAAGATCGGGACTAGACTTGGAGAGTTGAGGTCCAGAACGATTGACGATGCCGGGTGAGGTCAACGACTCAAGCGTGACACAAGATGGACAAGGGTGACCTATTGGCAAATCCATGATGCATGGTGAAGCGGTTTAGGTCAAAAGGTTAAAGACGGCGCTTTGCGAAGCGTGCGTGTGTGACCCGTTTGTTAGTGGGCCTTAACGGGAGCCCAATTGAGTCAAACCCTAGGAGTTTTAGGCCTCCACTATAAATAGGGGGAGGTGGTGGCTGCACCATCAAGCTCTCTCTCTCTCTCGCCTCTTTTGTTGCAAAACCCTAATTGGCTTAGGGGAGTGGAGGTGGAGGCTAGGGCTCTTTATGGTTTGAGGAGAATTTCGTGATCTTGGATTGACCACTGATCCATGATGGCGTGGGTGTAATCCAAATGACGATCACGTTCTTAATCAATGCAAGGTTTGCTTGAGATAAGTCTCTTTTCGTTCTTGCTTTCAATTTCGTGATTTTAGGGCTTTCTTTGATCCACGAGTTTTTGATTGATTCTTTCACGTGGATTAGCTTGCTGTGATGTGTGGGAACCCATCTAGGATCAATTTGATCATCAATCACCCACGAGCAAGCGATTGGATCTAGTTTCCTCTTTTGCGGTTTGCACCCTTCTTCAATCAGATCGTAAAAGATATTTGTTCGTCCAAGAATTATCATAATTGTTGATTGGAATAGGTCCTTAATATCATAGAGAAGGTGTGTGCAAAGTTTCGTGAAGTTTGGAGTTGAGAATCAAAAGTTAGACCTAATTGCAACCGTCATCTGGCCGTTTTTACTGCTCGAGCTGCGGTCGGACCGCCCCACACCGTAGGTCGACCGATTTTGGTGCCGGTCGGACCGCCCACACCGAGGTCGACCGATTTTGGTGCCGGTCGGACCGCCCTTATAATAATGGCCGACCGACCGCCACCTGTTAAGATTTGATTCTTGCTTGATTTTTGTCGCATTGCTTAGGGGTTTAATTGGATTCAATACTAGTCTTCCGCTGTACTGATATATTGATCTTCATAGCTTCATCATAGCTGTTGGAGTGAAATTGTGTTGAATTCATATTTTGTGAAAAAGTGAGCGTGCTCCTATTCACCCCCCCCCTCTAGTCGCCTTTTCGGTCCAACATTTAGCTTTGCAGTACATGTTTTGCCATGATTGAATATAGCGTCTACTCTTTATATGGCTTGGTATAATACTTGTACTGTCTTCATGTATAATGGTCATGGCTCCTTTTTACTAAAGTTCAAAAATAAAGTCATTCCTGCATGCTCTTTCTTTTTCATGCATCTTGATGAATTCATTGTCAAAGGGGGAGAAAGATTGTGAAGAAAATGCTGTTGGAACTTTTGGTTTCATACTTAAGGTTTAATATAAAATAACCTCATAAAATAAAAAAATTGAACCTTTTGAAAATTTGTGATCATAGTGAGTTAAGTCTTTTGGTTCTATTGCCTTTTCCTGATTTCATTTGCATTTGAAGAAGACTCACAATGATCAAAGGTCAAATAGAAAAATTATCTTTCATTTGGACCTAAGTGAGATTTTTGGCTACTTTCTGGAAATTGAATCCTTTGGTGCTTTCATTGCCTTATCTCACTTGCTTATACTATTCTGAAGCCAGCTTGGTCGGTTCCTAGGCTTTTTCTTGCTTATGGACCAAGTTGTGCATTTATGCGAAAACGGCGAAGTTTTTACTTTTCATTTCGAAAAACCACATTTTCTTGGAAATTGCCAATGTGTTCATCAAGGGGGAGATTGTGGATATCGTGAGGATATGTGCACGATCTCAGGATGATGAGTCAATTGGCAATGGCTTTGTTGGTTTGCAAAATCTCGCGCTGGGTTTGCTTTACGCCGTCGCACCACAGCGGTCGGCCGATCGGTGGTGGGGCGGTCGATCACCGTGGAGGAGTCCGACGGCCGTGGTGGCGGTCCGACCGCCAAATGAAAATAGGTTTTTGAGCCGAGCCAAAAATAGGTTGTGTAGGCAAGTGAGAGTCTCTGGATGTGGTCCCATCATTTTGGAGCTCCAGTCAAAAGTTATATTCATTGAAATTTCGGAAGGTTTGAATTTGGGCTGAAATTTTAGCTAAGTCTTTTGACCGGTCCGACCGTTGTGGGAGCGGTCCGACTGCTTCGAATCGGTCGGACCGGCCTTGTGGGCGATCGGACCGGCAATGACTTGGAGGTTAGCCAAGTTTGCATTGAGTTGATTTTGATTGTGTTTATTGTATGAACTTCAATGCTTTATTGTTGTATATTGCATTGCGGAGCTAACGTGGGTCAAGTTGTGAAGAACTTGTTCCCGGAAACGGTCTGTTTGTCTATTGCTGTGCAGGTGGCTTGCAGGTCAACGACGTCAACGGTTGAGTGGATCAGGACTACGCTTGGAGAGCTGAGGTCCAGAACGATCATGGATACCGGGTGAGGTCGTGTGACTCAAGCATGGTGCAGGATGGGCAAGATGGATCGAACGGGTGGTTCGGTACAACTGGTTGGATCAGGTGGTGCGGATATCAGTGCGAGTCTCTGGGAGGTTCCGATGGGATTCGGACAGGAGAGGCTTGGCTACGTGATGAGAACCGCTGATCAACCTACACGTGGTGAAGCAGGCGATTGCTTCAATAGTTATATGTGTGTGGGTCCCATGTGTAAGTGGTCCCAAAAGTGAAACCCTAGCTCTCTAGTATAAATAGAAAGGGGGGAGATGGAAAACCCTCTCAAGCATTCATTTAGCCCCTTCTTCCGTTTTTCTAGGGTTTGGAGGAGAGGAGAGGAGAAGTTAGGGTTTGGAGTGTGCTCCTTGTGTGAGCTCTTGCCCTCCTTGTTGGAGAGGCTTTGTAAGCATCTAGTGTGATCAAACAAACTTGTGATGCTTAATTGAAAGGCCATTTGTTCCCTTTGTGTTCTTCTCCCTTTTTGGATGATTTTGGTGCTTCCTTGATTCAAAGGTTTCTGCTTGGTCTCTTGGCCTATTTTATCTTGCTTTGATGTGTGGGAATACTCCTAGAGTCATCTAGATCATCAACCCCCACAAGCAAGTCTTGAATCAAGATTTTCATATTTCTAGGGTTTGTGCACTTCTTTTGTAAATCCTTGAGAGATCGATTCTGCGAAGTGGATCTGAAGGATCGTCGCTAGAAATAGGTCTCTAATATCATTAGGGAGGTGTGGTCGAAATTTGATCAAGTTTCATTGGTTGAATCAAAAGTTGGATCGAATTTTGTTTTGGAGTTGGACTTGATTTTCAGTACTGGACTGGACCGGTCCGACCGGTTGTGCAACGGCGGTCTGACCGCCCGCATTTTCAGACCGCTAGTACTGCCGGGTCGACCCGATATCCATCGGTCCGACCGCTAGCTAGTAGTCGGTCGATCCGCTGATTGATCGTCGGTCGATCGCCGTAGTAGCGGTCGGACCGCCAAGATCTCGATTGTAAGCAGTGAGTTCTTTTCTCCTTTTGTGTCGTGTGGTTGAGGGGTTTATCAAATCCAACACAAGGCTTCCAATGTGCGCTTACTGATCTTCTTAGCTCTCATAGCTAAAGGAGTTAAGTTCGTGTTGTATTTGATTTAGGCGAGAAAGTTGAGAAAGCGCCTATTCACCCCCCTAGTCGCCTTTACGGTCCTACAAGTGGTATCAGAGCCGGTTAGCTCTTCTCATAGATCTTAACCGGTCTTTGGAGCCATGGCGTGACAAGTACTCAACCAAGCCACACATTTTTGAGGAGTTGACTTTGCATACTTTGGAAGGCTCGTATGCAAGCATATATCGAGGCTCAAGGGCACGCTATTTGGCTTAAGGTGAAAAACCCTTATGTCATGCCACCGATGACGATATGATCACCCGGATGTGGAGGCCAACAAAGAAGGCTCGAATTATTTGATCCAAGGCCTTAGTCGATCCGAGTTTGAGCGTGTTGCTCACTTGCGGTTCGCTCATGAGATCCGCGGACACTTTGTGACTATCACGAAGGGTCCACCGCGATCAAGGAAGTGAGACAGAATCAACTCAAAAGGTTTACTCTAAGATCGAGCAAAGGCACCGTGAGTCTTTGGATGAGTGTGGGAAGATTCTCTAAGATTCTTCATGATCTCCGCCTTTGTTGACTTGGTATTTTGAATCGAAAATGCACGCCACGACTTCGGGTGCTCTTGATGTGAAGGTCCGGGAATGAAGATCACTTCCATCAATGACAACACTGTCATGAGTGAGCTTACCATGGATAAGCTTTACTCGAGGTTGAAGACGCATGAGATTGATTTTATCTCGCGTCTCCCCAAGACAGAGTCGATGGCATTAGTGGTCGATAAATCCAAGGGTTGTTCTTCTGATTCTCTTGATTGTAGCTCATCTGGTTTTTCATTATCTGCTTTACATTCTTTAAGCGATGAGCAACTTGAGAAATTGTCCGAGGATGACTTAGCCCTCCTTTCCACCAAATTCACAAGAGCGTACAACAAGGTGAGGAATAGGAGGAGAAGTGGACCTATCACGTGCTTCGAATGTGGTGAGCCAAACCACATTCGCTCCAGGTGCCCCAAGCTAAAGGGCAAGGAGGAGAAGGAGACACGAAGACATCCCTAGTAGAGGGATGCTAAACCTAAGAAGACAAACTATCGCAAGTTTGTCAGCCGGGTCCTTGCCGCTCTAGAGAATGTCAATATGAGCGATGTGGACTCGGAAACGGAGGACGACGAGAGTGACTCTCGTGGCAAGAAGAAGGCACATGACTTCACAGGCATGTGTTTCATGGCCAAGAACAGCCACGACAGCGACTCCTCCACGACGCATCCCAAATAGCTTGTCCCTCGCTCTCAAGAAAGACTCGCATACGATTATTCCAATAGGCATAGTCGTGCCCATCGAAGATATACGGTTTAGTAGAGAACTTATCCATCGCCTAAAGTTCAGTGACCGGTTAAGATCAAGAGTTAACTAACCGGGCTCTGATACCACTTGTTGGACCGAAAAGGCGACTAGAGGGGGGGGTGAATAGGAGCACGCTCACTTTTTCTCAAATAATAAATTCAACACAATTTCAGTCCAATAGCTATTAGGAAGCTATGAAGATCAATATACCAGTATAGCGGAAGACTAGTATTGAATCCAATTAAATCCCCTAAGCAAACTAACAAAATCAACTAAGATTACGGAATCACAAAGCACGGGCGGTCTGACCTCTGGACCCAGCCGGTTGGACCGATTGCCGGGCGGTCTGACCGCTGTTGTACTGGCGGTCGGACCGCTCCAAAATCGGTCTGACCGGTGATGACGGGCGGTCTCGACCGCAAGCTCCGAACCGATCCAAACAAGAAAATCAGCCCGATGACGGTTGCGCTTAGGTCAAACTTTGATTCTCAACTCTAAACTTTACGAAACTTTGCACACACCTTCTCTATGCTATTGAGGACATATTCCAATCGAATATTATGATAATTCTTGGATAGATCCTGAGCAATTGCCAATTGAATAACGGAGGGTCTAAAACCGGGCAAGAACGAAAACTTGATCCTAATACTTGTTCGTGAGTGATTGATGATCAAGATGATTCTAGATATATTCACACATATCACAGCAAGCTAATTTACGTGAAAGAATCAATCACAAACTCGTGGGTCAAAAAAAACCCTAAAATCACGAAATTGAAAGCAAGAACGAAAAGAGACTTATCTCAAGCAAACCTTGCATAGATTAAGAACGTGATCGTTGCTGGATTACACCCACACCATCATGGATCAGTGGTCAATCCAAGATCACGAAATTCACCTCAAACCATGAAAAGCCCTAGCATCCACCTCAACTCCCCCTAAGCCAATTAGGGTTTGAAAACAACAAAAGAGGTGAAAAACAGCGAGAGAGAGGGTACAGCCCCTACCTCCTCCTATTTATAGTGGAGGCCTAGAACTCTCTAGGGTTTAACTCAATTGGGCTCCCGTTAAGGCCCACTAACAAACGGGACACACACGCACGCTTCGCAAAGCGCCGTCTTTAACCTTTTGACCTAAACCGCTTCACCATGCGTCATGGATTTGCCAATAGGTCACCCTTGTCCATCTTGTGTCACGCTTGAGTCGTTGACCTCACTCGGCATCGTCGATCGTTCTGGACCTCAACTCTCCAAGTCTAGTCCCGATCCTTCGCCGCTGACCGTCGTTGACCACCAAGCTACCGCACAACCATAGACAAGCAAACACGAATTCGGGAACAAGTTCTTCACAACTTGACCCATGTTAGTCAAAACATGCATCATGCAAATCATATGCCATGAAACCAATGACTTTGACCTAACAAATCAATATCGCCACGGTTGGCCGACGTTCAAGTAGAAACCGTCCGACCGCTCCATGTGAGCGGTCGGACCGCCCTCCGTCGGTCGGACCGCTCCTCGTGAGCGGTCGGACCGCCTGTGGACTTAGCCAAATTCATGCCTCAAATTCAAACCTTCGAAACTTAAAATGAATAGAACTTCTTCGAGACTCCAAAATCATGAGACCAAGTGCATTGGGATCCTCACTTGCCTACAACACCTATTTTTGGCCCACTCGTTTTGACCACTTTTAGGTCACAGCCGGTCCGACCGCCGCACATGGCCGGTCCGACCGATTTAGGACCGGTCGGACCGCCATGCTATGGCCGGTCGGACCGCCATGCTATGGCCGGTCGGACCGCCCCTGTCCAGAATGCCTGAAGCTTTGTCGAAAACTCGTGAAACGACAAACCGTAAATACCATTGCCAATTGTCACATCATCCTAAGATCTGGAACATATCCCCATGATATCCACACTAGCCAACCAAATAGGGGTTGCTTAAGCTCCTCTTTTGCCCTATGCACATGAAGGGCAATGTCTTTTTTGGAAAGCTTCTTCCAATCAACTTTGCTTGGCTGTTGATTTTGAAACACTTTCCGATTGCGCTTCTTCGAAATATTTAGGATGCAATGACAAAAAATTATATGAAGAGTAGACCACTAAAAGATTGTACTCGCATGTCATGTCATGTGGGGTCAACATTACAGCCGAAGATCACGCAAGGCATATGATTAGCAATCAGATTTGTAGTTTAAATTAAGAATCCCTTTCAGATAGAATTAGAGTCCAAATTAGTTTGAATTAGGTCCTTTTTGGATGAAGATTAGAGTCCAAGTCTGTCTATTGGGTTACTTTTCGTTTCGGTTGGGTGTACTAGCCGGTTGGGATTAGTGACCTATATAAAGGCATCAATTGTCAATTAATAAAGTAGGCAAGAGTTTAATCTATTTATCCTCCCTCTAAATTCTCTCCTCCAATCCTGTGCTTCTCCTCAAACCTCGGCGCAGCTTCCTCCAATGTCTTCCTTCTGCTACCAACGTCACCACGGCTCCTGGTCGATGCACCGTGGCAAGGCTGCCAGCCTCCCACGACTACACGTTACGTTACGGAACGATACGTGACAACTTGGTATCAGAGTAGTCCATCTCGGGAGGCTCGGGCATTGAGATGGAGGCACAAAATTGCTTCCCTAACCGAGCAAATTGCTCAGCTAGCAGCAACAGCCATGGACATGAATCGGTCGGTTGCAGCCATCCAGGGGAAGCTGACCAGGGTGCGTGAACGTGTGAATACCCTGGAGAAAAGACCCAACGATGGGTTGCTGTTGCTACTCGGTACCACCCGGCACCCACAGCATGACAGGCGCAACAGCCGTGCGAGCGGATGGCGGTCAACCTCCGTGCTTCCATAAGCTCGAATTTCCGATGTATAAGGCAAGGAAGACCCCCTGGGATGGCTACAACGTTGTGAGCAATTCTTCCGAGGAAAGAAAACGGCAGAAGCATACAAAGTTTGGCTCGCATCGTACCATCTCACCAGAGTCGCACAACAATGGTATTTCCAATTGGAGCGCGATGAAGGCAAGCCCAACTAGCGTAACTTCAAGGAGTTTATTAACCTACATTTTGGGTCATTAATTAGGCACAATCCGTTAGGCAAACCGAAGGAGCTACGACAAATGGGTACAGTAGAGGAACACAATATGGCAAATTCCTAGCCATATTGTGTTGAGCTGAGCACCTCCAACCCCGTCAACAAGTGCAACTCTTGACACCGGGACTAAGGGAGCCAAATTCGCACTGACGTCGAATTCTAGAACCCGGCCAGCCTACAGATGGCCATGGCACTCGCACGCGTGTACGAACGAAGAGGATTTGCTGCAAGGAGGTTGCCTTGCCTACCGCTAGACCATCCCAATCTGCATGCATACCTCCATACACAACAGCACATGTGATGCCTCCGGTGTTACCAGCCACGGCTCCCACCACACCCGACGTTGCAACCGCCACAAGAAACACAGACACGCATACCCAGCACCCACCCATGCGTCGATGCCTTCTGACGTTGGCTGAGATGACGGCCTGCCGCGAGGCAGGGCTAATGGAGAAGAACACTTCACACCGAATCATCGTTGCAAGCTCTTCTTGCTGATCTCACCTAGTACCGATAGTGACGACGCTTATGATGACGCTGGGAAAGAACTGAGCATCTCCCTGTACGCTTTGACTGGGATTTATCCCCTGTTGTGTCGCACCATGCTCCACCCACAACTTCGTTAGCACTCAGGCGATGCGACACGAAGGTTTCCCGATGCAGCCGCACCAAGGCCTCCAAGTCACGGTCACCAACGGTGAACGCGTCCAGAGCATTGGGCAGGGTCGCGTGATGCGACTCGAGGTCCATGACGAGGTCTTCGCAATCGACTCTTATGCAATTCCTCTTGAAGAATTCGACCTCATCCTCGTTGTTCAATGGCTAGAAACCCTTGGCCCAATTTTGTGGGATTTCACCAACAAGACAATGTCCTTCTAGCGCGAAGATCACAGAGTTACTTGGTATAACATGGGCACCCGGCCGATCGCACCACATGCCTTTTCATGCACTGGTGATCTCATGGAGGAGCTATTGGATGAATTCTTAGCATTTTTTCCGAACCAACCGGTTGCCACCCGAGTGTGCTAGCAGCCATCGCATCCACTTGTTGCCAGGAACGGCGCCGATGGTTGTACGGTTGTATCACTACCCCTAGTTACTCAAAGATGAGCTCGAGAAGCAGTTTGGAGAGATGGGTCGGCAAGGGCTCATCCATCCGAGCATGTCACCTTTCTCCTCGCCGGTTCTATTGGTCAAGAAATGGGATGGTACATGGCGCTTTTGCGTTGACTACCGTGCGCTTAATGATAAGATGGTCAAGGACAAATTACCGATTCCAGTGGTGGATGAGATACTCGACGAGCTTTGGGGTGCCAAATTCTTCACCAAGCTCGACTTACGCTCTGGATATCACCAGGTACGCATGCATCCACCAAACTTCAAGAAGACGGTGTTTCGTATGCATGAAGGGCTTTTCGAATTTGTGGTCATGCCCTTTGGATTGATGAACGCCCCTGCCACGTACCAAACCCTAATGAATGATGTCCTCCGACCGTATTTACGCCGATTCATGCTCGTATTTTTTGATGATATCCTTATTTACAGTGCCTCATGGTTAGATCATCTGCGCCACGTTCATGCCTTCCTTCGTCTCCTTTTGCAGCACCAACTTTTCCTCAAAAGATCAAAGTGTCTCCTTGGACAATTTTCAATCGACTACCCGGCCACATCATAAGTGCGGATGGTGTCGCCATGGACTCACAAAAAGTACATGCAGGACTGGATCGGCCGGTACCCAAAGACGGCGCGCGCTTCTTGGATTTCCGGACTTCGCGGTTACTATCGCAAGTTCGTCCTCAGGTTCGGTGCCATCGCCGAGCCACTCATCAAGGTACTGCACAAAGAGGCCTTTTGATGGACTACATCGGTGGCGAAGCATTCAAGGCACTCCAAACTGCTCTCTCTTCCGCACCTGTCCTTCAATTACCGGACTTCACAAAGGAGTTCATCATCGAATGTGATGCTTTAGGGATAGGATTCGGAGCGGTCTTGCACCAAGGCAATGGGGTCGTGGCATTCTTTAGCCGCACGATAACTCTTCGCCACGCCAAGCTTGCTGCATATAACAGGAGCTGATTGGCTTAGTCCAGGCTGTCCGTCATTGGTGACCGTATGTTTGGGGTTGGAGGTGCACCGCCTCTTCCAGAACTCCAGCATGGCCGGGTTTGCCCTTCGCCCTGTTCAGTGATCCGTGCACGGCTTGCTCGCGGTGTCCAGTAATTGCTTGTTCAATGGCATGACCTCCCTGATGCTGAGAAGTCGTGGGTTCACGTGGATGACTTCAAACAGCAATACCCTGACTTTCAGCTCGAGGACGAGCTATTTGCCGAGGGAGGGAGAGATGTCATGTGGGGTCAACATTACAGCTGAAGTTCACGCAAGGCATAGGATTAGCAATCAGATTCGTAGTTTAAATTAGGAATCCCTTTCAGATAGAATTAGAGTCCAAATCAGTTTGAATTAGGTTTCCTTTTCGGATGAAGATAGAGTCCAAGTCTGTCTATTGGGTTACTTTCCGGTTCGGTTGGGTGTACTAGCACTGGCTCTATTCAAACAATTGTTTGCTATGTCCTTACATCAATTGTCAATTAATAAAGCAGGAAAGAGTTTAATCTATTTATCCTCTCTCTGAATTCTCTCTTCCAATCCCGTGCTTCTCCTTAAACCTCGGTGCAGCTTCCTCCAGCGTCTTCCTTCTGCTACGAACGGCACCACGGCTCCTGGCCGACGCACCGTGCCAAGCCCGCCAGCCTCCCACGACTACACGGTATGAACTGTAAGTCCGAACAAGCTTCTTTCATATTGCTTTGCGCATATTAAGCCGGAGCAGAGGAATTTTCAAGTTTCCATGCCTTCTTAGTCTGGTAAATTCTCTCAAATTCCAGGTTGAATCTTTCAAGTGTAGGTGCTGGAGAAGATTGGGACATTGCCGGTCTTTACCTGGAAGCAATACATGACAGATTTCCAAGAAATGCTGATGAACCATGAGATGTATTGCTTTAGTTGCTCCCTGTACTTCAAAACCCAATCGTCTCCCAGGCTCCCAGCAGATACCTTATCTCCGAGCCCTCCACCTGAAGTAGCACAAAGTGTATACATTTTTCAGTATTCACCAAGAATATGTGTTGGAGGTCTTGCAACCCTGCATCTTGATATTGACAAGATTCTTTCTCAAACATAGTTTCCAAGTCAGAGATCAAGGCAGCAACAATATCTGGCAGCGTCTCCACTGTGCTGCCTTCTATGGATGTCGCGCTTGCCTGTTCATCACTGACAAGGATGATGCTCAGCGAGCTGCCATGGTCCAGCAGCAACATGACGTTCTTCATCAGGTAATTGGTGATATCATGGATACCACCTCCTTGTGGGACCGCTTCAGATGCATAATCCAATATCATTGTTTTGAGTAGCTGGAGACAGCTCTTAATCTATGCTGCTTCTCAAATCATGTAGTGTGTTTCCAAACCTTGTAGAGAAGGAACCACCTTTTCTGGTGCACAATTCATCCACCATTCACATCGTATTCTATACATCTACAAGTAACTAGTGCCATTGCAAAAAAAAAGAAAAAAGATGTTGGACAGCGGATCGCCTGCAGCGTCGAGGATCTTGTCCCTTGTGTGCTCAGGAACAAGAGACGGCAGATGACATCATCAGCTGCGTTTTTACCCGCCAACTTTGGTGGCAGCTCTTGTCTTCTTGGGCCTGGACCCTGGAGTCGCTGGCGCCTCATCCTGGTTACTTTCTACAGGCTTGGTGGTCAACAAGCCGACTCCGCGTGGACATGACACGGAGACCGGGGTTTGACGCTACGAGTCCGTGACGTAGACGGCTACGAGACATAACCATTAACCTTTTTCATCCCGATTTTGTGTGCATTTCGGTAAGCTATACTGATATCTATAGCTAATTTACACCGTATGTATATTACACAGATAAATGGTTAGGATGTTTCTTTTTCCTCTAATTAAGGTGGGAATTTTCAGTATTTTTCTTTTTCTCCAATTACTATGGTAATTTCTAGTTTTTTATATTTTAGAATTAAAGTATGGGCTTCTAGGAGAACCTCTATTATTGTGTGTGCTTCGGCAAGCTATGCTGATATCCATAGCTAATCTACACCATATATTACACGGATAAATGGTCATGATGTTTCTTTTTCCTTCAATTAAGGTGGGAATTTCTAGTATTTTTTTTTCCGATTATTGTCGTAATTTCTAGCTTTTTATGTTTCAGGATTAACGTGAAGGCTTCTAGAAGAGCTTCCAATTAGTATGTGTGGGTATATATATATATATATATATATATATATATAGAGAGAGAGAGAGAGTCATTCTCTCGGTGTGGTGCCTTTGTAAAGAACGCAACACCCACGGTATCAATAACATACTCAGTTCATTTCCTGATCTTGCTACAGTCACGAAAGAAGCTGAGCAATGGAAGCGTGCTGGTGCAAGTTGGCGCTCTTGTGGCTTTAGTTCCTCATCTAGGGTCGTTGCTCCCTTTGTTCGTTTATCTCTTTCCCTGTAATACTTTCTATGTTTTGTGTGGCCACTGCATGGCGTTGTTTTCTTTCTTTGTACTAAACTGTTGTTTTCCTCCCTTTATTAATGAAATCGATGTTCATCATTCTCTTTAGAGGTCTAGAAAATCCCATAATAATTCTTAAATCCAAAAAAAAAATCATATAAATTCGCTTGAACATCGCTACGGTCATCCACTTAAATGAATCATGGTTCACTCAACTACCTCTCAGAAAACCTGAACATGTGTCTCACAACATGTATATAAAGGCCCAAAGCCATCAAGTCGTCGTTGCTTGCCATCTTGCCATTTTTGCTCTATATGCTCATACATGCACCATAATACAAGCAAAACAATGCATAGCATAATCTCATCATAAATAGCTCACAGTTATCCCAACAACTTCAACAATAGATTCATATCGAAGTCCTCTACAAAACGCGTTAAGGTCCAGTACTGGCCTGATCAACCGAACACTCTGAAATAGCTCAAAATGAGAGTATATGTCAAAATAGTTGTCACCATCTTTTTTTTTTTTTGCGTGAATCTGTTAGCCACTAAACGGGCTTTATACTTTCTATAGTACCACCAGGTCTCCGCTTTCTTTTAAAGATCCATTTGCAGCCCATTGGCTTGTATCCAGATGGGAGGTCTGTGATCTCTCACGTTCCGTTAGCCATAATGGAATCCATCTCACTACGGACTGCTTCCTTCTGGTAATCCACATCCGGAGATGTGTATGCTTCTGAAAGGGTTCGTGGTTCATCATCCGCGAGATAGGTGACATAGTCATCACCAGTGGACTTTTCAGTCATCTGCCTCTTACTCCTCCTCAACTCCAATTCCAAAGCGGTGTTATCCACACTAGGAAGAATAGAGTGTTCATATAAACCAGTAGGGACAATAACTTTATTTGTTCTCATAGGGAACACATTTTCAAAGAAAGTCGCATCACGAGATTCCATCATTACATTCGTAGCGATGTCACTCACCTCAGATTTGACCACTAGAAATATACAAGCCATGCTATTTTTAGCATACCCCAGAAATACACAATCAACAGTCTTAGGACCAAGCTTTCTTTTCTTCAGTAACGACACATGTACTTTTGCAAGGCATCCCTAAGTTCGAAGAAATGATAAGTTATATTTCCTCACCTTCCATACTTCATAAGGTGTTTCTTCTTGATTGTGAGGCGGAACCCTATTGAGGACATAATTAGTAGTGAGAACTGCTTCACCCCACCAATAGTCCGACATACCAGAAGTTTGTAGCATGACATTAACCAAGTCACAAAAAGTCCAGTTTTTTTCCTTTCGGCTATTCCATTTGATTGGGGTGGGTATGGTGGAGTAATTTCATAAATTATTCCACTTTCTTCACAGCATTGAGAGAATTCCTCTCGGACCTGGGAGTAACATCCCCAGTTCCTCTGTGTATTCAATACTAGTCCCTGGAGCAGTAGCTAGTGTAGACAGTAAATAAATATGATAATATCCATAATTCACATAACTTTATTAGTATTTATTAGAGTTTATTACAGGAAAGACTTACAAGTTAATAATAAACAAACACAGCGGAAGATAAAGAAATAGTAGAACCCAGCTAATCTATCATAGGCAATCGACTAGGGTTGTCGGGCACTGTAACATCCAAAATCTTGGGTTTGAATTTTAAATATATAAAAAAGTAAAATTTTTAAAACTTTTGATCATGCATTGGATTTCTGGAGCATTTGCATAAATTATTGCATTTGAAGATTTTGAAATCAAAGAAAACCTACAACTCAAATCGAAGCTCCAAAGGAAAATAGAAACAAAAACTTGTGATAATCCTTGGAAAATAATTTATTTAACTCTTATAATATTTATTATGAATAAATATATTTGTTTCCAAATTTTTAGAAACCAAATCGACCCTAAGAAAATTCAAAATGCATTTAAATAACCCCTGCAATTAAAGGATTAAAAGTAAGCAAATAAAATGTGAATAGTGAGGTTTCAAATTTTTTTGGATACTAGGTCATCCCAGGAACCTCCCTAAAAAATTTCATAATTTTTGAAATCTATTTACTATTTTTAAACTGCGAGTCAAAGTCGGATTGTTTTATTTAAACCTCAGTCAATGGTGCACTGTTGGTGTGACTCGGTCCGACCGGACGATCGGACGACCGGACCAGTACTGTTCTGACTCGAACCTGTTGTGCTGACTTGGTTCAGCCGCACCCACTCGCGCTGTATCCTCTCGCTGCCACCCTGGGCCCAGTCGTCAGACCCGTCTCCTATCTCTAGTGCAGTCTCGCGCAGAGCGCGCTTGCCACGCGCCCAGTGAGCTCTGCCGCATGTCGTCTACTCCGTTGCCGCACCGCCCCTTTTGACCACTCCCAGAGCTTTGCCACCTAACGCCGCCTCCATTCCGTCCTGCGCCTGGGCTTAAACCCCCTTGCTTGCCTCTTTCTTCCTCACTTATCCTCTCTCCTCTCGGCGGCCGAGGAGAGGGAAGCTCGTGTATGCGTATCTCTCGGGTAGGTTCCTCACCTTTCTTGTTCCTTGTTCTCATCATCCCCTGTCATTTACATTTTGGCTAATGCGATCTCCTGTCTTCGCTTGTAGCTTCCGAGACCAAGCAGTGCCATTGGAGCTTCCAGAGCGCGCATTGAGTGGCATCTTTTGGCCATCTTCTTCTCGGGTGAGCTTCTTGATCGATCTTGCCTGTCACATTGTGTCCTTGAGTATGATTAAGAAAACCCCTCAACTAATTTGGGCAATGCTTGACAGGAGCTTTGGAATTTGGAAGTGACCTATCTTCGGCAGACAAGATTCCTTTTTCACCTCATTGTCGATCCAATGAGGCATTGCCTAATCCCCTCTGTCTACACCATCTACATACCTCCTTTAAGTTGTTCCTACATCTATTTGCTTTTGTTTTTGCTCAGGATCTCTCCTCCACGTGCACCCCGAACGTCGTCGTCGCCATTGTCGTGGACAACTCACCTCCAACCTTCTCCGGCCTTTTCTCCCCTCCTGTGAGCCTTAGTGACCACCCTTGTAGCTTAAGAATGCTTGGGATAGCTCAAAGATGCACCGTGCCGTTGTGTGCACTTTTGTTGTTTAGGAGCTGCTGCCTCCCGCTGGCTAGTCGTCGGTATAGGCCATCTCTGCTGCCACGACCACCACCAATAGGTGCGCAATAGTATTAGCAACCCATATTGCCCTTGTCTGGCACCACCATGGTCGGAGTGGTCAGCGGGGCTCCGGTAAAGCAAGTGATGCGTTGTCGGAACAGCCAACAGCTACTGTAGCTGAGCAATTAGGGTTAATCTCGGTTCATATACTGCTAATAATTGATTAGATTCCATTAATGGTTACTTAAAAGGTTATGAGTCTATTAGACGCGGGCCCCACTTGTTGAGTGCATAGTATTCTGGACGGTGAACCCGTGGACCGAGCTCATGGATTTTGGTCCATGCACTACGCATATGAACCGAGCCTATGATAGGCGGGCCCCACATGTCAGGCAGTATTAAAATCCATAATTTAAATAGAAATGACATTATGCACTGGACCCCACCTGTCTGCGATTGTGGCTAGCTTCAACCCGGTAAGAAAAGTACTAAATGTTTTTATAAAGTCTGAAATGATTTATTATTGCATTAAAAATTATTTAACTTCAAAAATGCATAACTAATTCATTTTGACTCTAAATACAGTGAAACTAATTTTGGTAAATTTCATTTTTAATTAAATTTAATATGGTATAGTTTTTATACATGTTACTGTCCTAGAAAAATTAGTTTCTAATATTCTTCCCGGAATATGATTATTTTTACACTAGAAATGCTTTAACTTCAAAAATTCATAGAAAATTCATATGAACTCCAAATGAGGATAATCAAGTTATTCTGGTTATAAATTTTTATTATCTATCATGCCATGTAATTTTTATCATCACCATATTTCTGGAAAATATTGCCAAAAAGAATTTTTTTGAATGAATAGTAATATATTGCATTTTTTCTGTTTTTTCTTCCCTTTGATCTTCCAAAGGCCATGACTTCATTTGCAAACTCCAAATAAAATAATTTGTGTTTGTAAATTCATATAAAATCATAATCTACCTACTGTGAAATTTTCATGCATTTTGGATAAATTTGAATTTTTGGATATATTTGGTGTTATGAGTTCTTATTGCCTTCTTGTATTCGAAAGTTATATTACGAAGGTCCGAACGAGTTCAATTTTGATCCTCAACAGAAAGTAAGATTGTTGTCTTTAACAAGGCAAGCATCCCCCCTTTGATCATTTTGATCCTATTAATTTCGTTACTAAATATCTTGTTTGCAACTTGTATGTATGCATGTTCTACTTGAATGACTATTTTTCGTTAGAGGTAGTTATTCCTATTAGATGGATGAGCTATAGAAAATGTTTATCCCTTTCCACTAGCCCTAAGTTGTTATCCCCGCTGATGTTAGTACTCGGTGGATGTTATAGTGTCTATACATGCTTATGTGAATCAATGTTTAGTCGTGCTTAGATTCCGATAGAATTGGGCGGTTATCGACTTTGTCGATAACCTTGATCAAACAAATCATTTTATCATGTTCGTTTGAAAACTAAAAATGCAACTAAAATGACTTAGGCTTGGGAAAGTGGTTGGATGGTATGCTGTTGGGTGTGTGGATGTCTTGCCTCGGTCAATAAGGATTGAACATCTTGTTTCACCAAAATCAAATATTATTACGTGCTAACCACATGAGAGGGATATGGGATCTCTCTTGACTTAGTACTTTGGCGTGTATTAGCTCTGGGTCGCAGGGTGGTTGTTCTACTGTTAAAAAATATTCTGTTGTTGCGGGTGTGTTGTGGTGGAGTTCCCGGTAGGTTCTCCACCTCGAGGAGCACCGGTAAGTTATCTCTTTGCCGGTGACTCCGACACAACGTATGGGTTTCCATCCATACAGGCGACTCGTTGTTAATATATTATATTGGAAACATCTCGTAAGACACATCTCGTAAGACTTAGCCATGTCGGCATACCTAAGGAAGTGTGCTAAATAGCTTGGCAAAAGAGACAGTCTGGTGTGTGGGTATATTGGTACACCTCTGCAGGGTATAAACTATTCGAATAGCCTCATACTAGGTTATGGACACGTTTGGGATTGGACTTGCAGGAGTTAGCCTTAACGTTTTGAAATTTTAACTTTAAAACTTGATCAGTTGGCATTGAGAGTGGTCTCAGGCTATGTTTGTGAGCCGCAGGGTAGCCACATGTTGTTATTTAGATGTTGTCTAATATTATTTACTCGCTGTTAAAGTATCAAAAATGTTTACTCACTTGCTATTTCAATCTACTACTTGTATTTCAAATGGAATGCTGTTTTATGCTGAAAATTACTTAGTGTAGTAGCCTTCCTTTGATACATGAATGCATCTAAATATTATTTTCCTTGTAAGTCTTGCGAGTACAACTTTGTACTCAACCCTATTGCTGCAAATTTCAGAGGAGGTTGATCTCCAAGGTGTCAATCATTGTGAGACTGTCTACGAGGACGACGACTAGCTCAGTGGGCTTCCGCTCAGGTTGCCTTGTGGGTAAGGGCAGCCGGTCGGCTTTCTTTTGTGCCATCTTATGGATTTTGGTATTCTGCTGCGTACTTAACTTTTATTATTGCTATTGGGCCAGTCGACCGTATGTATAAAAACTGAAGTTGTATGATGATTATGTTGTAATCTTTTGAGACTACGGTATTGCAATATTGTTGTATGACTTTACTTTTGATATTATTTTGTGAGGTGTATGTGTACCACTCTTGGGAGGTACACAATACACCGAGGGCGGGATATTTGATTTGTAAAGCTAGAACCAATCAGATGGTCAAGTATTACAAGTTAATACCCTGGATCTTCAGAAAGTTGGTATCAGAGACATACTGACCGTAGAAGCCCCTAGTTTAGTCGTTAATGGGGTATTTAAAAGAATTATTTTCAAAATATCAAATTGTTTGTGAAAACTTAAGTAAGATATCAGATTTTACTCCTTTCCTATCTTAGCTTCTCAATCTTACCTTGTTCTCATTCAAGTTTCGAAAATAAATTTTCCCTCTCTTCTCCTTTAAAGATTAGTTGGTTACCGATTAATTTTAGAGTGGGGAATAACTGAGAGTTGAAAATTTTAAGTATGGGCTGTCCTTTGATAAGTTAGGAGGCGCCTGGAGTGGGAAATTTTGCTTCGGAGTGCGGTTATCAAATTTGGACAGCAAGCATTAAATCTGGACAGCAAGCCCATAGTTCGTCAAGAGGACTGAAAATGAGAGAAAAATTCAACTAAAATTTGTAGGAATAAAAGGGTAAGATGTGATTATAAATGGCTAGTGCCAAAAACACCCTTAGCTAGTCTATACCATGCTCTTTAGATGTGCTAACATTTTGTTTGCGTTCTGGAATTTTCTTCCCAAATGATTGCTCGTTCATTCAATACAGGCTAGTCGTGCCGGGAAAATAAACCTTTGAAATCTGAGTTTTGTGTTGAATCTTATGCCTTTATACAGATATTTGGGTTTAATTTCTTGTTAATTATATATTTGCATTCGGGTTTGGGTAATACCTCATTCCCCTTAGTCGATTGCTTCTCTCATGTTCTCTTTCGTATCTCCTATCCCGTTGTTGTTGTTGATCCTTTTCGGCGGAACAGGATGGCAGGAAGAACTTGCAGTGGACATGGACAACAGGCAGGCAGTGATGAAGAACTCCCACCTCCTCCAACCATGGCGGAGGTTCTCGCTCAGATTGAGCGGAATAGGATGGACCAAACTAGGATCTTAGAGGCTATTGTGCGGAACATCTCCTTTCTCTCCGGTGCCTCTGGATCCGGAGGAGGAGAAGGCGGTCATCAACCGAGGTGAGGACTCGCGGAATTCTTCCGCACTCAGCCCCCGACCTTCGCCCGGTCCGAGGACCCACTGGACGCCGATGACTGGCTATGTCTGGTGGAGCAGAAGCTCGAGATCGCCTAGTGCCAAGAACGGGAGAAGGCGCTCTTCGCCTCCCATCTACTTGAAGGGGCAACACTCTCATGGTGTCAGAATTTCCTCGCCATGTAACCCACCAGCTCGGCCATCACATGGGAGGCATTCCGCATTGCCTTCCGACGGGCTCATGTTCCAGCTGGTCTCATGAAATTGAAGAAAAAAGAGTTCCTTGCGCTCAAACAAGGGCGCAAGTCAGTCACAGAATATATTCATGAGTTCAAACACCTCTCTTGGTATGCCCCAGAGGACGTGCCCTCTGACGAAGCTAAACAAGAGAAGTTCATGGACGTCCTGTCCAAAGAGCTATAGGACAAGCTATCCATAGTGGAGTTCCCCGACTTCCAGACCTTGGTCGATAAGGCTATTGTCTCGGAGCGCAAAGCGAGAGCCCTCGCTAAGTATCGCAAGCGCAAATGGGAGGCTCAAAAATTAGCAGGATGACATTATTCTCGTCCACGTTTCGGGCAAGCCCCAGTGGCCCGCGCTCAAGCTCCACGACCACGAGACCACCGGTGTTCGTACCTTACTCTCCGTGGACCGTGGTTTAGTCACGTGTACTTGCGGGACAGCAGGGTGGCCCCCGCAACCCAAGTGCCCGGGTCACTTGCTTCTACTGCCACAACAAGGGCCATTATGCGAATGCTTGCCCGGTGAAAAATGAAGATGCCCCTCACCCTAATCTAGGGAAAGTGCAAGGGCAAGGACGTAGTCATCCTCCTTCTTAGCAAGTGGCACGCGGCCGGGTCAACCACATCTCGACCAAAGGAGCGTAGGAGACACCCGACGTTGTGTTGGGTATGCTTCTCGTTAATTGGTATCCTGTTACTGTTTTATTCGATTCTGGAGCTTCTCATTCTTTTATATCAAAGTCTTTTGTTGCTTTGAGTAATGCTCATATTGTTCCCTTGCATGTTCCTTTGATCATCAAATCTCTGGGTTCGGAAATGAGAGCTGTGAATGAATGCCGGGATGTATCGATAGAGATAGAAGGTTTGGGATTTTTGGCAAACCTCATCATCCTCAATTCAGCGAGTTTGGATGTGATTCTTGGCATGGATTGGCTATCCCAACATAAGGGACAAATCGATTGTGCCAAGAAATTCATCCCCCTCACCAATTCCTCTGGCAAGCAAGTTGGGATTGCACCGAAGTTGCAAGAATCGCATCTCTTCACGCTTGAAGCGAAGCCAACGCTAGAGATTCATGAAGTCCCAGCGGTATGCGACTTCCCTAATGTTTTTTCCTGGAGATTTTCTTGGGATGCCGCCCGCTCGAGACGTCGAGTTTGTCATCGAACTGCTGCCCAGAACCGCCCTATCTCAAAGCGGCCGTACCGGATGCCTCTAAATGAATTGGAGGAGTTGAAGAAGCAATTTGGTGAGCTTCAAGAGAAGAGCTTCATTCGTCCAAGCTCATATCCGTGGGGTTGTTCGGTAATCTTTGTGAAGAAAGACAAGACTCTACGGATGTGCGTCGATTACCTTCTGCTAAGTGAAGTGACGGTGAAGAATAGTACCCACTACCCCGGATCGACGAATTTTTCAATCAAATGACCGGAGCTCGGGTATGCTCCAAGATTGACCTGAGATTGGGCTACCACCAAATAAGAATCAAATCAAAAGACATTCTGAAGACGACTTTCTCTACTCGCTACGAATTGTACAAGTACACCGTCATGTCTTTCGGCTTGACAAATGCTCCTGCCTACTTCATGACACTTATGAACACGGTATTCATGGAGTATTTAGACAAGTTTGTGGTGGTTTTCATAGATGACATTCTCATATACTCGAAGAATAATGAATAGCATGCCCAACACCTGAAGCTTGTGTTGGAAAAGCTACACGAGCACCGCCTATATGCAAAATTCAGTAAGTGTGAGTTTTGGTTGAAGGAAGTGGCATTCTCGGGTCATGTTCTTTCAGCGGAAGGTGTCGCCGAGGATTCTAGCAAGGTCAGCGATGTACTCTCCTGGGGTCAACCCAAGTCGGTGACTGATGTCAAGAGTTTCCTTGGTCTAGCGCGCTATTATCGCCGCTTTATCGAGAGTTTTTTGAAGATCGCGAAGCCGATCGCAAAGTTGCTCAAGAAGGATAAGAAGTTTGTGTGGTCCGCTGATTGCGAGAAGAGTTTCTAAGAACTCATGAAGAGGTTTGCCACAGCTTCAGTTCTTGTCTTGCCCGATGTTCACACCTGCGCCTGCAGCCGCCTATCTTGGCGCCCACTCGCACGCACCCGCTCTCAGTCGTGATGCTCATCGCCCTCCTGACCGTGCTCGTGCGACGCATCCTGCGCCTTATGCACCTCCGCACCTTGCACTGTGCCGTGCCTTGCGCCGCATCTCCGTCGCTTTCGCACCACCTTAGGCCGAGCCGCTGTGCCGTGGCCAGCCGCGCCCAAAGCCGTCGTCTTCAAGCAGCGCCGACACGTCCATCGCGAGCACCTTGGACAGTCACTCCACGTTGCACTCCAGATGCTCCTGTTGGTCCTCGAACATGTTCTGCACCATCGCTAGGTTCGCCCGCTCCGTCGGGTACCATGCCGTGCCCTGCCGCTGCTACCGACGCCACCGGATGGGTACTCTTCTCACATTGAATCTCGCTCTGATACTAATTGTTAGCCTAGCTCAAGGATCAAACACACACACACTAACACTTTTGATCAACTCAGAGACACACAATAGTTTTGGTGTTGCGTATTGCTGTACAACTTTTCTATTTTCTCCTCTTATTTATAGAGTCAAGGTGACTCCTCACATTACAAGCAAATTAATAGACCAATAAAATGCCCGATACTACTGCCCACTATCCCTAAGAAATACTCCGCTAACCACATGTAACCTCATCACTAACTATCTTAATTCACTAGCGCTCTACTAATGACACAAAAAGTCCTACATGCAAATAAACACTAATACTACGTGTAAAAACCAATTAAGTTAAGATTATAGCTAACAACCGCCACTGAAGCGACAAATTAATTGTAAGTACACTCAGAATTTGCCTGGATGGAAGAATAAAGATATATTTATACGTTAACTTGGCAAGCTGAGACAGGAGGGGCGTAGAGGAAGCACTCAGGCTGGCAGCGGCGGCGGAGTGGAAGCGCTGGGAGAGTAGCGACGAGGCCGGCCAGCACGCCGTTCGATAGCAGCAGCGAGCACAGGTAGCGGCAGCTAGCCGGCGTCGAGGGCCTGGTTCAGCGACGAGCAGCAGGTGTCGCTTATGTTCCCTCCTCGTCCTGCAGCAGCACCGCTGTTCGCCAGGCATGGCACCAGGTTCACCCCTTGGAATAGGTTGCAGCATGGCACGAGTACGACCTGTGCGCTTGCAGTACTACTTGCCAGTGCTCCACCATGAACTAGCAAATGGAGAAAGACAGCGGCTACGTGTGATCTGCAGTGGAAGTGTTGTTGTAGCTTGATTGGTAAGACCATATTAGCTAGCTAGCTATTCCCTAAATAGCTAAATCTATCGATCTAGCTATGATGTGTTTGTTCACTAATCAACATAGTCCTTTAGATGTGTTCCGAGGCAACCTGTTGATAGCGAGAGCGGGTATAAATAAGACAGAATGCAGGCTATGGGTAGCAATGTTTCAGTCAAAAGAGAGAGAGTCCATTTAAGTACTGCCCAGGGTTTTTGAAACCATTTTTTTTTTTACCAGAGGTCACCGATAGAACCGATTTTTCCGATTATTGGAAAATTTTGGTCAATTTCAGCCAAAAATTTGAAATAAAAATTTGATTTTTTAAGTTAAAAACGAAAGATATAAAAATAGTGCAGTTCCAAAGATCGAACTCACAACCTTCCTTCTCCAAGGCTAGGTGTATTTCTACCATGGCACATGCACTCATGTCAATTCACATGTTAGGACAAGTAGAACCGATTTTGAGAACCCGGGTACTACCTCTGCAATTCTTTTAAACGACGTTGACTTTTTTACGGTCTTTGAGATGGACTTTGACTATCACTTTTTAAAATTTGTATTACTATAAATTAATAAATTTATAGTTATGTACATTTCACTTGGTCAATCCAATCCAGATAGTTTTAGACACATTGATGGTTATGTTTTACTAGTAGGCTTAACCGAACGAATTGCAAAGTTTATCATTTAAAAAGGACTGATTATTAGTTAAAGAGTATTGTACCATATGCATTTCATTAGCGCCAAACCTAGTTGTCAAAATTGATGCGTGAGAAGCCAATTTAAAAATGAAATTGAAGTTCTAAGTTGTAACCGGATACTAACTATACCGCTTTAAATACAATTCAGATTTGGTAAGAGAACTCAAACAAAGATATATGAAAAAACATTAAATATAGTTCAGATTTGTAAAGTAATTAATGTTTAATTTGCTGTTGACTCATGCGTAGCTTGTGGCCTCTCTCATTGTAATATTCCGTCTAAACTTTGCGGTGAGAAAGAAAATTAAGCTAAAATTAAAGTGGAATTTCAAATTTTGAAGTGGAAAATTAAAACTCCAGCCTTCGGCCCACCGCTCTGCGTGCCTTGCGACGCGCCCCTGCCTGCGCCGTGCACCCATGCCGCTGCAGTCCCTTGCGCTGATCCCCAATGCCCTGCTTCCTGTTTTGCGTGCAGCGCAGCCCTGTTCCCATGCTGCTGCCCTTGGCACGCATGCATCCCTAGCGCCCTGCATGTGCTGCCCTGCACGGCTGCAGCAATTGTGCTGCCCGCTGCCGCTTCTGGCTAGGACCAGTATAACATGCACATGCTACAGGACGAGAGAGAGAGATGAGAAAAAGAAGATGGCTAGCCGCTGTTGCGCGTACTGGTGCTGGCAGCCAAGGAAGGACGTGCGAGAGGGAGAGAGAAAATTTGGGGGTTTCCATGATTATCGTGTTCTTTATGGATAAACTATGTTGATCCTTAGAATTTATTTTGGATTAGTCAATGTTCTGTTAAGCTCATAGATCGTTTGGCTCAGGGGAAGATTAATTTTCAGCATACTCTAGTTCGTTGAGGTTAGATGCAGAACTTTGCGGGGGCGATTCGGGGTATTTTGGATCGGATTCAGAGGTTCATTCAATTAGAGAAAACTTAGATAATCTCGTTAAATTTTTAGGAAGGTCTGGATCATTAGAATCGGAGTAGCAAGCAAAAAATTACAGCCTTAAGAATGTCGTTGTCCAGATTTTGGACATAACCGACAGACGTCGTGAAGAATGATCGGTTTCATATAGAAGATGATGGTAAAATTTAACTATGGTGACAACTTGAATAATGTAAAAAAATTTGTGTAGTTTTCAAAACTGGTGTGGTTCATATATTTTCAAGTTTTTTAATTAAAGATATAAAATTGTGAACCAGACTGCTATGACAGATTCTGCAACGGTTTCCAGGTAAAGAAACGGGGTAGAAAATGATAGAATCAAAGGTTCGTCATAACTAGAAAATTGTAGGTTTTTTTGTGGGAATTCCAGAAAGTCTTGGATGATTGAATTTGAAGTTCGGATGAATACGTTAGAGCCATTTTACTACTGGGATAACGGGTAGTGCGGCCAGTATTTTTGGGTTCAATGGGTAGAGACATGGCTCGCAGTGAACGGATTTCAGTCATTAACAGGTGTGGTCATGGCCTATGGACCAAGTCCACGAGGCTGGCTCATAATGCACGGTGCACTGGGTCCACCGAACAGGAATTGACACGCGACGCGGGGTTCACATGGCAGAGACATGGCTCACGGTGAATGGAGTTTGGACTGACTCGGGTTGACACACAAGTATCCATGCGGTGGACACGCAGGTGCTGGCTAGGTGGCCACTGACGCTGCACGCAACGTCGGCTCGACGGTGAGGGCAGCACTAGGAGCAAGGGTCGATGGCGGAGTGGCAGGTTGGGTAGAGGAGACAATGGCGAATTCACTAGGACTTGCGATGAGACCAGCGAAGGATGGAGGCGATTGGTAGCAAGCTCGAAGCTGAGGCAGGCTTGGGTCTTTGATGAAGTCAAGGCTCCGGTGGCGCTCTGGTGAAATAGACGGAGGGGCGGAGTAGATCAGGGTGATGCGATCCCAACGGCGGCGGCTGCGAGGGACGAAGTCGAGCGACGGTGGTGGAAAAGGAAAACGAAGATGACAGTGGCTCAGCGACTTGGAGCTTCGCTCTCGGCGACTTCAATGTGGCTACTGAGGTGACGGCTAGGGCTCGTGATGCGGAGTGGCTCAAGGTGCGGAAACTAGAGAGGCAGCAAGCTTTTAAAGGTGGTGACGAGTAGTTCCACTCAAACGTGGCGGTGAAGCCATGACGGAGATGGAAACAAGAATAGGCGGGATGGCGTTGACAAGCGGGACCTACACGATAGTGGCAATGGGAGTGGAGCGGGCGCGGGTTGGGCTGCGGCGCAAAAATGGGACGACGACGTGGGAAAGTGGAATGGTCCTAGAAGAATTCGTCCCATGGGATTTTCCCAAAAATGAAATAGATTAGGAATTTTAGAAAATGGATTGAATCAAATGGAGCTCAAAGAAATAGGAAATAAACTCCAAATATTCCATGAAAAATCCAGAAAATACTCCAAACAATAGGAACTCAAATAAAAAGGCTTTGAATTTAATTGATGTTTATATTCTTCACATTAAATGGTTTTAATTTCTATATAATGAAATTAAGCTTTAATTTACACTACTACAGAAAATCTCATCACAGACGGTTCGTAACAGTCATCACAGACGGTTTTTGAACCGTCTGAAATTTTATGTCTGTGATAACAGGCGGTTATTTCAACCGTCTATGATAAGTCTTATCACAGACGGTTCCAACCACGCAAATGCGTGATACTACGTAATCACGCAGCACGGTTCATAGTTGGAACTGTCTGTGACCACGAACCGTCTGTGATACTACAGAATCACAGACGGTTCTAACCACGAACCATTTGTGATACTACATAATCATAGACGGTTCGTGGTTGGAACCGTCTGTGATACTACAGAATCACAGACGGTTCGTGGTTGGAACCGTCTGTGATAAGTCTTTAAACCTAATTAATTTTTATCGTATTTTCATTAGCCTCGTGAATTGCTTGCCATGCCTCTCGAAAACTAGCGTAAACATATCACGAGATAATTGTTGACAACTCAAAGCGATCATTTAACTCAAAATCAATTGCAAAAGAATGTTTCAAGTATATATTGTCGCTAGAGTTACAAATTGAATTACAACCAGTCAAAGTGAATTACAATATTGAATAAATTGTTTTGAGGTCGTTCATCGGTGTCGACGGCGTGAAACTCTCTGGTGGTGTTAACTATGTCTGCCTTGATGAAGCCGTAGAGCTCCCCTCGAACGTGCGTGACCTTGTCCATCTCGATTGCATTTAACTCTATGTTCAAGCCCTGTCGCTAGCATGAGTAAAGTGTTGGACCGTAAAGGCGACTAGAGGGGGGGGGGTGAATAGGAGCACGCTCACTTTTTCACAAATTATGAACTCAATACAATTTCACTCCAGTAGCTATTAGAAAGCTATGAAGATCAATATACCAGTACAGCGGAAGACTAGTATTGAATCCAATAAAAACCCCTAAGCAATGCGACAATAATCAACTAAGAATCAAAGCAAAGACAAATCTTGGCGGTCGACCTCTCTAGTGAACCGGTCGGACCGATTGCGGCGATCGGACCATTATTATCTTGGCGGTCGGACCGCTCAAATCGGTCGGACCGGTGGTGACGGGCGATCGGACGGCGATCTGTAACCGATCTCAAAGCGATAGAAATCACCGATGACGAAGTTGCAATTAGGTCTAACTTTTGATTCTCAACTCCAAACTTCACGAAACTTTGCACACACCTTCTCTATGCTATTGAGGACCTATTCCAATCGAATATTATGATAATTCTTGGAACGATCTTGAGCAATTGTCAATTGATTAACGAAGGTCTATAACAGGGCAAGAACGAAAACTTGATCCTAAAGCTTGTTCGTGAGAGATTGATGATCAAGATGATGCTAGATAGATTCACACATATCACAGCAAGCTAATTCACGTGAAAGAATCAATCACAAACTCGCGGATCAAAGAAAGCCCTAAAAACACGAAATTGAAAGCAAGAACGAAAAGAGACTTATCTCAAGCAAACCTTGCATAGATTGATTTCGTGATTGTTCTTTGGATTACATCCACACCATCATGGATCGATGGACAATCAAAGATCACGAAATTCACCACAAACCATCAAGAGCCCTTGCCTCCACCTCAACTCCCCTAAAGACAATTAGGGTTTTGAAACATAAAAAGGCGAGAGAAAAGAGCTAGGTGGTGCAGCCACCACCTCCCCTATTTATAGTGGAGGCCTAGACTCCTAGGGTTTGACTCCATTGGGCTCCCGTTAAGGCCCACTAACAAACGGGTCACACACGCACGCTTCGCAAAGCGCCGTCTTTAACCTTTTGACCTAAACCGCTTCACCATGCATCATGGATTTGCCAATAGGTCACCCTTGTCCATCTTGTGTCACGCTTGAGTCGTTGACTTCACCCGGCATCGTCAATCGTTCTGGACCTCAACTCTCCAAGTCTAGTCCCGATCCTCCTCGCCGTTGACCGTCGTTGACCACCAAGCATCCTGCACAACCATAGACAAGCAAACACGAATTCGGGAACAAGTTCTTCACAACTTGACCCATGTTAGTCAAAACATGCATCATGCAAACCATATGCCATGAAACCAATGACTTTGACCTAACCAATCAACATCGCCACGAAGTTGGCCGACGTTCAAGTCAATACCGGTCTGACCGCTCCAGGTGAGCCGGTCGGACCGCCCCATGGCCGGTCGGACCGCTCCCTGTGAGCCGGTCGGACCGCCCCTTGGGACTTAGCCGAATTTCAACCCCTGAAAATCCGAAACCTTCTGGAAACTTTAAACCAATAGAACTTTTTACTGGAGACTCCAAAAATCATGAGACCAAGTGCATTGGGATCCCTCACTTGCCTACAACACCTATTTTTTGCTCACTCATTTTGACCACTTTGGTCACCACCGTCCGACCGCCCTACATGGCGGTCCGACCGATTTGGGACCGGTCGGACCATGATGCAAGGACCGGTCGAACCGCCTTGACCGTAAAAACAGTAGCTTTGTCGAAAACACGTGAAACGATAAATAAATAAACGCCATTGCCAATTGTCACATCATCCTAAGATCTGAAACATATCCCCATGAAATCCACAATCTCCCCCTTGATGAACACATTGGCAATTATCCAGAAAATGTAAGTAAGAGGTTTGAAAACGAGTTTACTCGCAGTTTTCGCACAAAGGCACAACTTGGTCCATAAGCAAGAAAAAGCAATGAAAATGACCAAGCTGGCATCAGAATAGTATAGGCATGTGAGACAAGGCAAAAGAAAGCATAAAAACTTTGATTTCCAGAAAAGGGTCAAAATTCTCACATAAGGTCCATATGAAAGAACAATTGTTCAATTGACCTATGATCATTGTGAGGATAAAAGAATGCAATTCAAGTTCAGAATATTCAATAAGACAATAAGAATGCAACTCAAGAACTCCCCCTCACTATGATCCTCAAATTTCAAATTTTCAGTTTCTCCCCTTTGTATAAACTTCTCCCCCAATAAAGAACTATCTTCTTATTAACACAACTTCTCTTCTCATTTAACACATCTTCTCCCCCTTTGACAATGGATTCATCAAGGAATCACGCCTTCCTCTCATCCAGAGATAACAAATATAGAATAAAGAAAGAAGCAGAAACAAAAGAATTGTAAAGAGAAACATGCATGAAATGCAATGGAGTGGCTTCAATTTTTGTATTTTTCAATTTTTGATTACAAGAAGCTTTGGAGATTACCCAAAAGAACAAGCTAGTATCTCTAATATTGCACAAACAAAGCATATCAAGCCCGACTGTAGCTAGCAAGATCATGGTAAGACATATATATCAAAGCTAAGCACAAAGGCTCAAAAGTAAAGCGATAGATTTGATCAATTTAAGCAACGCTTCAAATTCAACCAAGTTAATCAACAGGATCCTAAAGTGAAATTGGCCATGTCAAAATGTCAAAGTGAGATCAAAAATCTAACAAAGACCACATTAAGAGTCAATCAAGTCCCGTATTGAATCATTTTGCTCAATATTTTGTAAACGCCCATTTGTCAACATTTTTCTCATTTGCATTGAATATTGAAGTTGACTAATGATCTAACTTAGTGACAAGATCCCTGGACTAGGAGCCATCCACAAACTCATCCTAAGCTTGACCAAAAGTTGATTAAAGGTATATCTTAGTAAAGAAGATCCCGGACTAGGAGCCATCCACAAACTCTTTCTAAGCTTCTACCGGGCGACAAATCTTGAGGTTCATGTCATTTCGACAAGCAGTCCCCATGAGATCGTCTGGTTCATCAAACTATCTCCAAGTTCATGTCATTTGACAAGCAGTCTCGTAAGAATAGTTTGGCACAGTTTAAGCATAAGACAATCTTGATTTTCATTTTTCACATGAGCAGTTTTAGAATCTCAAGAACACAAAAGCTCAAGTAATGGTCAATTTTAGATCAAAGAGCTAACAAAGCAATTCTGACAGGGCCAATGTCACAAGAGGAGCACTAATTGCGCAACTCGCTAAAATATCCACAAATTGTAATTTCTTAATTTGAGTTGTTTAAAAAGTTCTAGCTCATATAGCAAAGACTTAGCTACACATGTAAAAGCATGATAATTCTAGCAAGTCAAAGAACTAGACATGACATTGAGCAAGGATTGAAATACAAAAGCTCTAAAGGGTAATAGGCAAAGCTTCATCAATTTTTTTTAAAAATAAACAGAAAATTTTATATTACAATGCATCTTTTTGGATTTTTCATACCATTTGTTGTAACCACTTGTTGGAGTTTTCATATGAATGCAATATGACACAATGAGATGCAATTAAAAACCTAAAACCTAAAAAGTTCAAAAGATCACTAAGTTCGGAAAAAGAACAATAAAAGATCAAAAGAACAAGGAAAGATAAGAAAAAATCAAACTCCCCTCAAACGAACCCATAAGGATAAATTACCCTAACTCGCTTCTTAAGGAGGAAAATCGGTTTGATCTAAAGGCTTGGTAAGAATATCGCCAATTGAGCTTGAACTCTACGAAGTGCATCACAATATCACCTTTTCAACATGATCTTTAAGGAAGTGATAGCGAATGTCTATGTGCTTAGTCCTAGAATGTTGCAATGGGTTTTAGCAATATTAATAGCGTAGTGTTATCACGTAAAAGAGGAACACTAGCAAAGTTTAACCCATAATCTTTCAAAGTGGGCGTCATCCACAAAATCAGCTCTGACAACTAGCAAAGACTACATACTCCGCTTCAAAGATGGATTGTGCAATGTAAGACCGCTTCCTAGAAGACCAAGATACAAGAGAAGTGCCTAGGAAGTGACAGTGCTCGAGGTACTCTTCCTATCTAACCGACGACCATAAAATCGAATCGGAAAAACCTCTAATGGACAAAGTCAAGAGCGGGAATACCAAATGCCATATAAGAGGTAGAGTGTAAATACCGAATATGCGCTTAACGGCTTGGCGATGGGAAGTTCTTGAGGCGCTGAAATCTTGCACAAAGGCATACCGTGAAGTGAATGTCGGTCTCGAGGTCAAATACGAAGGAGCCGATCATCTTTGCGGTACTCGCGTTGATCCACGACTTCTCCTTCCTCATCGGATCCAAAAGCGATCGAAGTTGCCATGGGAGTGGAAATTGGCTTGCAGTCACCCATGTTGAAGTGTTTTAGTAGATCTTTAGTGTACTTCGTCTGATGGATGAAAGTTCCTTCCTTGCATTGCTTGATTTGAAGTCCCAAAAAGTAATTAAGCTCTCCCATCATACTCATCTCAAATTCCTGGACATAGTGTCGGAAAAGTGGAAACAAGAGCATTAGAGGAACCACCAAAGATAATATCATCCACATAAATTTGAGCAAGCAGGAAGTCATTGTCACGCCTAAGAATAAATAGAGTTTTATCCACTTTACCCATCTCAAAATTATTTTTAAGCAAGAAGGTCTTAAGTCTATCATACTGTGCTCTAGGGGCTTGTTTAAGACCATACAATGCTTTAGATAGCTTGAAAACACGATTTGGATATTTAGGATCCTCAAAACCGGGGTTGCTTAACATACACTTCCTCATCTATGAAACCATTTAAAAGGCACTTTTAACATCCATCCGATATAATTTAAAACCTTTTGATGCAGCAAATGCAAGCGAGAATCGAATAGCTTCTAGTCTAGCAACAGAGCAAATGTCTCATCAAAATCTAACCCCTCAACTTGGTGAAACCTTGAGCTACCAATCGGCTTTATTTCTAACCACGTAACCATCCTCACCTTGTTTATTCTTAAACACCCAACGGTTCCTATAATATTATGACCACTAGGAGGTTCTACTAGGTTCCAAACTTTGTTTCTTTCAAAATTCTCTAACTCCTCATGCATGGCATTTACCCAGCTAGAATCGATAAAGCATGTGATATATCGCGGGGTTCAAAAGAAGCAACAAAAGCCGAATGAGAGTAGAGATTTGGATCATTATACCGGAGCGAGTGACTCGCTCATGTAGATTACCTATTATCATGCTAGGAGGATCTTTGTCTCTGAATGCGAAGTGGGAGCGCGGGTGAGATGTCGTTTCTCGACCTCAGTATCTGCGATGATGATGATGCAACAGGAGCCTCAAGCGAAGGTGAAGTAGACGTAGGTGTTCTTGTATCAATATGGGCGCCAGCAAAGCAGATGAGGGAATGACATTAGCCGTCCTCATCTTCCTCCACAAAGATGCTCTCTCACACTGTAAATCATCTCAGCAATTGATCTAGCTCGAGGGCTAGTCTCATCAAAAGTGACATTACAAGTCTCTGAATAATGTTAGTCTCGAGATTAAAACTCAAAACCCTCGAATGAGCGGGATAACCTGAAATAACCCATCAAAAGTTCTTGATTCAAATTTATCTAAGTTGCTGTCTTAAGAATAAAACATTTTGATCCAAAAACTCGAAAATGCGAAAGCAGAGGGTTTTCTACCAAAACGAAGCTCATAAGGAGTCTTGCCTAAAGAAGGTCTCAAAAGACACGATTTGCAATATGGCAAGCAGTAGCAATAGCTTCGGCCCAAAATCTCCTCGGTGTGCTATACTCATCTAGCATTGTCCTAGCCATTTCGACCAAGGTCCTATTCTTCCTTTCCACCACGCCATTTTGTTGAGGGACGTGTGGAGAGGAGAAGCGATGCTCAATACCACGCCTTCGGCAAAAAGAAGCAAAGAAGCATTTTTGAACTCCGTGCCATTATCACTGCGAATCGCTCTCAAAGCACCGTAAAGCTCGAAGCCAAGCGAAGAACAAGGTCATGAAAATAACCAAAAGCTTCATCTTTTGAAGTAAGAAAGAACACCCAAGTATATCTAGAAAGATCATCGACTATGACAAGAATATACCATTTTCCACCGACTGATCGGACTCTAGCAGGACCAACAGTATCCAAATGAAGCAAGCGTCCTGGTCCGTCGGTACCATAACCATAGTCCTGAAGGGTGTGAGGCGGCAACTTGTTTGCCATGCCTATGTGGCGCACATCTGACATCCTTGGCGACTTTGAGTTTGGGCAAACCTCTCATGAGATCAAGGTTGCTAACTCGTGTCGATGATCAAAACCAATGTGCCCTAAGCGTCGATGGCAAAGCCGTAAATCAAGAAGATGTAAGCAAACATTTAAGAGATCCAGCAAGAGATTCTGAAAAATCAGCTCCAAAAATTCTACCAACTCTAGAGATTCCAAACACAAGCTCACCAGTAGAATCAAGCACACGACAAGCATTTTTCTTAAAAACCGTCTCATAGCCATCATCAAGAAGGTGAGAAGCGAGTAAAGGAGATTATACCTAAGCTTGTCCACAAGAGCGACATCCTTTAGAATGAATTTGTTGTTTACCCTAATTGATCATGTTCCTTCAATTAAGCCTTGTGTATCATCTCCAAAGGTGATGAAGTCATGACTGTTGCCGCGTGAAAGAGGTGAACCATTTTGAGTTTCGGTCATGTGGCGTGAACATCCGAGTCAACGAACCACGTGTTCTTCCCCTTTCGCGGTAATCCCGAAAATCAAGGAACAAAGAACGATGTGTCTCAATATGGGGTTAGATAAACATGATTTAGGAATCCAGTACTGAGACACACGTCTGCAAGGAGTATACAAACCAGAAGTACTATCCTTGATTTCATCTAACATTCGATTATGAGCAATGTTTAAATTAAAATGAGACTTTAATCGTCCATGGCGGTCGATCGGCGTTGGTGGCGGTCGACCGCGACCAAAGCGGTCGAGCCGGTGACCACCAATGATCGGACCGCCCGATCGATAAACATTAGAATTAGGATATCTAGACACATAATGATTTGCTTGAGAGAAAATCCTAATCCGAGTTTATTCTTTTCGGTGTTACCATGTCTCATAGAAGCTCTAGGTTGCATGAATGAAATTCTATCAAAATTTTTCCTATCATTTTTCAACCTCATGCCAACAATTCAATCAAATGCCCACCTTTCTTGCAATAAGTGCAATGGTACTTGGTACCACTAGAAGAAGCACCATTTGAGTTAATACAAGGTTGGGCAAAACCTGCAGATTTAAAAGATGTTTTTGCAGGTTGGGTTTTGAATTCAATTAAACCTTTTTCCAAGACTTGAATGACTTTTGGGTTTGAATTGTCTTGAAAAGAATTGAATCCTAAACCTTGCTTCTTATAAGGAGTTTTAGACTTGTCAAGAATCATGTTTAATTGTTTCTTACCTTTAGAAAATTTCTCTAATGTATCATGAAGGTAAGCATTTTCTTTACTCAAGTTAACACAAGCATCACAAGTTTTATCCATAGATTTCTCCTTATACAAAGCAATTTCAAGCTTAAGAGCGGAACAAAAAGCACAAGTAGTATTTTCAATATTGTCCTTAAGCTTAGCATATTTGACTCTAGCAGCTTCTAAGATATCTTTGATTTCACGTTCCTTTTCTAAACATGAAGTGCAAGGGTTAGAATCAAACACATCAAAAGCAATCAATTTACTAGATTCTAAACATTTTTCACAAGGAGCACTTTTAATTTCACTTAGTTCAGATCTAGCATTCTCAAGTTGTTGTACAGAAATATTATGAGCAGATTGTAACTTGGTAATTTCTGAATGCATAGCATGACAAGATAAACATTCATCAGGTTCAAGAGTCTTAGCATTTTTAAGCTCTACTTTTAGTTTGTTAATCTTTGACTCTAATTTCTTATTCTTTGTCATGACAAATTCTAGCGCTTCATCTTGACTAAGCAATTGCTCAACTATAGAATCATATTTAGCAGAAAGCTCATCATAAGAAAAAGATACCTCATTATCATCAATGTCGTCAGTGTCGACCATGAAGCACATGCCGGTGAAGTCTTTGGCCTTCCCTTTCTTTTGCCTTGAGGATCTCCTCCTCCTTGTCCTCCTCACTCCCGGTATCCACATCGCTCAAGGATTGATCCTCAAAAGCGGCAAGGACCGGTGAGCGACCTTCACAAGCTTATTAGCCTCATACCTTGATTTGTTGAAAGGAGGCTTCTTCCAAGTCGGCTTTCCTTCCTTATGATTGCTCTTACCTTTCACTTGGGGCAATTTGCGGATATGATTGAGCTCACCACATTCATAGCATGTCACGGACCACCTCTCTTTTGTTTCTCACATTATTGTAGGCCGTGTGAATTTTTAGCTAGAAGAGCTAACTCTGTTTGAGAATACTTTCAAGCTCCTCTTCATGAATAGCAGATAAGCAAGCAAATGAAAATCCGAAGAAGATTGAAAAGAGTCATCAAAAGCCTTTTGAGAGGATGCGCTACCAAAGCTAAATTATCTTTCTTGGGATGATCAACTCTTTTAATTTCATGAGTCTTGAGTTTACTATAAAGCAATTCTAAAGTAAGACTTGAAAGATCAACATTTTCCTCTATAGCGTAGCCTTCATCTCCCACTCCTTGGTGTTGATTGCGACCAAGAGATGGGTGGCATTTTCAGATTGAGAATATTCAATATCAACGACTTTCATTTGATTAATTACTTTATTAAAGCGATCTGAAAATGTCATCGATGCTCTCTCCAGACGCATCTCGAATTTATTGTATTCACGCTTGTAAACTGTTTGGCGCACCTTTTGATTTGGGACGAACCCTCATGATATGTTTCGAGAGTGTTCCAAATTTCATGTGATTGAAAGATTGCAAATTCTATCATATTCTTGTCTACCAAGTGCACCATATAAAAGATTCTTAGCCTTATTGTTGTTAGCCAAAAGAATTGCGAAGCGGTGTGGCAATTTCGGGAATAACAATGGGCTCTAACAACATCCCAAATAGCTTGTCCTCGCTCTCAAGAAAGACACGCATACGATTCTTCCAATAGGCATAGTCGTGCCCATCGAAGATATGCGGTTTAGTAGAAAACTTATCCATCGCCAAAGTTCGGTGGACCGGTTAAGATCAAGATTGAACTAACAGGGCTCGATACCACTTGTTGGACCGTAAAGGCGACTAGAGGGGGTGAATAGGAGCACGCTCACTTTTTCACAAATTATGAACTCAATACAATTTCACTCCGGTAGCTATTAGAAAGCTATGAAGATCAATATACCGATCAAATGGAAGACTAGTATTGAATCAATAAAACCCTAAGCAATGCGACAATAATCGCAAGAATCAAAGCAACACAAATCGGCGGTCGACCTCTGTAGTGAACCGGTCGGACCGATTGCGGGCGGTCGGACGCTGTTATCTTGGCGGTCGGACCACTCCAAATCGGTCGGACCGGTGGTAATGGCGATCGGACGGCGATCTGAACCGATCTGAAGCGATAAAATCGGCCGATGGCGAAGTTGCAATTATGTCTAACTTTTGATTCTCAACTCCAAACTTCACAAAACTTTGCACACACCTTCTCTATGCTATTGAGGACCTATTCAATCGAATATTATGATAATTCTTGGAGCGATCTTGAGCAATTGTCAATTGATTAACGGAAGGTCTATAACCAGGCAAGAACGAAAACTTGATCCTAAAGCTTGTTCGTGAGAGATTGATGATCAAGATGATGCTAGATAGATTCACACATATCACAGCAAGCTAATTCACGTGAAAGAATCAATCACAAACTCGCGGATCAAAGAAAGCCCTAAAAACACGAAATTGAAAGCAAGAGCGAAAGAGACTTATCTCAAGTAAACCTTGCATAGATTGATTTCGTGATTGTTCTTTGGATTACATCCACACCATCATGGATCGATGGACAATCAAAGATCACGAAATTCACCACAAACCATCAAGAGCCCTTGCCTCCACCTCAACTCCCTAAAGACAATTAGGGTTTTGAAACATAAAAGGCGAGAGAGAAAGAGCTAGGTGGTGCAGCCACCACCTCCCCTATTTATAGTGGAGGCCTAGACTCCTAGGGTTTGACTCCATTGGGCTCCGTTAAGGCCCACTAACAAGCGGGTCACACACTGCATGCGCCATAAGCGCCGTCTTTAACCTTTTGACCTAAACCGCTTCACCATGCATCATGGATTTGCCAATAGGTCACCCTTGTCCATCTTGTGTCACGCTTGAGTCGTTGACTTCACCCGCATCGTCAATCGTTACGGACCTCAACTCTCCAAGTCTAGTCCCGATCCTCCTCATGGTTGACCGTCGTTGACCACCAAGCATCTGCACAACCATAGACAAGCAAACACGAATTCGGGAACAAGTTCTTCACAACTTGACCCATGTTAGTCAAAACATGCATCATGCAAACCATATGCCATGAAACCAATGACTTTGACCTAACAATCAACATCGCCACGAAGTTGGCGGCGTTCAAGTCAATACCGGTCCGACCGCTCGGTGAGCGGTCGGACCGCCCCATGGCGGTCGGACCGCTCCTGTGAGCGGTCGGACCGCCTTTGGGACTTAGCCGAATTTCAACCCCGAAAATCCAAACCTTCGGAAACTTTAAACCAATAGAACTTTTCTTGGAGACTCCAAAAATCATGAGACCAAGTGCATTGGGATCCTCACTTGCCTACAACACCTATTTTTGGCTCGACTCATTTTGACCACTTTGGTCACCACCGTCCGACCGCCCTACATGGCCGGTCCGACCGATTTGGGACCGGTCGGACCGCCGATGCAAGGACCGGTCGAACCGCCTGACGAAACACAGTAGCTTTGTCGAAAACACGTGAAATGACAAACCGTAAACGCCATTGCCAATTGTCACATCATCCTAAGATCTGAAACATATCCCCATGAAATCCACATAAAGTAGTAAGCATATATATTTAAATTTATAATTAGGAAATAATTATTACGAGATTGACAGACCTGGGGATCGTGCGTCCTAGAAGCAATCAATAGCTGCATATGATGGCATACGTAGAATGCGCATAGGTGATCCGTTTTCTTTGTGGCCTTTGCAAAAATAGAATTACATATATATGTCTGATCGATTCGAGACGCAATATTATGGAGTATGATATATGATTATTGTGTTGTAGCGCGTACCAGAAATCGCATCCTGTGAGTCAGTGTGGCACTCGTTCCCTTGTATAAACCTCCCTCGGCAACATAGCCGATGAACGCCCTTACATGATTCAAAAAAGTTATACTTGTCCATTTCAAACGAAGGAAGACTACAATAGAGTTATGTGTAGAGGAAATGAACATACCTGTCGAGTATTCCTTTAAGAAGGGTGAAGTCATAATTTTTGTTGAGTAGAGAATCAAGGTACAATACCATGTTCCTCTTTGGCACAAGAATCAGAAGAATCCAGTGGAACCTACTCATGTATGTCACTATAGTCATAAACCTATGTTGAAACGTAATTTGTATAGCAAATGTTGAAGCACTTACTTCTGGTTGTAGGGCACCATTATGTAGTACTTGTCATCCAGAGCAAGCAATCCCATTTTTATGTAATTCTCGACGTAGGATGCGTCTTGGTTGATTGTTTGCTCAGAGACCACGCGTGGGTCGAGGAAACCCACCGGTTCTTTGATTCGACGGGCACATTTCATAATGTATCTGTACATAATAAATGAGTTATGATATTTATCGGTATCACGTGAGTGTAGAAATTGATTGTACACACTTACAGTGTCCAGCATCATAGAAGTGAGGCGTCGAGGGTAGTTAGGTTGTATAGGTCAAATAAGTCTTCGAAGCCCACGACGAAGTGGCCAGGCTCGTGGAGAAAATGCTCCCTCCCGTATCTGACGGTGATTCCAGTATGGCCCCCCTCCTCTCGGGTCTTGCGCAAGTACCAATCATGCAAAGCTTGACAAACTAGTCCTGAGCTCTTTATTTCTGCGCCGGAGACCAACGGACTTTCGAGGGACTATTTCACGGGTTTGGGAGGTGCCTTAATGTTCTTTGATTTTGATTTCTCCTTAACGAGGCGGCTGAGGGACGTCTTCCTGTGAGACTCCTCATGGACCGATATGGTGACACGCTTTTCTTGTCCCTTCGCCGTCTTCTCGACGGGAAGCGATGTGGCGGCCTTCTGAAGCTTTGGTTGAGGCGGACTCATCGAGGGTCCTATTGAGAGGCGAGGTCTGTCGATGTCAGCGTCTTGAAGGGTCGGTCGATGTCCTTCTTGAGACACTTGATAAAAGTGTGTATGGCATCCCCTAGTGTTCTGATTTCTTCGTTCGGGGGAATCTCCAGCGGGATGGCCATGAAATTGTTATGTACCATGTCCACCTGCACTGCGCCAACTGGGCACCGTGCTGCACTACCCCTTCCTGGTATGGATACACCATACCCCGCCCAGCCTCAATTGGAATCGACCCAACCATCCTCACTTGGAGCTTGCAGGGCGTCGGCCCCTACAAAACGGTACACAATTAGCTAAGGCGTCCTATAGGTCTATCTTTGGAGCATTCCAGAGATGTACATTACCTCGATATCGTCGATCGGTAATTGCACGTTGTCATGCCCAGAATTATGTGTGGACGCGACGCTACTCCAATGTCGAGCAGGACTTGCTCCCAAATTAACAGGGGTGGCTTGCGCCTGCATGAGTTGATTTACTTGGTTCTGCAAGTTTGTTATTTGTTCTTAAATTTTCTCAATAATCACATGTTCTAACCGAGCGTCGTGCTGGTCCATGGATCTCTTCCTACTCCTATATGTGTCGGAGTTGTGTGGGAATCCATCCCTCCAAGGTACGTAAATCCCAACACCTCGTGTGCGACCCGGGTGCTCCTTGTTTCCCAGGGCCGTAGACAGTACATCCTTCTCATTGTCTACTTCGAAGGAACCTTGGGAAGATGCGAAGTCAATGCTTCCTGCAAGAGGACATCATGTTATTGTAGACACCATGAAGTTATGGGCTTATTAACAATTAAGTGGTTCGACAAATTTACCAGGCGTTGAGACACTGCCTCGTCTGCCGGGTTTGTGAAAGAGATACTGCCCGAAGACGTGGCTGATGCCCTCACTCTTAACCAGGCTCGAGCGCGCTCGTCTGAGGTCTCAGCAAACGGTCAGGCAGCGGTCTCGTCCTCCGCCGCCCATTGGGTGGCTTTACCCGCGTACCCAGTGGTGTCGAGTCTGTGGGGGTGAGTGTTTAATGCCTGAATAGCTCTGTGCGCCGCACTTTGCTCTTGAAATTCGGCCATCGTCTTCATCTGCACGAATGCGTCCCATGTATCCCGCGACAAAAACTGATACGTCGTGAAGCGCGTCCGACCTGTGTTCACGTACTGCGTGACAAGTAGGCTCTTGAAGGTCCTCCACGCGTGGGACATCGCGATTAGCGCGTGCCATCGCACACATGCCTGGTCTACTTCAGGGAAAGTGAACGAGGCAGAAAGTTCAGTCCACAACTGGTCTCTCTGTACATCCGTTAGAGACTTCTAGGTTGGGGTGGTGATGGGGACCCGCTCCCTTGCAACTACCCCGCAGACGGTCCAGAATCTTGCAGCTGCTTTCTTGGGACTCAGCGGCCCGAGGGCAATTTGGAGATTCCTCTGCCTTCTCGCCTACGTACCCCCTTGATCGGAGATCTAGACGCATTTGGCGACATCGCTGACGGCGACGAAGACAGTGCCTCTGCTATCTATATAAGTTACGTACGCAATGATTACATAATCAAATAGAAGTTACCCATTGAACCTAAATATATGATACGTAGTAAATAAAATATATGAAATTGCACAAAAAAACTGCAAAGGAGAAGAAAAAATTGCAAACAAACAAACACACATACATGGATGTAACGGTAGTACATGTTAAACTTATAGCGGTCAGCAGGTTCGATTCCTGACAGATGCAGGTGCACAACATAAAACGATAAGAGCAGCCGGTGTCTAAACTCGTATACCTTTTTACGAGGGGGTAAAACCCAGGTAAAGACACGTCCGTCTAATAGCTTTGCGGATATAAAATAACACATTTTTTTATTTTGGACTAAATGCAATTTAAGGGATTGCATTTATAAACAAGGATGAACTATTCTCATCAATGGCAAATGATGCGGCCTCTATTGTACAATATAAGATCATCTACACACTGTATTCCCTCTACAAATATTGCTGCAGAGCTAGACCTAATTTCGGTAGCACAAACAAGCATCGTACCATTACTAGCGCAGGACCTCACCAAACTACCGAGCGCTACGTACGACACAGCTAGACCTAATTTTAAAACAAGCGCTTCTAATAAAATAATGGATATTATAAGAGCAAGATATTGAGATTAACATGTTAATCCCGAATAGCTTCCCAAAATTAATTTTTTTGAAAATTGTAAATTAATTTCCAATACCACAAAGCCTTTTACACAAAAGCAGAAAATTTGAATAAATTAGTTTTAACAAAAACTGAGCGATTGCGGAGACGATTACGAAGGTCATTTGCATAACCACGATTTCCCGAGATTTTGCAAATTACGCTCCTAATCGATAGCTCTCTAGTCGCCAGATCAACACAGAGATTTAAACTGATAGATTATACACAGAGGTTTCGAAAGCTAGATCAAACACAAATTTTTCAAGGTGCCAGATTACTCCAGCCACTACTGCTAAACAACAAAACACTCAACTGGAGAAGTAAGAGTCACAATTAACAATCCACACTCAATTCACTGCCACCAACCATCCATTGATATTCAAGATCACTGCCAACCCCTATCTATCAATGAATTGAGGAGGCAATAAACCTCAACCAACAATCAATACCTTCGGCTCGACCAACAACTGGCCTCGGTAGCAGTTCATGGCGACAAAATACTCGAGACATTCGGCGTTGTTCAAACCATAATCAAATAATGAGATTCACCAAATATTTGCAAGTTTTACCACCAAAGCTAATTGCCAGATTAGCTAAAGCAGAGCTACTGACGATGAGAGGAGGGGCCACTGGCCAGACAGAGGTGCCGAGAGGGAGAGAGGCGCAGATGGGGGGCGATCGGTAAGCGAGGAGAAAAGGGGGTGCTCTCGGAGGCGGAGGTCGAGAGGCGGCGGGCGGTGAAATGGGATCTGAGGATAGGAGGAGGCCAAGGGAGGTGGTGGCGGCCAAAGCAGTCTTGGCGAGGCTGAAGCGGCAGGCTGATCGATTAGTGGCGATGGCGGATGGAGGAAGCGGTCGGTTAGTGGCGATGGCGGATGGAGGGAGCGGATAGGAAATGGAGGTGCGCAAGGGCATGAGGAGGAGAGGATGCTCACCAAGCCTTGGTGGGGCGGGGTGTGCCGAGCGGGCGACAGCGGGGCCGAGGCGGTCGGAGGGGCGCCGACGACGGTGGAGGCCCACAGCGGTGGGGCGTCGGCCGGCTTGCGAGGATGGCGAAGCGGTGGGGCGCAAGCTTCCGCGGCACCGAATCGGCGAGAGGAGCACCGTGGCGGACGGGGAGGCGGCGTTAGGTGGCGCCGGATTTGGGAAGCGGCGTTGGCGATTCAGGAAGTGTTAAGAACTAGTGCAACTGCATAACAATTCGAGCGGACCACTTATATAGACTAACATCACAGACGGTTCTTTAATAGAACTGTCTATGATTATTTATCACAGACGGTTCTATTAAAGAACCATCTGTGATAACTTTAACATCACAGACGGTTCTATTAAAGAACCATCTGTGATAATCCTAAACATCACAGACGGTTCTTTAATGGAGCCGTCTGTGATGTGAGTAATCACAGACGGTTCCACTAATCAATTCCACTCTTTACCCTACCCCTGTCTTAATGAAAGAATCGAATTTTCTACTTTGACCTTGCGAGCACCCACTCCAAGCAGGAGGCGAACTCTTATCTCCCGATCTCGGGACCGCAAAATAGATGGCATTTTCTGTCTTCTTAGCCGACGTAAGACCTTCATCCGGCATCAAAAAGCTTTCCCTTGGAGCAGCTCAAACGTCTTCTGGGTACGAAGAAGCAGGAGTGCACCACATGGAGGAGAACCCAACTCGCCTTTTTATGCAAAGTCACTGGACCGGCGAAACAGATTCCTCTGAGGTTGAGCTTTCAAAGCGGGATCGTTCCAACGTGCCCACGCCTTACTGCTTATTCAGGCGGGGAAAACTCATATGGAACCAGTCGACATTCATAGCCTTTCAATCCTATTCGGATCTTGCAAGACTGGAATAGGAAACGAAAGTCATCCTGAAAGATGCTAGGAGATTCTTCCCCACATATCCATCCTAAGCTGGAACTGGCTACCCGATCGGCCGGATTCCAAATAGAACCGTCTGTGCTATGCATAGATGGACCAGCAACTAATTGCCGGTCTGACCGCCGCCAAATCGGTCAGACCGCCAAGGGTGGCCGGTCTGACCACCCGACACATGGCAGTCTGATCGATTTAGCACCGGTCAGACCGCCAGGCCACAGAAGCAATGCACTTTTAACTTTGCTCAAATGGCAAAACACATATGCCCATTTGTGTGCATTTCCAACAAGGTTTCAAAGATGATATTCTCAACAAGTTGATAACTCTAACAAGTCCGCATTAACATCAACATTAGAGATGACAAGTCCATAACACATGTTAACATCAAATTACAATGGAATACATGCTTAATTGAAATATAGTCCTTCATGATGATCGACGCGCGTATAGCTAGCTTCCTCACTGGGTTCTTCCTCTAGTCTGATGACGTCTCCGAAAGGAGGCAACTCATCAAATTGATTGTACTCTTCCTCATCCACGACATTCTCAACTCTGACAATCCTTCTTTTCCCATGAAGAACTACGTGGCGGTTCTTATTTGTTGGGTTTGTTACATAAAAAACTTGAACATCTTGCTTAGCGAGTACGAATGGTTCGTCCTTGTATCCGACACATTTGAGGTCCACAGTAGTGACGCCGTACTTGTCGACCTTCACGCCCTGCGAAAGTTTAACCCAATGACATCAAAATAGGGGGATCTTGAAAAGTACATAGTCGAGCTCCAAAATCTCCTCTACGAACCCATAGTATGAGTTCAACCCGCGTGCCCCGTGATATTGAACCCTCGTGAAATGCATCTATCACGGACACCATTGATTACGAAGCTGTGCTCTTCCTATCCTGAGCTGTCGTATAAAACGTGTACCCATTTATGTCGTATCCTTGCCATGTCACAATTGTAAATTTTGGTCCTTTGGCCAACCATAGCAGCGTTTCATCACTTGATGACCTCCTAGTAAATCACATCTTTAACCATTCGTTGAACCAACGGTTGTGCTCTCTCGTTATCCAAACCTCCGACCGGTCTGGATTCTGTTGGCGTACCATGTCTTTGTGCCCGTCGATGTACGGGGACACTTGGGTCATGTGTTTCAAGACCGTGAAATGGGCCTGCGCGTATGTATCTCGATCGGGAGTGGTTGCTTTCCTCCCGATGGTCCCAATACCCTCTAGTCTCCCCTCGTGACAAGATATAGGCACACCTATCGGTTCCACCTGAGCCATGTAGTCGACGCAGAACTCATTGACCTCTTCGGTTGCATAACCTTCGATGATACTACCCTCCGGCCGAGATCGATTCCGTACGTAGTACTTCAGAATTCCCATGTATCTCTCGAAAGGGTACATATGACGTAGGAACACAGGGCCGCATATCTTTATCTCTTTCACAAGGTGAACAATGAGATGGACCATAATACCAAAAAATGATGGAGAAAAATACATCTCAAGATGACATAGAGTCATCACCACCTCGGCCTGCAGAGCGTCGAGTCCTTAGGGATCGATGACCTTCTGAGCAATTGAGTTAAAGAAATAACACAGCATAAAGATTGCCACTCGGACCTTGTTTGGCAAGATACTCCTAATTGCAACCGGAAGCATCTGTGTCATCAGCACATGACAATCATGAGACTTCATACCAATTAATTTCAAATCTTTCATGGAAACAAGTTTTTTAATATCGGCAGAGTAACCAGACGTAACTTTCACACCATGCAAGCTTTGACACAGTTTATTTCTCTCGGCCTTGGACAAAGTGTTGCAAGCTGGGGGAAGGTACGTTTGTCCTTTATCGGTCTCTTTCGGTGCTAACTCGGTTCTTATGTTCATATCAACCAAGTCACGCCGTGCGTTAACACCGTCTTTTGTTTTGCCACTAATGTTCAGTAAAAGACCAATCAAGCTATCACATACATTCTTCTCTACGTGCATGACATCGATGCAGTGTCGAACTTCTAAGTGCTCCCAATAAGGCAAGTCCCAAAAAATTGATCGCTTCTTCCAGATGTTTTTCTGAGGGGTCCTTAATTTACGTCCCTTTCCAAGCACAACATTGATATCCCTAACCATATCATAGATCTCTTTCCCTCTAAAAGCCCTTAGAGCTGAACCGTCCTCCTTATTTCCGTCGAATTGTTTCTTCATCTTGCGGTATGGGTGAATCCTAGGAAGGAACCTACGGTGACGCATATATACGATTTTTGCGAGTTGTTCAACCATACACTCTCGGTACCATCTAAGCGGTCTGAGGCGGGCTTTGGCTCCTTTTGTCTTGAACCCGATAGGTTACCAAGGCGGGAAAATCATTGATGGTGCAGAATAACATGGCGCGTAAAGTGAAGTTCTCTCGTTTGTACGCATCCCATACTTGTACCCCTTTGTTCCAAAGTGTCACAAGATCTTCCAGTAATGGTGCTAGGTACACATCAATATCGTTCCCAGGTTGCTTCGGCCCTTGGATAAGTAGTGACATGAAAATGTATTTCTGTTTCATACACAGCCAAGGAGGAAGGTTGTACATACATAGATTCACGGGTCAGGTGCTATGTCGGCTGCTCATGTTACCGAAAGGATTCATTCCGTCTATACTCAACCCTAACCTTATGTTCCTCGGTTCCGCACCGAACTCTTAGAAGCTCCGATCGAAGTTTCTCCACTGGGCAGAATCAGCAGGGTGTCTGAGCTTCCCATCTTTCTTACGCTCCTCCGAGTGCCAACACATCAATCTTGCCTCCTTTCGGTTCGCAAATAAACTCTTCAAACGTGGGATCACAGGCAGATACCACAACATCTTAGCAGGAGGTCCTTGCTTCGCCTTAGCAATATTCTTACGCTTGTATCGGGATGCTTTGCACACGGTACATACATGCATGTCTGCATACTCTTTACGGTAGAGGATACAATCGTTCGGACATGCATGTATTCTTTCTACTTCCATTCCCAATGGACAAAGAACCTTCTTAGCTTGGTAGGTCGTGCTGGGCAACACGTTTCGCTCTGGAAGGATGTCAGCTAAGAGACCTAACAACGCCGTAAAACTCTTGTCGGACCAACCATTGCTTACCTTCAATTTCAGCAGTTCAAGCACGGTTGACAACCTTGTGTATTCCGGCTTGCAGCCAGGGAACAAAGGTTTCCCCGAGTCCTCCATTAAGCCCTCGAATTTACAAAACTCTATCTCACCGTAGTTCCCTTCTACATCGCGTAGCATCTGATCCAGATTGTCATCATGCGACCTATCCTCATCAAAAGCACATTCCATACCCTTTATATCGTTGACTTCCTCGGCGATGTCGTCATTACTGACTTCCGGTATAATCTGCTCTTCACCGTGACTGCTCCAACATGTATATCCTTTTTTGAAACCCCTTCGTATTAAGTGAGCTTCGATTTGCGTCGGGTTGTTAAACATTTTCATATTACCGCAATCAATGTATGGACAATATATAAATTTTATCCCCTTCTTCAACATATCTTGCTCGGTGGCTCTTCTAAAAGCAAACACGCCATTAATATACTCTTCACTCACACGGTTCTCAATGTACATCCAGTTTCGGTCCATCTACACGTATTCGCACGTAACAAATTAATTAGTGTTAAATTATATTAATAAACCGCAAGTACCCTTCATAATGACCAAACACACTAGTGATTAGTATAGAGCAAATATGAAGGGTTACAGATCGTTACACATTAGTGATTAGTCTAGAGCAAAAATAAAGGGTTACAGATCATTACCCTTCTCTTCAAGCTGGCACAATGTGGGAGGAGGCATCAGAGGTGCCGCAATGGGTGAGGAGGAAGCAGGGGTGACAGCTCAAAACGGAATGGACAACAATGTGCATGGGAGGAGGCAGTAGCAGCAGGGTGGCGCAACTGGGAGGAGGGAGGCGGCGCAGCAGCGGTGGCGGGCCTCAAATGGGCCAATAGTGGTAGGAGGAGGCCGGCAGGCAGTTAAGAGAAGGTGTGGCGCTTCCTCAAATGGAATGGACTCAAAGACAGGAGGCAATGCAAGGCGGCTAGCTTTCTTGTCGGTTGGGGAGCAATGGGCACTCAGCGAGGCTAGCGCAGAGTGCCGACTCTTTGGAGAGCATGTATTTATATCGCTGCTCATGTGGTAGATCTTATATCATCAGCTTAATTAGGTTCTAACTAAACCTTAATAGCTTAAGCAAAGTTTAGTTCTAAGGATCATGTTTTTAGTTGATTAGATTGTGAGACTTTTCTGTCTTTTTCTGTTGGTTGGTAGGCAAAGAAGGTAACTTCATTAGTCTGGTGATCTTTGAGAAATTAGGGTTAGCATGGGTTGATGTAGGGTATTATTTACTCTCCAGCTCAACTTTAACTTCAATCTAAAATCCTTGCTTGGAGTATTTCTCAAATCAAGCAATTCTGTAAATCTGTCTCTTTCTTTGTTTTCTTTGTTGGCCAAACCGACAAAAGACAATCAGTTTTCCTCTCTTAATTCCTGTCATTTACTGATTAAAGGTTAAGTTGGGTCTTGGTATTAGTTAAGCATACTTTAAGTTGTCCGATTTTGGTTGCTTGCTTTGTGTCTGACAATTCTATTACTTCCTATCTTGGTGCTAGTAGTAGATGAGTTATCTTGCTAACCTTGTTAGGAATACTCTAAGCTAAGGTATAGCATTTTCTTTGTGGGTGTTAAATTCAGCATCATCATTTGCTATTTGTCAGATTTTGGTTAAAGAAAAGCATCTCTGTTTGAACCGAAAATGGGTAGTTAGTGCTAGCTAATGTTTAAAGATGAGCTAGACTTTAAAATATACTCATTTAGCTGTAATTTAATCCAAGAATACCAATTTCTCTTAGTCTAATACATCATATATCTTTCTTTTGTGAAATAGCACACGCTTTCGGTTTTGACAAATCAAACTGCTGTTTTTAGTTGAACTGAAATTTGCTAATTAGTGTTAATGGATGCTAGGTGATAAGTTAAACTTGTGGTTGTACTTATCTAGCTATAACTCCATCTAGTATGTCAATTTGTTATGGTCTAATGGAGCATCAAATTTGCATCTTTTAAATCTGTCGATTTCAAAATCGACTTTTGCTTTTCTTTGTAAGCCTCAAATTTTGATGTCTACTAGTATTTGATGCTAAATAGTATGCTAGGATAATTTTAAGTAAAATCATTGCTAGGTTCATAGCAAAAATCAACAAGCCATCACTTTGCAATCGCCTAAATTCTAAGCCAAAATTGGGTGATGGTTGCTTGCTTCAAATGTAGACTTTGTATATTTCTCAAATGAGTAGAAATTAAAACTAAATATGTTTCTTGCATCGATTTTGGTTTTGCTAAAAATCAAACACAGTAATCCAGATTTTGATCATACTGCTAGGTAGTTTTAGCTGATGCTATGTGATGAGTAGGTTTTAAATATTGCCCATTTAGTTGTAGCTTTATCAAAACATCATTCTCTCTTAATCTAATGAAACATCTAACTCTTTCTTTGCAATCTATCTAGATTTGGTTTTGCTAAAAATCAAAGCTGTAGCTTCCTGCTTTTTTTCCATTTCGGTTTGCTTCCTCTGGTGGTTATGCCGACCTCATACAACCAGATTTTGACCTCTATTCCTTCTAGTAAAGAGTGCAAGTGTTAAGTTAAATTTCAGTTTTAGAAATTTGAAACTCTAGTTCTTTACTAATCAAATCTGAACCTGTAATGCTTTTCTAACCCATTAAATTCTGATAACATGTGGTAGTAGCTATTATATTTGGGGTATTATCCTTGAGTAAGGTATGACTTAAGCATGTGTTAATTATGCATTGAGCTATTGATCATGACTTCTTTTATGCATTGTTCCTTGTCGTTTTCTTGCTATTTATTGGATTTTTGTGTTCTAGATCTTTGGTTCTTACGAGATTGTTGAATCTTTTGTTGAGCCACAAGAACACGAACACGAGGTTATCTATTATTACCAAGGCAAGCTTCCTCTACGCACCATGTTGATCCTAATCTTTTGAGCTGTAGATTTATAAAATCTGGTGATCTTGTTGCATGCAATTTTCTAAAACTATTTATGCTCTGTTCCTAGTTAGCTATGACCGAGAACTTATGGCTTACCTTGAATTGATCATACACTCAACCTCGATAGTTTGTGGGGATATAATACTTAATTTCAATTTTGCTTAGCCATGCAGTCCATAGAACAGTAATGTTTGGCGGGCTTATCTTGTCAAACACAGGGAACAACAAATACATTTTTATTTTTGTTGATTCTTTGTTCATTTCTTTAAATCTGAAATGAATCTAAATCTTGTTGTTAAACTTAATTCAAATCTGGACAAGTGGATGCTAGTGATGGTGCCTAGTGCGAGAATGGGAAGCTGTGGATGTCTTATGCAGGTTGATTAAGGACTGAACTCGACGGCCCAATTCAAGCACCAACGTACTTCCACACGCAGTGTATGGGTATTGTTTGGTTAAGTAAAGGGTTAATATTATTGAGTTGGATCGGAGAGTAAGGACATGTGTATTGATTTCATATGGCATAGATGCTTAAGTCTTCGGCCGTGTCGTATGCCATGTGGAGCTTATATCGATATCGGATGTTCTTAGAAGGGTAAGGCGTAGATGTGTTACATCGCATGTACGTACCTTGAGGCCCATTGCGGTGTAATATGTGTGGCTAACACGAGTTTGCATTTAATTGGTAGGTCGGCATTCCCTGTACAACATGTGAACCTCGGTTGAATATATGCTATCAGTCGTTGTTTAAGCGGGATCAGTTTCACATGGGTCATCCAACTCAATAGTGTTAACTTGTTGAAAAATACCGAATTTTAGTTTACTTACCGGCATACCAAAGGAAGTGTGCTATTGTTCTAGATGGCTTACGGGCTAACTAAATCGTGTGGGTAAAGATGTACACCCCTGCAGGGATTAAAACTATTCGAATAGCCGTGTCCACGGTTACGGGCAACGCTTGGATTGATGTCACCTGTATAGAATTTGCTCTAATTTGGGTTTTGGGAATTATTAAATTCGGCATGAGGAGTGTCATGCTCGGTTTGGTAATGATCAATGGCCATTATTGATACTGTTTTGCTTATGTTCAATTACTTACTGTTTTTAGTCCAAATTGAATTATTAAAACTGCTTTGTCAAAATTTAGCAATTGTAGGTTAATATGTATCGCTTTATGCAAACTGAACCATTTAAGCCTTCTGTTGATAACCTTATGCATATAAAATTCTATTCCTTTGTATAGGTTCTATCAAACACTTTCTTTTATTAGTTTGTGTAAGACTTGCTGAGTACCTTTCGTACTCAGGGTTTTATGACCTCTTGTTGCAGGTGAGGATGGATATCTTTATGAGATGCCCGTTAGCGCCGATCCAGGTGGCCTTCTTGAGTAATGCTAGTTCTAGCCTTACATTGATGCTGCCTAACGGAGATGATTTACTTGTACTTAGGAATCTAGGATTACGACCAGTGCAAGAAGGTCTATGACCAGTTCCGCAGGGTCTACGACCACTTCAAGGAGACTTACGACCAGAGATAACATGGACTCCTCAAGGTCACCCCAGGACCAGTCCTACGACCAAGTCTTCGACCAGAGATACGCCACCTGCATAGTGAATAAGGTGATGCATCACCGTTTTGGCATAATATGGTCTTGTAAGTGTGTCGAGGTCGGAGTCTAGGTTGTGTACGCCTCTTCCCGCGGCCGCACAACCCTAGGTCGACCTCCTCATGTCCACCTATATATATACAGTAGACGTCATAGTTTAACGTGGGTTTTTCTTTGAGATTATTCTGCTTAGCAGTCTCGCCGCACGTTAGGTTGAGGAACCCCACATTGTGAGATTCATCTATATTTGCAATACAATAACATATTAAATCTTATACTTTCTTGCTTGTGTTCTCGATTCGCATGCAGGAGATAGCCTTCTTGGCTAGGTGAACCGCGTTCGGCACGGTTGATAATCATCGGAGCAATGGTGTAGTGATTGCAGGAGGTTTGATCTGTTCTGGTCGGAGCCTTCGGATCATCAACGTCGAGTTCTCCACAATCGACTTATCAGTACCTTTCGGAAGATCAGGCCATCGTTACATCACATCATTCCTACAGAACTCGGATCGATAAAGCCTTCTTGCAAGGATACTACTGGCCAACTGCCCTTCATGATGATACCAGATGATGAGGATATCCCGACTACTTATGAGGTTCAACAAGCTTAAAGTCTTTGGAACTAAGAGGGAGGCCGGAACCAAAGCAATAGAGGAGCACAAGGAGGAAGGTAACCATATTTGTTGCTTAGTGATGAAGAATAAGAAGGTCAAAGCAGTTGGGAAGGAGAAAGTCATGCAGCCCATGCGGCTGATCAAGGAGGAAAGAAACCCGTGTGATGGGAGAGCAAAAGGGGTTGAAGCAAAAGAACTTACAGCTCAAGTTTTGGATAAGATTTTCAAGCCCAATTCAGATCTCTCACAACCCCAACCGAAATCAAATTCGGAATCAACTCAGAATCAAATTCGGATTCGGAATCAGCAGGACAGTCCGGAGTAAAATGGTCATAACTTTCACAAACGGAGTCTGATTTGGGTGTTCTTGGGCTTGTTGGAAATGTAACTTCAAGCCCAATCCAACGGATCCTCCCTCACTCTGAAATTCCTCCTGAGTCAAAAGATATGACCAAAAAAATATAACGATTGTAAAATTATAGTTTCCTTTTTGTTTTAGATTGAGTCGGAATTGGAGTAGGAGTTCTAATTCCGAATTAGAGTAGGAGTAGGGCCTCTTGGCCAGCTATGACGAGGAGAAGGGCACTATATATTGAGGGTTAGACACTCATTGTAACCTTAGACCAGTTTATGCGTAAGAATAGAAACATAGCTTTTGCTTGTTCTTTCGAAACCAGAGTTCATGCGAGGACTTTGAGAGAGGACTAGGCGATCCATTGATTCGTTCTGCAATTCAAGGTCAAGCCGTTATTCCATTGGGTATTGGGGACTTGGCGATCGTCGTTCGTGGTCTCGCGACGATCAACTATCCGGTGGGTTTTGGGCGTATTACAAAGAGTTGAGGGTTCGTGCATTGGTGCGAGTGTTCAGCGTGCGACATCGTCTACTTCGCATCATTTATCCACGGTTCCTCACCGAGAAGATCGGGCATCTCCGTATCATATGGTATCAGATTCTAGGTTTACTCGATGAGAGCTTTTTTACCCTTAGTTTAGTTTCGTTTTTCTGTCCTATAGTCCATTAAATCAAAAATTACAACAAAAAAATTCAAACCCTAGTTTCAATATGTTATTTCTTGTGAGTTTTGTTAGGTTTTAGTCCATTAGATTTTTTTGTTTTGTGCTGATCTTATTGTTTCCTTTGCGTACCTTGTTCCTTATTTCCTTCCAAAAAAACCAAAAAAATTCAAATTTCAAATTCGGCCCCTGACTCAATTTTCGTTAAATCCGAGTTCAATTGGTACACTATTTGTAATTCGGTCGTAACTTTTGCGTCCGAACTACGCTTCACTTATATCCTTTCATCTTGTGAGACTAGCTTTTGATATTGTATTAGGGCTGCTTATTGAACATTGTTTACACTGTGATGAATTATTGGGCTTATGCACCCACGAGGGATGCAAACACTTTCGGCCATTGAGAAAAGAAGAAAAAAAGCAACGCACAATAGCAAGAGCCACGGCATTGAGAAAAAAAAGAGTAAAAAAAATTGAGGGAAAAAACATAATTTTTGAGAAAGAAAAGAGAGAAAAAAAATGTTTTGCCGATTGCTACACTATCATACATTTTATTGGTTGCTAGAGTACCAGCCCATCATTATTTCAGATTGTGTAGTCAGTTTTTTAGAGCAATCTTGTACCCTACTATTTTCAATTGCAATTGACTAGTGTCTCTCTTAGTATTTGGTGCAAAACGAGCTTGCTTGATCTCATTTTTAGATCCTTTCTCGCTAGCTCATTCCTTTGTTTGCATTCAGTCACATTTGTCTTTGCGTGTGCGTTCATCCTTTTCACTTAAACCCATTGGATCAGCACATAGGCAAAAGAATCTTGCTTTGATCATTAGTTAGCTTTAAAACAACATGAATTTCAGATTGCATAGGTTATACACATACCTTACCAAGCTCCACCTACACCCGTTCGTGTACTACCTTTGCATTCAGTCACATTTGTCTTTGCGTGTGCTTTCATCCTTTTCACTTAAACCCATTGGATCAGCACATAGGCAAAAGAATCTAGCTTGGATCATTACTTAGCTTTACAACAACTTGAATTTCAGTTTGCATAGGTTATATACATACCTTACCAAGCAACACCTACACCCGTTCGTGTACTACCTTTGCTCTTGGTTACGCTCATACATTACCGGGTTGACGTCGTTCGCTATCACAAGTGTCATTTTGCAGTCCTCGATTCACTTTGGAACGGTAAGCTTGTCTTGTTTTCAGGACAGTGAGTTGCGAGCGTAGAGAGAGCTGTTTTGTTTTCCTAACCAGGATATAATCACGTTTGCTATTTGTGAGTTGTTTCCATGTTAGGTCATCAGGAGGATCTATCGGTTAAATGGATGGAGTATACTCGCTTGCGTAGGATGCTACAAAAGCAACTTCTTGATCGCGATAATGGTGTGCGCGATGAGCTTGGGGCCATTCGGTATAAATTGAACAACCTCGGGGAGGAGGTTATGCAGCTAGGTATGGACATCAACAACAACTTCTTGGACTTGCGCGCCATGTTCAACCACCCCAACGTGCATCGTAAGGATTTTGTCACTAAGCCCAAATTTCCTATCCCTATATTTTCAGGTGGTGCAGATGTGGAAGAATACCTTAATTGGGAGCTTAAAATTGATACACTATTTCGGATGCACAACTATTCCAATGAGAGGAAGCTCTTACTTGCGTCCAATGGTTTGGTTGATTATGCCACACATTGGTGGGAGCGATTTGTTCGTAAGCGTACGAAGCGCCATGAATTTCCGATTATCAAGTGGGAGCAGATGAAACTGCATTTGCGTGCACATTTTGTACCTTACCATTACATGCATTCCCTAGTGGAAAAGTTGGCAGGGCTATGACAAGGTTTGAAGTCCACTTGTGTGACACAAGAGATGGAGACCGAGTATGGGATTTTCCCTTCGGTCCTGGCTTCATGTAGTATTGCTCCATTGCTTCATGAAGAGATTGTGGTTACTCGTGATTGCTCCGTTGCTGACCCACAATCTGTGGTGGATGCGATGTATCCAAACCCATGTGAGAATGAGAGCCAAATAGGCAAAGCCAAATTGAGTGAGAATGATAAAGAGAGTGAGTTGAGTGATTCCACCATATGTGAGGTTGAGAGCATCTCCATTGAGTGTGAGAGAGATACACCAACAGAAAAGAGGGAAGTAGATGATAGCCAAAGTGATGTTACTATTGAAATTAACGATTTCCTCGCTACTTCTAGTGTTATTTCTCACATTGTGTGGGTTGATATTAAAAAAGATGAGTTGACTGTTCAACAACCAGCTCCGTTGGAAGTAAAAGACGCGGAGATAACCACGGTTGTGGATGGAATGCTTGCTGCCCCGTGGTTTCACGATGACATCTTGATACCTACAACACCTGCAATAATAGAGGAGGACGTTAAAGGTAACAATAATGGTGTTGAATGGAATATTCATCACGCCGTGGTACGTAAGAGTGAGAACTCTAGTGTTCCTTTGAATATTCTATGTTTTAAAATTTCTTCGCTCAATTTACATAATGTGCAATTGATTACGCATAAGGATGTTCCTACTAGCATATCTCTTAATGATTCTTTATACTATATCATGTTCGATGATCCTAGAAAACTATCTAGTGTGATCGAAAACCTTGTTGACATTTCATGTTTAAAATCACTAGTTAGTCCTTCTGCCTACATATATACGTTCAATTTGATTGGGGATTATGGTGTAAATGACAAGTTCTATGTTTGTCGAATGTGCATTGCTTGTGATAATTTTGCTGATTTTAAATTACATGTTTTGCGCAAGACATCTATTGAGCAAAGTCATGGTCACTTTGAGATGGAGTTGAATACAAGTGCCTATTGTTTAGAACGCAACGTTATGCCTACTTGTTTATCTTGTACCAGTAAACATAGTAGTGTAGTTGAAGTATGGAAGGCACTAAGAATTTTCTCTCCCAAATTTGAACAACTTGATCTAGCTCGTCTCTTTTATATTTTGTCCATGTGCTTAGAAAAGTCGAGTATGACTTTTTCTCATGGGAGGGATAATGGTGTGAATGAAGGCACCACAATGTATATATCAAATACATCCTACGGTTGCAGTTGCTTTACTTATTTCATGCAAAACAACGCGAATTACACAACAATTGATTCATACATATATCACGTATATACGTTGTTCTCCTTGTTTAGTACATGTTCAGCAAATCATCAAGCGCTACACGGAAGTTGTTTGGATGATAAATACATATACCATGCATATACGTTGTTTTATTTGTGTAGCACAATTTCAGGCTATCAAAAGCCGAGGACGGCTTTTTTTGAAGAAAGGGAGGATAATGAGGATATCCCAACGACTTATGAGGTTCAACAAGCTTAAAGTCTTTGGAACCGAGAGGGAGGCCGGAACCAAAGCAATAGAGGAGCACAAGGAGGAGGGTAACCATATTTGTTGCCTAGTGATGAAGAACAAGAAGGTCAAAGCAGTTGGGAAGGAGAAAGTCATGCAGCCCATGCGGCTGATTAAGGAGGAAAGAAACCCGTGTGATGGGAGAGCAAAAGGGGAAGAAGCCCAAGAACTTAAAGCTCAAGTTTTGGATAAGATTTTCAAGCCCAATTCAGATCTCTCACAACCCCAACCGAAATCAAATTCGGAATCAACTCAGAATCAAATTTAGATTCGGAATCAGCAGGACAGTCCGGAGTAACATGGTCATAACTTTCACAAACGGAGTCCGATTTGGGTGTTCTTAGGCTTGTTGGAAAGATAACGTCAAGGCCGATCCAATGGATCCTCCCTCACTCCAAAATTCCCCGGAGTCAAATGATATGACCAAAACAATATGATGGTTGTAAAAATAGAGTTTCCTTTTTGTTTTAGATTGAGTCGGAATTGGAGTAGGAGTTCTAATTCCGAATTAGAGTAAGAGTTGGGCATCTTGGCAAGCCCTGAGGAGGAGAAGGGCACTATATATTGAGGGTTAAACACTCATTGTAACCTTAGATCAGTTTATGCATAAGAAGAGAAACATAGCTATTGCTTGTTCTTTCAAAACCAGAGTTCATGCGAGGACTTTGAGAGAGGACTAGTGATGAGGATATCCCGACTACTTATGAGGCTGTTTATTAAGCAAGAGCTACACTTCTCAAACAACAGGTGCAATTGTTTCTTAACAAGTTTCTTTGTGTTTTCCGTGAGAATTGGATACTACGTAAAAGAAATACTTTGTGCATTATCAGGTTTGACAAGTTTAAAGTCTTTGGAACTGTGGATATCATGGGGATATGCTCCAGATCTTAGGATGATGTGACAATTGGCAATGGTGTTTACGGTTTGTCGTTTCACGAGTTTTCGACAAAGCTTCAGGCATTCTGGACAGGGGCGGTCCGACCGGCCATAGCATGGCGGTCCGACCGGTCCCAAATCGGTCGGACCGGCCATGGGCGGCGGTCGGACCGGCGGTGACCTAAAAGTACTCAGAACTGGCTGGGCCAAAAATAGGTGTTGTAGGCAAGTGAGGGGATTCCAATGCACTTGGTCTCATGTTTTTTGGAGTCTCCAGGAAGAAGTTCTATTCGTTTAAGTTTCCGAAGGTTTGAATTTGGGGCATGAATTTGGCTAAGTCCCTAGGCGGTCCGACCGCTCACATGGAGCGTCCGGCAAGCTCACATGGAGCGGTCGGACCGGTTTCTACATGAACGTCGGCCAACTTCGTGGCGATGTTGTTTTGTTAGGTCAAAGTCATTAGTATCGTGGCATATGGTTTGCATGATGCATGTTTTGACTAACATGGGTCAAGTTGTGAAGAACTTGTTCCCGAATTCGTGTTTGCTTGTCTATGGTTGTGCAGGTTGCTTGGTGGTCAACGACGGTCAACGGCGAGGAGGATCGGAACTAGACTTGGAGAGTTGAGGTCGAGCGATCGGCGATGCGGGTGAGTCAATGACTCAAGCGTGACACAAGATGGACAAGGGTGACCTATTGGCAAATCCATGGCGCATGGTGAAGCGGTTTAGGGCAAAAGGTTAAAGACGGCGCTTTGCGAAGCGTGCGTGTGTGACCCGTTTGTTAGTGGGCCTTAACAGGAGCCCAATTGAGTCAAACCCTAGAGAGTTCTAGGCCTCCACTATAAATAGGAGGAGGTGATGGCTGCACCCTCTCTCTCGCCTTTTATGTTTCAAAACCCTAATTGTCTTAGGGAGAGTTGAGGTGGAGGCTAGAGCTTTTGGTGGTTTGAGGTGAATTTTGTGATCTTGGATTGACCACTGATCCATGATGGTGTGGGTGTAATCCAGCAACGATCACGTTCTTAATCTATGCAAGGTTTGCTTGAGATAAGTCTCTTTTCGTTCTTGCTTTCAATTTCGTGATTTTAGGGCTTTCTTTGATCCACGAGTTTGTGATTGATTCTTTCATGTGAATTAGCTTGCTGTGATATGTGTGAATCTATCTAGCATCATCTTGATCTTCAATCACTCACGAACAAGCTTTAGGATCAAGTTTTCGTTCTTGCCCGGTTTTAGACCCTCTGTTATTCAATTGAAAACTGTTCAGGATCTATCCAAGAATTTTCATAATATTCTATTGGAATAGGTCCTCAATAGCATAGAGAAGGTGTGTGCAAAGTTTCATAAAGTTTGGAGTTGAGAATCAAAAGTTTGGGCTGATTTTACTGTTTGAGATCGGTTTGGAGCGGCCGGTCCGACCGCCGTCATCACCGGTCGACCGATTTTGAGCGGTCCGACCGCCAAGATAACAATGATCGGACCGCCCGGCAATCGGTCCAACCGGCTGGGTCCAGAGGTCAGACTGCCCGTGCTTTGTGATTCTGTAATCTTAGTTGATTGTGTTATTTTGCTTAGGGGATTTAATTGGATTCAATACTATGCCTATTGGAAGAATCGTATGCGAGTCTTTCTTGAGAGCGAGGGACAAGCTATTTGGGATGTTGTTCGAGCCCCGCTTGTTATTCCTGAAATTGCAACACCGGCTTCAGCGATTCTTGTGGCATACAACAACAAGGCCAAGAATCTTTTATATGGTGCGCTTGGTAGACAAGAATATGATCGCATTTGCAATCTTACCACTGCGCACGAAATTTAGAACACTCTCGAAACATATCATGAGGGTTTGTCCCAAATCAAAAAGGTGCGCCAAACAGTTTACAAGCGTGAATACAATAAATTCGAGATGCGTCCTGGAGAGAGCATCGATGACATTTTTAGTCGCTTTAATAAAGTGATTAATCAATTGAAAGCTGTTGATATTGAATATTCTCAATCTGAAAATGCCACCCATCTCTTGGCTACAATCAACACCAAGAAGTGGGAGATGAAGGCTACTGCTATAGAGGAAAATGTTGATCTTTCAAGTCTTACTTTAGAATTGCTTTATAGTAAACTCAAGACTCATGAAATTAAAAGAGTTGATCATCCTAAGAAAGACAACATGGCATTGATAGCTGATCCTCTCAAAAGGTCTTCTGATGGTACTCTTGAATCTTTTTCTAATTTTTCATTTACTTGTTTATCTGCGATACATGAGGAGGAGCTTGAAAGTATTCCTAAGACAGAGTTAGCTCTCCTAGCTAAAAAATTCACATGGGCCTACAATAATGTGAGAAACAAAAAGAGAGGTGGTCCGGTGACATGCTATGAATGTGGTGAGCTCAACCATATCCGGGCAAATTACCCCAAGCTGAAAGGTAAGAGCAATCATAAGGAAGGAAAGCCAGCTTGGAAGAAGCCTCCTTTCAACAAATCAAGGTATGAGGCTAATAAGCTTGTGAAGGCCGCTCACCGGGTCCTTGCCGCTTTTGAGGATCAATCCTTGAGCGATGTGGATTCCGGGAGTGAGGAGGACAAGGAGGAGGAGATCCCTCAAGGCAAAAAGAAAGGGAAGGCCAAAGACTTCACTGGCATGTGCTTCATGGCTGACATTGACGACATTGATGATGATGAGGTATCTTTTTCTTATGATGAGCTTTCTGCTAAATATGATTCTATAGTTGAGCAATTGCTTATTCAAGATGAAGCGCTAGAATTTGTCATGACAAAAAATAAGAAATTAGAGTCAAAGATTAGCAAACTGAAAGTAGAGCTTAAAAATGCTAAGACTCTTGAACCTGATGAATGTTTATCTTGTCATGCTATGCATTCAGAAATTACCAAGTTACAATCTGCTCATAATATTTCTGTACAACAACTTGAGAATGCTAGATCTGAACTAAATGAAATTAAAAGTGCTCCTTGTGAAAAATGTTTAGAATCTAGTAAATTGATTGCTTTTGATGTGTTTGATTCTAGCCCTTGCACTTCATGTTTAGAAAAAGAACGTGAAATCAAAGATATCTTAGAAGCTGCTAGAGTCAAATATGCTAAGCTTAAGGACAATATTGAAAATACTACTTGTGCTTCTTGTTCCGCTCTTAAGCTTGAAATTGCTTTATATAAGGAGAGATCTATGGATAAAACTTGTGATGCTTGTGTTAGCTTGAGAAAAGAAAATGCTTACCTTCATGATACATTAGAGAAATTTTCTAAAGGTAAGAAACAATTAAACATGATTCTTGACAAGTCTAAAACTCCTTATAAGAAGCAAGGTTTAGGATTCAATTCTTTTCAAGACAATTCAAATCCAAAAGTCATTCAAGTCTTGGAGAAAGGTTTAATTGAATTCAAAACCCAACCTGCAAAAATATCTTTTAAATCTGCAGGTTTTGCCCAACCTTGTATTAATTCAAATGGTGCTTCTTCTAGTGGTACCAAGTACCATTGCACTTATTGCAAGAAAAGTGGGCATTTGATTGAATTCTGTTGGCGTAGGTTGAAAAATGATAGGAAAAATCTTGATAGAATTTCATTCAGGCAACCTAGAGCTTTTATGAGACATGGTAACACTGAAAAGAATAAACCTGGATTAGGATTTTTCTCACATGCAAATCATTATGTTTCTAAATATCCTAATTCTAATATTCTTCAGGCTGGCGGTCTGACCTCTGGTGGTCACCGGTCTGACCGATTTGGTCACCGGATCGACCACAAAGACAATGCTTGGTCGATCGCCTGGACGATTTAATTCCCATGTTAATTTAAACATTACTCATAACAGAATTTTAGATAAAATCAAGGATAGTACTTCTGGTTTGTATACTCCTTTCAGACGTGTGTCTCAGTACTGGATTCCTAAATCTTGTTTATCTAACCCCAGTATTGAGACACATCGTTCTTCTGTTCCTTGATTTTCAGGATTACCGCGGAAAGGGGAAGAACACGTGGTTCGTTGACTCCGGGTGTTTACGCCACATTACCGGAAACTCAAGATGGTTCACCTCTTTCACGCGGGCAACAGGTGATGACTTCATCACCTTTGGAGATGATACACAAGGGCGAATTGAAATAACAGGATCAATTAGGGTGAACAACAAATTCATCCTAAAGGATGTCGCTCTTGTGGACAAGCTTAGGTATAATCTCCTTTCTGTCTCTCAGCTTCTTGATGATGGCTATGAGACTGTATTTAAGAAAAATGCTTGTCGTGTGCTTGATTCTACTGGTGAACTTATGTTTGGAATATCTAGAGTTGGTAGAATTTTTGGAGCTGATTTTTCAGAATCTCTTGCTGGATCTCTTAAATGTTTGCTTACATCTTCTTCTGATTTTTGGCTTTGGCATCGACGTTTGGGGCACATTGGTTTTGATCATCTGACGCGAGTTAGCAACCTTGATCTCATGAGAGGTTTGCCCAAACTCAAAGCTGTCAAAGATGCTGTATGTGCGCCCTGTAGGCATGGCAAACAAGTTGCCGCCTCACACCCTTCTGTGACTATGGTTATGACTAACGGACCAGGACAGTTGCTTCATATGGATACTGTTGGTCCTGCTAGAGTCCGGTCAGTCGGTGGAAAATGGTATATTCTTGTCATAGTCGATGATCTTTCAAGATATTCTTGGGTGTTCTTTCTTGCTTCTAAAGATGAAGCTTTTGGTTATTTTCATGACCTTGTTCTTCGTTTGGCTTCTGAACTTCCTGGTGCCCTGAGAGCGATCCGCAGTGACAATGGCACGGAGTTCAAAAATGCTTCTTTTGCTTCTTTTTGTGCTGAGCGCGGTATTGAGCATCAGTTCTCCTCTCCACACGTCCCTCAACAAAATGGCGTGGTGGAAAGGAAGAATAGGACCTTGGTCGAAATGGCTAGGACGATGCTAGATGAGTATAGCACACCGAGGAGGTTTTGGGCCGAAGCTATTGCTACAGCTTGCCATATTGCAAATCGTGTCTTTTTAAGACCATCTTTAGGCAAGACTCCTTATGAGCTTCGTTTTGGTAGAAAACCCTCTGTTTCGCACTTTCGAGTCTTTGGATCAAAGTGTTTTATTCTTAAGACAGGAAACTTAGATAAATTTGAATCAAGGACTTTTGATGGGATATTTCTGGGTTATCTTGCTCATTCGAGGGGTTTTTGGGTTTTTAATACTGAGACTAACCTTATTCAGGAGACTTGTAATGTCACTTTTGATGAGACTAGCCCTGGAGCTAGATCAATTGCTACAGATGATTCACAGGTGACAGAGAGCATTTTTGTGGAGGAAGATGAGGACGAAACTGATATCATTCCTTCATCTACTGCTGCTGAGGCGCCCATATTGATACAAGAACCTGCTACGTCTACTCCACCTTCAGTTGAGGCTCCTGCTGCATCATCATCATCAGCAGTACCTGCGGAGGTCGAAGAAACGATATCTCACCCGGGTGCTCCACTTCGCATTTAGAGACAGCATCCTCCGGATCAGATAATAGGTAATCTACATGAGCGAGTCACTCGCTCCAGGTATAATGATCCAAATCTCTACTCTCATTCGGCTTTTGTTGCTTCTTTTGAACCCGCGATATATCACATCGTTATCGATTCTAGCTGGGTAAATGCCATGCATGAGGAGTTAGAGAATTTTGAAAGAAACAAGGTTTGGAACCTAGTAGAACCTCCTAGTGGTCATAATGTTATAGGAACCCGTTGGGTGTTCAAGAATAAACAAGGTGAGGATGGTTCTGTGGTTAGAAACAAGGCCAGATTGGTAGCTCAAGGTTTCAGCCAAGTTGAGGGGTTAGATTTTGATGAGACATTTGCTCCTGTTGCTAGACTAGAAGCCATTCGCATTTTGCTCGCATTTGCTGCATCAAAAGGTTTTAAATTATATCAAATGGATGTTAAAAGTGCATTTTTAAATGGTTTCATAGAGGAAGAAGTGTATGTTAAGCAACCCCCTGGTTTTGAGGATCCCAAGTATCCATATCGTGTGTTCAAGTTATCCAAAGCATTGTATGGTCTTAAACAAGCCCCTAGAGCCTGGTATGATAGATTTAAGACCTTCTTGCTTAAAAATAATTTTGAGATGGGTAAAGTGGAGAAAACTCTATTCATTCTTAGGCGTGGCAATGACTTCCTGCTTGCTCAAATTTACGTAGATGATATTATTTTTTGTGGTTCTTCTAATGCTCTTGTTTCCAGCTTTTCTGAGACTATGTCTAGGGAATTTGAGATGAGTATGACAGGAGAGCTTAATTACTTTTTGGGGCTTTAGATCAAGCAATGCAAGGAAGGAACTTTCATCCATCAAACAAAGTACACTAAAGATCTACTCAAACGCTTCAACATGGGTGACTGCAAGCCAATCTCCACTCCCATGGCAACTTCGACTGTTTTGGATCCAGATGAGGAAGGAGAAGTCGTGGATCAACGCGAGTATAGCGACATGATCGGCTCCTTCTCAGATCGACGCCTCGAGACCGGACATTCACTTCACGGTATGCCTTTGTGCAAGATTTCAGCGTCTCGAGAACTTCCCATCGCCAAGCCGTTAAGCGCATATTCGGTATTTACACTCTACCCTCTTATATGGCATTTGGTATTCTGCTCTTGACTTTGTCCATTAGGGTTTTTGATTCGATTTTGCGGTGTCGGTTAGATAGGAAGAGTACCTCGTGCACTGTCACTTCCTAGGCACTTCTCTTGTATCTTGGTCTTCTAGGAAGCGGTCTTACATTGCACAATCCTTCTTTGAAGCGGAGTATGTAGTCTGCGCTAGTTGTCAGAGCTTGATTTTGTGGATGACGTCCACTTTGAAAGATTATGGGTTAAACTTTGTTAGTGTTCCTCTTTTCTGTGATAACACTTCTGCTATTAACATTGCTAAAAACCCAATGCAACATTCTAGGACTAAGCACATAGACATTCGCTTTCACTTCCTTAAAGATCATGTTGAAAAAGGGGATATTGTGATGCACTTCGTGGAGTCCGAAGCTCAATTGGCAGATATTCTCACCAAGCCTTTAGATCAAACCAGTTTTCCACCTTGAGAAGCGAGTTAGGGGTAATTTATCCCTATGGGTTGGTTTGAGGGGGAGTTTGATCTTTTCTGATCTTTCCTTGTTCTTTTGATCTTTTATTGTTCTTTTTCTGAACTTAGTGATCTTTTTGAACTTTTTAGGTTTTTAGGCCTTTTAATTGCATCTCATTGTATCATATTGCATTCATACCAAAAATACAACAAGTTGTATGACAAATCCAAACAGATGCATTGTAATATAAGATTTTCTGCTTATCTTTTAAAATTGATGAAGCTTTGCCTATTACCCTTTGGAGCTTTAGTATTTCAATTCTTGCTCAATGTCATGTCTAGTTCTTTAACTTGCTAGAATTATCATGCTTTTTCATGTGTAGCTAAGTGTTTGCTATATGAGCTAGAACCTTAAAACAACTCGAACTAAGAAATTGCAATTTATGGATGTTTTAGCGAGTTGCGCAATTAGTGCTCCTCTTGTGACATTGGCCCTGTCAGAATTGCTTTGTTAGCTCTTTGGTCTAAAATTGACCATTACTTGAGCTTTTGTGTTCTTGAGATTCTAAAACTGCTCATGTGAAAAATGAAAATCAAGATTGTCTTATGCTTAAATTGTGCCAAACTATTCTTACGAGACTGCTTGTCAAATGACATGAATTTGGAGATAGTTTGATGAACCAGACGATCTCATGGGGACCGCTTGTCGAAATGACATGAACCTCAAGATTTGTCGCCTACAGTAGAAGCTTAGAAAGAGTTTGTGGATGGCTCCTAGTCCAGGATCTTCTTTACTAAGATATACCTTTAATCAACTTTTGGTCGAAGCTTAGGATGAGTTTGTGGATGGCTCCTAGTCTAGGATCTTGTCACTAAGTTAGATCATTAGTCAACTTCAATATTCAATGCATATGAGGAAAATGTTGACAAATGGGCTTTTACAAAATATTGAGCAAAATGATTCAATACAGGACCTGATTGACTCTTAATGTGGTCTTTGTTAGATTTTTGATCTCACTTTGACATTCTGACATGGCCAATTTCATTTTAGGATCCCTGTTGATGAACTTGCTGAATTTAAAGCGTTGCTTTAATTGATCAAATCTACTGCTTTACTTTTGAGCTTTTGTGCTTAGCTTTGATATACATGTCTTACCATGATCTTGCAAGCGTTGTCAGGCTTGATATGTTATTTGTGCAATATTAGAAATGCTGGCTAGCTCTTTTGGGTAATCTCCAAAGCTTCTTGTAATAAAAAAATTGAACAATACAAAAATAAAGCTAAGTCATTGCACTTCATGCATACTTCTTCTTTTTGCTTCTTTCTCCATTCTGCACTTGTTATCTCTGGATGAGAGGAAGGCGTGGTTCCTTGATGACTCCATTGTCAAAGGGGGAGAAGATATTTCAATGTTATATCGTAATGTTGGGGGAGAAGATATTTCAATGTTGGGGAGAAAGTTAAAAATTTGAAAGTTTTTGAAAATTAAGGATCATAGTGAGGGGGAGTTCTTGAGTTGCATTCTTATGGTATTATTGTATATTCTGAACTTGAATTGCATTCTTTTATCCTCACAATGATCATAGGTCAATTGAACAATTGTTCTTTCATATGGACCTCATGTGAGAATTTTGACTCTTTTCTGGAAATCAAAGTTTTTATGCTTTCTTTTGCCTTATCTCACATGCCTATACTATTCTGATGCCAGCTTGGTCATTTACATTGCTTTTTCTTGCTTATGGATCAAGTTGTGCCTTTGTGCGAAAACTGCGAGTAAACTCGTTTTCAAACATCTTACTTACATTTTCTGGATAATTGCCAATGTGTTCATCAAGGGGGAGATTGTGGATATCATGGGGATATACTCCAGATCTTAGGATGATGTGACAATTGGCAATGGTGTTTACGGTTTGTCGTTTCACGAGTTTTCGACAAAGCTTCAGGCATTCTGGACAGGGGCGGTCCGACCGGCCATAGCATGGCGGTCCGACCGGTCCCAAATCGGTCGGACCGGCCATGGGCGGCGGTCGGACCGGCGGTGACCTAAAAGTACTCAGAACTTGCTGGGCCAAAAATAGGTGTTGTAGGCAAGTGAGGGGATTCCAATGCACTTGGTCTAATGTTTTTTGAAGTCTCCAGTAAGAAGTTCTATTCGTTTTAAGTTTCCAGAAGGTTTTGGAATTTCAGGGCATGAATTTCGGCTAAGTCACGAGGCGGTCCGACCGCTCACGAGGAGCGGTCCGACCGCGGAGGCGGTCCGACCGGCTCACATGGAGCGGTCGGACCGGTTTCTACTTGAACGTCGGCCAACTTCGTGGCGATGTTGTTTTGTTAGGTCAAAGTCATTGGTATCGTGGCATATGGTTTGCATGATGCATGTTTTGACTAACATGGGTCAAGTTGTGAAGAACTTGTTCCCGAATTCGTGTTTGCTTGTCTATGGTTGTGCAGGTTGCTTGGTGGTTAACGACGGTCAACGGCGAGGATGATCGGGACTAGACTTGGAGAGTTGAGGTCCAGAATGATCGACGATGCCGGGTGAGGTCAATGACTCAAGCGTGACACAAGATGGACAAGAGTGACCTATTGGCAAATCCATGGCGCATGGTGAAGCGGTTTAGGTCAAAAGGTTAAAAATGACGCTTTGCGAAGCGTGCGTGTGTGACCCGTTTGTTAGTGGGCCTTAACGGGAGCCCAATTGAGTCAAACCCTAGAGAGTTCTAGGCCTCCACTATAAATAGGAGGAGGTGGTGGCTGCACCCTCTCTCTCGCCTTTTTATGTTTCAAAACCCTAATTGTCTTAGGGAGAGTTGAGGTGGAGGCTAGAGCTTTTGGTGGTTTGAGGTGAATTTCGTGATCTTGGATTGACCACTGATCCATGATGGTGTGGGTGTAATCCAGCAACGATCACGTTCTTAATCTATGCAAGGTTTGCTTGAGATAAGTCTCTTTTCGTTCTTGCTTTCAATTTCGTGATTTTAGGGCTTTCTTTGATCCGCGAGTTTGTGATTGATTCTTTCACGTAAATTAGCTTGCTGTGATATGTGTGAATCTATCTAGCATCATCTTGATCTTCAATCACTCACGAACAAGCTTTAGGATCAAGTTTTCGTTCTTGCCCGGTTTTAGACCCTCTGTTATTCAATTGAAATCTGTTCAGGATCTATCCAAGAATTATCATAATATTTGATTGGAATAGGTCCTCAATAGCATAGAGAAGGTGTGTGCAAAGTTTCATAAAGTTTGGAGTTGAGAATCAAAAGTTTGACCTAATTGCAACTTTATCGGGCTGATTTTACTGTTTCAGATCGGTTCTGGAGCCGGCCGGTCCGACCGCCCGTCATCACCGGTCAGACCGATTCTGGAGCGGTCCGACCGCCAAGATAACAATGGTCGATCGCCGGCAATCGGTCCAACCGGCTGGGTCCAGAGGTCAGACCGCCCGTGCTTTGTGATTCTGTAATCTTAGTTGATTGTGTTATTTTGCTTAGGGGATTTAATTGGATTCAATACTAGTCTTCCGCTGTACTGGTATATTGATCTTCATAGCTTCATCATAGCTATTGGAGTGAAATTGTGTTGAATTCATATTTTGTGAAAAAGTGAGCGTGCTCCTATTCACCCCCCCTCTAGTCGCCTTTTCGGTCCAACAGGAACCGAGAGGGAGGTCGGAGCCAAAGCAATAGAGGAGCACAAGGAGGAGGGTACCCGTATTTGTTGTCTAGTGATAAAGAACAAGAAGGTAAAAGCAGATAGGAAGGAGAAAGTCAAGCAGCCCATGCGGCTGATCAAGGAGAAAGGAAGCCGTGTGATGTGGGAGCAAAAGGGGAGGAAACCCAAGAACTTAAAGCTCGTGTTTTCGATAAGATTTTCAAGCCCAAATCAGATCTCCCATAACCCCAACCGAAATCAAATTCGAAATCAACTCAGAATAAATTCGGATTCGGAATCAGCAGGACAATCCGGAATAAAATGGTCATAACTTTCACAAACGGAGTCCGATTCGAGTGTTCTTGGGCTTGTTGGAAAGATAACTTCAGGCCCGATCCAACGGATCCTCCCTTACACCGAAATTTCTCATGTGTCAAAAGATATGATTGAAACAATATGACGGTTGTAAAATTAGAGTTTCCTTTTTGTTTTAGATTGAGTCGGAATTGGAGTAGGAGTTCTAATTCCTAATTAGAGTAGGAGTAGGGCCTCTTGGCCAGCAATGAGGAAGAGAAGGGACACTATATATTGAGGGTTAGACCCCCATTGTAACCTCGGACCACGTTTAATATATTTTCAAAGCTTTTGCTTGATTCTCCTGTTGTGCTTATAGCCAAAACAGAGGAATTGGGCGTTGAGAACAAGGGGTCATTCTTGCTTTTCCGCTGGGAATTGAGGGTTCGACGATCTTCACTCGTGGTCAGCGAGGATTCAATCAAGTGTGTGTTTGGGCAAATTTTCCATAGAGTTGCAAGTCCGTGCATTGGCGCGGGGGATCAGCTGGTGGTTTGTCAGGATACACAAGTTATCGAGAGTTTCTACGTCGAGAAGATCGTGCACCCCACATCAGGTGGTATCAGAGCTCCGTTGACTCGGTAGGATATTTATCCAGTTATCTTTTTTTCCCATACACGAAAAAGCTATACAAAAAAATTTAGCCGTAGTATTTAATTTGTTATTCTAGTGAGTTTTGTTAAGTTTTTGTCCATTAGAATCAAGTTTATTTTGCTGATCTTGAATTCTTTTGCGTTGCTTTTTATTTGAGCCTAGTTTGATTTTTTAGTCGTGTTTATAAAAAATGATAACTCTCGAATAACACAAAAAAGAAGAAGTGAGACATCAATTTATCCTTTGTGAAACTTTCAATCCTTTGCGAATACTTTGAACCTATTTAAGACTAGCTAAATCGTTGCTTAGGGCTACATATTAATATTTGTGTTTTTGCAATTGTTCAAAGATCAAAAGGTGGGAAAGAATTTTTGCTCATTTTTGGAAGAACAAGAATTTTGGCAATAGTTCAAAAAAAGGAAGGAAAACGAGAAGAGAGAAAAAAGAAAGAAGAGAAAAAGAAAAGAGAAAAGAGAAAAGGAAAAAGAAAGCGCATAGCCGAACCATAAACTTGAGCGAAAATCCCCACTCATTCTTGGTCCAATTGTTAGAATATCAATATTTTGTGCAATCTTGTGCCCTAGTTTCATTATTTGCAACTATCTAGCGTCTTTCTATAACTTGTGCAATACGAGCTATTTTGTTCTTCACTTATATCTTACATAGATCATTCCTTGATTGCACTAAGTTCCAATATCTTTGCGTGTAAGTTGCTTTGATTTTCACTTATATCTTTGTGATCGGCAACTAGGCATTGAATTCTAGTTTGGATATTTACTTAGCTTTACAATACCTAGAATTTTCAAATTAAGTATGTATCCATACCAAGCTCCACAAAACTCCCGTTGCGGGCTTTGACTTGCTCTTGAAATTCGCTCATTTCTCACGTTGTTTTAACCTGTAATATCAAGTGTGAGTTTGTCACCTCAATTCACTTCGGAAAGGTAAGAATGTAATTCGGTAAGACAAGTGAGTTTGAGAGATATACATACACTTATATACATATTCTTTGCTTTGCTGCTAAAAATGGCAGATCGCGAGTATACGTATCTTCCCTTCTATGGTTGTAATGATCCAGAAGAGTATCTTGAGTGGGTACAAAACATGGAGTTCAAGCTTGAATCCCACAAGTTTGATTCAGAAGCCAAGGAAGTGAGAGTGGCCACTTTGTTTTTTACGGACTATGCCTCTAGTTGGTGGCAACAACTAAGTGGAAAACGATTCATTACATCTTGGGTCTATTTAAAAAGGGTCATGAGAAGAGAATTTGTTCCATCCTATTATGAGCGGGAACTACTACGCAACGTGGAGAGCATTACACAAGGATGCAAAGTTGTCCAAGATTACTATATTGAGTTGAACCATGCAATGCGCCGTGCCAATATCACTAGTGCATATCAAGAAAAGGCATACTTCAAAGCAGGCTTGAATTATCAGATTGTTGCTGCACTTCAGGAAGAATATTTTCGTAGTCTACAAGATCTTGTGAAATATGCTATGAAGGCAGAAAAGAGACTTAAACACATGCAATCATATCAATTAAATCTGCGCTGGCTCTTTAGTTCTTATTCATCTACTGGTGTGTCACTTGAGAAGAAGATTGAGCATGAGAATTTTTCTTCGATCGAGGTGATGAGTAGTGCTGCCCCGTCACAACCCGCAACACATGAGGAGGTCGTGGTTGGTGGTAGTTGTGCCCTTGCTGGCCCACGGTCTTACAAGGATGAGATGTATCAAAACCCAAGTGAGAATGAGAGCCACATAGCCAAATTGAGTGAGAGTGATAAAAAGAGTGAGCTGTGTGATTCCACCATATGCGAGGTTGAGAGCATCCCAATTGAGAGTGTGAGAGATACACCAAAAGAAAAGAGAGAGATAGATGATAGGACAAGTAAGATTATTTTTGAACCTAACAACTTACCCTCTATTTCTAGTGTTGTATCACACATTGTGTAGGTGGACCAAGCAAATAAGGAGTTGGACATTCAAGAGCCCTCACCATTAGAAGAGAAAGATGAAGATATAACCATGGTTGGAGAGGGAATACATGATACCCCGTGGTTACATGATGACATTACGATACCCGCGGCACCTACATCAACTGAGGAGGACGATCAAGGTAACACTATTGGTACTAAATCGATAGATCATCAAGACAAGGTGCGTAAAACTTAGAACTCCATTATTCCTTTGATGATTCCATGTTCTAAATTTGATATGCTTAGTTTGCATAATATGGAATTGATTACTCATACAGAAGTTCTTCCTAGAATATCCCATAATGATTCTTTGTGTCATATCATATTCGATAAACCAAAAGAGGTAGTTAGTGTTATTAAGAAGGTTTTTGAAATTTCACATTTAAGATCACTAGTAAATAGCTACATACACACATATAAATTCAATTTGATCGGAGATTTTGGTGTAGACAACAACATGTTTCAAGTTTATCGAATATGCATTACCTGTGATAATCTTGTTGATTTAAAATTACATGTTTTGCGCAAACCATCTAATGAGCAATGTCACAGCCTCTTTAAGATGGGTTTAAATACAAGTGTCTATTGTTTAGAACGCAACATGATGCCTACTTGTTTATCTCTTAAATGTATAACTAATCAGAGTAGCGTAGTTGAAGCATGGAATGGTATCAATTGGTTTTTCACTCACTTTACTTGACTTTGATATTGGGAAGGTGAAATTTTATCATATGAGTCAGTTGTGCAATTTGAAATGTGATTTCGAGCTATCGATTGTGCAAAACAAGGCGAATAACACAACAATTGATTCATACATATATCACGTATATACGTTGTTCTCTTTGTTTAATACATGTTCGGCAAATCATCATGCGCTACACGGAACTTGTTTGGATGGTAAATACATATACCATGCATATACGTTATTTTCTTTGTGTAGCACATTTTCAGGCTATCAAAAGCCGATGACGGCTTTTTTTGAAGAAAGGGAGGATGATGAGGATATCCCGACTACTTATGAGGCTGTTTATGAAGCAAAAGCTACACTTCTCAAACAACATGTGCAATTGTTTCTTAACAAGTTTCTTTGTGTTTTCCGTGAGAATTGGATACTACGTAAAAGCAATATTTTGTGCATTATCAGGTTTGACAAGTTTAAAGTCTTTGGAACCGAGAGGGAGACCGGAGCCAAAGCAATAGAGGAGCACAAGGAGGAGGGTACCCGTATTTGTTGCCTAGTGATGAAGAACAAGAATGTAAAAGCGGATGGGAAGGAGAAAGTCAAGCAGCCCATGCGGCTGATCAAGGAGAAAGGAAGCCGTGTGATGGGAGAGCAAAAGGGGAGGAAGCTAAGAACTTAAAGCTCAAGTTTTGGATAAGATTTTCAAGACCAAATCAGATATCCCGTAACCCCAACCAAAATCAAATTCGAAATCAACTCAGAATCAAATTCGGATTCGGAATCAGCCTCAAATTCGGATTCGGAATCAGCAAGACAGTCCGGAATAAAACGGTCATAACTTTCACAAACGGAGTCTGATTCAAGTGTTCTTGGGCTTGTTGGAAAGATAACTTCAAGCCCAATCCAACGAATCCTCCCTTACTCCGAAATTCCTCATGTGTCAAAATATATGACCGAAACAATATGATGGTTGTAAAATTAGAGTTTCCTTTTTGTTTTAGATTGAGTCGGAATTGGAGTAGGAGTTCTAATTCCGAATTAGAGTAGGAGTAGGGCCTTTTGGCCAGCAATAAGGAGGAGAAAGGGCACTATATATTGAGGGTTAGACCCCCATTGTAACCTCAGACCACGTTTAATATATTTTCAAAGCTTTTGCTTGATTCTCCTGTTGTGCTTATAGCCAAAACAGAGGGAATTGAGCGTTGAGAACAAGGGGTCGTTCTTGCTTTTCCGCTGGGAATTGAGGGTTCGACAATATTCACTTGTGGTCAGCGAGGATCCAATCAAGTGTGTGTTTGGGCGAATTTTCCATAGAGTTGCAAGTCCGTGTATTGGCGCGGGGGATCAGCTGGTGGTTCGTTAGGATACACAAGTTATCGAGAGATTCTACGTCGAGAAGATCGGGCACCCAACATCAACTAGGCGATCCATTGATTCGTTCTGCAATTCAAGGTCAAGACGTCGTTCCATTGGGAATTGGGGACTTGGCATTGGCGCGAGTGTTCAGCTAGCGACGATCAACTATCCGATGTGTTTTGGGCGTATTCCAAAGAGTTGAGGGTTCGTGCATTGGCGCGAGTGTTCAGCTAGCGACATCGTCTACTTCGCATCATTTATCCACGGTTCCTCACCGAGAAGATCGGGCATCTCCCGTATTATATGGTATCAGATTCCAGGTTTACTCGGTGAGAGCTTTTTTACCCTTAGTTTAGTTTCGTTTTTCTGTCCTATAGTCCATTAAACCGAAAATTACAACACATAAATTCAAAACCCTAGTTTCAATCTATTATTTCTTGTGAGTTTTGTTAGGTTTTAGTCTATTAGATTTTTTTGTTTTGTGTTCATCTAATTGTTTCCTTTGCGTACCTTGTTCCTTGTTTCCTTCCAAAAAAACAAAAAAAAAATCAAATTTTAAATTCGATCCCTGACTCAATTTTTTTAAATCCGAGTTCAATTGGTACACTGTTTGTAATTCGGTCGTAACTTTTGCGTCCAAACTACGCATCACTTATATCCTTTCATCTTGTGAGACTAGTTTTTGATATTGTATTAGGGCTGCTTATTGAACATTGTTTACACCGTGCTGAATTGTTGGGCTTATGCACCCACAAGGGTAGCAAAACACTTTCGACCATTGAGAAAAGAAGAAAAAAAGGCAGCCGCACAATAGCAAGAGCCACGACATTGAGAAAAAAGAGTAAAAAAATAATTGTTTTGCCGATTGCTACACTATCATGCATTTTATTGGTTGCTAGAGTACTAGCCCATCATTATTTCAGATTGTGTAGTCAGTTTTTTAGAGCAATCTTGTGCCCTACTATTTTCAATTGCAATTGGCTAGCGTCTCTCTTAGTACTTGGTGCAAAACAAGCTTGCTTGATCTCATTTTCAGATCCTTTCTCGCTAGCTCATTCCTTTGTTTGCATTCAGTCACATTTGTCTTTGCGTGTGCGTTCATCCTTTTCACTTAAACCAATTGGATCAGCAAATAGGCAAAAGAATCTTGTTTTGATCATTACTTAGCTTTAAAACAACTTGAATTTCAGATTGCATAGGTTATACACATACCTTACCAAGCTCCACCTACACCCGTTCGTATACTACCTTTGCTCTTGGTACTGTTGGACCGAAAAGGCGACTAGAGGGGGGGGGTGAATAGGAGCACGCTTACTTTTTCAACCAAGAGCAGATCCAATACAAATTTCACTCCAATAGCTATGGAAGCTATGAAGATCTATATACCAGTACAGCGGAAGACTAGTATTGAATCCAATCTAAACCCGGAAGCAAAACAACCAAAATCAACCAAAACTTAATTTCCAAGTGAGGGCGGTCTGACCTCTATGTTAATGGCGGTCTGACCGGTCCATGGGCGGTCTGACCTCTATGTTAATGGCGGTCTGACCTCCAGCCTGATGAACAGTGAAATCAGCACGAAAAACGAAGTTGCAAATAGATGTAACTTTTGATCTACAACTCCAAACTTGATGAAACTTGGTACACACCTTCTCTAGGATATCAAGAACCTACTCCAATCGAAGATCGTGAAGATCCTTGGAAAAGTTATGACCTTTTTCAGTTTGAGAGGTGGATGGTTCAAAACCGAGTCAAAACGAAAACTATATCCAAAAACTTGCTCGTGGGTGATTGATGATCAAGATGATCCTAGATGTGTTCCCACATGTCACAGCAAGCTAGATCACGTAAAGAAATCAATCAAAAACACGCAAATCAAAGAAAGACTCAAAATCACCAAATAGAGAGAAGAAAGGCAAAGAGACACATCTTGGATCAAATTTTCTTTGGATTTTTTTGATAGAGTTTGGGTTTACAGCCACTCCATCAAAGGAGGACAAAGCTCAATCCAAGAGCACGAAATCAAATCAAAACTCTCTAGAACCCTAACCTCCACTAATCCTCTCCCTAAGCCAAACTAGGGTTTCAACAATAATGAAAGCGTTGGAGGGGGTGCAGCCACCTCCCTCCTCTATTTATAGTGGAGACTTAGACCTTCTAGAAGTTTTAACTTAAATGGGCTCCCGTTAAGGCCCAACACAAACGGGTGACACACGTACGCATTTTAAAGCGCCGTCTTCAACACCTCTTGACCTAAACCGCTTCTCTTTGCGTCGTCTTGCGCCGCGGGTTGGCAAAAGGTCACCAATGTGGTATTTTGTAAGATTACCAAAATACCCCTTCTCGGTCCTTCTCCGAAGACCGAGTCCATCTGTCGGCACTTCGCTCGCTTCCGCCACGTGTAGGTTGATCAATGGCTCTCTCCATGTCGGCAAGTCTCTCCCATCCGGCTCCCACCGAAACCACCATGGCAGTTGCACCGACTCCCGCGCCGCTTGATCAAACCAGTCGCACCCAGAAATAAACCATTAAAAGTTCTTGACTCAAATTTATCTAGGTTTCCTGTCTTGAGAATAAAACACTTGGATCCAAAGACTCGAAAGTGCGAGACAGAGGGTTTTCTACAAAACCGAAGCTCATAAGGAGTCTTGTCCAAAGACGGTCTAAAAAAGACACGATTTGCAATATGGCAAGCAGTAGAAATAGCTTCGGCCCAAAACCTCCTCGGAGTGCTATACTCATCTAGCATCGTCCTAGCCATCTTGACTAGGGTCCTGTTCTTCCTTTCCACAACGCCATTTTGTTGAGGGACGTGTGGAGAGGAGAACTGATGCTCAATTCCACGCTCAGCACAAAAGGAAGCAAAAGAGGCATTCTTGAACTCCGTGCCATTGTCACTGCGGATCGCTCTCAAGGCACTCGGAAGTTCAGAAGCCAAACGAAGAACAAGATCATGATAATGATCAAAAGTTTCATCCTTCGAAGTAAGAAAGAACACCCAATTGTATCTAGAAAAATCATGGACTATTACAAGAATGTACCATTTTCCACCAACTGACCGAACCTTAACGGGACCAACAGTATCCATATGAAGCAACTGTCCCGGTCCGTCCGTCATGACCATAGTCACTGATGGGTGTGAGGCGACAACTTTCTAGCCATGCCTACAGGGCGCACACACAGCATCCTTGACGGCTTTGAGTTTGGGCAAACCTCTCATGAGCTCAAGGTTGCTAACTCGCGTCAGATGATCAAAACCAATGTGCCCCAAACGACGGTGCCAAAGCCAGAACTCAGAAGAAGAAGATGAAATCAAGCACTTGAGAGAACCAGCAAGAGATTCAGAAAAATCAGCTCCAAAGATCCTAGCAACTCTAGTAATCCCAAAAACAAGGTCACCAGTTGAATCAAGCACCCGACAAGCATTTTTCTTAAATCTAGTCCCATAGCCATCGTCAAGAAGTTGAGAGACAGAAAGTAAATTAAACCTTAGCTTATCCACAAGGGCGAAGTCCTTGAGGATGAACTTGTCGTTCACCCTAATCGATCCAATTCCTTCAATCCGCCCTTGCCTATCATCTCCAAAGGTGATGAATTCATCACCCGTCGACCGCGTGAAGGAGGTGAACCATCTTGAGTCTCCGGTCATGTGGCGTGAACAGCCGGAGTCGACGAACCACGTGTCCTTCCTCTTTCCGCGGTAATCCTGAAAATCAAGGCACAGAAGAACGATGTGTCTCAATACTGGGGTTAGTTAAACAAGACTTGGGAACCCAGTACTGAGACACACGTCTACGAGTAGTATGCAAAGCATAAGTGCTATCCTTTATTAAGTTTGAAGTTCTGTTATGAGCAATGGTTACTCTAATATGAGAGTTATCCTGTCTAGGAGCATGATGATGAGCATGTGTGGATATCATGGGGATATGTTCTAGATCTTAGGATGATGTAACAATTGGCAATGGTGTTTACGGTTTGTCGTTTCACGAGTTTTCGACAAAGTATCAGGCATTCTGGACAAGGGCGGTCCGACTGGCCATAGCATGGTGGTCCGACCGGTCCCAAATCGATCGGGCCGGCCATGTGCGGTGGTCGGATCGGCTGTGACCTAAAAATGTTCAGAACTGGCTGGGCCAAAAATAGGTGTTGTAGGCAAGTGAGAGGATCCCAATGCACTTGGTCTCATAATTTTTGGAGCCTCCAAGCAAAAGTTCTATTCAATTTAAGTTTCCAGAAGGTTTCAGAATTTCAGGGCATGAATTTCGGCTAAGTCCCTGGTGGCGGTTCGACCGGCTCACAGGGAGTGGTCCGACCGGCCAGAGGGCGGTCCGATCGGCTCACAGGGAGCGGTCGGACCGGTTTCCACTTTGAACGTCAGCCAACTTCGTGGCGATGTTGTTTTGTTAGGTCAAAGTCATTGGTATCGTGGTATATGGTTTGCATGATGCATGTTTTGACTAACATGGGTCAAGTTGTGAAGAACTTATTCCTGAATTCGTGTTTGCTTGTCTATGGTTGTGCAGGTTGCTTGGTGGTCAACGACGGTCATCGGCGAGGAGGAGCGGGACTAGACTTGGAGAGTTGAGGTCCAGAACGATCGACGATGCCGGGTGAGGTCAATGGACTCAAGCGTGACACAAGATGGACAAGGGTGATCTATTGGCGAATCCATGGCGCATGGTGAAGCGGTTTAGGTCAAAAGGTTAAAGACGGCGCTTTGCGAAGCGTGCGTGTGTGACCCGTTTGTTAGTGGGCCTTAACGGGAGCCAAATTGAGTCAAACCCTAGAGAGTTCTAGGCCTCCACTATAAATAGGAGGAGGTGGTGGCTGCACCCTTCTCTCTTACTATTTTTCGCCTCTTTGATGTTTCAAAACCCTAATTGGTTTAGGGGGAGCTGAGGTGGATGCTAGGGCTTTTGATGGTTTGAGGTGAATTTCATGATCTTGGATTGACCACTGATCCATGATGGTGTGGGTGTAATCCAACAGCAATCACGTTCTTAATCTATGCAAGGTTTGCTTGAGATAAGTCTCTTTCCGTTCTTGCTTTCAATTTCGTGATTTTAGGGCTTTCTTTGATCCGCGAGTTTGTGATTGATTCTTTCACGTGAATTAGCTTGCTGTGACATGTGTGAATCTATCTAGAATCATCTTGATCATCAATCACTCACGAACAAGCATTAGGATCAAGTTTTCATTCTTGCCCGGTTTTAGACCTTCTGTTATTCAATTGACAACTGTTCAGGATCTATCCAAGAATTATCATAATATTCGATTGGAATAGGTCCTCAATAGCATAGAGAAGGTGTGTGCAAAGTTTCGTGAAGTTTGGAGTTGAGAATCAAAAGTTTGACCTAATTGCATCTTCGTCATCGGGCTGAATTTACTGTTTCAGATTGGTTCTGGAGCCTGCCGGTCAGACCGCCCATCATCACCGGTTCGACCGATTTTGGAGCGGTCCGACCGCCAGTACAACAGCGGTCCGACCGCCCGGCAATCGGTCCGACTAGTTGGGTCCAGAGGTCAGACCGCCAGTGCTTGTGTTTTTTTAATCTTAGTTGATTTTGTCATATTGCTTAGGGGATTATCTTGAATTCAATACTAGTCTTCCGCTGTACTGGTATATTGATCTTCATAGCTTTTTAATAGCTATTGGAGTGAAATTGTGTTGAGTTCATAATTTGTGAAAAAGTGAGCGTGCTCCTATTCACCCCCCTCTAGTCGCCTTTTCGGTCCAACAGCATGTGACACAAATCCTAAACCAAGTTTCTTCTTTTCTACGTTACCATGTCTCGTAAAAGCTCTAGGTTGATTGGATGAAATTCTAGCAAAAGTTTTCTTATCATTTTTCAACCTACGCCATCAGAACTCAACCAAATACCCATCCTTCTTGCAATAGCTACAATGGTACTTGATACCACTGGGAGAAGCACCCTTTGACTTAACAGATGGTTGGGCAAAACCCGCAGATTTAAAAATAGTTTTTGCAGGTTGGGTTTTAAATTCTATTAACCCATTTTCCAAGACTTGAGTAACTTTCGGCTTAGAATTATCTTGGACAGAGTTGTATCCTAATCCTTGCTTCTTATAAGGAGTTTTAGACTTGTCCAAAATCATGTTTAATTGTTTCTTACCTTTAGAAAATTTTCTAAGGTATCCTTAAGATAAGCATTTTCTTTTTCAAGATTAACACATGATTCACAAGTTTTGCCCTTAATGGCTCTAGCATATCTCTCCTTATATAAGGTAGCTTCAAGTTTTAGAGTTTCGCAAGAGATACAAGAAGCAAAATCAATTCTATCCTTAAGCTTAGCAAATTTAGTTCTAACTGCATTTACTACGTCTTGTACTTCATGTTCTCGTTCAATGCAAAAAGAGCAAAGGCTAGAATCAACCACACCAGAAGCAACCAACTTGCTAGAATCTAAGCATTTTTCACAAGGAGCATATTTAACCTCAACTAGCTCAGTCCTAGCATTTTCAAGTTGTTGCAAAGCAGTATCATGAGCAGATTGCAGTTTAGCAAATTCTGAGTGTAGAGCATGAGAGGAAGAACATTCATCAGATTCAAGAGTCTTAGAATTTGCAAGTTCTAAAGTCAAATTATCTACTTGAGACTCTAAGTCCTCGTTCCTAGCCATGATATACTCTAAAGCCTTATCCTGACTCATGAGTTGCTCAAAGATAGTTTTGCATATATCAGAAAGGACATCATAGGAGAGAGGTACCTCATCGTCGTCGACGTCATCGGAGTCGGCCATGAAGCAAACGCCAGTGAAGTCCTTGGCCTTCCCCTTCTTCTTATCTTGAGGGATCTCCTCCTCCTTGTCATCCTCGCTCCCGGAGTCCACATCGCTTAAGGATTGTTCCCCAAAAGCGGCAAGAACCCGTGAGCTGCCTTTGTCAGCATCAAATCTTGATTTGTTCCATTGAGGCTTCTTCCAAGCTGGCTTTCCCTCCTTATGGTTGCTCTTTCCTTTCAACTTGGGGCAATTTGCCCGGATATGATTGAGCTCACCACACTCATAGCAAGTCACGAGACCTCCTCTCTTTTTGTTTCTCATATTGTTATAGGTCCGTGTGGCTTTTCTAACTATGAGGGCTAACTCGGCCTCAGGGAGACTCTCAAACTCCTCTTCATGGATTGCAGATAAACCAGCAAGCAAAAATCCAGAAGAAGACTCAAAAGACCCATCAGAAACTCTCTTGAGCGGGTCTGCTACCAAGGCCATGTTTCCCTTTTTGGGATGATCAATCCTCTTGATCTCATGAGTCTTGAGCTTGCTATAGAGCAGCTCCAAAGTCAGATCAGAGAGGTTGACATTCTCCTCAATGGCGGTAGCCTTTATCTCCCACTCCTTGGTGTTGATTGCAGCCAAGAGGTGGGTGGCATTTTCAGACTGAGAATATTCAATTCCAACAGCTTTCATCTGATTAATCACTTTGTTAAAGCGACTGAAAATGTCATCGATGCTCTCTCCAGGACGCATCTCGAATTTGTTATATTCACGCTTATAGACTGTCTAGCGTACTTTCTTGATTTGGGACGAACCCTCATAGTAGGTTTCGAGGGTGTTCCAAATCTCGTGCGCAGTCTCAAGATTGCAAATTCGATCATAGTCCTGTCTACCAAGCCCACCATACAAGAGGTTCTTTGCCTTATTGTTGTTAGCCAAGAGGGCTGTTGAAGCTAGCGTAACAACTTCGGGAAGAATGAGCGGGGCTCGAACAACCTCCCATATAGCTTGTCCTTCGCTCTCAAGGAAGACTTGCATGCGATTCTTCCAATAGGCATAGTCGTGCCCATCGAAGATATGCAGCTTGGTGGAGTACTTATCCATCGCCAAGTTCAGTGACCGGTTAAGATCAAGATTGAACTAACCGGGCTCTGATACCACTTGTTGGACCAAAAAGCCGACTAGAGGGGGGGGGTGAATAGGAGCACACTCACTTTTTCAAGCAAGATCAGATCCAATACAAATTTCACTCCAATAGCTATGGAAGCTATGAAGATCAATATACTAGTACAGCGGAAGACTAGTATTGAATCCAATCTAAACCCCGAAGCAAAACAACCAAAATCAACCAAAACTTAATTTCCAAGTGAAGGGCGGTCTGACCTCTATGTTAATGGCGGTCTGACCTCCAGCCTAATGAACAGTGAAATCAGCACGAAAAATGAAGTTGCAAATAGATGTAACTTTTGATCTACAACTCCAAACTTGATGAAACTTGGTACACACCTTCTCTAGGATGTCAGGAACCTATTCCAATCAAAGATCGTGAAGATCCTTGGAAAAGTTATGACCTTTTTCAGTTTGAGAGGTGGATGGTTCAAAACCGAGTTAAAACGAAAACTAGATCCAAAAACTTGCTCGTGGGTGATTGATGATCAAGATGATCCTAGATGTGTTCCCACATGTCACAGCAAGCTAGATCACGTAAAGAAATCAATCAAAAACACGCGAATCAAAGAAAGACTCAAAATCACCAAATAGAGAGAAGAAAGGCAAAGAGACACATCTTGGATCAAACTTTCTTTGGATTTTTTTGATAGAGTTTGGGTTTACAGCCACTCCATCAAAGGAGGACAAAGCTCAATCCAAGAGCACGAAATCAAATCAAAACTCTCTAGAACCCTAACCTCCACTAATCCTCTCCCTAAGCCAAACTAGGGTTTCAACAATAATGAAAGGGTTGGAGGGGGTGCAGCCACCTCCCTCCTCTATTTATAGTGGAGACTTAGACCTTCTAGAAGTTTTAACTTAAATGGGCTCCCGTTAAGGCCCAACACAAACGGGTCACACACGCACACATTTTAAAGCGCCGTCTTCAACACCTCTTGACCTAAACCGCTTCTCTTTGCGTCGTCTTGCGCCGCGGGTTGGCAAAAGGTCACCAAGGTGGTATTTGGTAAGATTACCAAAATACCCCTTCTCGGTCCTTCTTGGCAAAGGTGCACGCCACGGTGGGTTGATCAACGGCTCTATCCATGTCGGCAAGTCTCTCCCATCCGCTCCCACCGAAACCACCATGGCACTTGCACCCTTCGATCGGTCGAATCGTCTCGGTCATCCTTGTCCATTCTGACTATACTTGATTTCATTGACTCACTCGCATCGCCGATCGCTCGGGCCTCGCTCCAAGCCTAGTCCCGATCATCCTCGCGCTGACCGTCGTTGACCACTGTAACACCGACCCAAAATCGCTCAATGCCCAACCCACCGTGGCGGACGCCCACACATAGCACCTCACTTACACTTTCGCTCACTGTAAACGGTTAACCCGAGATGCTACGCTTGGATCTAACAGGCATTATATACTACTATAACTCACTTGAGACAAGCAATGTGGGACTAATCCCACCACACAACTCCTCATGGGCCACATGGGCCACGCTACGAGCAGGCCGGGGTATTACATTCACCCCTTAAGTGGCCCTCGGCAAAGATACCGCATACGCTGCAAATGCCTGAACCACCCCTCGGTACGCTCATGCGTCGCGTGCGCACATATGCCATGCCATGTGTCCACTCCGGGCCCACATGTGCCATGCGCCATATGCCCACGCCCCTGTCCCGCACGCGCCCGTGCAGCGAAGGTTGATGCTCTGATACCATCTGTAACACCCTGGCTATTCGGAAGCCAAGATGCTACCTAAAGATTCATCATACAATTCATTTGCGGAACTATTAATCAATTTGCACCAAAATTAAATAGTCAAGACAAAATAACGAAGAGAAATTAACCGTTCAACCACAGAATGTAACCAAGGGATTAAAATTACAGTTCATCTCTTTAACCAAATAACTTAACAAAACATAGTTATAAATAAGTGAATTATTTGAGGTGTGTGAAACGTGCTTGGACTACGCCCTCCCGCTAGCAACTATATCAATATGGATCACCTAAAAAAACACAGGAAAACAAGGGTGAGTCGAAACTCAGCAAGTACAACATCAGACTCACAGTGTACAAGGGAACAAATCAATAATCAAGATAGTAGAACATATCTTCCACGAATCTGTGAAACTGCATAGTGTGAAACTGCATAGTATGAATGCATACATGGAATGAAAAATAGACCTCTCAGCTGCAGATATGCGGATAGCGAGTGATACACCCGTCGGTGTTCACTTAAGCCCGTACTTCACAAAGTACGGGGACCCAATCACCGTATGAAGAACGTTTCATACGGGTGTCCGAAGTTGCCACATTGGAATGGTGGTCAACGTTGCCCACATTGGAATGGTGGGTCTCATATGCCCACATTGGAATGATGTGACTTTTAAGTTTCCACTCCCGTGGACGGCAGGAATCAAATGCATGGACAATATGAAAGTCATGCAACAAAATCTTATCACATCATAATAAAGAATAATACAATCATACAAACATGAACAACCATTCTAGCAACTCATCCACACATTTTCATCAACCTTCATTATGATAAAGTAAGGTACTTGCCTTCCGTGCTGCGACGTGCTAGGAGGCAATGAAAGTGTTCCTCCACCCACCGCCTTAACTCCTACACAAACGTTTACAAGGGATAAGGATAACAGGGTAAGACATGTCTACACGGGCTCTACCATACCCTCCAACCATGTCTACAAGGGTTCAATTTGACCTCTACACCAAAAGACCAGATTACCGTTCTACTGGCAGTTGTACGAGAAAATTCACAATTAAATATCTGTAGCTCCTAAAGATCTGAAATCAGTGCTCAGCTATTCTTAACAGACCAGGCTACAAAACTTTAGTTGGCGAGATCCTCTGATTCGGCCAAGACAGGAGACTAAACAACAGTTGAACACAATCAATAGACATCTGTCCTGGATGCAGATCAGTAGCAAAGAAAACGACGTAACTTTCAACCTACTGATCCAATGAGGATGATCCTTATCAACTTGGAAAGATAATTGAAAGGGCTACAATAACTTAGTTGGGTGGAGGTTCTGAATCTGACCATAACTTGATCAAAACTGAGGGACAACACGACTGTCTTCAGTTTACAGACAGACCGAACAGTACGTGGTAAAACAGTCATAACTTTTAACCTACTGGGTGAAAATTCGTGATCCAGGTGCCAAAAGAAATCTAATGAAACCAGGAACGTATCTCCAGAAGACGAAGATAACCAATTCAGCCTCTAAGATACCCAAAACTGAGGTACAACGTACTGTACAGAATCAACCCACAGACAGAAATCAACGACGGTCAAAATTGCATAACTTTTGATTGGAAACTCTAAAAATTGTGATCTTTATCAACTTGGAAAGCTTATTGAATTATCTACAATATTAGTTTGGGGTGACATCTCTGATTCGGCATCTAAATAATTCAAAAACGCCATACAATACAATCTGTCCAATATCGTCAGTTCTCCTGGACAGTCGCGGTAAAACCACCATAACTATTAAACCGTACGTCCAAATCACATGATCTCGGTGCCAAAAGAAAGATAAAAACAATATCTACAACTTTCTAAGAGATGGACAGGACAGAAAACGAACTCATCTTACCCAAAATCGACGTACAAAGGGGAAGGGGCGGCGGCGGCTCCAAAGGGGGGAGGGGGAGAGAAATGTGAAGTTTAGGGTTTGGGGGGTGGGAACCCCCTTATGGCCGGCCACCACATGGGCCCCTCTCCGGCCGTGGCCTGAGCCCAGTTGTCGAGAGTTTATGGAAAACCCTTCTATTTTTCAGAATTTCTACTCCTTTAATTGTCTTTTCTCCTCCGGCTATTTTCTAATTACCCGATTCAATTCCGGTATTACATCTTTCTCCCAAATATTCTTCTAATCGATAGAACAAATTTGGGTATTACATTCTACCCCTTAAATGAATTCGAACCGAATTCTTTCTGTCGTTCTACTCGAAGTACATTTACAATTAGCATGCGAGACTGCAACTCCAATGACGCTTTCCGCTCGGTCAAACCGCACCTTGATGGATTCCAACATCATACACCACAACGCTCGTATTGACCTTATCTGGTATACTCAACGAACGGGACTCGGACGTAAGATTTTACTCGTGGTTCGTCGTCCCTGATGAATCTCACACCTGACTCTCAAATACTCCTCGACATCGGTCGCATTTAAACGTTGTATATCCCGCGCATGGACCCGAGATGGTCAAAGCGATACACCAACTTCCTAATCTCTGCAACTTCCGGAAACGAAGAAAATCCAACTTGAAGTGGAGAGTCCTCATTGCATCCACGCAATGTTAACTCTGCCCAAAATGTTAAATTCCAAATTTGACAAGTCATCTCGAAAATAAATCCATTTTCTAAATAAGCAGTTTCCCAATGAACACCACGACAACCAAAGGAGAAATCACTCGAACGCTCAAACCAAATACTTGCGGTTTGTCTGAGTTGGAAAGAATCAACACATACCAACACCCCAACTCAAATTGCGGAAAACACCGGTGAACAACACAAATCTCAAACGAGAATTAAGAAAATGCCTCATTATCCGATGAAACATCTTTTTCCCCGTTTCTTTCTTCGAGGAATAAAACTTCTCTCAAATATATGAATTCGAACTCATCGCATACCACATGAGCTTAAACCTTTTAATTGAACATGCTCAAATTATGCTCAAACTGAAACACATCATCCACACCATTGTGGAGAGACTCCATTGAATTATTCGAATACTCTAGGCATCTCGTTCTACTATTCAATATTAATTTAATTAAAGGCACCCAAAGCGCCACAGGATAGATACCATACAATCACATTACCTCAAATTTTCAAGAACAACTCGTAATCACAAGACACATGCTAATGTACTACTTCAAAAGGGTTCTAGCATAAACATGCTCGGGAAACCCGTTTACTCCACTCTCTCTACACACAATCAGTGGGTGAACAAAGGTCTAGCATAAACAGATGCAAAGCCCAGATTTAACTTCCAAAACCTCTACAACGGATTGCCCTTATAACTGATAGTTAAATCATCGAATTAAATCTCTAACATTCCCACAATTCTAACATACTCACTCATTTACATCATCAGAAATCACCCACACCATCTCGCAATGCTATCCAATTGCGTTACTCTATAAATTCAATCAAGGTTTTCATACCTCCGATAATCACCACCCTTTCAATCCTGAATTGAAGTTCTGGAATTTCACTATACCAGGTGTTAATCAGCCGTAACACTTTTCAGACTTACTTCGAAGTCAAACATCTCAGGTGAATCAATTTCCCTCCAAGGGATACATATCAAAACCATTTCACATTCTACTACTCCTCCGATAACTTGTTAACAAAATATCACCACCACGATTACTCATCCACCACTAAATAGTGGTCAAACTTACACTTTGCAACCACTTTGCAACACAGAACTGTGATCCTTTCTCAAAAGGAAGAAGCGAACAAAGATAAGTTTAATAACACAGAAAGACGTTGCTCAACACGGCGAGCAAGAAACCATAAGAAATATTCTGGTAAAGGTGACTTTGGAAAAACAGAAATTGAGTTCACAGTTGAGGGAACACATCCCTAAAAGAGATTAGCAAATAACCGCCGATACGAATACTGCGATTGAAACTCGACATCTCTTGAGCGGGGAGAGCAACAAGTTAGAAATGATTCAAATACCCACAAGTTACAAAACTTGACTCAAATTCTCAAATACTTCTACTGCACTCTTTCCTTTAACACTGAAGTTAAACACTTGTCTAACAACATTTTGCCCCAGCGGACAAGATAGGGTCTTTAGTCCAAACCTCAAGATTTAATTAAGAATCAATAAAATCCTTCAACAGTCAATTTGCTCAAACAGTTCATCTACTTGGAAAAACACGGAATCCAAATGATCATGACCACAAAACTTGAAACATCTCCCTTTACAAGATTTCACGGAAAGCAAAATGGGTTAACTTCGTCTCGAAGAGATCGACGAAAATTTTTCTTTGATTGCAACTTCACTTTGCAAACTCAAACCAAGGAGCCTTCCGGACTAAATCACACGAAACCTTTAAGAAACAATAGGATAATCCAATTCCTCAAGTTATTCAAATGATTTGATTACTGCTCATTCGCGATCTCCAAGGTACCGCGAAAGCTAAACTTGAAATATTCTCATTTGAACGATGTCACCAAAGGCGATCTATTTACTACAAGTAATAACATCAAGCTCACAACCACATTAGAAAACATTTCGAAAGACCCACGCGAAAAGAATGGGTTGAATACTTCTCAAAAGAAGAGGCACGAAAACGCTTTTCACCAACTGGAAATCACTTACCACTTGCAATGAACACGAATCAAGGGAAAAACCATTAAAGTGATGAACTCATAGATTATCATTTAGATTGTTTACTCACAACCACTCATAAAACAACACAAAAACGACAAAGGGTTTTGACACTATAATTTTTTTCAAATGGAGGTTCTAAACCCTAACACTCCAAATGCTCTAAAAGAAATGAATAGAGTCGAGATTTATTCAATGAACTTTGTGAAAGAAGATTCCCATTCTCCGAAATGACAAACGGGTAACCAAGTTGTCTTTATCAACCATAAAGATAGGACTAACATAAAGAGAATGATCATGTCAATAATGACATTCACAAGTAGCGATGAGAGCTCAGCAGTCAGAAAGACAAGAAATTGCTTTGAAGAACAAATAGGGATCAATAGAAACCCGCAGCCACAATTTGTTTAAGTACAACATCCGACTTAATTTCAACACAGCACCACAAATGGGTTTTAATATTTTTCTTCGGGAAAGAGATATATCAAATTTCAACAAGCGGAGGGATCCAAAGGAAATACATGGAGCCAATGCTTTCTCGCGTTAACGAACTTGTAACAGGAACTCTCATTATGCAACTATCAAATGAGTAACTGAGTCGCTCTTTTCCAATGAGAAAGAAGGAACAATCATGGAAATATCAATGTTGCCAATTTACAAAGATCACTCGTAGTAAAAGCAATTCAATAATCGAAAAACAATAATGCTTTTGGAGTACCATTAAAGGCCTATTTAAACTTGTCTACCAAAAATCACGAACCCAAGAGAAATTTATCATTCACCACCGGACAAGAATTTGTCAAATTCAAAAATCAAGGAAGAGAACGACTTACTAAAGCAACCCTAGAGAAATATGCAAGATCAATACACACTTAATAAAGAGCTTGCAAAAGAAGTCTTTCAATACCGAGATTCCAAACGGACGAATGAGTTAATCTTCTCCAACAAGGGTAAAACAGGTCTTTTGTGAAAAGATAAATCTTGCAATGGAACTATGCCCACGTGGAGTAGAAATTTTACAATAATCAAAAGAACACCAATTGGTTCAAAGAACGGTCAGAAACCGACGGGCTTGCTATTTCATTAACCCCAAATTCAAAAGAAATTCACGAACTGCCAGAAACTACAACCAGGAAACCAGATACCAGTTCTAGAAAGGCGACAAGTTCATCAATGAGCTCATGCTCAACACAGAGCTTATGGAACAGAGGTAAGGACTTCTCTAATTTCATACCACAAACAGTGGTGTAGCCTCGCAAAACCCAGGACAACAACCACGAACTCAACTTCTCGTCGTCCGCTATCGAAACGCGTAACCAAAATAATCAATTAGGAATATATAGGATCATCTCATGACAATCATAAAATTAATCCATATATATATATAGGATAACACATCATATCATAGTTTAACACATCATAGCACAAAACAACTCAACAACGACTCATTAATCGAGTCACAACAATTGAAATGCAGAAGCAACAATTTACCCAACCCCTCCTAATGTGCACAGTGTGTCAATTTAATATGTTTGAATGAACCACGGACCTAAAGCCCGCTCTGATACCAACTGTAACACCCTGACCCAAAATCGGCTCAATGCCCAACCCACCGTGGGGCGGACCCGCCCACACATAGCACCTCACTTACACTTTCGTCCTCGCTTCGTGTAAAAGGGTTAACCCAGAGATGCTACGTTTGGATCTAACAGGCATTATATACTACTATAACTCACTTGAGACAAGCAATGTGGGACTAATCCCACCACACAACTCCTCATGGGCCACATGGGCCACGCTACGAGCAGGCCGGGGTATTACAACCAAGCAACCTGCACAACAATAGACAAACAAATCGAATCCGGGAACAAGTTCTTCACAACTTGACCCACGTTAGTCAAAACATGCATCATGCAACACATATGCACTGAAACTCATGACTTTGACCTAACCAACGAACAACGCCGCCACGACGGGCGGCGAACCAAGTGGAACCCGGTCAGACCGCCCCTCAGGGCCGATCTGACCGCCCACCCTGCCGGTCTGACCGCCAGCTACAGGCCGGTCAGACCGGCCAATGGGACTTAGCCAAATTTTGGCCCCTGAAATCCCAGACCCTACTGGAATTTTATATCTCGAATAACTTTTTACTGGAGACTCCAAAAATCATGAGACCAAGTGCTTTGGGATCCCCTCACTTGCCTACACCCTCTATTTTTGGCCCAGCCTGTTCTGACCATTTGTGGTCACGGTCGGTCCGACCGCCACACATGGCCGGTCCGACCGATTTGGGACCGATTGGACCGCCATGCTATGGCCGGTCGGACCGCCCCTGTCCAGAATGCCTGAACTTTGTCGAAAACTCTGTGAGATGACAAACCATAAATGCCATTGCCAATTGTCACATCATCCTAAGATCTGGAGCATATCCCCATGATATCCACAGTTATGCTCATACATTACCGGGTTGACGTCGTTCGCTATCACAAGTGTCGTTTTGCAGTCCTCGATTCACTTTGGAACGGTAAGCTTGTCTTGTTTTCAGGACAGTGAGTTGCGAGCGTAGAGAGAGCTGTTTTGTTTTCCTAACCAGGATATAATCACGTTTGCTATTTGTGAGTTGTTGCCATGTTAGGTCATCAGGAGGATCTATCGGTTAAATGGATGGAGTATACTCGCTTGCGTAGGATGCTACAAAAGCAACTTCTTGATCGCGATAATGGTGTGCGCGATGAGCTTGGGGCCATTCGGTATAAATTGAACAACCTCGGGGAGGAGGTTACGCAGCTAGGTACGGACATCAACAACAAATTCTTGGAGTTGCGCGCCATGTTCAACCACCCCAACGTGCATCGTAAGGATTTTGTCACTAAGCCCAAATTTCCTATCCCTATATTTTCAGGTGGTGCAGATGTGGAAGAATACCTTAATTGGGAGCTTAAAATTGATACACTATTTCGGATGCACAACTATTCCAATGAGAGGAAGCTCTTACTTGCGTCCAATAGTTTGGTTGATTATGCCACACATTGGTGGGAGCGATTTGTTCGTAAGCGTACGGAGCGCCATGAATTGCCGATTATCAACTGGGAGCAGATGAAACTGCATTTGCGTGCACGTTTTGTACCTTACCACTACAAGCGTTCCCTAGTGGAAAAGTTGGCAGGGCTGCGACAAGGTTTGAAGTCCACTTGTGTGACACAAGAGAAGGAGACCGAGTATGGGATTTTCCCTTCGGTCCTGGCTTCATGTAGTATTGCTCCATTGCTTCATGAAGAGATTGTGGTTACTCGTGATTGCTCCGTTGCTGACCCACAATCTGTGGTGGATGCGATGTATCCAAACCCATGTGAGAATGAGAGCCAAATAGGCAAAGCCAAATTGAGTGAGAATGATAAAGAGAGTGAGCTGAGTGATTCCACCATATGTGAGGTTGAGAGCATCTCCATTGAGTGTGAGAGAGATACACTAACAGAAAAGAGGGAAGTAGATGATAGCCAAAGTGACGTTACTACTGAAATTAACAATTTCCTCGCTACTTCTAGTGTTGTTTCTCACATTGTTCGGGTTGATATTAAAGAAGATGAGTTGACTGTTCAACAACTAGCACCATTGGAAGTAAAAGACGCGGAGATAACCACGGTTGTGGATGGAATGCTTGCTGCCCCGTGGTTTCACGATGACATCTTGATACCTACAACACCTGCAATAATAGAGGAGGACGTTAAAGGTAACAATAATGGTCTTGAATTGAATATTCATCACGCCGAGGTACGTAAGAGTGAGAACTCTAGTGTTCCTCTGAATATTCTATGTTTTAAAATTTCTTCGCTTAGTTTACAAAATGTGCAATTGATTACTCATAAGGATGTTCCTACTAGCATATCTCTTAATTATTCTTTATACTATATCATGTTCGATGATCCTAGAAAGCTATCTAGTGTGATTGAAAATCTTGTTGACATTTTATGTTTAAAATCAGTAGTTAGTCCTTCTGCCTACACATATACGTTCAATTTGATTGGAGATTATGGTGTAAATGACAAGTTCTATGTTTATCGAATGTGCATTGCTTGTGATAATTTTGCTGATATTAAATTACATGTGTTGCGCAAGACATCTATTGAGCAATGTCATGGTCACTTTGAGATGGAGTTGAATACAAGTGCCTATTGTTTAGAACGCAACATTATGCCTACTTGTTTATCCTGTACCAGTAAACATAGTAGTGTAGTTGAAGCATGGAAGGCACTAAGAATTTTCTCCCCCAAATTTGAACAACTTGATCTAGCTCGTCCCTTTTATATTTTGTCCATGTGCTTAGAAAAGTCGAGTATGACTTTTTCTCATGGGAGGGATAATGGTGTGAATGAAGGAACCGCAATGTATATATCAAATACATCATACGGTTGCAGTTGTGTTACTTATTTCGTGCAAAACAACGCGAATGGCACAACAATTGATTCATACATATATCACATATATACGTTGTTCTCTTTCTTTAGTACATGTTCAACAAATCATCATGCGCTACACGGAAGTTGTTTGGATGATAAATACATATACCATGCATATACGTTGTTTTATTTGTGTAGCACAATTTCAGGCTATCAAAAGCCGAGGATGGCTTTTTTTGAAGAAAGGGAGGATGATGAGGATATCCCGACTACTTATGAGGTTCAACAAGCTTAAAGTCTTTGGAACAGAGAGGGAGGTCGGAACCAAAGCAATAGAGGAGCACAAGGAGGAGGGTAACCATATTTGTTTCCTAGTGATGAAGAACAAGAAGGTCAAAGCAGTTGGGAAGGAGAAAGTCATGCAGCTCATGCGGCTGATTAAGGAGGAAAGAAACCCGTGTGATGGGAGAGCAAAAGGGGAAGAAGCCCAAGAACTTAAACCTCAAGTTTTGGATTAGATTTTCAAGCCTAATTCAGATCTCTCACAACCCCAACCGAAATCAAATTCGGAATCAACTCAGAATCAAATTCAGATTGGGAATCAGCAGGATAGTCCGGAGTAAAATGGTCATAACTTTCACAAACGGAGTCCGATTTGGGTGTTCTTGTGCTTGTTGGAAAGATAACTTCAAGACCGATCCAATGGATCCTCCCGCACTCCAAAATTCCTCCGGAGTCAAAAGATATGACCAAAACAATATGACAGTTGTAAAAATAGAGTTTCCTTTTTTGTTTTAGATTGAGTCGGAATTGGAGTAGGAGTTCTAATTCCGAATTACAGTAGGAGTAGGGCCTCTTGGCCAGCCATGAGGAGGAGAAGGGCACTATATATTGAGGTTTAGACCCTCATTGTAACCTTAGACCAGTTTATGCATAAGAATAGAAACATAGCTATTGCTTGTTCTTTCGAAACCAGAGTTCATGCGAGGACTTTGAGAGAGGACTAGGCGATCCATTGATTCGTTATGCAATTCAATGTCAAGCCGTCGTTCCATTGGGAATTGGGGACTTGGCGATCATCGTTCGTGGTCTCGTGACGATAAACTATCCGGTGTGTTTAGGCGTATTCCAAAGAGTTGAGGGTTCGTGCATTGGCGAGAGTGTTCAGCTAGCGACATCGTCTACTTCGCATCATTTATCCACGGTTCCTCACTAAGAAGATCGGGCATCTCCCGTATCACCTTGTGTTGAAGTGTGTACAATGTTAATTTTATAGTCGAAAAATACATCAACCAGCACAAGCTTTGCAAACAATACAACTTTATTAGCCTTTTGCTGGGGACCAGACATTCTGGGACTTTTCCCAAGAGCACCCGGGTGCTTTAAATTCCGTTTTGTCATGATCGATACATTTACTAATTGGATAGAAGCTAAGCTAGTCGTAAAAGTAACAACTGAAGCTGCCAAGATGTTCATTACTAAAAATATGATCACACGATTTGGCATGCCCAGTCGTATAATTATAGATAACGGTACCCAGTTCTCAAGCGGAATTTCCAAGAATTCTGCAAAGATATAGGTATCAAAATTTATTTCGCTTCTGTTGCCCACGCACAGAGCAACGGGGCAGTCGGGAGAGCTCATGGTATCATCATACTAGGAGTAAAACATCGGGTATTCGACCAATTATTAAAATGGTCAGGAGCTTTGGTGCAAAACTTCCTTCTATATTATGGGCCGCTCGAACCACGACCAGCCGTGCGACCGGTAAAATACCATTTTTTCTAGTTTACGGTGCTAAAGCCATGCTTCCTCTGGAACTAAAAGTTGGCTCTGCTCGAACTGATTGTTTCAACAAGAACGATCAGAATGAATGACGACTCAACAATGTCAATTTCCTCAAAGAACTACAAAGCCAAGCCTTGATATGATCGGCAATTTACCAACAAGCTATGAGAAGGTACCATAGTCGTAAGGTGCAATCTCGCAGCTTACCTGTAGGTGATCTAGTCCTTAGAAAAATGTCGAACCCGGGAACGAAGGATCCCAAATTCTCTGCGGTTCCACACTAGTCCAGGATTGTTAGTGTACATAGTCTAACAAAAATGTCATCACAATCATATCAAGCGTTTATTTAATAAGATTCAAAGTTTATTACAAAATGGGGTTGAGACCAAACAAAATAATACAGCGGAAGCAAATAGGTAGTAGACCACACGATGCGCCACAAGCAATCATCTGGGGACGTAGGCCTAAATGTTTGGATCCTTACCGTCTGGATAATAGTCTTCTCCTGAATAATAATATTCAGCAAGGGTGAGCACAACTTCTGTGCTCTCAGGCGAGAGAGAGGGATCGGAGCAAGGAGAGCTGGAGCACTGGAATGAGTGGAGAGAGGAGCACCTAGGGCTACCTTTTATAGGGTGAGGGGAGGCCGGGAGGCGGAGCTTGTACATTTAAAAGATGAAACGGCCGGGAATGAGTGGCAACTGATGATATGAATGCGCACTGAATCATGAAGAAACCGGGAGAGAAATGGAGATTTGAAAGCTTCTGCATTAATGGCGGCGAAGCGGCGGACGCGGGAGGAAGAAGCGAAGATGACGACACTGTTGGGGGTCACACTCGTGAGAAGGAAGACCGGCGGGCGTCGGCCGTCCGATTCATCGAGCGGCCCGTGTCGACCAAGCGCCGAACGGGCCGAGCGGCCAGGAAAACTGGACTGGGATGCGGTGAACAGAGGTGGGCCATGAGAGATTCGACCCAAGTACTATGCGGCGATTTTAAAATACTTATCCAATTTAAATAATTCCAGAAATTCATTTAAGCTTTCGAAACTAGCAAATAAAATCCAAAAATTATGGGAAAATTCATAGAAATTCCCTAAGACATTTTGGATTTAAATAAAATAATTTCAACTTATAATTGGTTATAGATTTTGCAAATAAATTATTTTAGCTTTGAAATAATTAAAGAAAAAGCTTTTAAAATTCAAAAAATTCCACAAAATAATTAAATTTTTATTTTCAACTGAAATTTGAAATTTTGGCTGTTACAAACCAACCCCTAAAGGGAATCTCGACCCCAAGATTCGGACTAGGTCAGCAAAAAGTGGGGATACTCGGCTTTTAATACTTCTTTTCGCTCCCAAGTGGCTTCTTCTTAGAAATGATTGCTCCACTGAACCTTTGTCGACGATCAAATCGCCGATCTTATGAATATAAAAAACAGAGGAAAATAGAGCGTATCTCCTGGAATGAAATGGGATCACTCTTTATTGCTATGAACTGGCTATTATAAGGAATGCCTATCTTTAGACAGAAGGCTAATCCTAGTTACACTCGAGTACAACGCTTGCTGTGGGAATCGACTGCTAATCTTCTCAAGTGCCTTCAATCTCGCCTCTTCTCCATCTCCCGCGGTCCTCCTTAAGTAGTTAATGAAGCGGTGGCAGTAATCCTCTAGAGAGACATCTGTTAGGAAGTGACACATCTGGTCGGAGAAAGGTGTCAGTTGTCGGGACCCGAAAATACATCTCAGGAACCCTTTGTGTATTCTGAACTAGTCCCAGATCAGTAGCTAGCTCACACAGGAAACAGTGATGAAATACCATCCATTTATTCGATTTAACTAGAAAGATCTCAAAATAATGAATAATAATAATAACTGGACCTTATGGTCAATGTTTACTTAACTTGCCACGTAGGGCTAAAGAAACAATTAAACTCCTGCAGCGGAACGAGAAACTTGGGAAGACCAATCAACATGCCCACAGGCAATCGAGTAGAGAACGCATCCTAATCCGCAAAACCTTCATAGTCTTCCTTCTGAAAAAACTCGTGTGCAGCTTGATATTCTTCAACTGATCAACAAAGGCATGAGTCGTGAGTACATAAAGCACTCAGCAGGCCGTAGGGAAATGTATGCAAATAGTATTCATGCAAGGCTTACCAAATGTTAGCTGTATGGTTCTTTTGCAGAAAATAGTATTTATGACAAATACAATAAATAGATTGAAATGCGTAATTGAAAAGAATAATAAATACTTAAACAATTTCTTTGAAACAACCAGTGAACTAACCATTCACTTCTCAACCAATCCAATGACAAGTGAACTCCCCATTCACCCATCGACACAAACCACCAATTGAATTACCCATTCACCGAACAAACATTATATTCATCAAGTGAACTTCCCATTCACACTCCGACTTATTTTTAGAAGAAACTCTATCTCCCGTGTGAAATCCCCGAGCACGTCCATAACCGCGGACATGGCTATTCGAATAGTTTTACACACTCTGCAGAGGTTGTACAGCTTGACCCGCAAGACACGACTTCTCTAGTTGGTTTGGCATCCGTCGATACCACTGCTCACTACCTTGGGTAAGCAGGCTAGAGAACATGACAAAGCCTTTACAAAGCTCCTTCTTAACTTAGTTCTGCCCGCTGAGGTTTCAACACTGAATGTCTCCATCCGACCAAACAGGGCCCCCCTCTTGCGCCATAGTGAGTACGTACCCCATAACTCACTCTTCCAAGACAGAACCAGAAATAAGATATTGCTAATTAATCAGCCAGGTCCCGCCCATACAGGATATCTGGTTGTACGGTTAAGGCTCAGTTCAATGGCGCACAAGATTAAGTCCTTGACAAGTTACTCAGGCGATCTTTCCACAAACCCACAACGTGTTAAATCCACACCCTCAATCCACCATCCACTCGCTTGAGTGAAAACCATTTTGTTTAAAAGAAACCAATGACATTCCCCTGTCATGGAACACAAATTTTACAAAGTGGCTAACCACTACAATTCCATTTATCATTAAATCAAGATTAATCATTATGACACATGTGATGATGAACCCATCGAGACTAGGCTTGACTAAGCACTAATACAATACCCATGTTGGTGATACAAATATGTCCAACTAAAATTATCCAAGCTAGGGTGACAAAGGATTCATGGCATTCAAATGTTCAATGGAGGCATAACGACAACAGGTAATAACTAAACCCAAAACAATTGATATAAAGATAGCATGCAATTGTATAAAACAATATACTTTTGAAATCATAGGATCAATATGATCAAAGGACTACGTCTTGCCTTGGAATAATTCCTGGGATTGATCTTGATCTTGGTGTACTTCTCCTTGTTCAAAACTTCCCGAAGTAGCAACGTCTAATCGCAAAATAAGAAAATAGAACAAATAAATATCAAACAGAGATAAAACCAACTCCAAAAATTAAATAAAAACATAAATAAATAGATCTCGAATTTAGATGAATTTACAAATTTGAATGGGCTCAATCGGAGTTCGGATGCAAAAGATATGGGCTTTGGAAGATTGAAAATAAATTAAAACCCTATTTTGGATTTTAATTTGATTTCCGATTTATTTTCAATGGAAAAATCGACTTATGACGTCATTTGAAGTCGCGAGAATTACCGCTGGAAAAAGAAAAGAAAAGGAATTGGTAGGGTGACATGTGGGACCCATTGGTGAGTGGCTCGGTCCACCGTGAGTGAGTCCAAGGAGGTTTGGTTTGGGAAAAAGCGGGCGTGCCACATGGCGATGAAGCATCCGACGAGGCGCCACATGGGTTGACACCGAGACAAATCCGCGGTGGTGGGCGATCGGACTACCACGTCGGCACCGAGGCCACACAGAGGGAGGCAGCGGCCGCGGCAAAGCCCAGTGGTGGCGGCGGCGACGGCGGCAGGCGGCGGCGGGCGATGACAAAGCGGAACCACAGGGAGGCGGTGGAGCTCGGGAGGTGGTGGCTTGGGTCAGGCGGCGGTGACTCACCAGCGGCGGCGACAAAGGGCGGCGGCGGTTGTCGGACAAAACCGCAACGGCAAGCTCCTAGGCCTCGGCGACCAGCGCAAAATGTAGCCCTTGCAAATCACGGACACAGGCGGTGGAATCACGGCCCGGGGCGGGCGTCGGCAGTGCGGCGGCGAAGAGGTTTTGCCCGTCGGCGGTCTTTCGGCGATTGCGGCGCAACGAAGACGATCCCAGGGACGGCGCCTTAGGGTTTTGGAGGAGGGACGAAGAATTTGGTGCGGGGCTCGGGCCTTAAATAGCACCGAGCGGGGACTCGCGAGGGAAGCAGCGATGGTGGCGCTCGGGCGAGAGCAGACTCGAGTCGAGTTGAAGATGATGCGGTGTGGTGCGGCGGCGCCAGCGAGCGTGAGCGGCGAGCGCGAGCGCGGTTGGCTGCGATGGCGCGGGCCCACGCCAAGAGAGGCGCGGCGTGCGTGTGCGAGCGGTGGGCGAGGGAGGCGGAGATGGGCCGAGGGGTTGGGTTGGATTGGAATAGTGATTGGGTTTCGGCCCAATTCTTTCTTAAAATAGAATAGGTTTTCTTTTAGAAAATAGCTGAAAATCCAAAAGGCAAATAGAAAATAGCAAATGAACTCAGAAAAGTTCTAGAAAATTCTAGAAAATATACCTAAGCCCATAGAATCCAAATAAAATAATTTTGATAATAGTTGATGTTGGAATTAATCATGTTAAATTGTTTTGATCTCTGAAATTTCTAATTAAGCTTTAACTTTAGTAGAAAAAATCAAATGGTTATTTTTCTTTTAAAACTTTAAAACATACCAAATTTTTGGGATGTTACATCGATTAATGAGGTATCAACTTTTGTGCGGTTATATATCTGTGAGACATTCAACCGTAATCCAGTTGATACGGGGGATGCCCAATCTTCTCGGTGAGGAGCCATGGATAAATGATATGAAGTAGACGATATCGCTAGCTGAACACTCGCGCCAATGCACGAACCCTCAACTCTTTGGAAGCGCCCAAACACACACGGATAGTTGATCGTCGCGAGACCACGAGCGAGCGATCGCCAAGTCCCAATTCCCAATGGAGCAGCGGCTTGACCTTCAATTGCGAGCGAAGCAATGATGGCCTAGTTCCTCTAAAAGTCCTCGCATGAACTCGGTTTGAAAGAACAAGCAATAGCTATGTTTAAATTCTTATGCATAAAGCTGTGCGAGATTACAATGGGGACTAACCCTTAATATATAGTGTCCTTCTCCTCCTCATGGCTGGCCAAGAGGCCCTACTCCTACTCTAATTCGGAATTAGAACTCCTACTCCAATTCGACTCAATCTAAAACAAAAGGAAACTCTAATTTTACAACCGTCATATTGTTTTGGTCATATCTTTTGGCCTTTGAGGAATTTTGGAGTGAGGAGGATCCGTCATATTGATTCGAGTTGATTCCGAATTTGATTTCGGTTGGGGTTATGAGAGATCTGAATTGGGCTTGAAAATCTTTTCCAAAACTTGAGCTTTAAGTTCTTGGGCTTCTTCCCCTTTTGCTCTCCCATCACACGGGCTTCTTTCCTCCTTAATCGGCATGTGCTACTTGACTTTCTCCTTCCCAACCGCTTTGACCTTCTTGTTCTTCATCACTAGGCAACAAATATGGTTACCCTCCTCCTTGTGCTCCTCTATTGCTTTGGCTCCGGCCTCCCTCTCGGTTCCAAAGACTTTAAGCTTGTCGAACCTGAGAATGCACAAGGTATTGCTTTTACGTAGTGTCCAATTCTCATGGAAAACACAAAGATTAATAAACAATTGAACATGTTGTTTGAGAAGTGTAACTCTTGCTTCATAAACAGCCTCATAAGTAGTCGGGATATCCTCATCACTAGTGTCTTAGAATTATGTAGCGTCGCGTGGTACGGAATGTACATTACGTGTTCCATTCATCACACGGTAAGGATAGACCTGGATTCTAATCCAGATGATACCAGTTCATAGCCTTACGAGCAGTCAACTGGCCGGGGACTAAGTTCGGGATGTTGTCCGACTAGGGTATTTATTATGTAACCTCTGAAATCTTTACGACTAGTGAGGTCGTTAGTCTTAGGGGTTACGACCACGAAGGCGTATGGTCTTATCTTATGTATTAAAATAATACATCGAGGTTTTAATCCTCGTTAGCTAGCCACCAAACATTAAATGAATTAGTCGTGTGAAAACACTTTCTTCCGACAAAATCGTATCGGGCAGACCCCCTATTAAATGTCGTTTCATTCAAGTGGTGCGTATTCATTTTAAAGTTGAGAAACTGTCTTGGGACTTGAGAAGCTTTTACATCATTGGTCAAAAACTTTTGTCCATTGGACTTCTCCGGAAGTGGTTCTGATGTTGTGGTGTAAAACCCCTTCATACAGGTTGTTAGGGTTTTACACCTACATTTCCTCTTCATCTTCCAAGAGGAGAAATCGCCTTTGACCACTTTTCTCTTTCTCATCCAAAAAAGAAATCGCCATGTCGGATCTAGTTACCAACTGATCGGTTTCTGATCTAAGTGAGAAGAAGATAGAAAGTCTGGAGAGAATTGGGTTGCTACCCGATAGGAACTTGATTTATTGGAGATCAGCTGTCGGGGAACATTACCAAAGCGGTGAAGATGGAGAAATTCCAGTTTTCCTCGCATACATCGAATGTGGTTTTAGGCTCCCAGTTCACTCCTTCTCCCAAGTTTTAGAGTATTATGGAGTGGAACTGGTTAATCTGGCCCCCAATGCTATCGCCAACCTTAGTATTTTCGTCTACCTCTGCGAGCGTGCATTTGGGATTCCCGCAACCATTGATCTCCTCAGGTACTACTACAGATTGGCGAATACGAAGAAGACGACCGGCACACCCAGTGAGTGCACCTTGCGCCTCCGCGACGGAAAGGCTGATGAGTACATTCCCATGTACTCAAAATCCTCATGGTCATCGTGGAAAAAGAGCTGGTTTTACATGAATATTACTCAACAAGACGGCCTTTACTATAGTTGTAAAAAGGCGGTCGAGAATCCACAATGGCGCTCCTCCTCGAAGGAGGAGGGAAAGGTAGGGAGATGGGTTGAGGCCATCCGTCTCCTTAATATCAGGGGTTTAACCTCCTGGCATGTGGTGAGGGATTTCTCCATGCGGAGAATTAGTCCCTTGAAGGCCAGAGCTCATGCGATGCTTTGGTATATTGGTCGTGACGATGCGACCAAAGACTCCAGGGAATGTAAATCCCAAGGGAATGCTGCTAGTTTGTTTAAATTGATTGGTTACTTTTATAACTCTAAGACCTCTCTTTTGTTGCAACCTTATCTTCTGATGAGGTAAGAAGTAGGATCAAAATGATCTGCGCTGGAAAGCCCAACGATAAGGCTAGCTTCCCTCTGATCTTAGCGGTTGTTACCGCAAAAGAAAGAGCTGAGAGACTTCGGGTAAGTATATCAATCAGTTTTCATCTTTCTAATATTTTTCGATCGGTTTTTACCCAAAATCCTCTTTGACATGCAGTCAGTCGAACATGTGAGCCAATTGACGATCCGACCACAGATAGTGACCGCGTAGAGGTCGATAACCAAACAGAAATATTATTATTAGATGAAGCAAGTTCATCACCTGACTAACTTTGCTTGTTAATCTAGGCGATAATCGTTGAGTCCCATGCAGTCACTCAAGACTTGCAAGTTGCTGTTGAAGTAACTGTTTTGGAGACCAAGGAATCTACACCCTCCGATCCAACGATCAAGCATGTTATCCTCGACCAGCTAGTCGAGAATATTACTTCTGATCCCTTGTCGGAGACTATAAAGGGTACAACCAACCCTACCAGTTCAGAACTGGCGAAAACGGTTGAAAAGAAGAGGAAAGTGAGCGCTACTGATTTTAAACCAGCGCACTTCAAGGTCAAGACCAAAAAATTGACTAGGTATGTATAAATGAAGTAGTCTTATGAATGCATACCTTAAATGTCTCTAGTGATCTTGAACTCCTGAATTCTCTCTCTTCATTTTATGTAGATCTTCTGGTGTTCCGGTCGTTTTCGACCAGAATATACCGGAAGATCAAGTGGGCGAAGAAGTCCTCGACCGAGACTTCCGTCAGGTTAGAATTCCTGGGGAGAAAGTGGTCGAGGAAGCCCCCGAGCAGACGTCAGGGCCAGAACTTGTTCCGGATCCTATGGTAATCATAACTCCATCGGCGGAGGTAGAAATCCCCAAAGACCCTCAACAGGTTCCAACTCTTGTAAGTAATCCTTCCCAAACTAATAAGTTCCCTTTTTCCCCTCGATTTATCGAGGATAAGGAGCTTGATGCCGTTTGGGGGCAAATATCGGACCATCAAGCCAAGACGAGTCCTGATAATATTTTTGTCGAATATAATGGCGTGACAATTCGGGTAAGTATCTGCAACCATTTCCTTAGTTTCTCTTAAAGTTGTATAGGAAACTTAAGAATGCTATCTATGTAGCACATGGTCGAGAACTTTACTGTGGTCGAAGGACTGACCCAGCAAATAAAGACCCTGGAGCAAAAACACTCCGAATTAGAAAGTAAAAACTTTCTTCTTAATTTGTTTTTCTTCCTTATGACTCTGTTCTTCTCTTTTTAATTATTCTCCCTTATCATATTTGATAGATTTGAAAAAAATAAAAGAAGTTATGGCCAAAGAAGCCAAAATAACAAAGCTTGAGGAGGAATGCCAAGCTAAGGACCGGTCGATCGCATATTTGATGACCAGAAATAAAGAAATTTTGGAAATTTCTGAAAAGAAGATCGAAGGTAACAAGTCGTAGACTTGACTTAGTATCTGTTCTAATCATCCCTGCCTAACGCTCGTTTTGCTTATGCAGAACAAAAGCACGTGCTAACCAAAGAAAAGAAAGTCCTAAAATTTGAGCATGATAAGGAGGCAGCTCTTATGCTTGATCTCGATGAGAAAACCACTTCACTTAATAAAATGATTTTTGATATGGGATCAGGATCGAGCTTGCCCTCCCTAAGAAATCCAACAGAGAAGGTGACTTACCTGGGCTATCTTCTGGAGGATCTTAAGTGCCTGCTCAAGACCACTAGAGAGAATTATGCCAAGTCTATGAAAGAATCCATTGCTAGCGGAGATAGTTTCGCTCTGTGGCCCAGAAGGCTTCCGATATGTAACATCCCAAATGTGGATTTGTATTTCAAATGTATAAAAATGAGCAAAAATTAAAACTTTTCTCACACTTGGATATTTTTGATCAGTTCCATAATTCTTGTATAGGGATTGTGGAAAAATCAAAAATCAAAATCCTCAATTGAATCCAATCAAAAACCTCTTTGGCAAAAATCTTGTGCCAAACCCATGTAAATCTTTTCCTGAGCTCTAGGGATGACTTGTGACACCTCTAAAATATTTCATGATTTTTAGAAATTATTTGTTGATTTTTGGAGTCAAGTCAAACCAAGTCAAAGCTTGTTCAAACCCTAACTCCAACCTTCTGGAATTTCTGGAGAAGAATTCAGTGCATAAAAATCTCTAGAAATTTTATGTAAGGTTAATCCTTAAATCAGCAACCTCCAGTTAAAATTTCATAATTTTTGGAGCTTGTTTACTACCTCAAGCAAATCCTTCAAAAATCAGCTGCTTAATTCGAACCCTATTTGGTTTTCACTATTCCTTGGGTGCGAGTCAGACTCGGGCTCGAGCCACTTGACTCGGCCCAGTCAACTAACTGCACCCGGCGTAGTCGCTCGGGCGTGAGCATCATGGATCGTTGGATCCGAGATCAACGACTCATGTGCGTGTGAACGTTCGGACCATCCGAACGTTTCTATCAACGAGAGTCGTTGGATCCTAGATCAATGGCCTGGATTGAAGTGAACATTCGGACCAGCCGATCATCCCGTTCATTTGAGCCGTCCGATTTGGAGATAACGGCCTGGATTGAAGTGAACGTTCGGACCGTTCCAGTCGTCCCGTTCATTGGAGCGGTCCGATTTCGATCCAACGGTGGCCGCGTTGTCTCCTTCCTTGCGTCTAAGCAAGCGTGCGGTTGAGTCAAAAGCCATGGCGTGTGCAGGACCTGGAGCAGCGTAGTGTCACCTCGGTGACCAACTTTAAACGGCTCTCTCTGCTGGCATTGATTGCCCGTCGTGCACCGCCCTCAAAAGTCCATTGCTCAACTGCTCCCGTCGCTCTCAGTGCTCCCATGGCAGGCTTGACCCGAGAGGGTTTATTGCCGTTGCCCTCTGCCTTCTTAGCTATTTAAGCTCCTTTGCTTCCCCTTTGGCTTCCTTTAGCATTTCCGCAAATCTAGCTAGCACTTCTGTGTTTGTTTGAGCTGCATTCATCCGAAACCATTTTGGCCGCCATTGTCGAGCTTCGAGCTTACGGTGAAGGTGGTACAACAGTGGCTCTCTCTCTCCATTTCTTGCTCCCTCTGCTCCTTCTTGATTCTCTTGAGCTTAACCCTCGCTCAATTTCATCTATCTTCCTCAGGGCTTGGCTGAATTGAAGAATCCCTATTTTCGGCCGAAAGCACCCTTTTTCGTCATCGGAGCAGCCCCAACCTCCTCTGTGTCTTTCCCGTGCTCAGGTAACTCCATGTTAGTCCCTAGTTTCTTGGCACTAGCTTACTTGGACCGCAGCGGAGCTTCTTTGCATTTTTCGTTTTTCGGCCATTTTTGTCACCTCTGTAATCTCAGGCTGCTTGGCGTTCTAAATCGCCGTAGCGCAATTTTGGTCCCATTGTGTGCGCAATGCTATTACGGAGACATTTTGGGCCTTTGCTCGCATCGCTATGACCAGAGTCGCCGGCGGTGAGCCTCCTTTCGCCGTCGAGTTTTGTCGGTTGAACTAGGCGCGAGCTCTTTGAACATGGTTCGCTGTGGACCGTCGATCCTTAGATCAACGGCCCACGATCGCGTGAACGTTCGGACCATCCGAACGCGGCGATCCATGTGTACCGTAGGATTTTAGATCAACGGCTCAGATTCGAGTGAACGTTCGGACCATTCGAACGTCTCGATCCACATGGACCGTTGGATCTAAACCCAATGGTGGACGTCTGAGCCGCGCGCGCGCTGTGCTCTGCGCGCATGGGCTATCGGATTTCAGATCTACGGCTCAGGTTTGAGTGAACGTTGGACTGGTCGAAGGTTCCTTCGTTGTGAGCCCACATCTATTTGAACGTTCGAACCGTCCGAACGTTTCCATCCGCGTGGACCGTTGGATCTAAATCCAATGGTGGGGTTTGTGAGCGCTTCGCGTCGGCCGTCCGTGGACTTGGACCGTTGGATCCAAGATCAACAGTCCAAGTTCGTCCACGTCGTTTTAATCTCAGATTTTCCCGAGATGATTATATGTCAACTAAAAAATAAAATTGACTTGTAAAATGCATAACTTTTCATTTTAATTCCTTTTCAGTTGATTCAAATTTTGTTAGTTATGTTTTTAACTAAACTTTAATCTAAAAATGATTCTAACCTCATTTTAGCTCCAGAAATTTTTGCAAAGATTTTAGTTGTAATGAATAGTAGTATTTGGGATTTATAAGGCTGAGCAGATTTGTTTTGCTCATATCTTTTGCATTAAGAATCCAAATCAATTGGTTCTTATTGCTAAATTCCTTATAAATCATGCTCTTCCTGCTGTAAAATTTTCAAAGTATTCGGAGAAAGTTTGATGTTGAGTCTTGATGTTTTCTTCGTTCTTATCGGTTCTTTTTCGCTTTCTCGTTAGGTTCCGAAGAGCCCATTTATCACCTAAGTGATCCTCCGCAACATCTTGAATAGCAGCAACCAGGCAAGCAGTTTGATCATGTTAATCCCAGTATTTTTCAAGTCTAATATATTGATTTCAATTTGTATGTATGCATTGCTATTTTGTTGTTAAATTATGATTAGTGGATCCTATAGTTGCATAGTCTTTAGGAATTGATTATCCTCTACTACCATGAGCCTAGGTTATTTGCTGTGATTTGAGTTTGATGGATGAGCTCTTGTCACTTAGTAGATTGCGATCTGAAATTGCTTAGAAATGCTTAGTTTCGGTAGTAATGGGCGATCATCGATTTAGTTGATGATCTTGATCACACATCTAATTATTAATCCTTTATGTCTAGCACTTGTGCTTTGTTATTTTGTAAAGTCAAAATCTGAAAATGAAAAATTGATTTAGACTTGGGCATATTGGTTGGATGGTGTGGTTGTTTGGGTTGTGGTGGTATGCCTAAGTCAACAAGGACCGAATTACTTGCGCCACCGTACTGAGCAATTTGCATGCTAACCACACGAGAGGGATATGGGACCTCTCTTGACTGAGTACTTTGGCGTGTGTTATCTCCGAGTCGCAGTAGGGGGTTATGTGTGTTGTGTGAAAAAGGATATGTGTTCTTGTGTTGGGTGTGCGGTGGTGGAGATTCCGGGGAGGCTCTCCACCTCGAGGGGCATCGTAGTTATCCAAAACTTTACCCACGATGGGTAGTTGACCGAGGGTTTACGATGACTCCGACACAATGTATGGGTTTCTATCCATACGGGCGACTCGTAGTTAATGCATAATATTGGAAATGTCTCGAAGGACTTAGCTGTGCCGGCATACCAAAGGAAGTATGCTAATCATGTGGCAAAAAGACGGTCTAACGTGTGGGTACATTGGTACACCCCGGCAGGGATAAAACTATTCGAATAGCCTCATCCTAGGTTATGGACACGCTTCGGATCATACGTGAGAATTATACTACAACCTTTTTCATTAAAAATTTGACATGGTTGGTATGAATGGGTAATTCATGCTATTGTTGTGGTGACTAATGGTTTAGTCACTTCCAGGATTGTTGTTGTCCTCTATCTACAGTTATTATGTTGTCTTTTACTGTTATTTGAACGATAAAAATAGATTGTAAACTTGCTTTCAAATGTATTACATTATTGCAAATAAAGATTGCTTTGTCTTGAAAATAAAACATCTGACCTCCACTTAAATAAGCTTGCATGTAGCATATGTATAGGTCTGTTACTCTACACGTAAGTTTTGCGGGGTACAATTTTTGTACTCATTTGCTTTGCTTAACTATTTGTTGCAGAGGAGGAAGGTGAGCCCCTAGGGCCTCACTTTTGTGAGATGTGCTGCGGGTTCGACGACTAGCTTGGCGGCCCGGTTAGTTGCCTTGTGGGTTAAAGGCACACTGATTGACTCTTTTGTTTATGGCTATCTTATGGCACTTTTGCTTCCACTGTTTATTTTTTGTATTTATATGTATTGGCCGGTCGGCCTCTCTTTTGTAATAACTATCCTTTATTTAGCTTATATTCTGGTTTTTGCTTTTGCTTCGATTCTATGTGAATGAATGGAATTGGTGCATGACTTTTTGTAAAGAGGTGTGTATACTGCATTTCTGGGAAGTATACATGTCTCGAGTCTCGGTTTATTTTGTTTGTGATGCTAGGACCGAGTGGATGGTTAAGCATTACAAGCCTGATAAACCGGGGTCTCACACGATCCCTCCACCAATCTTCAAGCCATTGAAGAGGATTTCAACTGCTTGCCTGAAGAGGCGGTCAAGTTTCACAAGGAAGTGAGACCTCTTGGAGACAAGGTTGCAGAAGAAATGGAGGTTTGATCTCCGTCAAGTAGTGATTAGTTGGGTGATCTCCAGTAGAAATGCAATGTAAAGATATATGAAAATGCAAAACTTACCTTTTTTCTTATCAAATGAAATCTCTTGTTCATTCGGTCGACTTATGAATATTCATATATTACCTAGCCCCTGACTGTTTTATAGTAGAAGAACTTTACTATATAAGCAGTAGGCCAGGAATATGAACTTAAGTCTCAACCATTTGTTTGAAAGTCTGCACTGATTGTGTGAAGAACTGATCGTAATAACACTAGTAAGCCTTTTTTTTGTCGAAACCAGTGCCAGGTTTTAACTAGTTGTAAATATGTTCCTCATAATCGAAGTACTTACTAAGTCAATGTATGGTCGGAATAAAGGACTTTCCTTGATAAGAAAATTTGAATGCACGGATGCACAAAAAATAAATGACAAGTGGTTTTATTTCTATGTAATACTCAATGCTGGTCAGAAGGAACTGCTAAGAAACGAAGATATAAAATATATTTCGCAATACGTGCTCATGCTCTGGTCCGACTGGCAGCGAGGATTGTAGGAAAAGGTCCATCGCTAGGAAGCTCCTTCTAGTGGGCAGGACCACGTGCAAAAAAGGAGACTTCGACTAGGAGGTTTTCCATGTCCCGACCAGTAGCCAAACGAGAGTAGAACAGAATTTTGAAATAAAAATATAATCTCCATAATCTTTTGCATATGAACTGCTAGTCGACCAGAGTTGGGTAAAAACATATAAATAACATCACTCGCCAAGAGAATTTAATGGATTAAATAACCTTTTAAATTTAACAGAAATGAAAAAAGGAAATTAAACAAAGAACTTATGCAATTGATCAATATTCTAAGAATTAGACAAAACCTTAGCATCTAACATAGCTAATCGTATAGAGCTTGGTCGGGTGACTTGGACCACAGTGTATGGACCTTCCCACTTGGGAGAAAGCTTGTTGCGATTTGCTTGGCTCTGAATTTTTCTAAGAACCAGATCACCTACAGCTAAGCTGCGAGTTTGCACCCTACGACTGTGGTACCTTCTCATGGCTTGTTGATAGATTGTCGAACGTATTAAGGCTTGGTTTCATCGTTCTTCAAGGAAATTGATATCATCGAGTCATTGTTCCTCTTGATCGTTTACGTTAAAACAATCGGTTCGAGCAGAGCCAATTTCAGTTCTGGAGTAAGCATGGCTTCAGCACCATAAACTAAAAAGAATGGCGTTTCGCCGGTCGCACGACTGGTCGTGGTTCGAACAGCCCATAAAAAAGAGGGAAGTTCTTGAACCCAAGCTCCAGACCGTTTTATTAACTGGTCAAACACTCGGCGTTTAACCCCCTACATTATGATACCATTGACACGCTCAACTGCTTCGTTGCTCTGTGGATGAGTAACAGAAGCGAAATGGACTTTGATTCCAAGTTCATTGCATAATTTTTGCTTGTCACTTGGCGAGTACCATTATCTGTGATTTTACGACTAGGTACACCAAATCGCGTGATCATATTTTTTCTGAGAAATCTCTTAGTGGCCTCAGTTATAGTTTTGACAACTGGATCGGCTTCGATCTATTTTGTAAACGTGTCAATCATGATGAAAAGGAATTCAAAACCCCTGGGTGCTCTTGGGAAAGGTCCCAGAATGTCTAGTCCCCAGGTTGCGAAAGGCCACGAAAGAGCAATTGTTTGCAAAGCTTGTCGGTGATGTACTTATCGGTTATGAAGCTGACATTATACGCGCCGTTCTGAGCTCTTTTGCATCATGAAGGGCAGTTGGCCAATAGTATCCTTGCCTGAAGGCTTTACCGACCAATGTTATGTAGGAATGATGTGCTCTACATGCTCCTCCATGAATTACGGTTAGCAACTTAATGCCATCCGATTGAGATAAGCATCTCATCAACACTCCATGAGATCCTTGTTTATACAAGGTACGTTCAATTAGAGTGTATGATTTGGCTTTTCGTACTATACGATCAGCCTCTACATCATCTTCTGGAATTAGGACATGCTAAAGATAATTGTAGATCGATGTTATCCAATCTCTACCCTGATCGTCACCGATCTGTGGAGCATCTATGTCATTAGAATCAATTCGTATGACCTGATGTGAATCATTGATATTCTCGGAATGCTCAACCACCGAGGGTGAATCGAGTTGCTCGAGAAAAACTCCAGGCGGGACGGTGGACCTGGTTGAGGTCATCCGTGCCAACTGGTCTGCCATTAAGTTTTCCTTTCTAGGAATATGTTGGATCTGAAAACCGAAGAAGTGCCTTTCATGTTTTTGTACTTTCGCCAGATAAGACGATATCTTGATACTTGAGCACTGATACTCTTTCCCCACTTGATTCGCTACTAGTTGAGAATCGTCTTTCACTAGTAATTTGCGAATCCCGAGCGAATGAGCTGCTCGAAGTCCTGCCAGTAAACCTTTGTATTCTGCTACATTGTTTGTAGTAGGAAAGTTGAACTGCATGGCATACCTGAGGTGTTTGCCAGTAGGAGATATCAAGACGACTCCAGTCCCCGATCCTTTAAGCATTAAAGAACCGTCGAAGTACATTGTCCACTCCTCGTGGCGTTAGTACTCTGGTTCCTGCTTGAGTTCAGGGTTTGTCCATTTGGCAATGAATTCTGCTATTTCCTGGGACTTTATTGTTGTTTGTGAGATAAAATGGAGGTCGAACGTCCCTAGTTCAACCACCCAATTTGCTATTCGTCCTGATGATTCCCTATTTCCAAGGACTTGACCAAGGGGATATCCGGCAGGTACGACCACTTTGTGGGCTTGAAAGTAATGCCTTAGTTTTCTCGAGGTCATAAAGAGATTACAGAGCAGCTTTTGTACTTGTGGGTATCTTTCCTTCGGTCCATGTAAGACTTCACTTACGTAATATACTGGTCGTTGGACATTTTCACGTTCTACGACTAGTACACCACTGACAGCCTGTGGCGTTGCAGCCACGTAAATCAGCAATATCTCTTCTGGTCTCTGAGATACTAAGACCGGGGCACTCGTAAGGTACTTTTTAAGCTTTTCAAAGGCATCGTTTGCTTCCTTTGTCCACTCGAAACTTCCATGCTTCTGAAGAAGTTTGAAGAAAGGTAATCCTTTTTCACCCAACCTTTCTATGAAACGACTTGGCGCTGCCATACAGCCTATTAGTTTCTGGACTTCTTTCTTCGTGGTCAGAGGACGCATCTAGTTGATGGCCAATATCTTCGCAGGATTTTCTTCGATACCCCTAGCCGAAACTAGGAAACCGAGAAGTTTTCCAGTGGAAACTCCGAACACACATTTCTCCGGATTAAACTTGAGGTTATGCCTTCTCAAGTTATTGAAAGTCTCTTTTAAGTCGGGAAAATGATCGCCAACGTTGATGCTCTTTACCACTAAATCATCGACATAGGCTTCTAGATTTCGACCTATCTGTGGACTAAAGATTTTTTGCATCAACCTTTGAAAAGTTGCACCGCGTTTTTAGACTAAAGGCATCTTAACATAACAAGTTATGTGCCATATGGAGTGATGAAGGAAGTTTTCTCCTCATCCTCTCTACTCATATTAATCTGGTGGTACCCTGAATTCGCGTCTAAAAAACTTAATAACTCACACCCGGAGGTGGAGTCTACGAGTTGATCGATGCGATGATGGGGAAAATCATCCTTCGGACAAGCTTTATTAAGATCTGCGAAGTCAATATACATTCACCACTTCCCATTACTCTTTCTAACCATTACAGGGTTAGCAAGCCACTGAGGATGATTGACCTCACGAATAAATCTAGCCTTCAGGAGCATGTCAATTTTGGACTGGATCACCTCCTTCCGGTCAGGCACAAAACGTCACAGCTTCTGCTTGACCGATTTTTTGTCAGGCTGGAGGGTTAGCCTGTGCTCGATCACCTCCCTAGGGACTCCGGGCATGTCGAACGCCTGCCAGGCGAATACGTCCTAGTTTGATCGGATGAAGGAGACAAGCGACTCTTCCTATTTAAGGTTGAGCCCTTCTCCGACCAGCACTTTTGGGAGAAACCCATCAGTGTTTCCTGATCCACATGACGACTTGGCGCTTCCCGGAGAAATGCCTCTGCCAAGTGGGACCTCCTTTGTCTGGTCGGGTGGTTTTGGTGTCATCTTGATGCAGGTGCTTGACACGCATTTGGATGAGTCGATTGCTCAGTGGGAGTTCATCGACCAGTTCTAAAGACTTCCGATTACATGCATAAGCCATTTTTTGATCTCCTCAAACCATGATGACTCCTTTTGGTCCTAGCATCTTCAGACTCTGATAACTGTAGTGTGTGGCTATCAGAAATCTTGCTAAAACCGAACGACCAAGGATTCCGTTATACGCAGTTTCAAAATCAACCACATCAAATGAAATCTTCTCCGTTCGGAAGTTGTCAGGACTCCCAAACGTAACCGGTAAAGATACTTGTCCTATCGGTTTTGCGGTAGAACCAGGAACTATGCCGTGGAAATCATACTTCACGGGTTTTGCCTTAGACCTGGGTACCTGCATTTCATCTAATGCTCCCGCAAACAAAATATTCAAGGAACTACCACCATCTATCAAGATTCGATTAACTCTACAATTGTTAATGGTAGGTTCAACGATAATAGGGAACCTACTTGGTCGAGTTGACGAGACGGTGCAGTCCTCTTTGCTGAAGGATATTACTATGTCCAACCACCTTGATGGTTTGATGGCAGTCGACGACTCTGCAAGCTTGACCTCTCGCTCCACAGCTTTCAGGTGACGTCATGAGTCGTACGAGGAAGATCCTCCGAAGATCATGTTAATCGTATGTTGAGGCTCCTGGTACTCCATCTCTTCGTCGCCATCTTTATCCTTTTTGGAACTTGCTTCCCCAAGCTCCTACATGGAGGGAAGTGAGCTTTTACCTGCATAATAATCTTCCAATTTCTTTTGCCAGGTTCGACAGGTGCGCAAACCATGCCCTGCCTGTTGGTGAAGTGGACACCACTTCTTGTTCTTTTGATATCCACTGGTCAGAATCTTTGCCTTACCATGACCGGTGAAGTCCTTCTTGCCCTTGGTGAACTTGTCGGAGATCGAAGGACTTCCTAATCCTGGGGCCTGCGGTGTTTCTTCTTCTTGAGAGTCTTCTGGTGCTTCTTCTCTGACTCCTCCAAGACAGATCGAGGGACTTTATCTTTTCGATCAATGGCCTCACTTCACTCAACCGCCTCACAAGCGGCTGCGTATTTGTCAGCCATGTCAAAAAGTTCGGCGGTCGATCGCGGAGGATTCATAACGATATCCTCCGTAAACCACCGATTCCTTAAACCTGCTTTGAAGGCTTGAATCACAGAAGACTCTGCAATCTCTGGTATTGAATTACGAACCTGGCTAAACCTTTTAATATATTGATGAAGAGTCTCTTTCGGTTCTTGCCGGATCCGATGGAGGTCATCCTCCTTTCCAGGGCGATCGTACGTGCCCTGGAAGTGTACAATTAGGAGGTCACAGAGTTGCTACTAAGTATAGATTAATCCGATCAGTTGGTTGAGCAACCATGATCGGGCGGATCCCTCAAGTACCGTGGGCAAGTAATTAGCCATCACATTCTCATCACCACTAGCGGCTCTGATGGTGGTAGTGTAGATTTGGAGAAATTCTAACGGGTTATGGGTCCCGTTGAATTTGTCCATGTTGGCCGGTCGGAACCTGTTGGGCCAACGCACAGCCTGGAGCCCTGCAGAGAAAGCTCGACAGCCTGTGATTGATTCATGGCGCCTCCTTTGGAACGGCGCCGGATTGTAATCAGTCGGGGACCGATTTCTGAGGTTGGAATTCCGGGGCTTCGGTGTTCCAACCTGGTCGTGGGCGTTCGGGCGACGCCTCCGACAACCTGCTCAGCCCAGGCGATGCCGAAGATCGTTAGTACCAAGCAATTGATCCTCTCGACGAGGGGAAGGAGTGGCTGTTTGAAATAACCTCTTTCCCTCGTGACTCCTCGGTTGGAATCGTCGAGAAAGTCTTGGCATCGGTTGATCCCCAACTTGACCATGCAGCCTTCTACCAAGGGAGGAACGTTGGGATGAAGTTACAGTTTGACTTCGTGATATCCTTTGCCCTGGTATGCTTCTATACGTTGCATGGTTGTTTGAAGGATCTTGATACATTACGCCAATTGGACAAAACACGGAGCACATGCTAGATTTGGATCAATGTTATTTAAAATATTACGAACATGCCGCAGTTCGTGCATCGTTATCGAAGGTCTTGGAGGATATACAATAGTTGTAAGAGTTTGTGGATCGACCTCCCCGACCTTGTGCCCGCCCCGTCAGGCCCATCATCCTAGGTGGGGCGTAACTGTGAATTAAGCGGCAAGCGTCTATTCGCTCAGTTACCTCGGCCACGGTGCTTGATGACCCGTACCATCTCCATCGGTATGTGGTAACGAGGAGTGTATTGAGGACCGTACGGCATTACGATCCGTATTTTGATCGCATTAACCTCGTGCTTCCGGCAATGATCTTACGAAGGGCTTCCATCGTAACGGTGGAGAATCTTTAGTGCTTCTACAGATGCTTCCACGATGGAGACCGGTCAGAGATAAGCACCTCCACGAGGCCTTGGGCGTACTCAACTGAGCCGTGGATTGCCGATCGTATGCCTAGTCTTATCATTCCCACTCGACACAGAATCGGTGGGAGTTTCATCGACACCGTTACCAGATGTCGGTTGGCTCATGGAATTTCCAGAAGCCGTTGGTGAGTACCTGTCAGCCATAATTGTATCAAGTGTATTGATTCTCAGATAGTGGGGCTGAAATTCCGTTACCTTTTTCACCGGTCAGAAGGACCGGGCTTGGATAGGTTTTTAGACATTCCGAGCTGGTCGGAGTAATACGTCCCTCCAGAAGTGCCACTTATCGTAGCGGTGTATCTTCACTCATCCGTTCAATTTCGCTATTGTCAGCAACATGCGAACCGGTGGAGGAGGAAGATGATGATATCCCATTCTCTTGCATGGCGTGGATACATTCGTCCATATCGAGATGGGAGTAGTCATCCAAATCGAACCAGTTCTCCTCGTCCCAAGTTCCTGCCGTAGTCGTATATACGATTATGAAGGACGGGCGAGGATTTGCTCGAGCAAAGAATTTCTTCAGGAAATTTGTGCCTTCTTCCCCACGGTCGGCGCCAGCTGTCGCCGATCAAATCGCCGATCTTATGAATATAAAAAACATAGGAAAATAGAGTGTATCTCCTAGAATGGAATGGGATCACTCTTTACTGCTTTTAACTGGCTATTATAAGGAATGCCTATCTTCAGACAGAAGGCTAATCCTAGTTACACTGGAATACAATGCTTGCTATGGGAATCGACTGCTAATGTGAGAACCCGGGGTATTTAACTTGTAATACTTAACCATCCGAATGGTCCTAGCATTACAAATCAAATATCTCGATTCTCGGTGCATATGTACTTCCCAAAATTGCAGTACACATACCCCATACAAAAATTTAGCATCCAAACCATACAAGTCATTCAATAACCAGTCTACAAGCTTACAACATAAAGGCGTACAAGTCCATATTACAAAAGTAGGGCCGACCGGCCAAATGATAGGTAAATAACCAAAGTAGCAGCGGAAACATAAGCCAGAAGATGGTGATAAACAAAAGCCAAACGGTTTGCCATTACCCACAAGGCAAGCGATCGAAACGTCCAAGCTAGTCGTTGAGAGCAAAGTCGAAGTCGGTCTCACAATAGTTAACCCCTTGGGGGTCAACCCCCTCTACAACAATTAAGCAAAGCAACTGAGTACAAAATGTACTCGCAAGACTTACAAGTAACAAGCCTATACATACCTACATGCAAGCTGAAACAAAGGAGGAGGTTGTATGGTTCATTTGACGGCAAAGCAACAATTCATTTGCAATAAGTAATAGATTGAAAGCAATTTGACAAATCTGTTTTTAATTGATTAAATAACAACGAGACAACAATCATAAACATAAATAACATCCTAGAGGTGACTTCCCAACAGCCACCACAACACAGCACGAATTACCCATTCGTACCACCTAAAAACAAGTTTTATCGAAAACTGTTGAGTCTAACTCTTGTAGAGACTTAACCAAGCATGTCCATAACCAAGGACTTGGCTATTCGAATAGATTATACCCTGCAGGGGTGTACTAATGTACCCACACACCAGACCGCCTTTTTGCCACATGATTTAGCACACTTCCTTTGCTATGCCGGCACAGCTAAGTCCTACGAGACGCTTTCCAATGTATTGTACTAATTACGAGTCGCACGTATGGGGGTTAACCCTTAGTGAAACGTCGTTACGGGCTCCCACTAAGGACCCATACGTTGAATCGGATGCACCGCCCGGTAAAACAGCTGCAGTGCTCACAGGTATGGCGAACCTAGAAAGGAACCCATCCTCTCATCCCAAAACAAACACTTTTTTTTTACCACCAGCGACTTCAATAATTAATACCTCCTAAAGTACTTAGTCAAGAGGGGTTCCCAATACCCTCGTGTGGTTAGCACGCAAAAACGCTTGGGTCAGTGTCCAAGATGTTCGGTCCTTGTTGACTCAGGCACCAATCACACACCCAATAACCACACCATCAAGCCAATGTGCCCAAGTCTAAAACATTTCACTTTCAGTTTTAGTTTTCCAAATACAATTACATACATGAGTATCCAGACTCAAATGATTATAGTGATGATAAAATGACCATCGCCGAGGCGATGATCCCCATTCTACCGTTCTAAGCATTTCTAAGCAACAATAACTCGCAAACTATAAGTAAAGTGATTAGAGCACATCCATCGAGCCCTAAATCACAACATATAAAATCTAGACTCAGTGGTAGAGGATGAACATTTACCTACAGTTTATGTAACTATAGGATCAACTACTCGATCGATAATTTAACAACAAAATAGAGCATGCATACATACACTTTGCAAGCAAGATAATAGACCTAAAAGTAATGGGATCAATATGATCAAATGGAAACAACTGCTTGCCTTACTGGAGATAACTTTCTTGCTGCAGAGGATCACTCACGAAATCAACAAATTAAATGAAACCTATTGAAAGAATCGAAAGCACAATAAGAACGAATAATACCGAAAAGACCAAAACATTCAAATTCATCCAAAAATCATGAAAAATTTGCCGAAGGTAGATCATGATTTTAGATGAATTTAGCAACAAGAATCAATTAATTTGGATATTCCATGCAAAAGTTATGGCAGTTTGAAAGTCAATTTTCTAGAAAATCCCATAAATTGCTAGTTATTACGATTCATCCGAGAGTTTAAATATTTTGGTGAAAATTTCCAGAGAGGTGGTGCATATGAAATTTTTATGGTAGACAGAGAATCACGTGAGATGATAAATGAAAAATGATTCACCTCATTCGGAGCTAAGATGAATTTTCTATGATTTTTCAAAGCATGAAAGTAGTGCACAAGATAAATGTGAAATCAGATTTTCAGAGATAACAACATGCTCAAAACCTATTTTACACTAAAGTACAGTAATAGAGGAAAATAACAAAATTGAGTTTACTTAAATTGGAGTCACAGAGAAATACTTATGCATTTTCGAAGTCGAAATAATTTTTGAGCAATAAAAGTATTAAACCTAAAGTAATTTTGCAAACAGGGTTTTCTGGAATAGTAACATGGTTCAAACCATTTTTATAATAAAGTACATGCAAAAAGGAATCTAGCAAAATTTGAATCATCAAAATTGGAGCTAAAATGAATTACTTATGCAATTTTGAAGTTAATGCATTTTTCAGCTCATAAATAAAGCATTTTTAGATTTCAAATAAACATAATTACTTTTTATACCTAGCCTGACCTAGCCATAGTCATTGACTCGTGGGCCCCTTGAACAGTGCCTTACCGATTTTGAAACCCGAATAGAAAATACGGCCTGACAGGTGGGGTCCACATGTCATACTCACAGCTCACGGAATAGTGCGTAGACTTTCCGGTCCACAGCCGGTCCATGAGATCCCAGACTGTGCGCTAAACCCTATGGCCCACATGTCATACACAGAGACGCCCGGGATTTAGCCCTCGATTACTGTGTTCGGCTCCACATGTAAGTCAGACAGAAAATACGAATAAGACAGCCATTAACTACTAAGCAATCATTAGCAGTTAATGAACAAGATTAAGTCTTAATGACTTTGCTACAGTACGGTCGGAATCCGACAACGCCGCATTGGCTTTGCCGGACTCTCGCCGGCGTTCCCGGGCACGGCGGTGCTAACTAAGGGTAAGGACGGGTCCACAATACTCTTGCGCACCCAATGGTGGTACTCACGGTGGCTGAGCTGGCCCGAGTCGGCGGCGCACCGGAGAGAGGTGGCGCGGAGGTACGGCTAAACATCCACGGCACGATTGAGCTCAGCATTGTCCAAGGAAGCGGGTGCCACAGCATCTACGAGGCACAGAGAGACTACCTGAGCGAGGGAGAGACTCGGAGGTCGGAGTTGAGCCAGTCGAGGAGGGTGACGGCTCGATGCTTCGAGGAGAGCTCACTCGGTGAAGGAGGCGGGGAGTGAGTGGTAGAGAGAGCTCAAGGGCAACCCATGAAGGTGTGCAAGCAAGGAATCGGCAGGAGCTTACCACAGGAGATGGGAAAGAAGCGAGCTCATGGCAAAGCTGGAACAAACTTTGATCTCCCGGGCTCCTGTGAACCGATGGCTAAAATGAGTGAGGGGAAAGATTAAACAAGTCAAGGCACGCCCGGTGATGCACTTGAGCGAGGATGGAACTCACCGAACACGGAGTTGGCACGGCGGTGGCTCGGTGCGTGCTCTCTGACCATGAGAGCTTGGCGGTGTCTGGGCGCTACAAGCCAAGACAAGGCCTCGCGTTAGCAAAAATGGAATCGGAGATGGACAGAGATGAAGCAGGAGGTGGAAGCACGAAGCTTACCCGAGAGAGAGCCAATATCTCGCCTCCTTTCCCTCGGCCACCGAGAGGGAAAGTGAGAGCTCGAGGGCGAGAGGGAAAGTGAGAGCTTGAGGCGAGGAGGCGGAGTTATAGAGCTCCAACAATTTGGGACGGAAACGGCGTGAAGAGGCGGCGCTCCAGAGTGGTCACCGGGCGGTGTATCCATGCGATCAGCAGGCGCAAACAGAGATCCTTCAGCGGCGTGGCGTGCGATTCTTGAGAGCACGACAAGTTGGAGAAGATGGGTCGGCGGCGGGCCCGCGGTGTCGGCGACTCAATGGCGAGCGCAGAGTGGCTGGTCGGGGTTTTGGATCATTCGATCGGAAATGGGCGGCTCGGATTAGGAGAAAGCGAGAGTGGTTCGAGCGGTGCGGAACTGGCGGAGGATCTCCATCGGATGGCTAACAAGCGGCGTGGTTAGTTGGTTGGGCTAAGCCAAGAGACTGGGTCGGTCGACTCGGGTTCGAGTCAGAAACGATGATTCCACATTTGAATTAAAAGGCTGAGATGGATAGGGAATTTCTAGAGGTAGCTCCGCAGCTCCCAAAATTCTAAAATTTGTACTGAGTGATCCTGACTTCAAGATCAACTGTGCATAATTTTTCCAGAATTTTTCATGCAATGAATTTCTTGCTAGAAAATTCACAAGCTCTTGGCACAGGGTTTGACCAGGGAACCAACAGGTTTGACCAGCCCTTAAGAAATAGCAAATAATTTCTAAAAAAATGTGAAATTTCTCATGGAGGTTACCAAGATGATCAAGAATTTAGGAAAAATATTTCCAGAGGGTGATCACTAGGTTTTACTAGAAGATCTTGGATTGCAACACTTCCAGTCAATAAAATCATTTGAGTTTGAAGTCCACAAATCAAGGAAGGAATTTCCAGAAATTTCAAATGACAACAAGGATGCACCAAAAGTTTTAATTTATCATCATTTTTATACATTTGAAATACAACCCCAGAGCTTTGGGATGTTACAAAACCTCCCCTGCCCCCCTTACAAGAATCACGTCCCGAGATTCCGCCTACTCGGTAAAGAAGGATGGGTAGTCCGCACGTAGGCGATCCTCCCTCTTCCAAGTTGCTTCGTCCTCGGAATGATTCGTCCACTGAACTTTAAGGAATTTGATGGCACGTTTCCTCATTCTTCCTTGACTTTTTCAAGGATGCGAAAGGCGCTCTTCGAGGTTAAGTCTTCTTGCACATTAAGACTTTCGGAGGGCTTCCTCGGTTGGAATCTGAAGCACTTCTTCAATTGGGACACGTGGAAAACATCGTGAACACCTTCAAGTACAGCGGGCAATTCCAACTTGTAGGCAAGCGCTCCTTTCTTCTCAATAATGCGTTAAGGTCCAACATATCGAGGGGCTAGTTTGCCTTTGGCCAAAGCGTCAATGGCCTTGGAGAGAGATTTTGAGATAAACAAAGTCATTAGGATCAAAGCTCAACTCACGTCGGCGACGATTCGCATAGCTCTTTTGCCTAGATTGAGCCGTACGCAGTCGGTCTCGAATCAACTGAACTTGACTTTCGGCCTCATTGATTGAGTTTGGGCCAAAGAATAGTTTTTCACCAGTTTCTGACCAATTCAATGGGGTTCTGCACCTTCTCCCATATAAGGCCTCGAATGGTGCCATGCCAAGACTAGCTTGGAAGCTGTTGTTGTAGGAGAACTCAGCGAACGGCAAGCATTTCTCCCAATTCTTCCCGTATGAGAGAACACAAGTGCGGAGCATGTCTTCCAATACTTGATTGACCCTTTAAGTCTGGCCATTAGTTTGAGGATGATGCGCAGTACTGAAGGAAAGACAGGAGCCCATAGCCTCCTGCAAACTATGCCAAAACCGGGAAGTAAAGAGTGATCCACAGTCAGAAATGATCGTCTTCGGTACCCCATGCAAACTCACAATACGAGATACGTAGAGTTCTATTAAACAGACCAACCCGAATACCGGTTCGCACTGGTAGAAAATGTGCCACTTTAGTTAGTCGATCAATGACAACCCATATGGCATCATTTCCCTTAGAGGTACGGGGCAGACCGGTGATGAAATCCATGTCGATAGAATCCCACTTCCATTCAGGCACGGGCAAAGATTGAAGAAAACCCGCTGGTCGTTCATGTTCAGCCTTCACACGACGACAAACGTCACACTCGGCGACGAACCGTGCGACCTCTCGCTTCATTCGGGTCCACCAAAATCTCTGACGGAGGTCTTGATACATTTTTGTGGCCTCGGGATGGATGGACAAAGGAGAATCATGGGCTTCTCAGAGGATGGCATTTCGCAATTCCATGTCCTTCGGAACAACAAGGCGCTTTCCGAACCATAAAACACCATTATCATCTTTAGAGAAGCACTTGGTACATCCGTTCTTGATATTACGCTTAATTGGCTCACTCCTTCACTCTTTTCTTTGGCGACCTTGATCTGATATTCTAAGGTTGGTCTCACAACCAAGGCAGTGAGGGAACCATGCTCAACTACATCCAAGTTGAGCCGCTGAAATTCTTCATGGAGAGCGGGCTGCTGCTCCTTGAGCATCAAGGTATTGCAATAAACCTTGCGACTGAGAGGATCGGCAACAACATTAGCCTTGCCCGGATGATATTGGAGGCCCAAATCATAGTCTTTGATCAGTTCCAACCATCTTCTTTGCCTGAGATTCAGGTCTGGTTACGTGAACAAATACTTCAAATTTTTGTAATCCGAGTACACCTCACAACGATTACCGATGAGGTAATGTCGCCAAATCTTCAGTGCATGAACCACTGCAGCTAATTCCAAGTCATGGGTCGGATAATTGAGTTCATGAGGTCTCAATTGTTTTGATGCATAAGCCACTACCTTGCCCTCTTGCATAAGAACGCATCTGAGTCCCTGACGAGAAGCATCACTGTGGATATCATGGGGATATGTGCATGATTTTAGGATGATGAGTCAATTGGCAATGGCGTTGTTGGTTTGCCGAATCTCGCGTTTTCGGAAAAGCTCCAATGTTGTTCAGACCTCAAAGGTCGGTGGCGTGTGGCGATCCGGCCGCAAGGCTCACGGTCGATCGGTGAGTCGGCCGAAGGCGTGATCGGGCCGGCTCTATCTGAGGTCCGTGACGGATCTTTTGGTTGAATTTGGAGCTAGGCCAAAAATAGAGTATGTAGGCAAGAGAGGGGAGTCTCCTACATTTGGTCTCTTATTTTTTTTGGAGCTTCCAGTCAAAGTTATATTCAGTTGAAAATTTCGTAGAGTTCTCGGATTTCCAGGATGAAATTTTGGCTAAGTCCCTTGCGGGCGGTCTGACCGGCTAAGAGAAATCGGTCTGACTGGTTTGGGATCAGTCAGACCGGCCATGTATGGCAGTCAGATCGGTTTCCACTTATTCGTCGACCATCTTGGCGGTGTTGTGTATTGGTTAAGTTAAGTTCATGAGATTCAATGTTTTAATGTTACATATTGCATGTTTTAAGCTAATGTGGGTCCAGTTGTGAAGACCTTATTCTCGGAAATGATTTCTTGGTCTGTTGTTTACTCAGTCCATGAAAAAGGATCGAGAAGGGTTATTTTGGTAATTTCACCAAATATCGCATTTGTGACTCTTGACTAAACCACGGTGCTTGGCGAAGTGGTTTAGGTCAATCGAAGATGAAGACGACGCTTCAGATTGCGTGCGTATGTGTCCCGTTTGTATTGGGCCTTAACGGGAGCCCATTAGTAAAATCCTCTAGAAGACTAGGCCTCACCATATATATGGGGGGCTGCTGTAAACAGCCCCCAAGCACTTCATTAGGCCAAATCCTAGTTGGTTTTAGGGTTTAGAGAGGAGAGGTGAGGCTTAGGCTTGAGAGAGATGTGTTGGGTGTGTGCTCATGGATTGAGCTCTTGTCCTCCTTGAGGAGTGGCTGTAATCAGCAAACACCATGAATCAATCTATGGATGATTGTTCAAAGCTGAGTCTCCTTGTGTTTTTCATTCTCTTTTGATGGTTTTTAGTGCTTCCTTGATCCGGTGGTTTTTTGTTGGTCTCTTGACCTCATTTACCTTACTATGATGTGTCGGAATACTTCCAGGATCATATAGATCATCAATCTCCCACGAGCAAGTTTTGGATCAAATTTTTTGTTTTGCTCGGTTTTGAACCCTCCTTCGGTAAAACAGAAAAAGGTCAAAACTTTGACGTAGATCTGGACGATCGTTGCTTGGAATAGGTTCCAGATATCCTTAGGAAGGTGTGTTCTAAATTTGGTCAAGTTTCATCCAGTAGATCAAAAGTTACACCGATTTTCTTTTTGATTTGGTACATGCCGCTCTTGTTTACAGTCGTGGTCGGGTCGACCGGTTACATAACGACGGTCAGACCGCCAAGCGGTCCAACCGCCAAGTTGCCGTCGGTCTGACCGCTCTAGTGAGTTTAATCACCATATTTTGGGTTTTTTTGCTTAAAGGGTTAATCGGATTCAGCACAAGGCTTCCTCTGTGCATTTACTGATCCTCTTAGCTTTCATAGCTATTGGAGAAAAGTTCGTGTTGAATTTGATTAAGGAGAAAATCAAGAAAGCGTCTATTCACCCCCCTCTAGTCGCCTTTCCGGTTCTACAAGTGGTATCAGAGCACGGTTAGCTCTTCTCATAGATCTTAACTGGTCTTTAGAGCCATGGCGACTAACAAGTATTCGACCAAACCACACATTTTCGATGGAGTTGATTTTGCTTACTGGAAGGCACTCATGCGAGCCTACATCGAGGCTCAAGGGCACATAATTTGGCTTAAAGTTAAAAATCCTTATGTCGTGCCACCGATGGCGATGTGATCACTCGGATGTGGAGGCCAATAGCAAGGCTCGAAACTTTTTAATCCAAGGCCTTAGCCGATCTGAGCTTGAGCGTGTTGCTTATTTGAGGTCTGCTCATGAGATCTGGCGGACTCTCTGTGATTACCACGAGGGCTCTACTGCGATCAAGGAAGTAAGACAGAACCAGCTCAAGAAAATATACTCCAAGATCGAGCAAAGTCCTGGTGAGTCTTTAGATGAGCTGTGGGGAAGGTTTTCTAAGATTCTTTATGATCTTGTATTTGTTGACCTTGTTTTCTCGAGTGCGAGCATACGCTTTGCTTTTGGGTGCTCTGATGTGAAGGTCTAGGGAATGAAGATCACATCCATCAATGACAACCTTGTCATGAGTGAGATTACCTTGGATAAGTTATACTCTAGGTTGAAGGCGCATGAGATTGATTTCATCTCACGTCTCCCAAGGCAGTCGATGGCTTTAGTGGTCAACCCATCTAAGGGTAGTTTATCGATTCTTTGGATTTTAGCTCATCTAGTTTTCTTTATCGACTTTGCATTCTTTGAGCGATGAGCAACTAGAGAAACTACACGAGGATGATTTAGCCCTCCTATCCACCAAATTCTCGAGAGTGTAGAACAAGGTGAGAGCAGAAGAGAGGTGGCCACATCACGTGCTTTGAGTGTGGTGAGCCAAATCACATTAGCTCTAGGTGCCCCAAGTCGGAGGGCAAGGAGGAGAAGTACTCTCGGGCGTCCTCAAGCTAGTGATGCGAAACCCAAGAAGACAAACTATCACAAGTTCGTTAGCAGGGTCCTTGCCGCTCTTGAGAATGTTAACATGAGCGATGTGGACTCGGAGGCGGAGGGCGGCGAGGATGACTCCGTGGCAAGAAGAAGGCTCGAGGACTTCAGGCATGTGTTTCATGGCGGGGACAGCCACGATGTCGACTCCTCCAATGGCAGCGATCCTTTGGCAATCCCGATGAGGTATGTCCTTCACTAGCGATATGAAGCGTGTTTTGGTTCTTCTTTGAGCGAAGCGCATAAGCAAACTAAATTGATTAAGAAACAGGACACTATGATTGATAACTTGAACCTAGAAGTTGTTAGGCTCAAATCCATTAATCCTGATGATATTTGTGATTCCTGCACTAGTTTGCTTAATGAATTGACAAGCTTAAAATCTGTTCATTCCTCTATTGTGAATCAATTGAAAGATGCTCTTGATAAACTAGAATCTCTCAAGTCTAGTCCTGTTTGTATGGATGTTATTTCTCTTGATGTGACTGTTGTAGATGCTATCCCTTTATCTTGCTCAAACTGTGCTTTGCTTGAATTAAAATTGGATAGCACTATGAAAGAATTGCAGAAATTTGATGCTAATCACACTTGCTCTCATTGTGAGAATAATAGTATTAAAATGAAAGAGATGACAGAAATGGTTCTTTACTCTAAATCTGCATCTTGTGAGAATTGTCCTAAACTGACAATTGAAAATGAAGCTCTAAACAAGACTCTAAAAGAAAAGGCTAAAATTGAAAAATCTATGACCTTTAATGCTTCCAAGAAAGTTATTAACTCTACTTGTTGTATCTTGCATGCTGAAGTTGAAACAATTGTTGATAATAGGAATAAGTCCATTCTTCGTCCCTCAACTATACCCGATGATTAATTTTGGTCCCTGAACTTAAATACCGGATATAACGCACCTCAAACTTTACATACCGGGCAAATTGTGTCCCTCCGTGCGTGCGACGGCGGTTTGGGCCGACGTGGCATCCACGCTGGCGCTTAGATCCCTGCCATTATTCTGTCATTTTATAGAAACTTTGTCAAACTCGGCGAAACGATATTTCTGACGTTTTGAAAGGGCAGAGATGAGACGATATTTACGTATAGTGTACTATTATAATGGCAATTATTGGGTGTTAGTTGGTGATTACATTACAAAATCGAGCATCTGTTGGCACGCAAGTGGCGTGTCACTCAAGCTGAGGGGTGGTTGCTCTTAGAGTAGACTTTGTGCGACTTTGACTTGTTCATGAATATATCAATTTGCCTTTGTTGCTGCGGACGCAAGCGGTGAAGAAATGGTTTTCATTTTAGAGGGTCAGCGTTCGGACTTCTTGAAGTTGAGAGAAGTCGTTAGTTATCGAGTTGACCTGGGAGGTTCACCAAGCAGTTGACCAGGAAGAAGAAATGGAAGTAGAGCCATGAAGGGTTTCAAATTCGCTTCTTCTAGTTGTAGCTAGTGTGTGCATGCATGGAAATGGAATGCAGAGCGTGAATACACGGTATATATATCGTGAAAGATATCAAGCCACCATTATTCATAGTTCTGCTTGAACACTATGCATGTACATCGTTAATTAATAACATGTAAAGAAGATGAGAACACGGACATACACAAACCAATGGAACAACGGTGAAAAAGCTAGCAAGGCAAGCAAGCAAGCAAGCAAGCAAGCGGTGAACAAACTTACGCATGCGCCGAAACCTACTACCAAGAAAAGACAAGATTACAACATGAAACCGATTAAAGGTGCTCGTCCACGATCATCGGCGATCAGATTTAGACCGTCGGCGCGGCGGCGAACACTACGGACACGATTATTTACGTGATCACGAGTTCACGGCCGCCGGGCGACGAGGAACCTCGCCGGGCTCATCATCCGTACCCCAGTGCTGGTGTTGATGGTGGGGGTGGCCCTGCCGTGAAGCGGCCGCAATGGGCGACTTGGTGGGGTCCCCTGCTCCATCTCCCACATGACCTCCATGAAGTCGTCGACGGCGCAGGAAGCTCGAAGGCCGTCGCGGTAAGCAAAGCCGTACTCCGTCTCGGCCTCATCCAGCGCCGGAGCAGCGGGTGGTTGGCGACCGGCAGACAATGAACCGCTCCTTCTCCGCCCCACCCGGCCTGGCAAGCACCCGCAAGACGCGCCCATGACGCCCTATCCGTCTGTCGGCGCTTTGCCGCGGCGACGGAGGGCGACTGCTCGCCGAGGGCCGGCCGCCTCACGTGGCCCAACGACCGGCACTTGTCTATCGTCTTCGCCGGGATGTTCTTCCTCTCACCTCCTTCCTTCATTGCTACTACGGTACAAACAAACCAGGTTGTATGCCACGATTACAGCTTGAAGGTAAAAGCAGTGCCCAAACCGCCGTCGCACGCACGGAGGGACACGATTTGCCCGGTATGTAAAGTTTGAGGTGCGTTATATCCGGTATTTAAGTTCAGGGACCAAAATTAATCATCGGGTATAGTTGGGGGACGAAGTATGGACTTATTCCTTGATAATATACAAGAGGCTTTTAGAGACAAATTTAAGGAGCAGTTGAATAGGATTAGGGATTCATATTGTGTGTCTTGTGAGTCTTTGAAAGTTGAAGTAGCCATTCTTGAGAGTAAGTATGAGGCAATCAAGTCAGGAGAGTGTGTTATATGTGAGAATCTAGCCAAAGAGAACGATTACCTCAAAGTGACTCTTGAGAGGTTTACTAGTGGGAAGAAGAACCTCAACATGATTCTTGACCAATCTAAAGTGAGTATGAAAAATAGTGTTCTAGGTTTTAATTTCCTAGAGTACTCAAAGAAACATCCACCTAAGATTGCGAGAGTTGTTAAGAGTGGCCTGTTTGAGGTAGAACCCCCTAAGCCATCTAAGGTTGTTTTTAAATCTGCAGGTTTTGCTCAAACTCTGTCTATGTGGTTCTCATGTGCATTCTTATGATTTTGTTCCTAACCATTTTACTGCTGCTTCTACTGTTGTTCCCAAGCATCGTGTGACTCGATCTTGGATTCCTGTGTCTCTTATCACTAACCTTGATCTTGAGGCACAGATGTTTCCTGTTTGTGCTTTTTAGGTCCGTCGTGCGAGAAAGGAGGACATATGGCTTGTTGACTCCGGGTGTTCTCGACATATGACTAGAGATTCTAGATGGTTCTCCTCCCTCACACGTGCATCCGGCAATGAGTTGATTACCTTTGGGGATGCTTCTACCGGGACCGTGACAGCTAAGGACACTGTTCGCGTCAACAACAAGTTCATGCTTAAGGACGTCGCTTTGGTAAGTAAGCTCAGGTTTAATCTTCTATCTGTTTCTCAGCTGCTTGATGAGGGTCTAGAAGTAAGGTTTAAAAGTGGTGATTGTAGAGTTCTAGATTCCTCGGGTGAGCTTGTCTTTGAGATCTCCAGGTTTGAGAGGATCTTTTGTGCTAATTTCAGTATTTCCTCTGCTTCCAGTCCTAGATGTCTTGTAGCTTCTGATTCTCATGATCTTGTTTTGTGGCATCGTAGACTTGGGCATATAGGCTTTGATCACTTGTCTAGAGTCAGTTGCAAGGATTTGATTAGAGGTTTGCCTAGGCTGAAGACTGTTAGAGATCTTGTGTGCTCACCCTGTAGACATGGTAAGATGGTTTCTGCCTCTCATCCACCTCTTACCTTAGTGATGGTGATGGACTGGGATAGCTTCGCACTTAGACAACATGTTGGTCCTTCTAGAGTTGATCGGTAGGTGGGAAATGGTATGTGCTTGTGATTGTGGATGATTTCTCCAGGTATTCATGGGTTTATTTTCTGGTTTCTAAGGACGAGGCATTTGGCTTCTTTAGAGAATTGGCCCTTAGATTTGCTGTTGATCTTCCTAGAGCCTTGAGAGCCATTAGGAGTGACAATGGGACAAAATTCAAGAATTCTTTCTTTGCTACCTTCTGCACTGATAGGGGAATTGAGCACCAGTTCTCTTCTCCTATAGTTCCCCAGCAGAATGGTATTGTAGAGAGGAAAAACAGGACCCTTGTAGAGATGGCTCAGACCATGTTAGATGAGCATTCTACTCCTAAGAGGTTTTGGGCTGAGGCAATCTCTACTGCTTGTTATATCTCTAATAGGGTTTTCTTGAGATCTGTGATTGGCAAGACTTCTTTTGAGCTTAGATTTGGTCATAAGCCCAAAGTCTCTCATTTCAAGATTTTTGGTTGCAAGTGCTTCATTCTTAAACATGGCAACCTTGATAAATTTGAATCTAGATATTCTGATAGCATATTTCTTGGATATCCTGCTCATTCTCGTGGCTATCGTGTATTTAATTTTGGCACTAAAAAAATTGTCGAGACTTGCGAAGTCACTTTTGATGAGGCTAGTCCTGGTACTAGACCCGATGCTGCAGGTACACAGGTTCCTGAAATTCGAGAAAGCATCTTCGTCGACGATGACTCTAAGGATGAGGACTAAATCCATCCTCCAGTCACATCTGAGATGGTTGGAGAGCCTGCTTCCACTACTCCAGCTTCAGCTGAGCAGCCTCCTCCTATCTTCACCGACGATCTGAGTGGTTCTGCTCCTACCTCCACAGTTCATGAGCTAGAGGCCACTTCTGCACCAGGAGCTCCTCTTCACATTCAGTGACGGCATCCACCTGAGCAGATGATTTGGGATCTTCAAGAGCTAGTCACTCGCTCAAGGTTTATTTCTCCTAATTCTCATGCACATTCTGATTTTGTCGCCTCTTTTGAACCCGAGATATTACCCATGCTTTATCTGATGCCTCTTGGGTCAATGCCATGCATGAAGAACTTGAAAATTTTGAAAGAAACAAAGTCTGGACCTTAGTTGAACCTCCATCTGATCATAATGTAATTGGAACAAAATGGGTTTTCAAAAATAAGCAAAGTGAGGATGGGTTGGTAGTTCGTAATAAGGCTAGACTTGTAGCTCAATGATATTCCCTGGTAGAAGGCTTGGACTTTCAAGAGACCTTTCCTCCTGTAGCTAGATTAGAAGCCATTCGCATTTTACTAGCATTTGCAACGTCTGAGGGTTTTAAGCTTTATCAAATGGATGTTAAAAGTGCTTTCTTAAATGATGTCATAGAAGAAGAGGTCTATGTCAAGCAAACACCTGGTTTTGAAAATCTTAAATTCCCTAATCATGTTTTCAAACTCTCTAAAGCCCTGTATGGTTTAAAGCAAGCCCCTAGGGCTTGGTATGACAGTCTTAAGAGTTTCCTGCTTAAAAATGATTTCAAAATGGGAATGGTTGATAAAATTTTGTTCACTCTCAGGCATGGCAGTGATTTCTTATTGGTTCAGATTTATGTGGATGATATCATATTCGGTGGTTCCTCTCATGCTTTGGTGTCCAGATTTTCAGATTCTATGAGCAGGGAGTTCGAGATGAGCATGATGGGAGAATTGACTTTCTTCCTTGGTCTTCAAGTCAAGCAACTGAAAGAAGACACCTTCATTCACCAAAGTAAGTACACGAAGAACCTTCTTCGGCCCTTCGACAAGGGAAGTAGTAGGCCAATGTCTACTCCCATTGCCACAACCACCGTGCTGGACCCTGATGAGGATGGAGAGCCTGTGGACTAGAAGGAGTACCGCAGCATGATCGGCTCCCTCCTCTACCTCACTGCGTCGAGGCCAGACATACAATTTGTTGTATGTCTGTGCGCTCGCTTTCAGGCCTCCACTCGTGCTTCTTATCGTCAAGCAGTACGTCGCATCTTCAGATACCTTCAAGATACTCTTGACTTTGGACTCTGCTATTCTTCTTCTTCTGCTCTCTCTATTCGAGCTTTTTCTGATGCTGATATTGCGGGGTATAGAGTGGATAGGAAGAGTACTTCTCGCACTTGTTATTTCCTAGGCACATCTCTTATCTCTTGGTCTTCTTGAAAACAGTCTTCGGTTGCACAGTCCACGGCCGAGGCCGAGTATGTAGCTGCGGCCAGTAGTTGCTCTCAGATTCTCTGGATCTTATCTACTCTTCGGGACTATGGGTTAGTTTTTGGTAGTATTTCTTTTTTCTGTGACAACACTTCTGCCATAAACATTGCCAAAAACCCAGTGCAACATTGTAGGACTAAGCACATTGACATTCGATATCATTTCCTTAGAGACCATATTGAGAAGGGTACTATTGTGCTTCACTTTGTTGAGTCTGAGCAACAGGTTGCGGTTATTTTCACTAAAGCTCTTGATTCTTCTCGTTTTGCTACCTTGCGGGGAGAGTTAGGGGTTGTTAGTCCTCTTGGCCTGTTTTGAGGGGGAGTTTGCTCTTTTTGCATTCATGTATCATAATGCATTTTAAAATTCAAACATCTTGCATTGTAATATAAATTTGTGGAGCTTTGATTTTTATCCTTGTATGGCTTGTTTTCACACTTTATACCATGCCATGTTCTGTGCTAGTCTGCTAGACTTCTTTTATGGATTTTCTTGTTTAGCTTAGCTCTTGCCATGCTTGCTTTATTATCTGTGAGCAAATTAAATCAAAACTTGACTTGTTGGATCTTGTGACTAGTTTTGCTATAGTGATGCGGACATCCTTAGCTATGTTGTTTTATATAGTGTTTTCAATTCATTAAATACCTCAGAACAACATGAGCTTACTAAGAGAGTTGAAAAATAAGAGAAACTTATCCAACAGGTGAATCTGTTCCCTGAATTTCCTTTTAAATTAGTTGAGAATATTATACTACCTAATAGCGGGTCATCGCTTGTTTTCAGGTTTGAAGAAGGTTTATTGGAAGACAACGAACATGATACTTCTCAAGTTCAAGATGATCTTCGCAGAAACTCGGAAGGATCTAGCATACACAATATATATATATATATATATATATATATATATATATATATATATTTAGAAAGCTTATCAAGTCTACTTTCCAATGGATCAAACGGCATGTGATTTGTAGCTTTCTACCACAAGTTATGGCTATTCGAGTACATGCTGCACATTCAGACCGACCAACGCGTGAGAGTTGACAAAGTTGATGATTACGTGGCTTGTACAACATCTTGGGAGGATATCAAGCTATGCTATGACTTTTTAAAGGTTCACAAGAGTCTTTTTCTCAAGTTTCACACGAATTCAAATCATTTCAATTAATGAAATTGAAGATAGGAAGGTTTGGATTCAATTCGGATTCAGAATCAGCATCAAATTCGGATTCAGAATCAGCAGGACAGTCCGGAGTAAAATGGTCATAACTTTCACAAATGGAGTCCGATTAGGGTGTTCTTAGGCTTGTTGGAAAGATAACTTCAAGCCCGATCCAATGGATCCTCCCTCACTCCGAAATTCATTCTATATCAAAAGATATGAACGAAACAATATGATGATTGTAAAATTAGAGTTTCCTTTTTGTTTTAGATTGAGTCGGAATTGGAGTAGGAGTTCTAATTCCGAATTAGAATAGGAGTAGGGCCTCTTGGTCAGTCATGAGGAGGAGAAGGGGCACTATATATTGAGGGTTAGACCCCTATTGTAACCTCAGACCACGTTTAATATATTTTCAAAGCTTTTGCTTGATTCTCCTGTTGTGCTTATAGCCAAAACAGAGGGAATTGGGTGTTGAGAATAAGGGGTCGTTCTTGCTTTTCCGCTAGAAATTGAGGGTTCGACGATCTTCGCTTGTGGTCAGCGAGGATCCAATCAAGTGTGTGTTTAGGCGAATTTTCCATAGAGTTGCAAGTCCGTGCATTGGCGCGGTCAAGATACACAAGTTATCGAGAGGTTCTCGTCGAGAAGATCGGGCACCCCGCATCATATAGTGATCCTCTCATGATTCATGCCATGTCATATAGGATAAACCGAGTCTTGAATTTTTTTTTAGCTGAAAATTGAGCTATGTTAATTCTTAAGTCAAGCAAATGAAAAATGAGCTTTTCTGTGCGAAAAAACTGATCTGACCAATTCTTTCTCATGAGACTGCTTGCCATTGCACTAGGCATGAACTTAGGGGGGTTTTGGATGACCTAGACCATTCTTTTAAGCTTCATGCTTGAGATGGTCGTGGCAAGGCTTGAGATCTAACACAATACTAAGAAAACAAAAATGTCAATTGGTTGAAGCTTAGGAGGCAGTTGTGGATGGCTCCTAGTCTAGGACTTGCTTTACTAAGATAAAATCAATCATTTTCATCAAAATACTCAAAGTGCTAAATGCTTGAACAACTTGCCTCATAATTGAACTCATAATGCTCAACATTGACTCAGTATGGCTTATAGACATGACTTGACTCATTTCTGGATACCTTTAGTGAAACTATGATTTTGAATTACTTGTCATGCTATTAGTTCATTAAATCTTAGATTATTGCTATTTTGGCCTTAGCTTTGTTGTACATGTTTTGCTATGATTGAACATAGCTTCTTCACATCATATGGCTTGGTGTAATACTTGTACTGTCTTCATGGATAATCTTCATGGCCCCTTTTGCTAAAGTTCAAAAACAAAACAAAAAATTGAAAAAACTACAGCCATTCCTTCATACTCTATCTTCTTCCATGCACCTTGATGAATTCATTGTCAAGGGGGGAGAAAGATTGGTAAAAATATTGTTTTAGAGCTTTTAGGAGTCAAAGGAGGAAAATGTATTTTCCAGAAATTGGTGATCATAGTGAGTGGGAACATACATCTAAATTGCATTCTCTTGGTCTTATTGCCTTTTCTGATTTTAATTTGCAATTCTAGAAGACTCACAATGATCAAAAGGTCAAATAGAACAATTGTTCTTTCATATGGACCTAAGTGAGATTTTTGGCTATTCTTGGGAAATTGAAGCTTTTTGTGCTCTCTTTGCCTTATCTCACTTGTCTATGCTATTCTGAAGCCAGCTTGGTCATTTCCTAGGCTTTCTCTTGCTTATCGACCAAGTTGTGCCTTTGTGCGAAAACTACAGTATTTTACTTTCCAACCACAAACTTACATTTTCTAGGAGATTGCCATTGTGTTCATCAAGGGGAGATTGTGGATACCATGGGGATATGTGCATGATCTTAGGATGGCGAGTCAATTGGCAATGGCGTTGTTGGTTTGCGAATCTCGCGTTTCGGAAAAGCTCCAATCTTTGTTCGCCACGTCAATTGATCGGACAAGCAGCGATGGCGGTCGACCCTTTGTGGCGATCAACCGTGATCTCGGCCGTGTGGCGATCCGGCCGGCAAGGCGCGGTCGGACCGTCAGCCGAAAGGCAATGGTCGAGCCGGCTCTATCTTGGCGATCCGACCGGCTAGATCTTTTGGTTGAATTTGGAGCTAGGCAAAAAAATAGAGTATGTAGGCAAGAGAGGGAGTCTCCCGCATGTGGTCTCTTATTTTTGGAGCTTGCGATCAAAAGTTATATTGATTAAAAATACGAGAGAGTTCTCGGATTTCCAAGATGAAATTTTGGCTAAGTCCCTTACAGGCGATCGGCCAAGCTAAGAAATCGATCGACTGTTTTGGTATCGGTCGGACCAGGCCATGTATGGCGATCGGACCGGTTTCCACTTATTCATCGACCATCTTGGCGGCGTTATGTATTGGTTAAGTTTAGTTCATGAGATTCAATGTTTTAATGTTGCATATTGCATGCTTTAAGCTAACGTGGGTCGGGTTGTGAAGAACTTGTTCCGAAGCGATTTCTTGGTGCATTCTTTGTGCATGTGGCTTGCGAGTCAACGACGGTCAGCGGCAAGGAGGATCGGGACTAACCTTGGAGAGCTGAGGTCCAGAACGATCATGGATGCCGGGTGAGGTCGTGTGACTCAAGCATGGCGCATGATGGACAAGGTGGATCGAACGAGCAGTTTGATGCAGCTGGTTGGATCAAGCGGCGCGGGGGTCGGTGCAAGTGCCTTGGAGGTTCTGATGGGATTCAGATGGGAGAGACTTGCCGACATAATGAGAGCCGTGGATCAACCTACACGTGGCGAAGCGAGCGATTGCTTATTTGGATTGGACTCGGTCCATGGAAAAGGATCGAGAAGGGGTATTTTGGTAATTTCATGAAATATTGCCTTTGTGACTACTCTTGACTAAACCACGGCGCTTGGAGAAGTTGTTTAGGTCAATCGAAGATGAAGACAGCGCTTCAGATTGCGTGCGTATGTGTCCTGTTCGTATTGGGCCTTAACGGGAGCCCATTAGTGAAATCCTCTAGAAGACTAGACCTCACTATATATATGGGGAGGCTGCTGTAAACAGCCCCCAAGCATTTCATTAGGCCAAACCCTAGTTGGTTTTAGGGTTTAGAGAGGAGACGTAAGGCTTAGGCTTGAGAGAGATGTATTGGGTGTGTGCTCATGGATTGAGCTCTTGTCCTCCTTAAGGGAGTGGCTGTAATCAGCAAACACCATGAATCAATCTATGGATGATTGTTCAAAGATGATTCTCCTTGTGTTTTTCCTTCTCTTTTGATGGTTTTTGGTGCTCCTTATTCCGGTTGTTTTTGGTTGGTCTCTTGACCTCATTTACCTTGCTATGACATGTGGGAACACTTCTAGGATCATATAGATCATCAATCTTCCACGAGCAAGTTTTGGATCAAATTTTTCGTTTTGCTCGGTTTTGAACCCTCCATCGGTAAAACAGAAAAAGGTCAAAACTTTGGCGTAGATTTGGATTATCGTTGCTTGGAATAGGTTCGGATATCCTTAGGAAGGTGTGTTCTAAATTTGGTCAAGTTTCATCCGATAGATCAAAAGTTACAGCGATTTTTGTTTTGGTTTGGGGCATGCGCGCTTGTTTACGATCGGGGCGGTCGGACCGATTCCATAACGCCGGTCAGATCGCCGTAAGCGGTCCGACCGCTAAGTTACCGTCGGTCGACCATTGTAGTGAGTTTAATCACCATATTTTGGGTCTTTTGCTTAAGGGTTATTCGGATTGAGACAAGGCTTCCTCGTGCATTCTTGATCTTCTTAGCTTTCATAGCTATTGGAGAAAAGTTCATGTTGAATTTGATTAAGTAGAAAATCAAGAAAGCGTCTATTCACCCCCTCTAGTCGCCTTTCCGGTCCTACAATCGCAATAGATATCGAAGCTTCGGTGGACATCGGGAAGAACTAGAATTGGATAGGTGGTCAATCTTTTCTTGAGTTCTTGGAAGCTCTCCTCACAATCAGCGAACCACACATACTTCTTGTCCTTCTTGAGAAACTTCGGTCATTGGCTTCGCGATCTTGGAGAAATTCTCAATAAGCGGCGATAGTATCTGCTAAGCGAAAACTTCTCACTTGATTCTTGACTTGGTGACCCCAAGAGAGCACATCGCGACCTTCTTTGGGGTCCACGGCTATCGTCATATTTGAAAGAACATGGCCGAAGAATCCCACTTCCTTCAACCAAAACTCGCACTTGCTAAACTTCACATGAGCTGCTGTTCGCGCAGTTTTCCCAACACAAGCTTCAGGTGTTCAGCATGCTCTTCATCATCCTTCGAGTAGATGAGGATATCATCAATGAAGACCACCACAAACTTGTCCAAATACTCCATGGATACCATATTCATAAGATTCATGAAAAAAGCGGGAGCATTCGCCAAGCCGAAGGACATGACCGTACACTCGTACTGTCCGTAGCGAGTAGAGAAAGCCGTCTTCGGAATATCTTCAGGCCTAATTCGGATTTGATGATAGCCCAATCTCATATCAATCATGGAGAATACCCGAGCTCCGGTCAGTTGATCGAAAAGGTCGTCAATCCGAGGCAATGGGTACTTGTTCTTCACCGTCACCGCATTCAACGGGCGGTAATCAATGCACAAACGCAGAGTCTTGTCTTTCTTCTTCACAAAGAGTGCAGGACAGCCCCACGGTGATGAGCTCGGGCGGATGAAACCATTCTCTTGAAGTTCACCAAGTTGCTTCGTCAATTCCTCCAATTCATTCGGAGGCATCCGATAAGGCCTCTTAGAAATCGGGGCGGCACTAGGTAGCAACTCGATGTCCTGGACTGGAGGCATTCTAGGTAATTCTTCGGGAAACACATCCACAAAGTCACACACCACAGGGACTTCATGAATCTCCAAAGCCGGCTTCGCTTCGAGTGCACAAAGATGCAGTTCTTGCAGCTTCGGCGAAATTCCAACTTCCTCATCAGATGAACTTGTGAGGGAGATGAATTTCTTAGCACAATCGATTTGTCCCGAATGTTGGGACAGCCAGTCCATGCCAAGTATTACATCCAAATTCGTTGAATTGAGGAGGATAAGATTTGCCAAAAATCCCACTCCTCCAATCTCAACAGAAACATCCCGACATTCATTTTCAGCTCTCATTTCCGACCCCTGAGAACGAATAATCAAAGGAACATGCATAGGAACAAATTTGACGATGATTAAAACCTCTATTTATTATTTATTATATAGAGACCATACGTCTTCATGGTCGTAACCCCTAAGGCTAATGACCTGACAGGTCGTAAGAGTTCCAGAGGTTACATAATACCCGTTGGACCGAAAAGGCGACTAGAGGGGGGGCAATTTCACTCCAATAGCTATTAGGAAGCTATGAAGATCAATATACGATCAATGGAAGACTAGTATTGAATCAATTAAATCCCTAAGCAAAATCACAAAATCAACTAAGATTGCAAAAACTCAAAGCAGGCGGTCGACCTCTGGACCCAACGGTCGGACCGATTGTCGGGCGGTCGACCATTGTTGTCTTGGCGGTCGGACCGCTCAAAATCGATCGACCGGTGATGACGGCGGTCGACCGCCGACTCGAACCGATCTGCAGCAATAAAATCAGCCCGATGACGAAGTTGCAATTAGGTCAAACTTTTGATTCTCAACTCCAATCTTTACAAAACTTTGCACACACCTTCTCTATGCTATTGAGGACCTATTCAATCGAATATTATGATAATTCTTGGAAAGATCTTGAGCAATTGCCAATTGAATAACGAAGGTCTAAAAGCAGGGCAAGAACGAAAACTTGATCCTAATGCTTGTTCGTGAGAGATTGATGATCAAGATGATGCTAGATAGATTCACACATATCACAGCAAGCTAATTCACGTGAAAGAATCAATCACAAACTCGCGGATCAAAGGAAGCCCTAAAATCACCAAATTGAAAGCAAGAACGAAAAGAGACTTATCTCAAGCAAACCTTGCATAGATTAAGAACGTGATCGTCATTGGATTACACCACGCCATCATGGATCGCTGGTAAATCCAAGATCACAAAATTCTCCTCAAACCATAAAGAGCCCTAGCCTCCACCTCAACTCCCCTAAGCCAATTAGGGTTTCGCAACAAAAGAGGCGAGAGAGAAAAGAGCTAGATGGTGCAGCCACCACCTCCCCCTATTTATAGTGGAGGCCTAGACTCCTAGGGTTTGACTCCATTGGGCTCCCGTTAAGGCCCACTAACAAACGGGTCACACACGCACGCTTCGCAAAGCGCCGTCTTTAACCTTTTAACCTAAACCGCTTCACCATGCGCCATGGATTCGCCAATAGGTCACCCTTGTCCATCTTGTGTCACGCTTGAGTCATTGACCTCACCCGGCATCGTCGATCGTTCTGGACCTCAACTCTCCAAGTCTAGTCCCGATCCTCCTCGCCGTTGACCGTCGTTGACCACCAAGCAACCTGCACAACCACAGAGAAGCAAACACGAATTCGGGAACAAGTTCTTCACAACTTGACCCATGTTAGTCAAAACATGCATCACGCAAACCATATGCCACGATACCAATGACTTTGACCTAACAAAACAACATCGCCACGAAGTTGGCCGACGTTCAAGTCAATACCGGTCCGACCGCTCCTGTGAGCGGTCGGGATCGCCCTCGGCCGTCGGACCGCTCCTCGTGAGCGGTCGGACCGCCCCTGGGACTTAGCCGATTTTCAACCCCGAAAATCCAAACCTCTCGGAAACTTTAAACCAATAGAACTTCTTACTGGAGACTCCAAAATCATGAGACCAAGTGCATTGGGATCCCCTCACTTGCCTACAACACCTATTTTTGGCCCAGCTCGTTTTGACCACTTTGGTCACCGCCAGTCCGACCGATTTGGGACCGGTCGGACCGCCGTGCTAGGACCGGTCGGACCGCCCCTGTTTAGTATGCCTGACACTTTGTCGAAAACACGTGAAACGACAAACCGTAAACGCCATTGCCAATTGTCACATCATCCTGTGATCTGGAACATATCCCCATGAAATCCACAATCTCCCCCTTGATGAACACATTGGCAATTATCCAGAAAATGTAAGTAAGAGGTTTGAAAACGAGTTTACTCGCAGTTTTCGCACAAAGGCACAACTTGGTCCATAAGCAAGAAAAAGCAATGTAAATGACCAAGCTGACATCAGAATAGTATAGGCATGTGAGACAAGGCAAAAGTAAGCATAAAAACTTTGATTTCCAGAAAAGGGTCAAATTTCTCACATGAGGTCCATATGAAAGAACAATTGTTCAATTGACCTATGATCATTGTGAGGATAAAAGAATGCAATTCAAGTTCAGAATATTCAATAAGACAATAAGAATGCAACTCAAGAACTCCCCCTCACTATGATCCTCAAATTTTCAAATTTTCAGTTTCTCCCCTTTGTATAAACTTCTCCCCCAACAAAGAAATATCTTCTCATTAACACATCTTCTCTTCTCATTTAACACATCTTCTCCCCCTTTGACAATGGATTCATCAAGGAATCACGCCTTCCTCTCATCCAGAGATAACAAATATAGAATAAAGGAAGAAGCAGAAACAAAAGAAGCAAAAAGAGGAGTATGCATGAAATGCAATGGAGTGACTTCATTTTTGTATTTTTCAATTTTTGATTACAGGAAGCTTTGGAGATTACCCAAAAGAACAAGCTAGTATCTCTAATATTGCACAAACAGCATATCAAGCCTGACAGCGCTAGCAAGATCATGGTAAGACATATATATCAAAGCTAAGCACAAAGGCTCAAAAGTAAAGCAAGAGATTTGATCAATTTAAGCAACGCTTCAAATTCAAACAAGTTCATCAACGAGGATCCTAAAGTGAAATTGGCCATGTCAAAATATCAAAGTGAGATAAAAATCTAACAAAGACCACATTAAGAGTCAATCAAGTCCCGTATTGAATCATTTTGCTCAATATTTTATAAACGCCCATTTGTCAACATTTTTCTCATTTGCATTGAATATTGAAGTTGACTAATGATCTAACTTAGTGACAAGATCCGGACTAGGAGCCATCCACAAACTCATCCTAAGCTTGACCGAAGTTGATTAAAGGTATATCTTAGTAAAGAAGATCACGGACTAGGAGCCATCCACAAACTCTTTCTAAGCTTCTACAGGCGATAAATCTTGAGGTTCATGTCATTTCGACAAGCGGTCCCCATGAGATCGTGCGGTTCATCAGACTATCTCCAAGTTCATGTCATTTGACAAGCAGTCTCGTAAGAATAGTTTGGCACAATTTAAGCATAAGACAATCTTGATTTTTATTTTTCACATGAGCAGTTTTAGAATCTCAAGAACACAAAAGCTCAAGTAATGGTCAATTTTAGATCAAATAGCTAACAAAGCAATTCTGACAGAGCCAATGTCACAAGAGGAGCACTAATTGCGCAACTCGCTAAAACATCCACAAATTGCAATTTCTTAGTTCGAGTTGTTTTAAGCTCATATAGCAAAGACTTAGCTACACATGTAAAAGCATGATAATTCTAGCAAGTCAAAGAACTAGACATGACATTGAGCAAGAATTGAAATACAAAATCTCCAAAGGGTAATAGGCAAAGCTTCATCAATTTTAAAAGATAAGCAGAAAATCTTATATTACAATGCGACTCTTCTCGCCTTACTAGTCTCCTGCATGCCCGCTTCGCTTCATACACCACACCGTCACGTCAACTCTGCCTCGCCTCGCTTAGGCCATCGCATACGGCGTGCCAATGCTGGCCATGCAATGCACCGGCCTCCGTCTCGGCTCCTTCCTCGACGCCGCGTCCCGAGCCGCTACCGAGCCTTGCCTTGCTCGGGCCGCCATGCTCTCGCCTAGGCTGCTGCGTGTCGTGCCGCCCAGTATCGCAGCAGCGCTGCTGTGCCGACGCCACCACGTGCCGCTGCAGCACCTCGCCGGCCGCACCGCTGCGTGCCGTCGCCACCGCTGCTGCTCCACGCCGCCGGCCGGTTGCTGCACTGCTAGCTCCCAGGCACTGCTGCTCCACACTACACTGACCGACTGCATTGCCGAGCAAACTACCAAGCCCTCAGCTCCTGCTGCAGGCTGCTGCCCGCCTGTATGCTGTCGTCCCTGTGTGCTGCTACTCTAGAACTGCTGCTCTCACTGCCGACCAGACTGCATGCAAGAAGCCACCGGCCGTGGAGCTGCTGCGGCTGGCCGAACTACTGCCGATCGCCCCCAGCGCAAGCCGCTGTGCTGCCTGCCGCCGCCGCTGGCTCTGGCCATGAGCTGCTACTAGTCCAGCAAGCCGCCGCATGCTGCTGCTAGCACTGCCAACCAGAAAGCTTCATGCTACAGTTGATGTCTCTCTTCCCCCTTTCTTGCATGATGCTCAAAAGACCATGGATGCAAAAACTAGTGGGATGTATGGGAAGCCCTAGCGACGAACAACGCAATGGCACGACATGCGTAGATCGATTTTGTGTTCTTGGAGGTGATTGGAAGGACAGATGGTAAGCTAGATGGGCAAGTGCTATTCTTTGCATGGTGACTAGAAGTGGTGACGAGAAGTGTTGCTCTGTAGGAGGAAAGAGGCAGTGGGAGAGAAAAGGGGAAGATGGTTGTGAGTGGGTGAGAAAAGAAAATGGCAGTGGGGTGGAGGTGTCAAGAGAGGAAGGTGGCATAGCAGGTAGGGGTGTTCGGCTGGACAAGACAAGGCATGGAATGGGCTGGTTTTGGCTGGGAATAAATTTTCGAATAAACAGTGATTTCAGATTTTACAAAATGACTGAGGTGTTCAGGTAATATTTAGACATAGCTGCTTAGCTCCAAAAATCGTAAATTTTTTATAGAAGGTTCCTGATATAATGTAGTTGCTGAGCTAAAAATTTCAGTTATTTATTCAGAGTGAGATGCTCTCTAAAAATCTTTGAATTCACTGTTTGAGCTGGAGGATGAATAGCAGTATAATATTTTCGTCTCTTTCTCTTAAGTCGCCCAAATGACTTTGCATGTGTAAACCCATTATAGAAACGGAATGCCCTCGAGACAACGATCGCAACGGTATAACACGCGTTGCATGATTTTTAGCTTTTGGTTGTGATTGCGAGGAGAGAAGTTGGAAAAATAAGGAATGTACATACATGTATTTTATTTGCTAGTTCTTCCTCCTTGTTGCAAATTCGCTCAAACTGCTATGCATGCGAAAACAAATTATAGAAATGGGTTGCTCGTGCGATGACGATCACGGTGGTATGACATGCATAGCTTGGTTTTGAAGTTTCGGCTGAGATTTGAAGGAGAGAAGCGACAGAAGTTAGCAGGGTTGGAAAATAGAATAGATGACCGGAAAAGAAGGGACACACGGTCGTTTCGCCTGCGGCCGGTCGAATTGGAAAATGAGAACGACGATACTAATGTATGCATCATGATTTTTTAAATGCATGCGAAACAAGAAACAAAATAATTTAATTTAATTGCAGTCTCCCAAACAATTTGATTTAACTTTAAATGCAACCCTTTTAATTAATTCAATTTGATTTTTGAAGCAACATTTTAATTAAACACTAGAAAATTTTTAAAACACAGTCAAAAATTTAATAGATCGCCAGATTAAATATTAACATCCCGATTCTGAAAATCAGGATGTTACAACGAAGACCTCAGGAGGTGCTCATCTCCGACCGGTCTCTGTCGTGGAAGTTTCTGGTAGAAGCACTGAGCAGCTCTCCACTAATTACAGTGGAAGTTCTCCGGAGGACCGCTGCTGGAAACACGAAGTCAATGCGATCGAAAATCCTGATCGCAATGCTGTGTACGGTCCTGCACACACTGCCTCGCCACCATGTACTAATGGAAATGGTGCGGGCAATCAGACACCAATTACCAGAGGCGACAGAACTGATGGACGTCCATCAGTTAATATATCTGTCTCTGTCCCACCAGCGATGATGGATCGGAGGGGACCAGGAGCGAGGTCAAGAGAAGGTTCAGGTCTATGAACGCCAACAACCTCGATGAATCCTCCGAGACCTTCAGTAACGGTACAAAACCTGCAGCATATTCAGGATATTCTAAATAATACTGACCCTGCTCTAACAGGAGCTCCAGGCTTTGTGCATTTAATGGGACAGGTATCTGAAATTCTTCAACAAACTGTGCAACGTACGAAAGTGTACTGGGAACACAGGACAGCCCAAAGTCAGACTATGACTTCGTCCCAACGTTCCTCCCTCGACAGAGGGCAACATAGGAATGTTGGGAATCAATCATTACTAAGACCTCCTCGACGATTTCGACCAACGAGTCATGAAGGAAGGAGGTTGTTTCATACCACCACGCCTTCCCCTCGTCGAGAGGATTATTCGCTTGGCCCCGATGATTTGCGACATCGTCTAGGCTGAGCAGGTGATCAAGGGTGTCATCCCGACACCCATGATCAGATCAGAGCAATGGAGCCCCGGCTTTCTAATTTAAGAAACCGGTCTCCGACCAATCACAATCCTGCACATTTTCAAAGAAGGTGCCATGAGTCAGTCACGGGCTGTCGAGCTTTCTCTGCAGGGCTCCAGGCCGTGCGTTGGCCTAATAGGTTTCGACTGGCCAACATGGATAGGTTCAATGGGTCCCAAAACCCATTGTAATTTCTCCAGATTTACACCACCGCCATCAGAGCTCCGGGTGGTGATGAAAATGTAATGGCCAACTACTTACCTACGGTACTGGAGGGGCCGCTCGTTCGTGGTTGCTCAACTAGCCGGTTAGATCAATTTACACTTGGGAACAACTCTGCGATCTTTTGATCGTAAATTTTGAGGGTACGTACGACCGCCCTGGAAAGGAGGATGACCTCCATCGCATCCGACAAAACCCAAAGGAAACTCTTCGTCAGTACATCAAGAGGTTTAGTCAGGTTTGAAACTCAATCCCAAAGGTTGCAGAGTCTTCGGTAATTCAAGCTTTCAAGGCAGGACTGAGGAATCGGCGGTTTACGGAGGATATTGCCATGAATCCTCCACGAACCACCGCCGAGCTTTTTGACATGGCTGATAGGTACGCAGCCGCCAGTGAAGCGGTTGAATGGAGTGAAGCCATAGATCAAAAAAATAAAACACCTCGACCTGCCCGGAGAAGCCAGAAAAGAAGCTGAAGAAAGTTCTCAAGAAGAAAAAGCATCGCAAAACGGACGGTAATGAAGTCCTGGTGGTCCCAGATAAGTTTACCAAAGGTAAGAAAGACTATACCAGTCGAGACAAGGCGAAAAGTCCGGCCGATAGGTTCAGGAAGAGTAAGAAGTGGTGCCCACTTCATCAACAGGCAGGGCATGATTTACGCACCTGTCGTGCCTGGCAAAACAAGTTGGAGGATTACTACGCAGGTAAAGACCCTCTCCCCTCAATACAGAAATTAGGGGAAGCAAGCTCCAAGAAAGAAAAGGATGGAGATGAAGAGATGGAGTACCAAGAGCCTCAACATACGGTCAGTATGATCTTTGGGGGATCTTCGTTGTACGACTCGCGGCGTCATCTGAAGGCCATGGAGCGGGAGGTCAATCTTTCAGAGTCTTCGATCGCCATCAAACCTTCAAGGTGGTCAGACAAGGTATTCTCCTTCGCCAAAGAAGACTGCCCCGTCCCATCGACTCGACTGGGTAGGTTTCCTATTATAGTTGAACCTACTATCAATAATTGCAAGATTAATCGAGTTTTGATAGACGGTGGTAGTTCTTTGAATATTTTATTTTCGGGAGCATTGGAAGAAATGCAGATTTCTAGGTCCAAGGTGAAACCGGTGAAATATGCCTTCCATGGCATAGTTCCCGGTTCTACCGCCAAACCGATAGGACAAGTGTCCTTACCGGTTACGTTCGGAAGCCCTGACAACTTCCGAACAGAAAAAGTTTCGTTTGACGTGGTTGATTTTGCAACTACATATAACGGCATTCTTGGTCGTCGGCTCTAGCAAAGTTTCTGATAGCCACATATTACGGTTATCAAAGCTTAAAGATGCCAGGACCAAGAGGTGTCATCGTGGTTCGAGGAGATCAGAAAATGGCTTATGTGTGCGATCGAAGGTCTTTAGAACTGGTCGATGAACTTCCGATCAGAAACACTGCCACAAATGCAATGCAGGTCAAACGCTCCAGACCTAGGGAGACACCCAAGCCGTTCGACCAAACAAAAGAAGTATTTCTCGACAAAGGCGTTCCTTCGGGAAGCGTCAAGACGGGAGATACTAATGAATCTATCTCAAAGTTACTGGTCGGAGAATGACTCAACCCGAAATAGGAAGAGTCGCTCATCTCCTTCTTCGCGCAAACCAGGACGTGTTAAGCAGCGGCGTCCAACATGCCGAGTCCCGTGGAGGTGATTGGGCGCGAGCTAGTTCTCGGCTGAAAAGAAACGATCAAACATAAGTTAAGGCGCTTTGCGCCTGATCGAAAAGAGGCAATCCAATCAGAGGTTGAAAAACTCCTCAAGGCAGGATTTATTCGTGAAGTCCATCACCCTCAATGGCTCGCCAACCCTGTAATGGTTAGGAAGAATAATGGAAAATGGCGAATGTGTATAGACTTCACAGATTGAAATAAAGCTTGTCCAAAGGATAACTTTCCTCTTCCCCGCATTGATCAACTTGTAGATTCTATGATGAGGATACCCCGACTACTTATTAGGCTGCTTATGAAACAAGAGCTACACTTCTCAAACAACAGGTGCAATTGTTTCTTAACAAGTTTCTTTGTGTTTTCCGTGAGAATTGGATACTACGTAAAAGCAATACTTTGTGCATTCTCAGGTTTGACAAGTTTAAAGTCTTTGGAACCGAGAGGGAGGCCGGAGCCAAAGCAATAGAGGAGCACAAGGAGGAGGGTACCCGTATTTGTTGCCTGGTGATGAAGAACAAGAAGGTCAAAGCGGTTGGGAAGGAAAAAGTTAAGCAACCCATGCAGCTGATCATGGAGAAAGGAAGCCGTGTGATGGGAGAGCAAAAGGGGAGAAAGCCCAAGAACTTAAAGCTCAAGTTTTGGATAAGATTTTCAAGCCCAAATCAGATCTCCCATAACCCCAAACGAAATCAAATTCGGAATCAACTCAGAATCAAATTCGGATTCGGAATCAGCGTCAAATTAGGATTCGGAATCAGCGGGACAGTCCAAAGTAAAATGATCATAACTTTCACAAACGGAGTTCAATTTGGGTGTTCTTGGGCTTGTTGGAAAGATAACTTCAAGCCCGATCCAACGGATCCTCCATCACTCCGAAATTCCTCTTGTGTCAAAAGATATGATCGAAACAATATGACGGTTGTAAAATTAGAGTTTCCTTTTTTGTTTTAGATTGAGTCGGAATTGGAGTAGGAGTTCTAATTCCGAATTATAATAGGAGTAGGGCCTCTTGGCCAGCCATGAGGAGGAGAAGGGGCACTATATATTGAGGGGTAGACCCCCATTTATATATTTTCAAAGCTTTTGCTTGATTCTCCTGTTGTGCTTATAGCCAAAACAGAGGGAATTGGGCGTTGAGAACAAGGAGTCGTTCTTGCTTTTCCGCTGGGAATTGAGGGTTCGACGATCTTCGCTTGTGGTCAGCGAGGATCCAATCAAGTGTGTGTTTGGGTGAATTTTCCATAGAGTTGTAAGTCCGTGCATGGTTGACCCTTTCGGTCTGACCATCAGTTTGGGGGTGATATGCTGTGCTAAAGGTGAGACGGGTTCCCATAGCCTCTTGCAAACACTTTCAAAACCTGGCGATGAAAAGCGCACCGCGATCTGAAACGATCGTCTTTGGCACACTATGCAAGCAGACGATGCGGGAAATATAGAAGTCCGCTAGTAGACTCACACTGAGGTTTGTCCGTACTGGCAGAAAATGGGCTACCTTTGTCAATCGATCGATGACAACCCAGATGGAATCCTTGCCCTTGGATGTTCGGGGCAGACCGGTGATAAAATCCATCTCGATCGAATCCCACTTCCACTCGGAAATTGGCAAAGGCTGAAGCAGTCCTGCTGGACGCTGATGCTCGGCCTTGACACGACGACACATGTCGCGCTCGGCAATGAACTTCGCGATCTCCCTCTTCATTCGGGTCCACCAAAATCTCTGGCGGAGATCTTGATACATCTTTGTGGCCCCGGGATGAATAAACAAAGGCGAATCATAAGCTTCGCGGAGGATCAATTTCCGCAATTCCATGTCTTTTGGAACCACAAGCGTCGCCCGAACCTTACAACACCATGCTCATCCTCGAGAAGCACTTGGCGGTTACGTTCTTGACATTTTCCTTGATGTTGTTTACTCCAACATCGATTGCTAGCGATCTTAATCCGATCCACCAAGGTTGGTTGCACAACCAAGGCGTGAGGAACCATGTTCAACCAAACCCAAGTTGAGGCATTTGGAACTCCTCGAGAAAGGTGGGTTGAAGCTCCTTGAGCAACAAGGCATTGCAATGCGCTGCGACTAAAGCGCATCGGCAGCGACATTAGCCTTACCGGATGGTAGTGAATACCCATATCACGTCTTTGATCAACTCCAACCATCTTCTTTGCCTAAGGTTGGTCGGGTTGGGTGAGCGGATACTTTAAGCTTTTGTGATCGAATACACTTCACAGCGATTCCGATTAGGTAATGTCGCCAATTCTTAATTGCATGAATCACACAGACCAACTCCAAGTCATGGGTAGGATAGTTGAGTTCATGAGGTCTCAATTGCCTTGATGCATAGGCTACTACCTTGCCTTCTTGCATAAGGACACAACCGAGTCCTCGACGAGAAGCATCGCAAAAGATATCAAAGCCGATGGATATTAGGAAGAGCGAGAACGGAGCGGTGGTCAAGCGCTTCTTGAGTACTTGGAAGCTTTCCTCACAAGCATCGGACCATAAGAACTTCTTGTCCTTCTTGAGCAACTCCGTCATCGGCCGCGATCTTGGAGAAGTTCTCGATAAGCGGCGATAATATCCCGCTAAACCAAGAAAACTCCGCGCCGGTCACGAAGTAGGTGACTCCATGAAAGAACATCACGACCTTGCTAGGATCAGCGGCTCGCCTCTGCTTTGAAAGAACATGACCCAAGAAGGCCACTTCACGCAGCGCATCGCGCTTGCTTGAACCGCATCTGATTGGTGCTCACGAAGCTTACCTAACACAAGCCTCAGATGCTCATCGTGTTCCTCATCATTCTTGGAGTAGATAAGAATATCATCGATGAAGACCAAGACAAACTTATCCAAATACTCCATGAATACCGAATTCATGAGGTTCATGAACAAGGCAGGAGCATTGGTTAAGCCGAACGACATGACGGTGTACTCATACAAGCCGTAGCGAGTAGAGAAAGCTGTCTTTGGAATATCCTCAGGTCGTATCCGAACTTGATGATATCCCACTCTCAAATCAATCTTGGAGAATACTCGAGCTCCAATTAATTGATCAAAGAGATCATCAATACGGGGCAATGGATACTTGTTCTTTACCGTTACCTCATTAAGCGGACGGTAATCAATGCATATGTGCAAAGTATTGTCCTTCTTCTTTACGAAGATTGCAGGACAACCCCACGGAGATGATCTAGGGAGGATGAAACATTTCTCTTGCAGCTCACCAAGTTGCTTCTTCAACTCCACCAACTCATTCGGTGGCATCCGATAAGGCCTCTTTGAAATCGGGGCGGTACCGGGAACCAACTCAATGACAAACTCGAGTTCTCGAACTGGTGGCATCCCTGTAAGATCTTCAGGAAAGACATCAATGAAGTCACGAACTGTTGGGACTTCACTAATATCTAGAGCGGGCTTCGCTGGCGCGAAGAGATGCGGACCTAGCGGCCGGCAGCGAACACCTCGCCACGAAAGACTAGATAGAGAGACACACTTCGTGGCGCAATCGATTTGTCCCTTGTGCTGAGACAACCAATCCATGCCAAGAATTACATCTAGACTTGCTGAATGGAGGAGGATAAGATTTGCTAAGAATCTTACCCCCTCAATCTCAATTAGAACATCCCTACACTCAGATTCAGCTCTCAACTCCGAACCAGGAGAGCGAATGAGCAACAGGACCAACAATGGAGTAAAGGAGCTCACTAATAGCAGCAAAAGACTCGAAACAAAAGAATGAGATGCTCTGAATCAAACAAAGCATGGCAGAATGAGAGTTAGAAAGTGTACCCAAAGACGACGTCGGGTGCCTCTGTGCCTCCTCCGTGAGATGAGGTTGACGCGACCACTACCCACACCTTGGGTAGCGAGGACTATCTTGAGTCTGAGAAGAACCACCTCCTTGCCCGCGTCCTCCATTAGGACGAGGGGCTGCTCCTGTCTTCTTAGGGCATTGATTCGCATAATGCACCTTCTGGTTGCAGGCGAAGCAAGTGACTCCGGTAGCCGGGTTGCGGGGCGACCTTCTCGACTCGCAGTGCGTGATTGGGGCACGGCTGCGAAGGGCGAGGGCGGTCGCGACAACCTCGAAGTCTTGAAGCTTGCGTCGACCCAGAGCCCGACTAAAGCGGGGATAGGCGGCCTAGATGACTTGTGGGCCTCCCACTTACGCTTGCGGGAATCCACAAGCGCTCTCCCTAAGTGTTCGGTGACTATGGCCTTATCCACCAAGGTCTGGAAATCAAGGAAGTCGACGATAGATAGCTTGTCCTGCAGCTCCTCGGACAAACCATCCTTGAACTTCTCTTGATTGGCCTCATCGGTGGCCACCTCTTAGGAGCATAACGAGCCAAATGGTTGAACTCGTAGAGATACTCGTGGACCGAGAAGCGCCCTTGTTTGGCGACAAGAACTCCTTGACTTCATCAAGCGGCGAGAATATGACTCGGCGAAGCGATCTTGAACTCCTCCCAAGTGGCGATGTGGCCGTCGGTGCATGGCGAAATCTCTCCCACCAAGATAAAGCGCACCCTCCGGTGGTGCGATGCAAGCAGCGCCTTCTCGTGCTCTTGGCAGCTGCGCTATCTGGCTTCCGCTCAACGAGCCAAGCCAATAAATGCGCATCAAGCGAGTCCTCGGACTGGAGAAAGTGGAAGTGGGGTGCGAAGAAACTCGCAAGTCCCCACGCGGTGGTGTCCACTCCTTGCGGATCACGAAGCACCGGTAAGGGCAGAGGTGTTGCCCGTGATGACGTCCAGAAGAACCCTCCGGTCTTCCGCACGGTTCCGCTCAATCTGAAGAAGGATCTCGGCCATGGTCGTCGGAGGAGGAAGCTCCTCGCCCGGACCAGCTGACTGGCCTTGGCCGCTACGAGTGCGTCTGGCCATCCTGTTACAAGAAGTTTTGGTTAAAAACTAGACCCGAAAAACAAAGCCGAAAGAAAGCAAAAAGCTAACGACGAGGGGATGGAATATCACCCTAATCGAAAGCCGAAAACAGCAAGTATATAAACTTTAAAAAGGCTTATAGAAAGACTGCAAAAACAACAAGGAATCACTCAAAACCAAAGCTCAACTTCCCAATGCAACTAACCCGTATTGAATGAACAAGTAATTGTCTGAGAAGATAAAAAAAACAGAATATAACGTAAGATCTAATACCACTAAAGAGCAAGGTTAAATCAGCGAAATTAGTGTTAGATACATAGCTAACTAGTATCACATCTTACCCTTCTATTCCCACAAGTTTTTGTTGATTAGCCTCTCATTTTCTACCCCATTTAGGACCTTTGAGCCTGCTGTCCGGAAATTGAACGATCGTTGTCCAGGTTTTGCATCCAAGCTTCTAGTCGAATTTATCCATTCCAAAAACTTCAAAACCGTGTAGAGGGCAGCCAACACTTCAATTTGCCAAACTCATTAGTTCCCAAAAACCCAATTAAACGATAACAACTATCTTTGAAGAAAGGAGAGGTAAACAATTTTTAAAACTCAAATTAGAGTAAGATGAGAGGAGAAAGCTAAGATAGGTAAGGAGGAAAATCTGAGAATTACTTAAGCTTACACAAATCATTTGATACTTTGAAAATAAGGTTTTTCAAAATATCCTAAAGACGACCAAGATTGGGCTACTACGGTCAGTATGGCTCTGATACCAAACCTTGTGAGACCCCGGTTTATTGGACTTGTAATGCTTAGTCACCAATTGACCCTGGCATCACAAACAAAATAACACGTGTCTTCGAGACATGTATACTTCCCAGAAATGCAGTATACACACCCCTTTACAAAATTCATGCATCAATTCCATTCAATCACATAGAACCGAAGCACAGCAACAAACCAGAAGTTAGAATAAATAAAGGATAGCTATTACAAAGAGAGGCCCGGTAGGCCAAATTACATATAAATACAAGAATTGAACAACAGAAGCAAAAGTGTCATAAGATGGCCATAAACAAAAGAGTCAATCAGTGTGCCTTTACCCACAAGGCAACCGACCGGACCACCAAGCTAGTAATCGAACCCGCAGCACATTTCACAAAAGTGAGGCCCTTGGGGCTCACCTTCCTCCTCTGCAACAAATAGTTAAGCAAAGCAAATGAGTACAAAAATTGTACTCCGCAAGACTTACGTGTAGGATAACAGGCCTATACATATGCTAATGCAAGCTTATTTAAGTGGAGGTTGTATGTTTCATTTTCGGCACAAAGCAATCATTATTTGCAATAATGTAGTACATTTAAAAGCAAGTTGACCAATCTGTTTTTAATGTTCAAATAGCAGTAAATGACAACAATAATAACAGTAGATAGATGACAACCACAATCCTGGAAGTGACTAAACCCATAGTCACCACAACAATAGCATAAATTACCCATTCATGCCAACCATGTCAAATTTTAATTAAAAAGGTTGCAGTCTAACTCTTGCAAAACCTAACCAAGCGTGTCCATAACCTAGGACGAGGCTATTCGAATAGTTTTATCCCTGCAGGGGTGTACCACTGTACTCACACGCCAGACCACCTTTTTGCCAAGCTATTAAGCACACTTCCTTATGTATGCCGGCACGGCTAAGTCCTACGAGACATTTCCAATATTGTGTATTAACTACGAGCCGCCCGTATGGATAGAAACCCATACGTTGTGTCGGAGTCATTGTAAAGCCTCGGTCAACTACCCGTCTCAGGTAAAGCCTTAGACAACTACAATGCTCTTCGAGGTGGAGAGCCTACCCGGAATCTCCACCACCCCACACCCAACACAAGAACACATATCATTTTTCACACAACACACACAACCCCCTCCTGCGACTCGGAGATAACACCTGCCAAAGTACTCAGTCAAGAGAGGTCCCATATCCCTCTCGCGTGGTTAGCACGCAAAAATGCTTGGAGAGTGTGACACAAGATGTTCGGTCCTTGTTGACTTAGGCAAGACATCCACAAACCCAATAACCCACCATCCAACCACTTGCCCAAGTCCAAATCAATTTTTTATTTTCAGATTTTTACTTTACAAAATAACAAAGCACAAGTGCTGGACATAATGGAATAATAAATAGATGTGTGATCAAGATCATCGACTAAAATCGATGATCGCCCATTACTATCGAAACTAAGCATTTCTAAGCAATTTCAATTCGCAATCTACTAAGCGACAAGAGCTCATCCATCGAACTCAAATCACAGCAAATAACTTAGGCTCATGGTAGTAGAGGATATTCAATTCCTACAGATTATGCAACTATAGGATACTAACCATAATTTAACAACAAAATAGCAATGCATATATACAAGTGGAAATCAACATATTAGACTTGAAAAATCTGGGATTAACATAATCAAGCGCTTGCTGTTTCTTTGTAGTTCAAGATGTTGCGGAGGATCACTTAAGTTATCAACGTGCTCTTGAAACCAAGCGAAAGCGAAAAGAACCGATAAGAACGAAGAAAATACAAAGACTCAACAGCAAACTTTCTCCAAATGTTCAGAAAATTTTACAGTAGCAAGAGCATGATTTATAAGGAATTTAGCAACAAGAACCAATTGATTTGGATTCTTAATGCAAAAGATATGAGCAAAACAATTTTGCTCAGCCTTATAAATCATAAATACTACTATTCATTACACTAACATTTTAGCAAAATTTTCTGGAGATATAATGAGGTTAGAAGCATTTTTAGATTAAAGTTTAGTTAAAAACATAACTAACAAAATTTTAACCAACCGAAAAGGTATTAAAATGAAAAAGATATGCATTTTACAAGTTAATTACAATTTCCAGTTGACAAATAATCCTTTCGGGAAAATCCAAAATTAAAACGACGTGGACGAACTTGGATCGTTGATCTCGGATCCAACGGTCCAAGTCCATGGGATGACGTGCGCACGCGCGACTCACAAACCCTAAACGCTCACCGTTGGATTTGGATCCAGCGGTTCCACGTGGATCAAGGCGTTGGGCGGTCGAGCGTTCACACGCATACATGGCCGTTGATCTTGGATCCAACGACCCACGCGGACTCGAATCGGGACCGTTGATCTTGGATCCAGCGGTCCACTGATCAAGGCGTGCGATTAATTCAAACGTTCGCGCGATCCTGGGCCGTAGATCTAAGGATCGATGGTCCACATCGAATCACGTTCAAAAACTCGTCCCTGTTTTCATCGCCGGCGACTCTGGCCGCGGCGGTGCGAGCAAATGCCCAAAATGGGTTCTTGACTACCTGGCGCACCCAATGGAACCAACAGTTTTGGCTCGTGATCTAGAACGCCGTGGCGGAGATAACCCAAAATGGCAGCGAAAAATGTAAGCTCCACTGCGGTCCAAGTAAGTGGGTGCCAAGCAACTAGGGACTAATAAGGAGTTACCTGAGCACAGAAAATGCACAGAGAAGGGTTGAGTCTGCTCTGGTGAAGAAAAATAGGGATTTCGGCCGAAAATGGGGAAATCCAAATTCACTCCAGCCCTGAGCGAAATGAACAAAATTGAGTGAGGGTTAAGCTCAAGAGATTAAAGATGGAGCAGAGGGAGCAAGAATTGAAAGGAGAGAGCCCCTACTGTACCGCCTTCACCGTAAGCTCGAAGCTCAACAATAGTGGCCGAATTGATTTTGAGTGATTGCAGCTCAAACAAGTCTGTGGGTGCTAGCTAGAGTTGCGGAAGTGCTAAAGGAAGCCAGGAGTGGAGCAATAGAGCTTAAATAGAGAAATGGCAGAGAGCAACGGCGATATTTTCCCCTTCGGGTCAACATTGCCATAAGAGCACTTGAGAGCGATGAGAGCAGTTGAATCATGGACTTCTGAGGGAGGAGCACGACGGGCATTTAATGCGCGCAGAGATAGCCGTTTAAAGGTGACCACGGAGGTGATTTAACGCTGCGCGTTTCTCCTCTGCTCACGCCATTGCTGGACTCAACTCTCGCTCCGACCCGAGGAAGGAGACGACTTTTCCACCGTTGGATTGAAATCGAGCGGTTCAAATTGAAGCGGGGTGATTATAGCGATTCGATTGTTCGCTAAACACGGGCGTTGATTTGGATCCTCACGGTTCACGTTGCGAGGCGTTCGGATGGTCGAACGTTCACGCAATCGTGGGCCTTTGATTTAGAATCAGCGGTTCACATGGATCGGCAGCGTTGGATTGTCCGAACGTTCACGCGATCGTGGGCGTTTGATGCCGATCCAACGACTCTGGCGCTCGCGCCAAACGGCCGAGGCGGTGCAGTTAGTTGATCGAACCCAGTCAAGTGGCTCGAGCCCGAGTCCGATTCGAACCCAAGGAACAGTGAAAACCATCTAGGGTTTGAATTATCAGCTGATTTTTGAGTAATTTGTTTAAGGTAGCAAACCAGCTCCAAAAATTATGAAATTTTAACTGGATGCTGCTGACTGCAGGATGAACCTCACATAAAATTTCCAGAGTTTTTTATGCACTGCATTTTTCTCAAGAAATTCCAGAAGGTGTGAATTAGGGTTTGACCAAGCTTTGACTTGGTTTGACTTGCCTCCAAAATTATCAAATAATTTCTAAAAATCATGAGATAATTCAGAGGTGTTACCAAGCCTCCCTTGAACTCAGAAAAATATTTACATGGGTTTGGCACAAGATCTTTGTCAAGAAGGTTTTTGATTACAGTCAATTGAGGATTTCGATTTTGATTTCCATAATTCCTTTACAAGAATTACAGAAATGGCCATGGACCTCAAGATGCGAGAAAAGTTTTAATTTCTTCTCATTTTCTTACATTTAAAACACAAATCCACATTTGGAATATTACTGATCCTAACCTTGCACTAGCCTGGCGAATGAACACGCTCACATCATCCGGGTACACCCCCGTCTCAGTGAGATATTCATCATTATGTCGATAAGCTTTGTGTCCACACCGTGGTGAAGAGAGCCCCTTCGAACATTGTAACATCCCAAAGCTCTGGGGTTGTATTTTAAATGTATGAAAATGAGGATAAATTAAAACTTTTGGATGTATCCTTGTTGTCATTTGAAATCGTTAGAATTTATTTCCTTGAAGTGTGGATTTCAAACTCAATTGGTTTTATTGACTCGAAGAGTTGAAATTCAAGATCTTCTAGTCAAACCTTGTGATCATCCTCTGAAAATATTTTTTCTAAATTCTTGATCATCTGTGTAACCTCCCTGAGAAATTTCATAATTTTTAAAAATTATTTGCTATTTCTTAAGGGCTGTTCAAACCTGTTGTTTCCCTGGTCAAACCCCTTGTCCAGAGCTAGTGAATTTTCTAGCAAGCAATGCCTTTGCATGAAAATTTTGGAAGATTTATACGGTTGATCTCAAGTCGGGATCACTCAATAAAAATTTTAGAATTTTTGGAGCTGTGGAGCTACCTCTGGAAATTTCCCAAACCATCTCAGCCTTTTAATTCAAATCTGGGATCACTGTTCCTCGGGCTCGAACCCGAGTCAGACTCCGACCCGGCTCCCTCGGCTCAACCCAACCAGCTAACCGCTTCGCTTGTGAGCCGTCCGATGAAGATCCTCCGGTCCGGGTTCCGCGCCCATTCGAACCACTCCGGGCTTCTCTTCTCAATCCGAGCCGTCCATTTCCAATCGAACGGCCCAGATCCACCGGACCAGGCCACTCCTGTGCTGCGCCGTGAGCCGCTGATACCGCAGGGCCCGCTCGTCAGACCCATCTTCTCCAGCTCGCCCCGCGCTCAGGAATCACTCGCCACGCGCCGCAGATACTCTGCGCCGCTTCCGTTGACGCCGTGGATCCACCCCCGCTGGCCACTCCTGGAGCGCCGCCTCTTCACGCCGTCTCCTTCCCGGCCGTTGGAGCTCTATAACTCCGTCTCCCTCGCCTGCTAGCTCTCACTTTCCCTCTCGGTGGCCGAGGGAAAGGAGGCGAGATCTTGGCTCTCTCAGGAAAGCTTCGTGCTTCCGCCTCCTGCTCCATCTCCGTTCCTCCCTTGGTCCATTTTTACTAACGCGAGGCATTGCCTTCGCTTGTAGTGCCCGAAACACAGTCAAGCTATCTGCGGCTGCAGAGCTCGTACCCGGAGCCGCCGTCGTGCCAATTCCGTGTCCAGTGAGTCCCATCCTCGCTCAAGTAACGTCACTGGCCGTGCCTTGGCCTGCTTAATCATTCCCCTCACTCTATTTTGCCATCAGTTCCCAGGAGTCCGGGGGATTGAAGCTTGAACCATTTTCGGCCGCGAAGCTTCCGTTCTTCCCCAACTCCGGTGTGGTAAGCTCCTTGCCGATTCCTAGCTTGCACACCATCTGTGGACTGCCCTTGAGCTTTCTCTACCACTCATTCCCTGTCTCCTTCACCAGAGTGAGCTCTCCTCGGTGAAACACCGCGCCGCCGTCACCCTCCTCATCGCTGGCTCGACTCCGACCCCCTCCGAGTCTCTCCTTCGCTCAGGTAGCCTCTCTGCGACTTGTTGATGTTATGGCACCCGCTTCCCTTGACAATGCGGAGCTCTTTTGTGTCACGCACGTTTAGCCGTAGCTCCCCGCCGCCTGCCTCCGGTACGCCGCCGCCTCGGGCCGGCTCAGCCACCGTGAGTGCCACCGTTGGGTGCGTAAGAGTATTGTGAACCCATCCATACCCTTAGCTAGCGCCGCCGTGCCCGGGAACGTCGGCAATAGTCTGGCAAAGCCAGTGCACCGTTGTCGGATTTCCGACCACACTGTAGCAACGTCATTAAGACCAAATCTCGTTCGTTAACCGCTAATGATTGCTTAGTAGTTAATGGTTGTCTTATACGGTTTTGCTCTGTGTATGACATCTGGGGCCGAGCACAGTAAGCGAGGTGTAAATCCCGATTGTCACAGTGTATGACATGTGGGCCATAGGGTTTAGCGCACGGACTGGATTCTCGTGGACCGGCCGTGGACCAGTGAGTCTACGCACTATTCCATGAGCTGTGAGTATGACATGTGGATCCTACCTGTCAGGCCGAAAATTCTTTTCTGGTTTCAAAATCGGTAAGGCACTGTTCAGAGGGCCCACGGGTCAACTTCAAAATTGCATAAGTAATCCATTTTAGCTCCAAAACTGATGATTCAAATTTTGCTGGGTTTATTTTTGCGTGTACTTTATTATAAAAATGGTTTGGACCTTGTTACTGTTCCAGAAACTATTTTTGGAGAAATTGCTTTAGGTTTAATACTTTTGTTGCATTAAAAATTGTTTAACTTCATAAATGCATAAGTATTTCTCTATAGCACCAATTTTAGTAAACTCAATTTTGTTATTTTTATCTATTACTGTACTTTATTGTAAAATGGGTTTTGAGCATGTTGCTGCCTCTGAAAATCTGATTTTACATTTATCTTGTGCACTACTTTCTTGTCTTTGAAAAATCATAGAAAATTCATCTTAGCTCCGAATGAGGTGAATCATTTTTCGTTGATCATCTCATGTAGTGCTTTGTCTATCATAAAATTTTTATATGCACCACCTCTCTGAAAATTTTCACCCAGACTTTTAAATTTAGATGAATAGTGACAGCTAGCAATTTATTGGATTTTCTGGAAAATCAATTTTCAAACTACCATAACCATTTCCTGGAACATCCAAATCAATTTACTTTTGTTGCTAAATTCATTTAAAATCATGCTCTACCTTCTGTGAATTTTTCAAGATTTTTGGACGAATTTGTATTTTTAGGTCTTTTCGGTATCATTCGTTCTTATTGTGCTTTCGATTCTTTCTATTAGGTTCCGACGAATTTGTTGATTACACTAGTGATCCTCTTCAGCATGAAAGTTATCTCCAGCAAGGCAAGCAGTTGTTTCCATTTGATCATATTGATCCTATTACTTTCAAAGTTTATTATTTTGTTTGCAAAGTGTATGTATGCATGCTCTATTTTGTTGTTAAATTATCGATCGTATAGTTGATCCTATAGTTGCATAAACTGTAGGTATATGTTCCTCCTCTACCACTGAGCCTAGGTTGTTTTCGCTGTGATTTAGAGTTCGATGGATAGGCTCTAATCACTTTACTGAGTTGATGTTACTTAGAAATGCTCAGAACGGTAGAATGGGGATCATCGCCTCGGCGATGGTCATTTTTATCACCACTATAATTATTTGAGTCTGGATACTCATGTATGTAATGATATTTGGAAAAACTAAAACTGAAAATGAAATATTTTTAGACTTGGGCACATTGGTTGAATGGTGTGACTATTGGGTGTGTGAATGGTGCCCGAGTCATCAAGGACCGAACATCTCGGAAACTGACCCAAACATTTTTGGGTGCTAACCACACGAGAGGATATGGGACCTCTCTTGACTAAATACTTTGGGAGTTATTAACTACTGAGTCGCCGGTGGCATGAAAAAGAGAATTTTTGTTTTGGGTTGAGAGGGATGGGCTCCTTTCTAGGTTCGCCATACCCAGGAGCACCCGCATTTGCTCCGGCTGGGCCGGTGCGTCCGACTCAACGTGTGGGTCCTTAGTGGGAGCCCGTAACGGCGGTTCACTAAGGGTTAACCCCCATACGTGCGGCTCGTAATTAGTACAATCCATTGGAAAGCGTCTCGTAAGACTTAGCTGTGCCGGCATACCAAAGGAAGTGTGCTAAATCATGTGGCAAAAAGGCGGTCTGACGTGTGGGCACATTGGTACACCCCTACAAGGTATAATCTATTCGAATAGCCAAGTTCTTGGTTATGAACATACTTAGTTAGGTCTCTACAAGAGTTAGACTCAACAGTTTTCGATAAAACCTTCGGGTGGTACGAATGGGTAATTCGTGCTATGTCGTGGTGGCTGTTGGGAAGTCACTTCCAGGATATTATGATTCAATGCCAAGCTGAAGGGCGGCGCCGGCTGAGAGCTGCAACATAGGGCGGCGATCTCCGACCAAATCGAGCTCGCCTTCATCTCCCCGACCGGATCCATGTCGTCTCCATCTCAGACGTCGGCTAGCCAGGGGCTTCAGCTCACGCCAAGGGAGAGGAAGGGCGGCGCCGGCTGGGAGCTGTGGCCGAGGGCGACGATTGGCGGCGGCGGCAAGAAGGGAACCTGCAAGTCGAGTCGCCAGTCCCAGTCGCCCAAGCTCCACCGACTTATCGACTAGTCGACGACTTAATAAGCATGACCATTTCACTAGGAATGCATGCGCGAAGCCTCCAAAAAAGCACAGTAGTAACCGTGGAATTGAGAACAAATATTTTTTATGTGAAATAGGGAATTCAGTAATGTAGAATTATAGAACCCAAATATGCAAATAATTCAAAAATCGTAACGAAAATACAGAAAAGTACAACGCTGATCGTTACGACACAGCCAGTTGTCATTACCGTATTCTAGAACGACATTAGCACATAAACAAAAAAATAAAAGATGCCATGCTGAGTTACAAATGTTCTTTATTAGCAATTTAGCAAAATAAATTTACAGAGGACAAATCGCTGCAAAAGTGTATGCATACGCACATCTGGATTTGACAATTCAGAGAAAGAAAAAAATCCTACCTGCGCAGCTCTTTTTTTTTGCAATGTAGATAGATACGAAGACATTTGGACAACAAGATGACACGTCATGTACAGCAAGTTCAAGCCACATAAACCAATTTTTTCTATATATATTCAAAGTAGGATTTACATAGGACAAATCGCTGCAAAAGTGTTTGCAGACGCACATCTGGATTTGATAATTCAGAGAAATGAAAAAGCTACCTACATAGCTCATTTTTTTTGGGCAATCTAGGTAGATACGAAGTCATCTGGACAACATGATGACACATCATGTACTTCAAGTGACATAGACCATATTTTTTATAAATATTTAGACTAATAACTTCTCAAAGGCAGGCGACAACAAAGTGGAGGGCTTGCTTACTAGCAAAAGGAAGGGAGGAGGCAGACAGAGATCAAACCCGCATGGGTAGGGCGAAGGCGAAAAGCATACACCATCCCATTTGTTACTAAGCGAGATATGGAGATAATATGTAGCTACACACTAATGGTAGCAAAGAAAACTAATTGAGCTATGGAGGTACTCATCGCACCCTATGCATACCTCTGATTAGTATAAAGTGCATTGCAATTATCTTTGCGAGAATAGTACATGATCTCTAGTAGTAGAAGAAACTTACCTGAATGAAGTACAGTCCTTTCATTTGGAGAAAATACTTGTACAAAGGACGGTCCTTTTTTTTAGACCCAGCTGTTTTGTAAATGTAATACAAACTGGAAACATCTTGAGGGCATATCTCAAACAATTTACACATGAAATATGACACAAAAATTGCGGTTGTTAGCTATTTTATATATTCAATAAACTACATTCTTATGCCATCACTAACTATAAGATTGTGCAGCCAAAACTGAGTAGACAGATTGTCCAAAGGTAGTGAGTATACTGCAGTTTGGTAAATGGCTAAATGCTACGAACATTTAAAAAAATTATATGCGTAAATGGCCGCAGTAAACCATAGAAAAGAATAGAGCAAAGAGGCGTTGTAGGTACCAAACGCTAAATGAATTGTGCAACCTTCTCAGCTCTGTCGGTCGTGAAACAAATTGTTGAATCTGGCACTTCCTTTCCCATCTCTTCTTTGCATCTTTGAGGTATAGTAAAGCGAAAGCAATTAAAACTTTCAATATATACTCACACTAACAGATGTGCCACCAATTCGATAGGTCGAACCTGTGGACCAAAGGTTAAAATTTTCCTGAACAGGTACTTTAACGCCAGCTTCGTTAAATCTAAGTAATTCCATGGCATATCTAGCAATCTCAACGGATGTATCAGTTCAGACTTCAGACCCAGAATAGGGCAAGCTGGAAATTTTAGTCAATTAAGAACATGGAATGCTAGTAATGGAGAAAGTACTCACGGCGTAGCCGAGAGTGTCTGCTTTCTCTTTAGAAACCTCTCATCCACAGTTAATTTCTTTTTAAGTCTCAGCTGTGCAGTTGCCATATCTCTCTCACTCTCTCTCTCTCTCTCGCCTTTGTGTGCCCTAATGATTTTCGAAGCTATAAAATAGCTAAACAGGGAAAGTTAAGCATAAGAAAGAAACAAATACTCCATGTAAGTAATTAGGAAGGAGCATCTCTCAAGTAAAAAGTGACTACCTATTAAGGCAAAATTGAGTTGCTCTTCTGAAAGCCGCCATATCATATCTCCGGTAGGAACAAGGACACCTACCTGAATAATTGCTTGAAGCACCTGCAGGAATACACACCTAGATGTCTTGCAAAACCTCACAAGGGCTAAGTTAGTGTTCACAGGACATATGCCTAGAGAAACTTACTTTATCAGGATCCTTTTCATAACTTCCAAAAAAAAATTCAAGCAATCCTTCGTGGATATTTGGACTAATGCTGCAAGTAAGAATAACGAAGATTAGAATAACAATGTCGTTGCCACGTAAATGGAGGTTTACAGGAACAAAGAGATTGTACGCAACTTTGCCATCATTTGAAAGTCATAGAAGATAAGCCTCCCCTTTGTTGGCATCGTGACTTTTAATAATCATATATATTCTTCTTTGCATTTAATTGAGACACTAACAAGGACCAAAAGACAATACAAATGATTCAATGCCATGCTGCTGCCTTAATCGAGATACTATAAAGGACCAAACGGCAATACAAATGATTCAATGTCACGAAGGAACGATCTTATTGGAAAATCCGTCAAACGAAGAGGAGGATCATGCGAGGTAAGAAATCATGCCAAAATCGAACCTCAAAACCCACTAGATCACATGATAATACCATTTCACAAGGAATGCATGCGCGAAACCTCCTAAAAAGCACAGTAGTAACCGTGGAATTGAGAACAAATATTTTTTATGTGAAATAGGAATTCAGTAATGTAGAACTATATAACCCAAATATGCAAAGAATTCGAAAATCGTAATGAAAATACAGAAAAGTACAACGCTGATCGTTACGACACAGCCAGCGGTCATTATCGTATTCTAGAACGACATTAGCACATAACACAAAAATAAAAGATGGCATGCTGTGTTAGAAATGTTCTTTATTAGCAATTTAGCAAAATGAATTTACAGAGGACAAATCGCTGCAAAAGTGTATGCATACGCACATCTGTATTAGATAATTCATAGAAAGAAAAAATCCTACCAGCGCTGCTCTTTTTTTTGGCAATGTAGATACATATGAAGTCATTTGCACAACAAGATGACACGTCATGTACAGCAAGTTCAAGTAACATAAACCAATTTTTTCTATATATATTCAAAGTAATTACTTCTCAAAGAAGGGCAACAACAGACGGAGCGAATGGATTTACACAGGACAAATCGCTGCGAAAGTGTATGCATACGCACATCTGGATTTGATAATTCAGAGAAAGGAAAAAACCTAACTGCATAACTCATTTTTTTGGGCAATCTAGGTAGATACGAAGTCATCTGGACAACATGATGACACATCATGTACAGCATGTTCAAGTGACATGAACCATACTGTTTATAAATATTCAGACTAATAACTTCTCAAAGACGGCGACAACAGGCGGAGGGATTGCTTACTAGCAAAAGGAAGGGGAGGGAGACAGACACATATCAAACCCGCATGGGCAGGGTAGGAACTGAATAACATACACCATCCCATTTGTTACTAACTGAGATATGGAGATAATATGTAGCTACACACTAATGGTAGCAAAAGAAAACTAATTAAGTCGTCAAGTCGAGTCGAGTCACCAGGGAGGAGACCTGCCGACTAATCGTCTAGTCGGCGGACTAGTCGGAGACTAGTCGGTGACTAGTGACAGTGATGGCTCAGGTTGCAGCCGGTGGTTCAGGAAAGAATACTTGCATGCCTACAGCTAATGCTACATGCCTTCATGAAATATTTACTAATGTACAAGAGCTTCTTACCTAACTGTTTGTGCTTGAAGCATCAAGAATGAAGGGCTAGTTCCCATCCTCTTCAAACAAGGCCTTCAGAAATCAGAATGCAGTGATGGGCTCATGGCTGACAGGGCTCCACTCGTAGAATCAACACATGTTGTGTATGTATTGTACAATTATACATGTAAAATTGCAAACAATATCATTGTATCAAACTATCAATAAACGTAATCGTGTATCAATGAATGAAAAGTTAGCCATTTACCTGTATGGCAGTATATTCTTTCTTGCAGCATGTTGGCCAACATGACAGATCAATTCTTTGGTAGTTCCCATCCTCTTCAAACAAGGCCTTGTAAATCGAGAATGCAATGATGGGCTCATGGCTGACAGGGCTCCACTCGTAGTATCAACACATGTTGTGTATGTATTGTACAATTATACATGTAAAATTGCAAACAATATCATTGTATCAAACTATCAATAAATGTAATCGTGTATCAATGAATGAAAAGTTAGCCATTTACAGTATGGCGGTATATTCTTTCTTGCGACATGTTGGCCAACATGACAGATGCACATTCTTTGGTAGGTGATCAACCTCAAATCCTCTATCCTTTCTTTTACGGTAGCCATCCCGGCCTTATCTTCCGGTCGCCTCTGCTTGAGCTCCATTAGATGCCTCGGATGGAGATAAAGCTGGACAACCCGTTGGCCACAGGAGCTTCATTAAAAGTGTACTTGACTGCACAAGTGCAATGAGATTAGCAATTAACAATAAAGTAGGAATAGCAAGATCCAATACATGAATCTCTGTCAACTAGGAACATTTTACATGGTTTTTTGTTCAACTTAGCATTCTAACTTCTACGACCAAGGCTCTGCATTAATAAACTATGCACAAAGAATGGATTATATAAAACACCAGTTTCGCAGTTTTAGTTAGGCAGTAGTGAAGACTAAATAACCAAATTTATTTCAAAGTTGGAACACATCAACCAGTATGCACACATATTTTTACAACCGTGTATCCCGGGCAGACATCATCTTGTTCCAATTAGCACAAGAAAAAAATTACACAAGACAACAAAACATGGATGACTGGATGCACAGTTGCACACGACACATATAACATCCAGTAGTAATATACATCTACCAACTACCAAGCAATGTACCAAGCCAGAGGAGGATCAAACGGCAATACGAATGATTCAATGTCACGAAGGAACGATCTTATTGGAAAATCCGTCAAACGAAGAGGAGGAACTGAATAACATACACCATCCCATTTGTTACTGAGATATGGAGATAATATGTAGCTACACACTAATGGTAGCAAAAGAAAACTAATTGAGCTATGGAGGTACTCACCTCAGCCACGCCGCTGACTTGCGCTGCCGAGATGTGTACAGTCGCCGCCACTGGGAGTCTCTGCCACTACCATCTCCGTCAGCGTCATCGCCACGGCCCCGTATAGAACAACAAGAATAGAAATTGGTAGTAGTGTCTACTTCCATTTAATTCATTCACAATAAAAAATAATCCATTCATGTACTAACGGAAGAATCAGGCCCTCGTTGCTCAAACAAGTATGCAAAAAACCAAGAATATGGGCTCAGAAATTAATACAAATTGGAGCAACATGGACACACAAATCAGAAGCATCGGGAGGTAGGAGGGAGCGGTGGTAGCGGCGACGGCGGGGGAGGAGAAGGGGAGGAAGCCAGTGCGAGGGCAGCGCGACCAAGGGCGGGGAGGAGGATGCTAGGCGGCGTGGGCAAAGGGAGGGGGAGGCGGCGCGGGCGAAGGGGAGGAGGCGGCCGACGGCTGGCGCGGGCGAAGGAGAGGTCGAGGGGAGGCGGAGGAGGAAGAGGCGGTGAAGCGGTGGAGCTAGCAGAGAGGGGCGACGGGGAAGGAGACGGGAGGCGGAGGGGAAAGAAGCCGGTGGCGGTGCCGATCCGACGAAGGGTGCCGGTGGGTTTGCCCCTCCAACGCGGGCGGCGAGGGCAGCGAAGGGTGCAAGGAGGAGAGGGGGCGGGCGAAGAGCGGGGAGGGTTGGACGCACGGCACAGCGCTTCCATCACCGGCCGCTGCTGTGGCGCGCACGATTAGAAGAAAGAGCCGTTAATCGCGGGAGGGCTCCGATTTGTAGCGCTACAAGGAGCTGGCTATTGGATCGGGGAAGTACACGGGTATGGCAGGACAATTGGATTCCTAAACAAGGATCAATGAAACCAATTGGTAGGCTGGGAAGTGAGAACGTACAGGTGGGTTAGTGAGCTGATCAATAACCCTTCAAGAAGTTGGGAAGAGGAGAAAATCCGGAGGATTTTTCTTCTTCTTAGAATCTTTGAGTTAATCTTAAGTATTCCGCTGTCAAGACAACGTCTGGACCTTGAGCGAATCAAATTTATTGGTTAAGGCGGTCTATAATCTTTGTTATCTGAGACATACGATGGGCCAGTTTAGGGTTTATTTAGTTAGAGAGGATTAGAATCAATCTCTTCAGGTTGGAAGGGATTTTAGTTCATATTTTGTGTCAATTCGAAGAGATTGAGTCGAATCACAATGTATCCAAAGCCCTTAGAGAGCTCAAGTTCGATCTCTGGAAAATTGTGGAAGTCGCTGTGGAAATTAGCAGTGGTTCCGAAGATAAATGGGTTGTTTGGTTTATTACTCGAATGAGCCAAATCAAAATTTAGCTATAATTTAATTTAGTACCAAAATTTAGAATTACCTAGGAAATTTGGTAAAACATAGTGGTGCACGTCAATTCGTGGCAAAATCCAGGTGGGCTCGCTCCGATTTTATCTTGGCCGAGCGCCCTCTCAGCCATGACATGGCAAAGGTCATAGGCAGCATTAATGAGTTTTTTTTGTTTGATGAAGCAACTTCAAATGATTATATCTCATAAACCTGGTATCCGATTTACAATCTGTTTAAACCATCGTGTTCGTTGTCAACAAAACAAGACCCACATTGACTATGTTTTGACATTGTGAAATACCAGATGACATATAACCCCGCATGTCAGAGTCCTGAATAGAAGCATTTTGGCTATTTATTAACCTTTATCATAGTTGCAATCCAAACACATCAATTTATGTACTAATTTTGATATTACCGATGAATTGATATAATCACCGTCTTAACACTTTTTACCTAGATTTTGGCATTACGTGTGCTTTGGCATTGCCCAAACAGTCCCAAAGTATTCTGGTGGCGACCGGTGAGTTCTCAAAGTGTGTTGCCCTGTTATGAGATTCTGCATTGATCAAAGAGCGGGTGTTTGTGTGACATGTGGAAGTGAATGTTTGTTCCATGCTTTGCTTTGGTGGAGTGTTGCCATGCGAAGCTTTTTGAGCTAACTATCAGGAAGCACTACAAGTATCATCTTACCAAAATTGCATCCTCATTCCAGGGTTTTCAGGGTTTTGAACTCCAGCACGTTGGCAGATTAGCTAATCAAGCGGCACACTATTGCGCTAAGCAAGCTTTGTATGAAAATTTTGCTTGTATGTAATCCCTGACTTTCTTGTCGGCGTAGTACAACAACATAATGTACCCGGAGTGGAGGAATAAAATCTAAGCTTTGCTCGAGTTTCAAAAAAAATTATAACACCACCATCAGCTGCGTCAGTCAACGTGTCCGATAGCACCGGCACGGCAGGGCCCAGCGGCCGTCGGAGAACAAAACAATGAGAACCCAGAGAAATGTCTTTGACGGAGGATACGCGCATGCCTCATTCTACCGTTCGGAGTTTAAACAAAAGAGGTCTTGGAAAAGGGCAAAAAAACAAAAGGCTAAATGATCGAGGTCGAGACGCGTGTGCAAGCCAATGGGGAAGCGCCACGGTGGAGGAACCGGCAACGTTAGGAAAGTCGGTGGTAATTGGAGCTACCAGCACGGGGGACTCCATCGTGGGACCGGTTTTCTTCGCACACGTGGGCCCCTGGGTTGTAGATTAACCTTTTTCTATACGTGCAGAAACTCTAGATTAACTCGAATTTTTAGCATTTTTGCCGTGTTTTGATCACGTATTTACATAAATGATCGTCTTCCGACTGTATTTACAAAAAATAACACTGTTCCCGCATGACCACCGTGCAGCAAGAACTCTCCGCGCGCCACGTCGCTGTGCGGCAACGTCGCCACGTCATGACCATTGACGCACGCGGCAATGCCCTGACGCCACCACGTGTCGGTTAGGGTTTTGTTAGGGTTTTGGAAATTAGGTTTCGCGGTTTTTTGTATGAATTTTTAAATATAGCTGACGAGTTCCAAAAATCACTAAATTTTATGTGGAACCTCCCGACATACTGTACTTACTTGGGTAAATTTTTCATAATTTTATTCTTTCGGAATTTTTCTCGTAATTTCATATAAGTGTACTGATTGTACTAATTTGCAAATGTAGAAATTGAGCTCCAAAAAATTATGAATTCTATTTTGAAGGCTACTCACGCAGTGGACTTGAATGAGTACTGTTTGGACAATTTGATATGTGTTCTGGAATTGTAAACTTTAGGATTTAGGTCGGGAAAAATTGGATTTTAGGTTTCAAAAATTCGAGTTTTATAATTTCATGCAACTTGGAATGTAAGGATAAAAAATTGCATCGCAATTCCATTCGAGATGTCGATATACAATATGGCGCATGAGTATACACATAACAACCAAAATACGCGTACAAATATAGAAAAACAAAATCTGAATACAAATATACCCAAACATAATGGCATAACTGTCGGGACCCAAATATGCAAATCTGGACCCTCTGTGTATTCTGCACTAGTCCAGGATCACGCTAGTGCACACAGTGTTAACATCGATGAAATATCACATCCATACAACGAATATAAGAATAAACGAGTACTTTGAATAACAAATAACTGTTGGGACCTTACGGTCGAGTTTTACATTTATTAAACCATGCAAGGCTGACAATAAAGAATAAACGGCACGGAAACGAAATAAACTCCAGTGGGCTCCCATCAATTTACCACAGGCAACTGACTGGGATCAAGACCCTAACGATCAACATTCGTAGAACTCTTCTTCAAAAGTAGGCGACGACTCCTCCACTCCTGTTGATTTGTTTAGCAAGAGTGAGTACACACCGTACTCGCAAGTCATACCACAGAATGCATTTATACATGATGGCTTATTCCAAATAAATGGCTTCTGTGGTTATTTTGCGGAAATGCAACATTTGCAATTGAATACAAATAATAGATTGAAAATATAATTGAAAACAATTAAATAATATTAATTTAACAATTGGTTTCACAAAGAACACACAATCTAAACAAGTTATTCACACAGCTGTACAAGTTATCTCACACAGCTGACCCTTCCCAAATGTTTCATGAAAATCTACCCCTCGTGTGAAATTCCCGAGCATGTCCATATCCGAGGACGCGGCTATTCGAATAGATTGGTTTAAACACTCTGTAGAGGTTGTGTAGGACCGTAAAGGCGACTAGAGGGGGTGAATAAGCGCTTTCTAAAATATCTCGCCTAAATCAAATTCAACACGAACTTTACTCCTTTAGCTATGAAAGCTAAGAAGATCAGTAAGCGCACAGAGGAAGCCTTGTGCTGAATTCGATAACCCCCTTAACCACAAGACACAAATATGGAGAATTGATCTCACTGGGTCGATCTGGGCACTGGCGGTCTGACCGGCTATAAAAGGGTGGTCCGACCGATTTAAATCGTTCGACCGGCCTTTAACGGGCGGTCTGAAAAGTAGGCAGTCTGACCACCGTTGATAAATCGGTCAGACCGATTTAGTCCAGTACTGAAAAACAATGCCCAAATCCAAAACGAAATTTAGTCCAACTTTTGATTCAACCAATGAAACTTGACCAAATTTGGAGCACACCTCCCTAAGGATATTAAAGACCTATTTCTAGCGACGATTCTCCAGATCCACTTCACAGAATCGATCTCTGATGATTTTACCAAAGAAGTGCACAAACCCTAGAAATATGACAAACTTGATTCAAGACTTGCTTGTGGGGGTTGATGATCTAGATGATTCTAGGAGTATTCCCACACATCACAGCAAGATAAAATAGGTTAAAAGACCAAGCATAAACACTTAAATCAAGGAAGCACCAAACTCATCACAAAGAGAGAAGAACACAAAGGAGACAATCGATCTCTTACTTAAGCATCACAAGATTGATTGATCCCACAAGATGCTTACAAAGCCACTCCCTTAAGGATGACAAGAGCTCAACAAAGAGCACACACACAACCTTCCTCTCCTCTCCTCTCTTCTCCAAACCCTAACCCTAGAAAATGACTTGGAGAGACAAAATGAATGCTTGGGGGGTTTTTCCTCTCTCCCCTTTCTATTTATAGGAGAGGCCTAGGGTTTCCACTAATGGGCTCCCATGAAGGCCCACACCCACATGGGACCCACTCACACATAACTGTTGAAGCACTCGCCTGCTTCACCACGTGTAGGTTGATCAGCGGCTCTCATCATGTCGGCAAGTCTCTCCCGTCCGAATCCCATCGGAACCTCCCAGGGACTTGCACCGACTTCCGCACCGCCTGATCCAACCAGCTGTCACGAACTACCTATTCGATCCAACTTGCCCATTCTGCACCATGCTTGAGTCACACGACCTCACCCGGCATCCATGATAGTTCTGGACCTCAGCTCTCCAAGCGTAGTCGATCCACCTCACCGTTGGCGTCGTTGACGCAAGCCACCGCGCGACAATAGACAAACAAATCGTCTCAGGAATAAGTTCTTCACAACTTGACCTCGTTAGTTCCACAATGCAATATGCAACAATAAAGCATTAACATCCATACAATAACCACATTCAAATCACATCAATGCCAAAAGGCTAACCTCCAGTGATCGTGGTCGGCCGCCCCACACGGCCGGTCCGACCGATTCGAGCCCGTCCCGACCGATTCCTAGCGGCGGTCGGACCACTGAAAAGACTTAGCCAAAATTCCATCTCGAAAATCCGAAACCTTCTGGAATTTTCAAATGAATAGAACTTTTGACTGGGAGCTCCAAAAATTATGTGACCACATCCAGGAGACTCCCCTCACTTGCCTACACAACCTATTTTTGGCTCAGCTCCAAAAACCACTTTGAGGCAATACCGGTCGGACCGGCAACCACGACCGGTCGGACCTCTCCACGGTGGTCGACCGCCCCGCCACCGGTCGGGCACCGTGGTCCAGCGGACACAAGCAAAACCGAAAACGCGAGATTTTACAAACCAACAAAGCCATTGCCAATTGACTCATCATCCTAAGATCATGCACATATCCTCACGATATCCACAGGTTGTACACTTTACCTACACGATACAATCAGTGTAGCTAGCACTGACCATAACAAAACCTTTCAGAGACTTCATCTCAAACAATGGCACTCCCGATGTGCTTTCCTGCCGGCCAACCGATACACACAGCGTTTGGTTACGACACACATCGTTGGACAGGGATGCAGCGAACCGTCCCGCGATGTGACATATCACACCTCCATCCCATCACACAACTAAAAATATAACCTGAGTTGTCAATGTCAAGACTCCATAACTTACTAAGTTAGGCCCAGCCCATACTAGACATGTGGTCGTACAGTAAGGCCCAGTTCAATGGCGAACAAAGTTAAGTTCTTAATTGACCAAGGCAAGACTTCCAGCTTTTTCCAAATCACAAAGTTTAAAGCACACAGCTCCACCATTCACACAGATCCACCACTTGCCTCAGTCTAAATCTTTTCCCACCCTGTTGATTAAGTGCAATACATGCCATGACGAGTAACAGCACACAGCACACACAGTTTCATCACACAGTTCCATAATCACTTAGTCAAGTTTATAATTACAACTCAGATGAAATGATGACTCGTGGCATGACTAAGCAGTCTACTCGTATCTAACCAACCCACGTTGGTGCTACGATAATACCAACTAATATGAACCAACCTAGGGTGACAAAAGATCATGATATAACAATAGACAAGGTGGATATAATAATTTGGATTAATAACTAAACCCAAAAACATTTAAATCTTCAAATAGAATGCAATACATTGAAACAAAGTATTTTGAAAACTGACTTCAGTATGATCAAAAGTATAACTTACCTTGGAATAGGTCTAGGTACTGATCTTGATCTTGAGGAGGTGCTCCTTCTTCAGCAAAATTTCCCGAAGTATCGACGTCTACTCGCAAACGAGACAAAAGAACAAAAACAAATAAATAACAGAGGCAAAACAAACTCCAAAAATCAAATAAAATTCACCATTAAATAGATCTTGATTTTATATGAATTTACAAATTTGAATGGGCTCAATCAGAGTTCGGATGCAAAAGATATGGGCTTTGGAAGTCTGAAAATCAAATAAAACCCTAATTTGAATTTTATTGAATTTCCCTAATTATTTTTATAAAGGAAAATCGGATTATTGCGCAATGCTTGCGTCAGCCGAGAATTTCTGGAAAAGAAAATAGATTTAAAAAGAAATCTGACATGTGGGCCCCACATGTCAGTCTCGGGGCTCACGGTGGACCGAGTGCACCGAGCCGAGGGAGATCTGGCGCGGTGGACTGAGCCACGCACGCGTGTGCTGGCGCTGATCTGGCGCCACGCGGCTGCCACACCAGCACCGAGGCTGACGCTGGCGCTGAAATGGACAACAACGGCGGCGGTGGCGCTCGGGACCCGATGGTCGCCGGTGAACGGCGGCGACTCGCCGGCGGTGGAGGGTACCAGTGGATTGCTGGCGCTAATGCGCACCCGTTGGTGCCCTTACGAGGTCGGTAACGGCGGTGGCGGCCGTGGAGGAAGAAGCGGAGGTGGAGCTTGGTGTTGTCGGACGAGTGCTCGGTGATGCTCGGTGATGAGGAGGTGCGCCCGAGGTAGCCTGGGACTTGTTGAGCACGGTGGTGGAGTCGGCGAGGCAAGGGCGGCGACGACGGCGGCGCAATTTGCCAGGGAAGAAGCTCGGCCGAAAACCCTAAAACTTGAAATGCGGCGGGTGCTAAGGGGGTATTTATAGGCCCGGGGGACGCCGGAATTGGAAACCCCCAATTCGGGTCCGAAACGGCCGGGGTTTTGAAATCCTTGAATCTCGGGGATATTTGCCGAATCGGGTTTGATTCCAACGAAATAGGTGCGGGATAACACGTGATTTCTTTTGGTAACGTTGCACAAGAATCATAGCGGATGACACGTTTGTCGGATGAAGCTTGAAGCTTTGGCAATGGCGTGGCGGCGCGAGGAAGAAGAAAGGCGTGGACGACGACCTGTGGCGGTCCCACTGGCAGCGGCAATGAGGGCGAGCGAAGCGGCGAGATCGTGGCGAGCCGCGCAAAGAATCCAACGGAGGAAGCGGGGTTGAGCGCGTGCGTCCGATCGAACGAGGGCACGCGTCAAGCATCCAACTGACGAGGGCGCGCGAGCGGCGAGATGGTCGGCGGTGGAATAGTGTTGGGCTTCACCAAAGACTGCATTCTAAGATTTTCTTTTAGTTTTTCTTTTAAATAAATCTAGAAAATACAAATAGCCAATAGAAAATAGCAAATGACTTTGGAAAAATTCCAGAAAAATCTGGAAAATATATACAAGCCTAGAGAATCCAAATAAAATAGTTTTGACAATTGTTAATGTTGGGATTAACCATATTAATATATTTTGTTAGTCAAAGTCCAATATTAAGCTTGTGAATTAATATTCAAATAAATTCAAATGGTGAATTTTCTCACTACAACTATTTAAAGGATTTTTAAAGCTCTGAAAATTAGGATGTTACAATAACACATGATATACCAAAGTCTAGATAAGCTTGTGCATGAACCAGGATGAAGGAGGACATGGTATTATCATATGTAACCCAATGAAACAGGACAGACACTCTTTGTTAATTTAGCAGTCTACTGTGGATGATATTCTTTAATACTGTACTCTACCACAGGCTAGATAAGCTTGTGCATGAACCAACTGAGGGAAATATGTGGCATGCAAATCATATAACGATGTAATGTAACCTCTAACTCATGTGTGTTTTGAAGGCTACGGTACATCGTTATATGATCTGCACGCCACACATTTCCCTCAGTTGGTGTTCATGCACAAGCTTATCTTACATGTGGTACAATACAGTATTAAAGAATATCAACCATAGTAGACTGCTAAATTAACAAAGAATATCCTATAGCATTAAAAAATAGGTGTCTGCAACTAGCCTCGGCGGCAATCTCTTTTCTTGGTGAGCTCACCTCATCACATAGTAGCACCTTCGATGCATGCTGATAGCCTCTGCGGCAATCTCTTTTCTTGGTGAGCTCACCTCATCACATAGTAGCACCTTAGATGCATGCTCATTGGTGTTTGTAGTCTTTTCAAGCCAGTGGCACCTTCGTTGTCTTTCGACATTCCACGTTTTCTAGACACATTACTTTCTCTACAAAATTGCTTGTCTCGGGGCTGTTATTTAACAATGTGTGCAACTACTCTCCGTGATGCCATTGCAAGTGCCCCTTTCTTGGGGCTGCCTACGGTGGCGGCGAGTGTCGAAGCCGTCTATGTCCTGCAATTCCATGATGTAAGTGGATCGTACAGTAAGAAACATAACAAGGATGTAAATTGTATATTACCCATGTCTTCGATACGGAGTACGCCCGGTCGGTCGGATATGCTACGACGTCGACCGGTCTAGGTGGAAGGAGCCTTCCCCTTGTCGCATGACTCTCTACGTCAGACTGGTATGTCGAAGTCGTCCATGTCATGTGATTCCATGATGTAAGTACACCGTACAGTAAAAAACGTAACAAGAATGTAAAATTTTCATAACTTGCGTCGTCGATATGGACTACGCCTGGGCGACCGGATACGCTATGGCGGCCGGGCTCAGCCACATGAGCCTTTCCCTTCCCCTTGTCACGGGGCTCTCCACGTCGGGCTTGTATGTCGAAGTCGTCCATGTCATACGATTCCATGATGTAAGTGTATCGTACAGTGAAAAACGTAACAAGTATGTAAATTCTTCATAACTCACGTCGTCGATATGGATTACGCCTGGGCGAGTCCTGGGCTCCTTCGGTGCCTACTTAACAGGGTTCGGTACGTAAGGTTTCCACCGCACAAAGGTCTCGGCCCGCATCGAGTAGTTCAGCATGTACTTCTGCAGGATGAACGCCCTGTCATACATCTCTGGGCTGTCGATCCACTGGAAGAAGTGGCAGCATATCTCGGGATGCCATTACATGGGGATGAAGTTTAAAATTTATAGAATTCAACGTAGGGAGAGAAAAATTGATGCGTACAAAAGACACGCTTACGAGGTGGTGCCCGCATGTGTAGTACGCCCGAGCGGAGGTGTCTGGGTGTGTAGACTGAATAATTTTCGTCGGCTCACCACACACACTGCGGGATCGAAAAATATTGTGGTACTGGAGCATCTTTCATTGAATAATCTAGGTATTGTATATGTTTGGCCTTCTGCCAAACCACTTGCGCTTCTACAACATCCTCGCGTAGAAATTTGTCGATGAGTATGACATATATGGGTATCGTAGAAGTTTCACTGTACATCACAAAACAAGATGGATAATACATTAAATTACGACACTGAATGATGACCAAACGAGCTCGGTCTGTTGGGACAATCCTTCATTGAGTGCCCAGGGGTCTTGCATATCCTGCACTTGATTACGCGACTAATACTGGTACATTGGCTGGCATCCATGTCGTTCCGGAAGAGTCGTGTCTGTCGTCGCCCCTTCCCTATTCTCTTCAACTCCCTGTTGGGACCCCATTGCACCATGTCTGGCCAAAGATTCTTGTAGTTCGTTTCCAAGCTGTGCGAGTGGATCTTTCCACTCCATGTACGAAAAGGTCTTGCATGTCGAGTATGTCGGAGATGTATGGTGTAGACATCTGATGAACCCTAAGGTTTGAATTGTTGGCCCGATCTTTCGATGAGAACGATAAGTCTGGTAGGCGTCGCTCAACTCTGACGATCCTGGCTACCAACACGCAAGGCTCGAAACCACGCAATCGCTGAACTGATTAACGAATCGTTATCAACCGTGCACGAATACCCGGTTGGCTTGACCACGAAGGTCGATTCCTGCATACACCGAAGAAGCACGCAAGAACAAGATAAAGCAATCTGAAATTGCAAAAAAAGATTGAAATATTGAAATTGGGATTTTGAAAGTGGTATTATGGTTGGTCTAGTTGACACAAGCCAATACACGAAGTTGCAACAAGGCTAACTTTTAACTAAACAATATCCAAAAAAAATAGAGGGGGTTTGAACTCCTTAAATAGGGAACAAGGAGCCACAAAACTAAATGAACCAGAGGGGTGGTACTAAAGGTGTGGGTTCTTGTTCACATGAGCGATAACCACCGGGTGGGCCGCAGGCAGATGAGCCAAGTTCAGTATGATTACAAAGCCCAGGTTGGCCCAAACAAGTGATATAACATCTTCTTTTGATGATTGCGACCAGTCCAGAAGGAATTTGGAGGTGAGGCTAGATCCGTTGGAAAGGTCTCAGAATAAACTTTCCAACAAGCCCAAGATCACCTGAATCGTATTTCGTTTGCAAAAGTTACGCCTGTTTTATGTTGGTGTTGTCGGTGATTCGAACGATCGACGAAAATGTATCCAGCTTGAACTCCTGCTTGGCACATGTAGTAGCACCATGTCATGTACACATAGTACCATGGCATGTAGACGTAGCACCATGGCATGTAGACGTAGCTCAATCCAATTGGGTAATATGGCATTGCATTAGCCGAAAGTCCAATTGGAGAAGATGTTCGTGAAGTAAAGGAAGTAGAGGATGCAGTGCAGCAGGTTGAAGCAGTGGTTGTATCCTTAGGGTCGATGTCCTCATCAACATCTGTCTCATTTGCGCTACATATGCGAGCATGGCTTGTGGGAGAGCTTCGGCTTGTTGCATGCTCATGTCACCACATCACCCAGGGTGCATGGTTGTTTCCTTCCCCCCTGGCATGACGGTTCACGTATTTCGGCCGAAGCCCGATCTTGTACTTCCGCCTGAGGCCATCGATCATCCGATTGTCGTGCATTCGGGCCTTCTCCATCTTCTGATCCATCTGCCTGTGCATGTTCTCGGACCGCTGCTTGCCTTCCTCTATCTGTCGCTTGGCTGCGGTAGCTCTATTGACAAAATAACCAATAGTGTGAGTCCATATATTCTGAACGATCGCGATGATAGGGAGGCACCACACACCTTTGAGGACACTGTTGTAGACCTCAGACATGTTGGTCGTCATAATCTCGTACCTCTCACCGTCTGTGTCATAGAGGAGTGACCATTTCTCTAATTCAGGAGAGTGGCCATTAATCCACTCCAAGAAGCTTATGGCACAACTGGGTTGCACTCCCTCCAGAATGGACTCCCTTGTATGCCTCGTAGTCAGGTGTTCCAACCTCTCCAAATGGAGTCAAACTTCCGCCTCTGGTTTTGCAGACACAATGCCTTGAACGTCTTCATAACGTCCTGACTGTGTAACCTTATGAACAAGTTAGATGCAAGATGCCTCATGCACCACTTGGATTGGACGCCGTTCCACTAGTGAGGCGGATCCGTCCCACGCTAAATGGCGTTGATGGCCGCCAACAACCCAGCATTGCGGTCTATGGTTAGGCAGACATTGGGCCGGTCTCCCACCACCGCTCTCTTCATGTTCGCTAGGAACCACAGCCAGTTGGATGTGTTCTCGCTCTCCACAATGGCAAATGCCACTGGGAGAAGCTGGTTATTCGCACCGGCCGCCACCGCGGTGAGGATAGTGCTCTTGTACCTCCTCGCGAAGAAAGTTCCATCCATCGTGAGTACAGAACGACATAACTGGAAGCCCACAATGGCCTGAGCGAAAGCCCAGAACACACGGTCTAGTATGAAGTGGTTAAGCTTGTTTATGTACGTGTCGAGGTTTGATTCGGCAATCTGGTGAAGAAATCTCGGTACAAGGTTGTACGCCTCTTCGTATGTCCCGTACATGGACTTGATGATCTTCTGCTTTGCTCGTCGGACCTTACTGTAGCTAACAGGATAGCCATCCTGATTAGTAACTTCTGACATCAGCATATTGGGGGAGATAGACACGTCCACCTCAACTAGGTGCGTGATGAGGCTTGCAACATACGCGGAAGTCACGTTCCGATGCTGCCGCAGGGGCTCGTTGAGCTCGCAGGTGTGGTCGGTCAGCGCCTTGACCGTGAATGTCGAGCCGAAGATCTTTGCTCGGTGAGCACTGAGCTTGGCAGGGCAGCCTTATACTACACACTTCACTGCGTACTTTCTTATGTTGGACCGGGGTACTCGGTACACACAGCTGATGGACAAGGCGTACCGTGCTATAGCTTGTTGCATGGCCACCTTGTTAGGGAAGCGCTGCCCAACTAAGAGAGTGTCGGTATCAAACCCCTATTGGGAGCATTCTTCTTGCGGCAGTACGAGCAAACGCATCGCGATATCATCAAGTCTCGATGCCATGTAAGGCACCTCCGATGACGCATTTTCCCCAGTTGGACCACCGGCTTGGTGTGCGTCCTCGTCGCTTCCATCCGAGCTTCGGTCGGCGTCCTCGTCGAACTCCAACCCGGGAGGCTCGTCCGATAGATACTCGTGGCAGTCAATGCGAGCCGACCACCACATTTCTGCCCTTCATTAGGTACAAAATTAGGCGCGGGACTTCCCTCTGATGCAACATATTCCATGCTACCATCTTCAGGCTCAGGCTGCCCTTGCATGCTTGTAGAGGCTCCGGCATCATCAGGGTTTTCCAGCACCCTTCGTATGAAATTCACATGCAACATAGATTTCCCGTGAATGGCCGCCTCGGGTTGGGAGGCAATCTCCATGTACTACCTCCATGCTATGCTTCTATTCACCTTGACGAGCTCCCATACATAATTCATGCAGGTGATCACCTCGATCACAACTTTCTTCGTCGTTACCTCGACGACGAACTCCCTCCAGATGCAGCTTCGAAGCTCATGGCTATTCATCGCGTGGAGACCCTCTGCCCAGACCTCCTTACACTAGCATCTCGATAGGTCCAACCCATCGGGTCCGTCCCGTACGAGATCATCGTCGTAAAACACATACAAGTCTTACATGTTCGAAAATACCTAAAGCCACAACAACCCCATCCGCTGTTACCTAAAATACTAACAGGTCCAACCTATATGCGTAATTAAATACAACAAATTGCATGCTAGTGATGGTAATTAATGACCCCTAAACTAATTAATTATCACTAAATAAATTACTAGTAGCTCATTTCCACTATTTTATTAGCACTAAACTAATTTATTACCATCAAAGTAAGTAATTACCACTAAACTTACTAATTACGACTAATTAATTACGTCTGATTAATTACCACTAAAAAATATCACTTCATTTCCAATAAGTTATTTACGACTACGGCAATCATTTACCCCTAAACTAATTTATTACTAATAAACTAATTAATTACCCATAAACTAATTCATTACCAGTAAACTAATTAATTATGACTAATTAATTACTCATAAACTAACTAATCATGACTAGCTAACTAACGAGTATGGTAATAATGGCAAAAGCATTCGACAAATTACCTACCCTTCGGGGGAAAGCAACCAAAAAAAGGCCGAGCGATGAGAAGGAAATACTTAATCTCCTAATAAATTTAATTATGTTACATTCTCTGAGTTCTCAGCGACGAGCGCCAAAACAAGAATCGAAACGCAATTGAGATGAGCGAAGAGTGACTGCGAGAGTTCAGTATTTATAGCTGAGCGAAGGAGGAGCCGCGGCGTTGGCGCTGGGAATTCCATAAGCATTAGCGCCATAATTTCTGGACAAGGCAACAGATGCGGAAGAGGAAGGAGGGACGGTGGAATTAGGGGGAGGGGCCTGGGCTTCGGAGAATCACCCAACGATAGGTGCAGGAGAGGGCCACCACATGGCGGTCGTATTATGGAAAACTCCCAAGGGCACGCGGCTACTGCAGTAGATAATTTGTCAGATGGTCACAGGCTCACAAATTCGTATAATCAGTACACTTATATGAAATTGTGAGAAAAATTCAAAAGGAATAAAATTAGGAAAAATTACCCAAGCAATTAGATTGTGTCGGGAGTCTGACATCGCTCATGCTCACTCTCGTTGTCCTCCGCCTCCGAGTCCACATCGCTCATGCTCACATTCTCTAGAGCATCAAGGACCCGGCTGACAAACTTGCAATAGTTTGTCTTCTTGGGTTTAGCATCCCTTGCTTGAGGATGCCTTTGTGACTCCTTCTCCTTGCTCTTCAGCTTGGAGCACTTAGCGCGAATGTGGTTTGGCTCACCACATTCGAAGCATGTGATAGGTCCACCTCTCCTCCTATTCCTCACCTTGTTGTAAGCTCTCGTGAATTTGGTGGATAGGAGGGCTAAATCATCTTCAGGTAGTCTCTCAAGTTGCTCATCGCTCAAAGAATGCAAAGCTGATAAAGAAAAACCCGATGAGCTAACATCAAAAGAATCAGAAGAGCTACCCTTAGATTTATCGACCACTAAAGCCATCGACTCTGTCTTGGGGAGACGCGAGATAAAATCAATCTCATGCGTCTTCAACCTCGAGTATAGCTTATCCATGGTAAGCTCACTCATGACAGTGTTGTCATTGATGGAAGTGATCTTCATACCCCAGACCTTCACATCAAGAGCACCCAAAAGCTGACGTGCATTTTCTGACTCAGTGAAGACAAGGTCAACAGCGCGGAGATCATGAAGAATCTTAGAAAATCTTCCCCACAGCTCATCTAAAGACTCACCAGGTCTTTGCTCGATCTTGGAGTAAATTTTCTTGAGCTGGTTCTATCTCACTTCCTTGATCGCAGTGGAACCCTCGTGATAATCACAGAGAGTCCGCCAGATCTCATGAGCAGACCGCAAATGAGCGACACGCTCAAACTCCGATCGACTAAGACCTTGGATCAAAAAATTCTGAGCCCTGCTGTTTGCCTCCACATCTGGAGTGATCACATTGTCATCGGCTGGCACGACATAAGGGTTTTTTTACCTTAAGCCAAATTGCGTGCCCTTGAGCCTCGATGAAAGCCTGCATTCGGGCCTTCCAATAGGCAAAATCAACTCCCTCAAAAACATGTGGCCTGGTTGAATACCTGTCAGTCGCCATGGCTCCAAAGATCGGTTAAGATCTATGAGAAGAGCTAACCGGCTCTGATACCACTTGTAGGACCGTAAAGGCGACTAGAGGGGGGTGAATAGGCGCTTTCTCAATTTTTCGCCTTAATCAAAATTCAACACGCACTTTTCTCCTCTAGTTATGAAAGCTAAGAAGATCAGTAAATCCACAGAGGAAGCCTTGTGCTGAATTCAATTACCCCCTTAACCACAAGACTCAAACAAGGAGAGTTGATCTCACTGGACCGGTCGGACATTTGTAGATCCGTGGTGGATCATTGCCTAGCGGTCGGACATTGTAGAGTCGGGCGGTCTGATCATTGCGGTCGGACCGGCGGTGCAAAATCGGTGGGACCGATTTAGTCCAGAGGCAATGCACAATGCTCAAATCCAAAACGAAAATTGGTCCAACTTTTGATTCGACCAATGAAACTTAACCAAATTTGGAGCACACCTCCCTGAGGATATCTGAGTCCTATTTCTAGAGACGATCGTTCAGATCCACTTCAATTAAACGATCTCTTTAGGTTTTACCAAATAAGTGCTCAAACCCTAGAAATATGAGAAACTTGATCCACAACTTGCTTGTGGGGGATTGAAGATCTAGATGGCAACTTGCTTGTGGGGGATTGAAGATCTAGATGGTTCTAGGAGTATTCCCACACATCAAAGCAAGGTAAATGAGGTCAAGAGACCAACCAAAATCAACCGGATCAAGGAAGCACCACAATCATCAAAAGATAGAAGAAAGCAAAAGAGACTTCACCAAAGAACAAGCATTCATGAATTGATTAATTCAATGTGATGCTTGTCAAAACCACTCCCTCAAGGAGGATAAGAGCTCAATCAAAGAGCACACATAGAAATCTCTTCAAACCTCTCCTCTCCTCTGCAAACCCTAACCCTAACAAGGATTTTGCAAATGGGGGCTCAAGTGCTTGGGGGGTTTTTCTATCTCCCCCCTTTCTATTTATAGGAGAGGCCTAGGGTTTCGCTTATGGGTTCCCATGAAGGCCCACACACACATAGGACCCACTCATACACAATCATCTGTTGAAGCAATTGCCTGCTTCACCACGTGTAGGTTGATCAACGGCTCTCATCATGTCGGCAAGTCTCTCCCGTCCGAATCCCATCGGAACCTCCCAGAGACTTGCACCGACTTCCGCACCGCCTGATCCAACCAGCTGCCACGAACTGCCCGTTCGATCCATCTTGCCCATTCTGCACCTGCTTGACTCACACGACCTCACCCGGCATCCATGATCGTTCTGGACCTCAGCTCTCCAAGCGTAGTCCCGATCCACCTCACCATTGACGTCGTTGACCTGCAAGCCACCTGCACAGCACTAGACAAAGAAATCGTCTCCGGGAACAAGTTCTTCACAACTTGACCCACGTCAGTCCAACAATGCAATATGCAATAATAAAGCATTGAAATTCATACATTAAACACATTCAAATCGCAACAATGCCAAAAAGGCTAAACTCCAAGTGATCGTGATCGGTCCCCTTCCCATACGGCCGGTCCGACCGATTTGAGCGGTCCGACTGACATTACACAGCAGCGGTCGGACACCGAAAGGACTTAGCCAAATTTTCATCTCGAAAATCCGAAACCTTACGAATTTTTAAATGAATAGAACTTTTATTTGGGAGCTCCATAAATTATGTGACCACATCCGGAGACTCCTCACTTGCCTACACAACCTATTTTGGCCTAGCCCCAAACTCCATCAACACCTTTGGGCGGTCGGACCGACAAGCATTGCTTGGTCGGACCGCGACTAACGATCGACCGCGGTGACGACAACACTGGAGCAAATCCAAAAATGCGAGATTTTGCAAACCAACAAAACCATTGCCAATTGACTCATCATCCTAAGATCATGCACATATCCCCACGATATCCACAAAAAATTCATAGAAAGAGCCACGAAACCTAATTTCTGAAACCTTAACTAAACCCTAACCTAACCAAACCAGACACGTGGCAGTGGCTGGGCATTGCCGCACAGCAGTCGTGCGGCAACGGGTGTGCTGTGGCTGGCGAGGATGGTATGCCGCACGGCGACCGTGTGGCAACGGTGCTTTTTTTGCAAATACACTGCAAAGATGGTCATTTCTGTAAGTACGCCTTTGGCGTGCCAAAACGGTAAAAAAATTCGATTAACTCTTCTGTGCTACATGCACGAGAGGCAACTATTGTCCCACGCTCCCGTTGTATAAAGATACTTCTTTAGAGTTTTTTTTTACCGATATGGCACTGTTGCACCGTTGAAATAAAAAAATAGCCTCCCTCCGGAACAAGCGCAAAAATGTCACCGTAGATGCGTGCAGATGCACCACGTAGCAATTCCGGGGCCCAGGGTAACAGATTCTCTTCGTTCGGCCCCAGGGCCACTGAATCGCCGAGTGTCGCCTTCTCCGTCCCCAGTGGCGCAGCAGTGTGCCGTCCGAGCCCATCGGGAACGGATTGTGCCTCGACCGGCGCCCAGTGCCACGACAACCCCCTCCCAAAATGGCTTCGACATTTCATGTGATGTTCGTCATCCGTCATCATGACATTTCATGTGAACTTAGATAATAAAATTTGAAAAACGAAATTGATGAATTTTTTGAATAAAATTTGAGAGACTTCGCAAGGTAATTTGCGAATTACATGGCCCATAGCAGTTGGTTATGTGCATTAGAAATGACAACATGCACGTATAAAAAACAAAAAACACCTACGATACACGTGCGACTTTTATGGAATAAAAAAAGAATGATCGAATTAGTGCCGACGGCGCATTGGTCCCTTCCCCTTGCCTCCTGACTGCCTGCGGCGGCGACCAATCTCGAAGTAAACACCTACGACACAACTTCTTCTAATGGATCGTAGTGTAGGGATACGGGTAGACTACACTAGCTGGCAATTCAAAATTCTACCACGCAAATCAGTATATCATTGGAGCAAAACATCATAGATCATTGCCACTAGACACGTAATGCAGCAGAAGAAGAGTTGGAGCAGCCTAGCAGCCTGATACAACATCGAGGGCGTCGATGTAGTGGTCTTAGTCGATCATCCAACGTCCTCGGTACCGATCGTCTGCTCCAACAACCTATCGCATTCCTTGCGTAGGTCGTGGATCATCCTCGATCAGCGTGGCAGCAACTGCGGTAGGGCCTCTACGGTATCCACACGGTTAGGGGTGGAACGTCGTTCGTCGGTGTATTAACACCAACACACATGTTAGGGCCTTTGAGAAGATGGCAGCTTGGATTTTGGTGGAGCAACTCTTACGAACCAACATCCGGATGCAGCACCTTATAAAGAGTCCATAACAGATCCTATCTGAACTCGTTTGTTCCAACTCGTTAAGTGTGCCACCCTGTAGGTTCAAGCGTAACCGGTTGTGACTCAAAAACTCCTTTCCGACCACGAGTTGTTAGCGGTTCCTAGCAGGACAACGATTCATTAATATACATAAATATTATATCGAACGAACCTTATGCAATATGATCTGCGGCTAGTTCATATTTAGTTATGACCAGTTAGTGATCATGTCCGCCTAGTTTTCGACCAGTCTGCATGTCCATACGACTAGTTCGTATCTGGTCGGACTAAACGACCTGCTTGCATATTCTACCTTTACCTCACGATATCTGGTTGAACTCTAGGTGAGATGTAGAGGTAATGTCACGTGCTGAAAAGACTACTGGATGGTAGCATCCAAGTTTGTCAGGATCGTGATCCTAGGTGGGATCATTTTTTGTCTGATAGGTTAAGGGATACAAGTAGGCTACAATAGCTGGCAATTCAAAATTCCACCACGTAAATCAGGAAGCAAAGCAAGCAAGAGATCATAAATCGTTACCACTAGACGTGTAGCGTAGCGGAAGAGAGTTGAAGCAGCCTGATCCATTGTTGAGCGCGTCGATGAATTGATTGTAGTTGATCGTCCACCATAGTCAATTGTATAGTGTAGTCGATTGTCCTCGGTAGCGATTGTCTCTTCCAACAACCAATCGCGTTCCTCGCTAAGGTCGTGGATCGTCCTCAAGCGTAACAGCATTCGCAGTAGCGTCTCTACAGTATCCACACGACCAGGAATGGAAAACCGTACGCCAGTGTGCTAGCCCCAACTCACACGGTAGGGCTCTCTCGAGAAGATGACAGCTAGGGTTTCGGTGGAGCAACCCACGTTGTCTATTTTGTATATACCAACAGCCACATTCATCTCCTTATATAAAGCCCGTGACGGATCCTATCTGAACACGTTTGTTCCAGCACATTAAGCCTGTGACCCATTAGGTTCATGTGTAATCGGTTGTGACTCGAAAACCCTTTTCCGACCACAAGTCATTAGCGGTTCCTAGCAGGATATAACGATTCCCGAATACACACAAATAATATCGGACGAACCTTAATGCAATATAATCTATGACCAGGTCCTTGTCACTAACGACTAGCTGGTATCTCTATATGACCAGATCATATTTAGTCTCGACCAGTTCGTAACTCCTTACGACCAGGTTTCGACCGCTTAGTGATTATGTTCGACCAACTAGTATCTCCGTACGACTAGTCCGTATTTGATCGAACTCAACAACCTTCTCGTGTATTCTCCCTTTGCCTCACGATATCTAGTTGAACTCCATGTGGGATATTATGTCATCCATGTACAGTTCAATACTTTCTCGATCAAGTGTTGGATAACTTCATGTGGTTAACTCTTCGACCACTAGTGGCATGGCCGTGCACTTTACTTATATGACCACATCGAGGGGCCCAGAGATAACTCTCCTGTTATGTTAGGATGGGAAAATTCCATATCTAACCAGTAACATTCCTCTACATGTTTCGTAGCATAGATGAAAGCTACCTTTATAACTATCCAGTTACGGAGTAGCGTTTGGCAACCCCAAAGTTTGCTCTTACACATATAGAAAATCATCCCGATCTTAGGTCTAAGGATTATACATCATCATTGCTTGAGACCAACTGATGACACATAAAATCATAACAATCTCAGTAGTGTCTCGAGGTGGGTCAATCTAACACCATGTTCTCCAACACGTGTTCACATTGTTGATTCGATATCCCTATATCCATGACCAGTGAAAAATTGTCATCAATCAATACATGTACTGGTCGATAGAGTTACTAGTGTTCCGACCAGTGACATGCGACCAGTGATACATTTAGGATGACATCATATAAGATAAAGATCTTCACCAACAAGTCACATACTTGTTGATCTTTATAAATGATGATTCATTCAAGGAACATAATAACATTTATTTCTTAACAAATAAACATAGACATGATACAATTATCTTTATGGTTGCCTCTAGGGTATATCACCAACAGTCTCTCACTTGCACTAGAGTCAGTCATAAAAGTATGTAATACCCTTGGCTCTTGTGTGCACCTCATGCTTAGGTTGCGGGAGAGACTTTGTTAATGGATCACCAATATTCAAATCCATGTGCACTTTGCATATCTTCACATTACCTCTTTCAACGATATCACAAATAATATGATATCGTTGAAGTATGTGTTTGGACTTTTGATGCGATCTAGGGTCCTTTGCCTGTGCAATGGCTCCACTATTATCACAATAGAGATCCATTGGACTGCAAGCACTAGCAACCACACCCAATTCATTAATGAACTTCCTAATCTATACGACCACTTTTGCAGCCTCAGAAGCCGCAATGTACTCAATCTCTGTTGTAGAATCGACAACTATTCTTTGCTTGGAACTTTTCTAGCTCACTGCTCCTCCATTAAAGACAAAACACAAACCCATACTGTGATTTGCAATCATCCTTATTGGTTTAGAAGCTAGCATCGGTGTAACCATTTATGACCAACTCTTCCTCACCACCATACACAAGAAATGCATCCTTAGTCCTTCTCAAGTACTTAAGGATATTGTTGATTACTATCCAGTGACCTTCACATGGATCTGACTGATATCTGCTTGTAACACTTAGAGCATACGACACATCTGGTCGTGTACAGAGCATGACATACATGATAGATTCAATAGTCGAAGTATATGGAATTCTACTTATTTTGTCTCGCTCATCAGTGGTCGTAGGATACTGACACTTGCTAAGATTAATGTCATGTGTCATGGGCAAGAAACCTTTCTTGGAATCTTGCATGTTGAACTGTTTCAACATCTTATCAATGTACATATCCTAGCTTAATCCAATTAGCCTTTTAGATCTATCTCTATAGATCCTTATTCCCAAGATATATGTTGCATCTCCTAAATCTTTTATTGAAAAACTATTTCTCAATATCATTTCTGACCAGTAGTATGTTATCCACATACAATATCAGAAGCATAAGCTTGCTCCCACTAACCTTCTTGCAAAAACAAAGTTCTTCTTCATTCTTGATTAAGTCAAACCCTTTGACCATTTCATCAAAACGGATGTTCCAACTCTGAGATGCTTGCTTTAATCCATAGATGGATTTCTGAAGCTTGCATACCTTTTTAGCTTCCTTTGGATCGACAAAACCTCCAAGTTGTGTCATATACACATCCTCACTTAGGTTTTTATTTAGAAAAGCTGTTTTGACATCCATTTGCCATATATCATAATCGAAATATGCAGCAATAACTAGAATGATCCGAATAGACTTGAGAATAACGACGGGCGAGAAGGTTTCATCATAATCAACACCTTGAATTTATTTGAAACCCTTTGCCACAAGTTGTGCCTTTATAAATGTGAACATTTCCATCCATGTCTATCTTTTCTTAAAATCCATTTGTACTCAATGGTTTTAACACCATCAGGTGCATCAACCAAGTTCTAAACATGATTTCATACATGGATTTTATCTCGGGTCGCATGGCTTCAAACCATGACTCATAGTCTGGGTCATCATCGCTTTAGAAAGAAACTCTTTCTCCAAGAAGACACCATTTCAGGAAATAAACACTTTGTCATCATCCTGCTTATAAAAGTAATATCCTTTAGTTTCCTTATGATACCCCTCAAAGTAGCACTTATCTGACTTGGGTGTGAGTTCATTAGACGTCCAGCGTTTTACATAAGCCTCACCACCCCAAATCCTAAGAAAAGACAATCCAGGACACTTCTCGGTCCATATCTCATATGGTGCCTTCTCTTCCGATTTTGATGGAACCCTATTTAAAGTAAAAAATCATTGATTCTAGAGCGCATCCCCATAATTACAATGGAATATCAGATTGGTTCATCATTGACCGAACCATATCCAATAATGTTCGAGTCTGTCGTTCAGACACCCCGTTCCATTGATACGTTCCCGGTGGAGTGAGTTGTGGAATAATTTCACATTTCTTTAGACGATCACCAAACTCATGGCTCAAATATTCACCTACATGATCAGATCATAGATATTTTATTGTCTTGCCAAGTGATTCTACATTTCATACTGAAATTCTTTAAACTTTTCAAAGGATTCCAGCTTATGTCTCATTAAATAGACATAGCCATATCTACTGAAATCACCAGTAAATGTTATTAAGTACTGAAAACCACCTCTGGTCGAAGTGCTCATTGCACCACATACATCTGAATGTATTACGACCAGTAGATCACATACCCTCTCACCTCTAGCCGTGAAAGGCTCCCTTGTCATCTTGCTAAGTAAACAAAATTCACATATTTCAAATGAGTTTAGAGGACCATCTTTATGGAGCTTCATCATGTGCTTCACATTTATATGACCTAGACGACAATGCCAAATAAAAGTGGGATTCAAATCATTAGGTCGAAATCTCTTAGCATTAATATTATAGACATGCGTATCCTTAAGATTTAAAATATACAATTCATTCAGTTATGGAGCATGGCCATAAAGCATATCTTCAAAATAAATTGAACAACAATTGTTCTGTATTTTGAACTCATAATCTTCTGCTCCTAAACAAGAAGTAGAAATAACATTTTTACTTTAGGTTGGAATATAACAATTATTATTTAATTCCATAACTAATCCCGAGGGTAAAGCTAATAGTAAACTGTCAATAGCTAATGCAGCAACTCTTGCTCCATTACCCACACGAAGATCAACATCTCCTCTTGCCAAACATCTACTCTTTATCAGTCTCTACATCGAATTACAAATATGAGCAACCGATCTGATATCAAATACCCAAGAACTGGTCGGAGAAGTGGCAAGATAAATCTCTATACCACTTATACCTGAACTGGAAGTCTTACTTCCTTTGTTCTTTTTCATTTCTGCCAAGTACTTCCTGTAATTTCTCTTCCAATGCTCAATCTCATAACAATGGTAGCATTATGTGTCAGGCTTAGGACCCAGCTTTAGATTTTTAAGTTTAGCCTTGAGACTCTCGATCCCATCTTAAGTCTTTCCTTTGCCCTTTGCCATTTCCCGACTTACCCTTCTTCTTGAAGCTAATAGTCTTTTGAACTATCATCACATGATTATAACTTTTTTTCATGCTTTTATCAACACCTTTAAGCATGCCATGCAACTTGGTCATTTACTTCTCCATACTATTCATATGAAAATTCAATATGACTAGCTCAAATCTCGCAGGGAGCAATTGGAGAATCATATCACTAGCCAACTCTTGGCTAAAGGGAAAACCAAGCTTTTCTAAGCTCTCAATATGACAAATCATCTTGATCACATCAGGACTAACCGGGTTAACTGATAGCCTACAAAAAAATAATGCCTTAGATGTATTGTACCTCTACGCCTCGCTTGTAATCTTTGAAACACACCCTTCAGACCCACAATCATATTGTAAACGTCTCTGGTCTCATATTGCTTCAGAAGCTCAAGAGTTCATGGTAGCAAGCATAAGGCAGTGTACATCGACCGGATTATAACAATGCTTCTCATAAGCATTCTTCTTCTGGATATCATGGGGATATACTCCCAATCTTAGGATGACGTGACAATTGGCAATGGCGTTAACGGTTTATCGTTTCACGTGTTTTCGATCTGATTCTGATCTTGTCGGGCCGGCCGTCGGTCGGTGGCGGCGTGATCGGACCGGTCCAAGATCGGTACGACTGGCCATAGCGGCGGTCGGTCCGGCCAACATCAAAAAGTGTGTATTGAGTTGGGCCAAAAATAGAGGGTGTAGGCAAAAGAGGAGATTCTATTGCACTTGTCTAACATGGGTCAAGTTGTGAAGAACTTGTTCCCAAATTCGGTTTACTTGTCTATTGTTGTGCAGGTTGCTTAGTGGTTAACGACAGTCAACGGGGTCCAGAACGATCGACGATGCCGGGTGAGGTCAATGAACTCAAGCGTGACGCAAGATGGATAAGGGTGACCTATTGGCTAATCCAAGGCGCAAGATGGCGCTAGGTGTAGCTAATTAGGTCAAAAGGTGTTAAAGACGGCGCATTAAAATACGTGCGTATGTGTCCCGTTTATTTTGGGCCTTAACGGGAGCCCAATTGAGTCAAACTTCTAGAAGGTCTAAGCCTTCACTATGAATAGGGGAGGGAGGTGGCTGCACCTCCGCTTCGTCTCTTTTGCTATTCTTGTAACCCTAATTTTCTTTGGGACAGCTTTTGTGGAGGCTAGAGTTCTTGATAGTTTGATGTGATTTTCGTGCTCTTGGATTGAGCCTTGTCCTCCATTGATGGAGATGATGTAAGCCCATATTATATCAAATCAATCTAGAGAAAGTTTGATCATGTCTTGTACTCTTGTCTCTTTGCGTTCTTTCTCTATATTTGATGATTTTGAGTCTTTCTTTGATCCGCGAGTTTTTGATTGAATTCTCCACGTGATTTTGCTTGTTGTGACATGTGGGAACATATCTAGGATCATCTTGATCATCAATCACCCACAAGCAAGATTTTGGATCAAGTTTTTGTTTTGACCTGGTTTTGAACCCATCTTCAATCAAACCGAAAAGGATCCTTATTCTTGCAAGAATTGTCATAATATTCGATTGGAATAGGTTCCTGATATCATAGAGAATGTGTGTTCCAAGTTTCATCAAGTTTTGAGTTGTAGATCAAAAGTTTCATCTATTTGCAACTTCGTCATCGGACTTTACATTACATTCTTCAGCCGGCGGTCGGGCCGGCCAGTCACCGATCGGGCCGGTAGGGAATCGGTCTGATCGCCATTGATCCAATGATCCGACCGCTTGAAGACCGAGATTGGTTTATCTTGTGTTGATATTTGGTTGTTTTGCTTCGGGGGTTAGGTTGGATTCAATACTAGTCTTCCGCTGTACTGGTATATTGATCTTCATAGCTTCCATAGCTACTGGAGTGAAATTTTTGTTGAATCAATTATTTGTGAAAAAGTGAGTGTGCTCCTGTTCACCCCCCCTCTAGTCGCCTTTTCGGTCCAACACTTCTCACTATGAGTAGCAGCAGCATTCAGTTTCTCAGGATAATGACTCTCTAGAACATATTCCTTCTTTCTTGTTTGGGAACAATTCTCAATGAAGTTGGTTCCATTAAGTTTCTCTTTCTCAAGAATAGATCACAAGTTAAAGGTTGGTACGGAGGAAGTATTAGGTGCCATGATATACAACATAAATATATATAAAGAATTCAACACTATGTTTATGTAAGATCTTCTATAAAACACACGTGTTAGTTATGTTCGGCCAGTCTATGACCAACTCGTATCTCCATACAACTAGTCTAACCCTAGGCATATCATCATACGACCAATCCATACCTAGTTGAACTTAATCACCAACAGTCAATAAAAGATACTCCCACTATATGTCTAAACCTTGTTTCCCTCTAACATCATATAGTGAGTTCAAGATCCGTATATCATTAAGTCCTAGTGAGCTTTGATGTCACTGCTAGAAACTTGGTGATTTAGGCATGCAATCTCTTGCCAATCATATCACATATGACTCTTGTTTGTTGGCTAGCATCTCTATGCTCAGGCAACCAACATTATGCCCCAAGGCCCAAAACTGTTTTAATGGTCTTGTCAAGTTAAATCAACACTATGCGTGTGGGTGTCCAACACCCACTCACTCTTATTAAGATAGTTAATGGCACCCTACTTTGGTAGACCTACCAATTAACAATCAAAATCGTGATGGTCGCAGTAATTTGTAAAACATCAAATTTACTTAATTTTTATTGAGGGATACTTCTCTACCATGTTAAAACATCTAATGATAAAACATGATCAAAGCATGACAGGAATAAATATTCACAGATAATCATATTAAATTGTGAAATAGTATGACCCTTGACATGAAGATCTCCATCACCATGCTTCCTGTCCTTCGAGCCGTCATGCTTGAAATCTTTGACCGCATTCGTCTACTAAGCAATTACTCCTAAAAGCTAGTAACAAATTACATAGAATAATATCAAGCATCACTTGTCGGCACATAAACCGTTATACAATAATATGTAGCTCGATGGCTATCTTACAGCATGGCACGCTGTTGGACCGAAAAGGCGACTAGAGGGGGGGGTGAATAGGAGCACGCTCACTTTTTCAACCACGATTAGATTCAACACAAATTTCACTCCAATAGCTATAGAAGCTATGAAGATCGATATACCGATCAAATGGAAGACTAGGATTGAATCAATCAAAACCCGAAGCAAAACAACCAAAACAACGAAACTTAATTTCCTAAGAGAAGGGCGGTCGACCTCTACTCGGGGCGGTCGACCTCTCCAAGGCGGTCCGACCTCTACTCGGGCGGTCGACCTCTCAAGGGGCGGTCCGACCTCTAGCTAGGGCGATCGACCTCGGTAGATGAACAGTGAAATCGGCCGAAAAGCGAAGTTGCAAATAGGTCTAACTTTTGATCTACAACTCCAAACTTCATGAAACTTGGAACACACCTTCTCTAGGATGTCAGGAACCTATTCAATCGAAGATCATGGAGATCCATGGAAAAGTTACGACATTTTTCAGTTTGAGAGATGGATGGTTCAAAACCGAGTCAAAGCAACGTGACCCAAAAACTTGCTCGTGGGTGATTGATGATCAAGATGATCTTAGATGTGTTCCCACATGTCACGCAAGCTATATCATGTAAAGAAATCAATCAAAAATATGCGAATCAAAGAAAGACTCAAAATCACCAAATAGAGAGAAGAAGGGCAAAGAGACACATCTTTGATCAAAGCTTTCTTTGGATTGATTGATAGGGTTTGGGTTCTGACCACTCCATCAATGGAGGACAAAGCTCAATCCAAGAGCACAAGATCAAATCAAAACTCTCTAGAACCCTAACCTCCACTAATCCTCTCCTAAGCCAAAACTAGGGTTTCAATAATGATAAAAGAGTTGAAGGGGGTGCAGCCACCTCCCTCCTCTATTTATAGTGGAGACTTAGACCTTCTAGAAGATTAACTCAAATGGGCTCCCGTTAAGGCCCAACACAAACGGGTCACACACGCACGCATTTTAAAGCGCCGTCTACAACACCTCTTAACCTAAACCGCTTCTCTTGCGCCGTCTTGCGCCGTGGGTAGGCAAAAGGTCACCAAGGTGATATTTGGTAAGATTACCAAAATACCCCTTCTCGGTCCTTCTCCGAAGACCGAGTCCATCTTCGCGAAGCACTTCGCATGCTCCGCCACGTGTAGGTTGATCAACGGCTCTCTCCATGTCGGCAAGTCTCTCCCATCCGGCTCCCGAAACCACCATGGCACTTGCACCGACTCCGCGCCGCTTGATCAAACCGATCGACCGAATCGTCCGTTCGGTCATCCTTATCCGATACGCACCATACTTGATTTCATTGACCTCACCCGGCATCGTCGATCGTTACGGACCTAAGCTCTCCAAGCCTCGTCCGATCATCCTCGCCGTTGACCGTCGTTGACCACCAAGCAACTTTGCACAACAATAGACAAGCAAATCGAAGCGGGAACAAGTTCTTCGCAACTTGACCCCGTTAGTCAAAACATGCATCATGCAACACATATGCTTTGAAACTCATGACTTTGACCTAACCAGCGAACAACGCCGCCACGACGAGCGACGTTCAAGTAACAACCGGTCGGCCGCCCCTCGGGGCGGTCGACCGCTGCTCTGCCGGTCGGACCGCCGACCAAAGGCGGTCGACCGCCGTAAGGACTTAGCCAATTTTCAACCCACGAAAATCCGAAACCTCTGGAAACTTTAAACCAATAGAACTTTTCTTGGAGACTCCAAAATTATGGGAGCAAGAACAATGGGATCCCTCACTTGCCTACACCCTCTATTTTTGGCCCGACTGTTTGACCACTTTGGTCACGGTAGGTCCGGCCGGCGCACATGGCCGGTCCGACCGATTTGGGACCGGTCGGACCGCCGATGCTATGGCGGTCGGACCGCCCTATCGAGAAAGTCGAGCAGTCTTTGAAACTTTGTCGAAAACCCGTGAAACGACAAACCATTAACGCCATTGCCAATTGTCACATCATCCTAAGATCGGAGCATATCCCCATGATATCCACAATCTCCCCTTGATGAACACATTGGCAATAATCGAAAAATGTAATTTGAAGGTTTGAAAAGTAAAATACTTTCGTTTTTCGCACAAAGGCACAACTTGGTCCATAAGCAAGAGAAAGCAATGGAAATGACCAAGCGGCATCGAATAGCATAGACAAGTGAGATAAGGCAAAAGAAAGCATAAAACTTTGATTTCGAGAAAAAGTCAAAAATCTCACTTAAGGTCCATATGAAAGAACAATTGTTCAATTGACCTTTGATCATTGTGAGGAGTAATAAATGCAATTCAAGTTGGAAGAGTCAATAAGACAATAAGAATGCAATTCAAAACTCCCCTCACTATGATCCTCGGATTTCAGAAAATTTCAAATTCTCCAACTTTCTCCCCTTTGTATAAACTTCTCCCCAACATCGAAATATCTTCTCCCCCTTTGACAATGGAGTCATCAAGGAATCACGCCTTCCTCTCATCCAGAGATAGCAATTTGCGAGAATGAAGAAGGAAGCAAAAGAAGTATGCATGAAGTGCAATGGGTGGCTTCATTTTTGTATTTTTCAATTTTGATTACAAGAAGCTTTGAAGATTACCCAAAAGAGCAAGTCAGCATTTCTAATATTGTACAAACAACATATCAAGCCTGATAGTGCTAGCAAGATCATGGTAAGACATATATAACAAAGCTAAGCATAAAGGCTCAAAAGTAAAGCAATGGATTTGATCAATTTAAGCAAAGCTTCAAATTCAAACAAGTTCATCAACAGGGATCCTAAAATGAAATTGGCCATGTCAAAATGTCAAAGTGAGATCAAAAATCTAACAAAGACCACATTAAGAGTCAATCAGGTCCTGTATTGAATCATTTTGCTCAGTATTTCTTAAAAGCCCATTTGTCAACAGTTTTCACATATGCATTGAATATTTGAAGTTGACTAATGATCTAACTTAGTGACAAGATCTGGACTAGGAGCCATCCACAAACTCATCCTAAGCTTTGACCGAAGTTGATTAAAGGTATATCTTAGTAAAGAAGATCTGGACTAGGAGCCATCCACAAACTCTTTCTAAGCTTCTACCAGGCGACAAATCTTGAGGTTCATGTCATTTCGACAAGCAATCCCCATGAGATCGTTCGGATCATCAAACTATCTCCAAGTTCATGTCATTTGACAAGCGGTCTCGTAAGAAGTAGTTTGGCACATTTTAAACATAAGACAATCTTGATTTTCATTTTTCACAAGAGCATTTTAGAATCTCAAGAACACAAAAGCTCAAGTAATGGTCAATTTTAGATCAAAGAGCTAACAAAGCAATTACAGCAGGGCCAATGTCACAAAAGGAGCACTAATTGCGCAACTCGCTAAAACATCCACAAATTGCAATTTCTTAGTTCGAGTTTGTTTTAAAGTTCTAGCTCATATAGCAAAGACTTAGCTACACATGTGAAAGCATGATAATTCTAGCAAGTCAAAGTACTAGACATGACATTGAGCAAGAATTGAAATACTAAAGCTCCAAAGGGTAATAGGCAAAGCTTCATCAATTTTAAAAGATAAGCGAGAAAATTTTATATTACAATGCATCTTTTGGATTTTCAAACCACTTGAAGTATTTTACATATGAATGCAATATGATACAATGCGATGCAATAAAAAGCCTAAAAACCTAAAAAGTTCAAAAGATCAACAAGTTGAGAAAAGAACAATAAAAGATCAAAAGAACAAGGTAAGATCGGAAAAGATCGAACTCCCCTCAAACCAACCCATGGGGATAAATTACCCTAACTCACTTCTCAAGGTGGCAAACCTAGTTGGGTCTAAAGGTTTGGTGAGGATATCGACCGATTGAGCCTCGGACTCCACGAAGTGTAGCACAATATCACCCTTCTCTACATGGTCTCTAAGGAAGTGATAGCGAATGTCTATGTGCTTGGTCCTAGAGTGTTGCACGGGGTTCTTAGCAATGTTAATAGCGAAGTGTTATCACGAGAAAGAGGAACACTAGCAAAATTTAACCGTAGTCCTTAGAGTGGATACCATCCACAAAATCGACTACAACAACTAGCGGCGACTACATACTCGACCTCGTGATGGGTGTGCAACAGATTTGCTTCCTAGAAGACCAAGAAACAAGAGAAGTGCCTAGGAAGTGACAAGTGCGAGGTACTCTTCCTATCAAGCGAAACGACCATAAAATCGAATCGAAAACCCCGAATGGATAAAGAAGAAGAACAGAGTACCAAATGCCATCTTGGAGGGTAGAGTGTAAATACACGAATATGCGCGCTAAGCGCTTGGCGATGGGAAGTTCTCGGAGGCGCTGAAACCTCGCGTGACGGTGTGAAGTGGATGTCGGTCTTGATGCCGTCAGTGCGGAGGAGCCGATCATCTTTGCGGTACTCGCGTTGATCCACGGCTTCTCCTTCCTCATCGGATCCAGCGATCGAAGTCGCCATGGGAGTGGCGATCGCTTGCGATCACCCATGTCGAAGCGTTTGGCGGATCCTTAGTATACGCCGTCGATGGATGAAGATCCCTTCCTTACATTGCTTGATTTGAAGCCCAGTAATTGAGCTCTCCCATCATGCTCATCTCAAATTCCTGGACATAGTCTCGGAAAAGCTAGAAACAAGAGCATGAGAAGAACCACCAAAGATAATATCATCAACGTAAATCTGAGCAAGTAAGAAATCATTGCCACGCCTAAGAATGAACAAGGTCTTGTCTACCTTACCCATCTCAAAATCATTCTTAAGCAAGAAGGTCTTAAGTCTATCATACCGAGGCTCTAGGGGCTTGTTTAAGACCATACAAGGCTTTGGATAGCTTGAAGACATGATGTGGGTTCTTGGGATTCTCAAAGCACAGGGGTTGCCTAACATAAACCTCCTCCTCTATAAAACCATTGAGAAAGGCACTCTTAACATCCATCGATATAATCTAAAACCCTTAGAGGCGACAAATGCAAGAAGAATGCGAATAGCTTCTAGTCTAGCAACAGAGCAAAGGTCTCATCAAAATCTAACCCCTCAACTTGGCTAAAACCACAGAGCTACTAACCTAGCCTTGTTTCTAACCACAGAACCATCCTCATTTTGTTTGTTTTGAAGACCAGTGAGTTCCTATAACATTATGACCACTAGGAGGTTCTACTAGGTTCCAAACCTTATTCCTCTCAAAATTCTCTAACTCCTCATGCATGGCATTGACCTTTCGAATCGGATAAAGCATGTGATATATCGCGGGGTTCAAAAGAAGCTACAAAGCGAGAATGAGAATAGAGGTTTGGATCATGATACGGAGCGAGTGACTCGTTCATGGATATTACCTATCATCGATCCGCGGATCTTTGCTTTTGAATGTGAAGTGGCGCACCGGAGAAGAAAGTACCTCTTCGACCTCCGCAGTCTGCGATGATGAAGATCAAGAGTGCCTCAAGCGAAGGCGAAGTAGTCACGGCGGGTTCTTGTGCGGGAATAGGAATGTCAGCGGCGGTGGAAGAGTATCATCGAGTCCATCATCATCTTCCTCTACAAATATACTCTCTGTCACTGTGTATCACACGAAATATCGATCTAGCTCGAGGCTAGTCTCATCAAAAGTGACATTGCATGTCTCTGAACGAGTTAGTTTGACATTAAAACTCGAAAACCCCTTGAATGGCGGGATAACCCGAAATAAACCATCAAAAGTTCTTGACTCAAATTTATCTAGATTTCTGTCTTGAGAATAAAACACTTGGATCCAAAGACTCGAAAGTGCGAGACGGAGGGTTTTCTACAAAAGCGAAGCTCATAAGGAGTCTTGCCCAAAGGCGGTCTCAAAAGACACGATTTGCAATATGGCAAGCGGTAGAAATAGCTTGACCCAAAACCTCCTCTGAGTGCTATACTCATCTAGCATTGTCCTAGCCATCTCAACTAGAGTCTGTTCTTCCTTTCCACAACGCCATTTTGTTGAGGGGCGTGTGGGGAGGAGAAGCGATGCTCAATTCCACGCTCGGCACAAAAGGAAGCAAAGATGCATTCTTGAACTCCGTGCCATTGTCATCTGCGGATCGCTCTCAAGGCACTCGGAAGTTCGAAGCCAAGCGAAGAACAAGATCATGATAATGATCAAAAGCTTCATCCTTGAAGCAGAAAGAACACCCAAGTGTATCTAGAAAAATCATCGACTATGACAAGAATGTACCATTTTCCACCAATGGCCAGAACCTAAGCGGGACCAACGGTATCCATATGAAGCAAGCTGTCCGGTCAATCGGTCATGACCATAGTCAGCGATGGGTGTGGCGGCAACTTGCTTGCCATGCCTACTGGCGCACATCTGACATCTTTGGCGGCTTTGAGTTTAGGCAAACCTCTCATGAGCTCAAGGTTGCTAACTCGCGTCGGATGATCAAAACCAATGTGCCCCAAACAGCGGTGCCAAAGCGAACTCGAGAAGAAGAAGATGAAATTAAGCATTTGAGAGAACCGAGAAGAGATTGGAAAAATCGGCTCCAAAGATCCTAGCAACTCTAGTAATCCCAAACACAAGCTCACCAAATTGAATCAAGCACCCGACAAGCATTTTTCTTAAATCTAGTCTCATAGCCATCATCAAGAAGTTGAGAGGCGAAAGCAAATTAAACCTTAGCTTGTCCACAAGGGCGGCGTCCTTGAGGATGAACTTGTCGTTCACCCCGATCGATCCGTTCCTTCAATCCGCCCTTGCCTATCATCTCCAAAGGTGATGAATTCATCACCGTCGGCCGCGTGAAGGAGGTGAACCATCTTGAGTCTCGGTCATGTGGCGTGAGCAGTGAGTCGGCGAACCACGTGTCCTTCCTCTTTCGCGGTAATCCACGAAAATCAAGGCGCGGAAGAACAATGTGTCTCAATCTGGGGTTAGTTAAACAAGACTTGGGAACCCGATCTTGAGACACATGTCTGCATGAGTAGTATGCAAGCGAAGTGCTATCCTTGATTAAGTTTGAAGTTACATTATGAGCAATGGTTACTTTAACATAAGAGTTATCTGTCTAGGAACATGATGATGAGCATGTGACACAAATCCTAAACCAAGTTTCCTCTTTTCTACATTACCATGTCTCATAAAAGCTCTAGGTTGATTGAGTGAAATTCTAGCAAAATTTTTCTTATCATTTTCAACCTCATGTGATGAACTCAACCAAATGTCCATTCTTCTTGCAATAGGTGCAATGGTACTTGATACCCTTGGGAGAAGCACCCTTTGACTTAACGAAGTTTGGGCAAAACCATGATTTGAAAGTAGTTTTGCGAGGTTGGGTTTTAAATTCAACTAACCCATTTTCCAAGACTTGAGTTACTTGGGGCTTAGAATTATCTTGGACGAGTTGTATCCTAATCCTTGCTTCTTATAAGGAGTCTTAGATTTGTCGAGAATCATGTTTAATTGTTTCTTACCTTTAGAAAATTTTCTAAGGTATCCTTAAGATAAGCATTTTCTTTTCAAGATTAACACATGACTCACAAGTTTTGCCTTTAATAGCTCTAGCATATTTTTCCTTATATAAAGCAATTTCAAGTTTAAGAGCGGGACATGAAGCACATGTAGAAGACTCAATCTTGTTCTTAAGCTTGGCATATTTAGCTCTAAGCGCTTCTAAGATATCTTTAACTTCATGTTCGCGTTCAATGCAAAAGAGCAAAGGCTAGGATCAACGACACGAGAGCAACCAACTTGCTGGAATCTAAGCATTTTCACAAGGAGCAGATTTAACCTCAACTAACTCGGTCCTAGCATTTTCAAGTTGTTGCAAAGCAATATCATGAGCGATTGCGGTTTAGCAAATTACGAGTGTAGAGCATGGCGGGAAGAACATTCATCGATTCAAGAGTCTTAGTATTTGCAAGTTCTAAAGTCAAATTATCTACTTGAGACTCTAAGTCCTTGTTCCTAGCCATGATATACTCTAACGCCTTATCTGGCTCATGAGTTGCTCAAAGATAGTTTCGCATCTATCGGAAAGGACATCATAGGAGAGAGGTACCTCATCGTCGTCGGCGTCGTCGAGTCGACCATGAAGCAAGCAGCAGGTGAAGTCCTTGGCCTTCCCTTCTTCTTGTCTTGAGGATCTCCTCCTCCTTGTCATCCTCGCTCCCGAGTCCACATCGCAAGTTGTTCCCCAAAGCGGCAAGAACCGGTGAGTGCCTTTGTGAGCTTAGCGACATCAAATCTTGATTTGTTCCATTGAGGCTTCTTCAAGTGGCTTTCCTTCCTTGTGGTTGCTCTTTCCTTTCAACTTGGGGCGGTTGCGGATGTGGTCGCTCACCACACTCATAGCAAGTCACGGGACCTCCTCTCTTTTGTTTCTCATATTGTTATAGGCCGTGTGGCTTTTCGACTATGAGGGCTAACTCGGCCTCGGGAAGACTCTCAAACTCCTCTTCATGGATTGCGGATAAACCCGACAGCGAAAATCGGAAGAAGACTCGGAAGACCCATCGAAGCTCTCTTGGCGGGTGCGCTACCAAGGCCATATTTTCCTTCTTGGGATGATCAATCCTCTTGATCTCATGAGTCTTAAGCTTGCTATAGAGCAGCTCAAAGTCGGATCGAGAGGTTGGCGTTCTCCTCAATGGCGGTAGCCTTTATCTCCCACTCCTTGGTGTTGATTGCGGCCAAGAGGTGGGTGGCATTTCAGGCGAGAATATTCAATTCCAATGACCTTCATCGATTAATCACTTTGTTGAAGCGGTGAAAATGTCATCGATGCTCTCTCGGGGCGCATCTCGAATTTGTTATATTCACGCTTATAGGTATGCAGCGTACTTTCTTGATTTGGGACGAACCCTCATGGTAGGTTTGAGGTGTTCCAAATCTCGTGCGCGATCTCAAGATTGCAAATTCGATCATACTCCATCTACCAAGCCCACCATACAAGAGGTTCTTTGCCTTATTGTTGTTAGCCAAGAGAAATTTGTTGGCCGCGTAACAACCGGGAAAAACAGCGGGCTCGAACAACCTCCCATATAGCTTGTCCTTCGCTCTCAAGGAAGACTGCATGCGATTCTTCCAATAGGCATAATCGTGCCCATCGAAGATATGCGGCTTGGTGGAGTACTTATCCATCGCCAAGTTCGGTGGCCGGTTAAGATCAAGATTGAACTAGCAGGGCTCGATACCACTTGTTGGACCGAAAAGCGACTAGAGGGGGTGAATAGAACACGCTCACTTTTCAACCACGATTAGATTCAACACAAATTTCACTCCAATAGCTATAGAAGCTATGAAGATCGATATACCGATCTGTGGAAGACTAGGATTGAATCAATCAAAACCGAAGCAAAACAACCAAAAACAACGAAACTTAATTTCCTAAGAGAAGGGCGGTCGACCTCTACTCGGGCGATCGACCTCTCAAGAAGCGGTCCGACCTCTACTGAAGCGGTCGACCTCTCAAGGGCGGTCCGACCTCTAGCTAGGCGATCGACCTCCGGTAGATGAACAGTGAAATCGGCCAAAAAGCGAAGTTGCAAATAGGTCTAACTTTTGATCTACAACTCCAAACTTCATGAAACTTGGAACACACCTTCTCTAGGATGTCGGGAACCTATTCAATCGAAGATCATGGAGATCCATGGAAAAGTTCGACATTTTCAGTTTGAGAGATGGATGGTTCAAAAGCAGAGTCAAAGCAACGTGACCCAAAAACTTGCTCGTGGGTGATTGATGATCAAGATGATCTTAGATGTGTTCCCACATGTCACGACAAGCTATATCATGTAAAGAAATCAATCAAAAACATGCGAATCAAAGAAAGACTCAAAATCACCAAATAGAGAGAAGAAGGGCAAAGAGACACATCTTTGATCAAAGCTTTCTTTGGATTGATTGATAGGGTTTGGGTTTCTGACCACTCCATCAATGGAGGACAAAGCTCAATCCAGAGCACAAGATCAAATCAAAACTCTCTAGAACCTAACCTCCACTAATCCTCTCCCTAAGCCAAAACTAGGGTTTCAATAATGATAAAAGAGTTGAAGGGGGTGCAGCCACCTCCCTCCTCTATTTATAGTGGAGACTTAGACCTTCTAGAAGATTAACTCAAATGGGCTCCCGTTAAGGCCCAACACAAACGGGTCACACACGCATACGCATTTTAAGCGCCGTCTACAACACATCTTAACCTAAACCGCTTCTCTTGCGCCGTCTTGCGCCGTGGGTAGGCAAAGGTCACCAAGGTGATATTTGGTAAGATTACCAAAATACCCCTTCTCGGTCCTTCTCCGAAGGCCGAGTCCATCTTCGCGAAGCACTTCGCATGCTCCGCCACGTGTAGGTTGATCAACGGCTCTCTCCATGTCGGCAAGTCTCTCCCATCCGGCTCCCACCGAAACCACCATGGCACTTGCACCGACTCGCGCCGCAGATCAAACCGATCGCCGAATCGTCGTTCGGTCATCCTTATCCATACGCACCATACTTGATTTCATTGACCTCACCCGGCATCGTCGATCGTTCTGGACCTAAGCTCTCCAAGCCTCGTCCCGTCCTTCCTGGCCGTTGCCCGCGGTTGCCCACCAGGCACCCTGCACAACAATAGACAAGCAAATCGAAGCAGGAACAAGTTCTTCGCAACTTGACCCGTTAGTCAAAACATGCATCATGCAACACATATGCATGAAACTCATGACTTTGACCTAACCAGCGAACAACGCCGCCACGACGGCGACGTTCAAGTAACAACCGGTCGAGACCGCCCCTCGGGGCGGTCGACCGCCCGGCTCTGCGGTCGGACCCGCCGCCAAAGGCGGTCGACCGCCGTAAGGACTTAGCCAATTTTCAACCCCGAAAATCCGAAACCTCTGAAACTTTAAACCAATAGAACTTTTCTTGGAGACTCCAAAAATTATGGGAGCAAGAACAATGGGATCCCCTCACTTGCCTACACCCTCTATTTTTGGCCCGACTGTTTGACCACTTTTGGTCACGGCAGGTCCGGCCAGCGCACATGGCCGATCCGGCCGATTTGGGACCGGTCGGACCGCCGATGCTATGGCGGTCGGACCGCCCTATCGAAAGTACGAGCAGTCTTTGAAACTTTGTCGAAAACCCGTGAAACGACAAACCATTAACGCCATTGCCAATTGTCACATCATCCTAAGATCTGGAGCATATCCCCATGATATCCACACACGCAGACCATGAAAAATCCATACATGCATCACATACATGATGGACCATACTATTCACATCAATCCCTGCAAAAAGTGTCATACATAGAATCCAATTCTATCAGGTGATATGAACACATAATACTATATAACGCGACCACAATTTCCTAGTACGGCGGTCCCGCTAGCCGGTTAGCGGGCGGGGTTCGAAGGGGCAGTGCCCTTGGAAAAAATTCCTGGGATATGAATCTTATTCACGTAATTGAGCCATAGAAATCATTGGATTAATTATATTAACCCTATTACGAACCAATCTGATCACTGCCTGATTCGAGCACGCACTGCAACATACTCCGATGGCGGAATTCCGACCGGTAGGAGTATCATGCAATGTGGTCGTGAACAAGAGCAGAAGACCATCTGGTACTTTTAACTCATATCTCCCGCAAACCCATCAACTATTGCCGAAACCGGATCGATCTTATCAACCAGTGCCCAAACTGTGAGACCCTGGTTTACTAGGCTTGTAATGCTTAGTCACCAATTAACACTAGCATCACAAACAAAATAACCCGTGTCTTCGAGATATGTATACTTCCCAGAAATGCAGTATACACACCCCTTTACAAAATTCATACATCAATTCCATTCAATCACATAGAACCGAAGCACAGCAATAAACCAGAAGTTAAAATAAATAAGGGACAGAAATTACAAAAGAGAGGCCAACCGGCCAAATTACATATAAATACAAGAATTGAACAGCGGAAGCAAAAGTGCCATAAGATGGCCATAAATAAAAGAGCCAATCAGTGTGCTTTTACCCACAAGGCAACCGACCGGACCGCCAAGCTAGTCGTCGAACCCGCAGCACATTTCACAAAAGTGAGGCCCTTGGGGCTCACCTTCCTCCTCTGCAACAAATAGTTAAGCAAAGCAAATAAGTACAAAAATTGTACTCCGCAAGACTTACGTGTAGAATAACAGACCTATACATATGCTACATGCAAATTTATTTAAGTGGAGGCTGTATGTCTCATTTTCAGCGCAAAGCAATCTTGATTTGCAATAATGTAGTACATTTAAAAGCAAGATGACAAATATGTTTTTAATGTTCAAATAACAGTAAAAGACAACAATATAACAGTAATTAGATGACAACAACATCCTGGAAGTGACTAAACCATTAGTCACCACAACAATAGCATGAATTACCCATTCATGCCAACCATGTCACATTTTAATTTCAAAAGGTTGTAGTCTAGTTCTTGCACGACCTTACCAAGCATGTCCATAACCTAGGACGAGGCTATTCGAATAATTTCAATCCCTGCAGGGTGTACCAATGTACCCACACGTCAGACAGCTTTTTTGCCACCTGATTAGCATACTTCCTTTGGTATGCCGGCACAGCTAAGTCCTTTCAGACATTTCCAATATTATGTATTAACTGCGAGTCGCCCGTATGGATAGAAACACATACGTTGTGTCGGAGTCATCGTAAATCCTCGGTCAACTACCCGTCGCAGGTAAAGCCTTGGACAACCACGATGCTCCTCGAGGTGGAGAGCCTACCCGGAATCTCCACCACCGCACACCCAACACAAGAACACATATCCTTTTTCACACAACACACACACCCCCTCCTGCGACTCGGAGTTAACACACGACAAAGTACTAAGTCAAGAGAGGTCCCATATCCCTCTCGCGTGATTAGCACGCAAAAGCGCTTGGATTAGTGACACAAGTAACTCGGTCCTTGATGACCTAGGCACCATTCCATTCACACCAACATATCACACCAACATACCATTGTGCCCAAGTCTAAAACAATTTTATTTTCAGTTTTTGACTTTACAAAGTAACAAAGCACAAGTGCTGGACATAATAGAATAATAAATAGATGTGTGATCAAGATCATCGACTAAAATCGATGATCGCCCATTACTACTGAAACTAAGCATTTCTAAGTAATTTCAATTCGCAATCTACTAAGTGACAAGAGCTCATCCATCGAACTCAAATCACAGCAAATAATCTAGGCTCATGGTAGTAGAGGATAATCAATTCCTACAGATTATGCAACTATAGAATACTAACCATAATTTAACAACAACATAGCAATGCATACATACAAGTTGAAATCAATATATTAGACTTGAAAATCTTGGGATTAACATGATCAAACCGCTTTTTTGCTTGTCGGGTTCAACATGTTGCGGAGGATCACTTAAGTTATCAACGTGCTCTTCGGAACCTAACGAGAAAGCGAAAAAGAACCGATAAGAACGAAGAAAACACAAAGACTCAACAGCAAACTTTCTCCAAATGCTCTGAAAATTTTACAGTAGCAAGAGCATGATTTATAAGGAATTTATCAACAAGAACCAATTGATTTGGATTCTTAATACAAAAGATATGAGCAAAACAATTTTGCTCAGCCTTATAAATCATAAATGCTACTATTCATTGCACTAACATTTTAGCAACATTTTCTGGAGATAAACTGAGGTTAGAATCATTTTTATATTAAAGTTTAGTTAAAAATATAACCAACAAAATTTGAATCAACCGAAAATGAATTAAAATGAAATAGTTATGCATTTTACAAGTTAACTTCACTTTTTAGTTAACAAATAATTCTTTCGGGAAAATCAGAAATTAAAACGACGTGGACGAACTTGGATCGTTGATCTTGGATCCAAAGGTCCAAGTCCACGGGATAACGCACGCACGCGCGACTCACAAACCATAAACGCTCACCGTTGGATTTGGATCCAACGGTTCACGTGAATCAGGACGTTCTGACGGTCCGAACGTTCACACGCACATGAGCCGTTGATTTTGGATCCAACGACCCACGCGACTCGAATCGGGACCGTTGATCTTGGATCCAACGGTCCACAGATCAAGGCGTGCGATCAATTCAAACTTTCGCGCGATCCTGGGCCGTAGATCTAAGGATCGACGGTCCACATCGAATCACGTTCAAAAACTCGTCCCTGTTTTCATCCGACAAAACGACGGTGAAGGGAGGCTCGTCGCCGGCGACTCTGGCCGCGGCGGTGCGAGCAAATGCTCAAAATGGGTTCTTAACAACCTGGCGCACCCAATGGAACCAACAGTTTTGGCTGCGGCGGTCTAGAACGCCGGCAAGCCGGAGATGACAGAGATGACCCAAAATGCCCGAAAATGAAAAACGCAAGTGAGCTCTGCTGCGGTCCAAGGAAGCGGGTGCCACGCAACTAGGGACTAATAAGGAGTTACCTGAGCACAGAGAATGCACACAGAAGGGTCGAGTCTGCTCTGGTGAAGAAAAATACGGATTTCGGCCGAAAATGGGGAAATCCAAATTCAGTCAAACCCTGAGCGAAATGAACAAAATTGAGTGAGGGTTAAGCTCAAGAGAGTAAAGATGGAGCCGAGGGAGCAAGAATTGCAAGGAGAGAGACCTGTTTGCATCGCATTCACCAAGCTCAAGCTCAACAATGGCGGCGAATGGATTTGGTGGATCGCGGCTCAAACAAGCTCGTGGGTGCTAGCTAGAGTTGCGGAAGTGCTAAAGGAAGCCAAGAGTGAAGCAATGGAACTTAAATAGAGGGATGACAGAGAAACAAATGATATTTTCATTCGGGTCAACACTGCCATAGGAGCGCTTCAGAGCGATGGGAGCAGTTGAATCATGGACTTCTGAGGGAGGAGCACGACGGGCATTTAATGCGCGCAGAGATAGCCGTTTAAAGGCGCCCACATAGGTGACTCCACGCTGCGCGCTTCTCCTCTGCTCACGCCATTGATGGACTCAGACGCGCGCTCCGACCCGAGTAAGGAGACGACGTTTCCACCGTTGGATTGAAATCGAATGGTTCAAATAGAACAGGATGATTATAACGATTCGATCGTTCACTTAAATCTGGGCCGTTGATTTGGATCCTACGGTTCCCGTTGCGCGAGGCGTTCGGACAGTCCGAACGTTCACGCGATCGTGGGCCTTTGATTTAGAATCCAACGGTTCACTTGGATCGGTGCGCTCGGATGGTCCGAATGTTCACGCGATCGTGGGCCGTTTGATGCCTATCCAACGACTCACAACGCTCGCGCCCAACCGACCGAGGCGGTGCAGTTAGTTGATCGAACCCAGTCCAGTGGCTCGAGCCCGAGTCTGATTCGAACCCAATGAACAGTGAAAACCAGTTAGGGTTTGAATTAAACAGCTGATTTTTGAGGAATTTGTTTAATGTAGCAGTTACACAAACCGTTTCATCCATATGAACCGATCTAGGTTAGTAGACCCAACTAGTAATAGATCCAATCCACTACTACCACATATCAAGTATATGCGACCGATCTAGATCAAAAACTACGCAAGATGGCTCTGATACCACTGAAGGGATATGTGTTGGCTATACTAGCTAGCAATTCAAAAATTCTACCACGTAAACCAGGAAGCCAAGCAAGCAAGAGATAATACATCATTACCAATAGACGCGCTGCGCAGCGGAAGAAGAGTTAGAGCAGCCTGATCCAATGTAGAGCGTGTCGATGAAGTTGTCATAGTCGATCGTCTAGCGTAGTCGATTGTGTTTGGTAGCGATCGTCTTCTCCAGCAACAAATCACATTCCTTGCCAAGGTCGTGGATCGTCCTCAAGCACAACATCTGCAATAGCGCCTCTACGATATTCACACATCCAGGGATGGAGCACCGTACGCCTAAGTGTGTGACCCGTTAGCTAGGTTCATGCGTAATTGGTAGTGACTCGGAAACCCTTTTCCGACCACGAGTCGTTAGCGGTTCCTAGCAGGACATAACGATTCCCAAATACACACAAATAATATCAGACGAACCTTAATACAATATGATCTACGACCAGGTCCTTATCACTAACGACCAGCTCGTATATCTATATGACCAGATCATATTTAGTCTCGACTAGTTCGTAACTCCTTACGACAAAGTTTCGACCACTTAGTGATTATGTTTGACCAGTCTACGACCAGCTCATATCTCCATACGACTAGTCCGTATCTGATCGAACTCAACGACCATTTCGTGTATTATCCCTTTGCCTCACAATATCTGGTTGAACTCCAGGTGAGATATTATGTCATGCATGGACTGTTCAATACTTTCTTGATCAAGTGTGAGATAACATTTCATGTGGTCGACTCTTCAACCACTAGTAGCATGGACATACACTTTCTTTATCCGATCACATCGAGGGTCATAGAGATATCTCTCCTGTTACGTTAAGAGGGGCAAATGCTATATCCGACCAGTCATATTCCTCCGCATGTTTCATAGGATACCTCAAAGCTACCTTTATAACTGCCCAATTATGCAGTAGAGTTTGGCAACCCCAAAGTGTGCTCTTACACATGTAGGAAACCATGCTGATCTCAAGTCTAAGGACTATACATCATCATTGCTTGAGACCAACTGATGACACATGAAATCATAACAATCTCAGTAGTGTCTCAAGGTGGATCAATCCAACACTATATTCTCTAACATGTGTTCATATTATTGATTCGATATCCCTATATCCATGACCGGTGAAACATGATCATCAATCAATACATGTGCTGGTCGATAGAGTCACTAGTATTCCGACCAATGACATCCGATCATGGATACATTTAGAATGACATCATATAAGTTAAAAGCTTCACCCACAAGTCACATACTTGTTGATCTTTATCAATGATGATTAATTCAAGGAACAGAATAACATTTATTCTTTAACTCATAAACATAGACATGATACAATTATCTTTATGATTGCCTCTAGGGCATATCACCAGCAATAGGAACGGATCGTAGAATCACGATTCTATCATATTTTTTAAAATATATATTATATATAGAAATTGAATTATGTTTTCAAACATGCAAGGCTATAGTGGATTTTATTTTATTTTTTCTAATTTAGTTTTGTAAATTTGGGTGCACTTAATCATTTTACATGCAATAAAGATTGTGTTTTCTAAAAAAATAGTTTTTAGTAAACTAGTAATTTGAAATCCAACATATTAAGGGAATTTTTTTCCTGACACTCAAAATTTGTCCAAATTTGGTTTTGCCATTAGAAATTTGATTTTCTCATTTTTGTCATTCTTACATCGATTGCACATTTCAGTTTTGCCACTTCGTCCAAGTCAACAGGGTTTGACCGTTAAGACATATGGGGAAAACAGAAAAATACCAGAAACTCATAGAAAACGACAAAAACACAAGCAAAATAGAGAAAAAATGAAGCAAAAGTCGAGGACAACTTTATAAAATTTTTAAAATGCACTAATATTTCTAAAAAATATATACACCAAGGAAAATGTTATAATCTTCCTCAACTTTTTATAGAGCATTGCTAAAATTTCATTACTGTAATTTTTTTAATTTTTTTTCAAAAATTTATAAAACAAAACTTTTGGGCACTTCTTTTGTATTTATTGGTATTTTACATTTTCCTTTTTTTTTGAAAATTTTGCATATTTCTTAACATTCAAACCCTGTTGACTTGACGAAAAATTGTTCGGAGTGCCAAAAACGAAATGTGCACTGATGGAAGAATGTCAAAAACAAAATGGTCAAAATTCCAATGGCAGAATTGAATTTGCACATATTTTGAGTGGTAGGAATAAAACTTTTCCATATATTAATGGTGACACTTTTTTTTACCTTAGAACAACACGTAGACAGAAAAAACAAAACAAAAACATTTAAAAAGAAATTAAACTATTGTAGCCTAAATTAGCAATATGTAAAATGAAATTTTATAAGCTGATATAGGTTGTTGTCAGGATCATGATCGTACACGATTCTATACAATCTTACCTTCAGGATCACAATTATATGAAATTTCGATCCATATATCGATCTGTGTCATTTTAGCTCCATGGGATCGTACGATCCCACGATCCGTGTCACGATCCTGACAACCCTGGTGGCAGCCAAGGGTGAATCTAGTGGGGGGGCTTCATCAGGCTTCAGCCTACCCTCTAGCGTTGGAAGCCCCCCTCTAACCTCCGGTAGCCATGAACCAAAGAAGAAGGAGGAGCAAGTAGGGAGCAATTAAACAAAAAATCATTTGTGGGCCTTGCCAAAGCGGTGAAGCCCACAAGGCCCAACTCACATCCACCCCAAGTCCCCATCAGTCCCTACTTCATGTTCCCTTTTCCCCGTTCGGCCGTTCCAAAATTCCCAAATTCATTGAGGTATTGAGGAGAGGACGAGAGGAGGCACACCAAAGGGCCGCCTGGCTGCCAGTGACGACAAGGAGGGGAGGTGTCGAGGCGCCACAGGGGAGGGAGCTAGGGTGGCGGAGCTACCATGGCGCCACCGGTAGCAGAAGGAGGCCGAGGAGCATCAACGAGGATGGCGAGGAGGAAGCTGGGGTGGTGTCGGGGCCCAAATATGCAAATCTGGACCCTCTGTGTATACTGCACTAGTCCAGGATCACGCTAGCGCACACAGTGGCAACATCGATGAAATATCAATTCCATATACAAAGATGACTAATAAATAGACAAATATCAATAATTATCAGAGTGAAGACCTTAAGGTCAAAGGTTACAATTAATGTCTCAGAAGACAAATAGCTCAATAAAGCTACAGCGGAACGAAACAGAATAATTTCAGTGAAGCCCATCCATATGCCCACAGGCAATCGACTGGGGTAGCGCGACCTAGTTCTCCACGATCCTTGAGGTAGACCTTGTTGACTGAAGATTCTTCCACTTCTGTTGATTGTTTATAGCAAGTATGAGTACACACCGTACTCGCAAGTCATACCACAGAATGCAATTTATAGATGATGGCTTATTCCAAAGGAATGGCTTCTGTGGTTATTTTGCAGAAATGCAACATTTGCAATTGAATACAAATAATAGATTGAAAGCATAATTCAAAACCAATAGACAATAATAAGTTAACAATTGATTTCACAAAGGACACACAGTCTAATCAAGTTATTCACACAGCTGCACAAGTTATCTCACACAACTGACCCTTCCCAATTGTTTTATGAAAATCTACCCCTCGTGTGAAATTCCCGAGCATGTCCATGACCGAGGACGCGGCTATTCGAATAGATTGATTTAACACTCTGCAGAGTTTGTACACTTTACCCACACGATGAAATCAACCGGATCAGAGTTGATCACAACAAAACCTTTCAGAGACTTCATCTCAAGCAATGACACTCCCGATGTGCTTTCCTGCCGGCCAACCGATACACACAGCGTTTGGTTACGACACACATCGTTGGACAGGGATGCAGCGAACCGTCCCGCGATGTGACATATCACACCTCCAGCCCATCACACAGCTTAAATACAACCTGAGTTGTCAATGTCAAGACTCCATAACTTACTAAGTTAGGCCCAGCCCATACTAGGCATGTGGTAAATGCAAGAAGGCCAGTTCAATGGCGCACAAAGTTAAGTCCTTAATTGACCAAGGCAAGACTTCCAGTTTTTCCCAAATCACAAAGTTTAAAGCACACAGCTCCACCATTCACACAGATCCACCACTTGCCTCAGTCTAAATCTTTTCCCACCCTGTTGATTAAGTGCAACACATGCCATCAACGAGTAATAGCACACAGCACACATAATTTCATCACACAGTTCCATAATCACTTAGTCAAGTTTATAATTGCGACTCAGATGAAATGATGACTCGTGGCATGGCTAAGCAGTCCAATCGTATCTAACCAACCCACGATGGTGCTACGATAATACCAACTAATAATGAACCAACCTAGCGTGACAAAAGATCATGGCATACAATAGACAATGTGGATATGACAAATTGGATTAATAACTATCCCAAAAGCATTTAAATAAATACTTGAAATAGAATGCAATACATTGAAACAAAGTATTTTGGCGGGTTCAATATGATCAAAGGTATAACTTGCCTTGCTATAGCAATGATGGTCTTATTTATCTTCAATCTTCTACTTCCTTGATCTTCAGCTCCTTCGGACGATTCCGGCACTTCATCGTCTAACGATAAAGAAAATGCAAAGACAAACTAAATTCAAAAAGATAAATCAAATAAACTCCAAATTGAATTTGAAAGGTACTAGAAGATAGATATTGAATTTAGATAAATGTAGGAATTTGAATGGGTTCAAGCGGAATTAGGATGAATAAGATATGGCTTTTGGAATGATGAAAATAAAAAGAGGGACAAGCTGACAAGTGGAATATTATCAGAATATTCCATTCCGAAAATATTAGAGAATGATTGAGTGTATGACATGTGGGACCGACTGATATTTATGGATTTCTAGAATTAAAAATAATTCTAGAAATAAGGTAGAGAGAACGACACGTGGGACCAATAAGATAAAGGATTTTTCAAGAATTAAATTAATTCTCGAAAATAGGATTAGGGGTTGACATGTGGGCCACTGGTCTAGGGACCAGGTCCACGGAGATATGCTGGTCCACGGTGGACCAAGCTCACGGAGGAGGGTTGACAGGACCCGCATGTAACATCCCAAATATGGATTTGTGTTTCAAATGTAAGAAAATAGAATAAATGAAAACTTTTCTTGCATCTTGAAGCCCTTAGTCATTTTTGTAATTCTTTTAAAAAGAATTATGGAAAATCAAATTTAAATCCTCTTTTGACTCTAATCAAAAACCTTTGTGGCAAAGGTCTTGTGCCCAACCCTTGGAAATCTTTTCCCTGAGTTCTGGGGAGGCTTGGCAACATCTCTGAATTATCCCATGATTTTTAGAAATTATTTGATAATTTTTGGAGGCAAGTCAAAATTGGTCAAACTCTTTTTCCCCTCTTCTGGAATTTCTGGAGAAAATTTCAGTGCATGAAAATCTCTGAAAATTTTATGAGAGGTTCCTCCTGCTGTCAGCAATCTCCAGTTAAAATTTCATAATTTTTGGAGCTTGGTTGCTATCTCAAATAATTCCTCAAAAATCAGATGTTTAAAATTCAAATTCTAACTGGTTTGCACTGTTCCTCGGGTTCGAACCGGACTCGGGCTCGAGCCACTTGACTCGGTCCAACCAACTAAACGCACCGGCGCGGTCGATCGGGCGCGCGCGTTGTGAGCCGTTGGATCAGCATCGGGCGGTTCTTGATCAACCAAACGACGGAACCGTTTCAACCCACCCGATCTAACTCAGCCGTTCGATTTCATTCCAACGGTCGACACGTCGTCTCCTTCCTCCGTCCGCGCGCGCGTGAGCTCAGCCATGGCGTGCGCAGAGGAGAAAAGCCGCGGCGTCCAGTCCACTCCACGGTCGCCTTTAAACGGCTATCTCTGCGCGCATTTAATGCCCGTCGTGCTCCTCCCTCAGGCGTCCACTCTCCAACTGCTCCCGTCGCCCTCTCACGCTCAAATGGCCGGGTTGACCCGAGCGGGATATCGCGTTGCTCTCGGCCATCCTCGGCTATTTAAGCTCCATTGCTTCTCCCTTAGCTTCCTTTAGCACCTCCGCAACTCTAGCTAGCACTCACAAGTCCGCTGGAGCTGCAGATCCTCGGTAATCCCTCGGCCGCCATTGTCGGTTTTGGAGCTTCGGTGGAGGCGGTGCAGCAGGGGTTTTCTTCTTCAAGTCTTTGCTCCCTCTGCTCCCCCTTTACTCTCTGAAGCTTAACCCTCACTCAATTTGGTTCAATTTGCTCGTGGTCGAATCAATTTGATTCCCAATTTCAGCCGAAATCGGCATTCTTCTTCGCCCGGGCAGCTTCGGCTCTCCTCGGTGCATTCTTTGCGCTCAGGTAACTCCTCTTTAGTCCCTAGTGGCCTGGCATCTGCTCCCTTGAACAGCAGCTGAGCGCATTTGCCGTTTTCGTTTTCGTCACTTTGCGGTCACTTCGGTTCTCTCCGGCTTGCCGTCGTTCTGGACCACCGCAGCCAAAGCCATTGGTACCATTAGGTGCGCAATGATGTTTGGGACCCATTTTGGGCACTTTCTCGCACCGCCGCGGCCAGAGCCACCGGCGGCGAGCCGTTCTCCCCCGTCATTTTTGCCGGACGAAAACAGGGAGACGGTTTGAATGGGAATCGATGCGGACCGTCGATCCTAAGATCTACGGCTCGGGATCGCGCTGAAGTTTGAATTCGTCGCGCGTTTCGGTCTGTGGGCCGTTGGATCAAGATCAACGGTCCCGATTCGAGTCCGCGTGAATCGTTGGATCTCAGATCCACGGCTCGAGTGCGCGGGAGCGTTCGGATCAGCCTGCGCGCTCGGATCCATGTGAACCGTCGGATCCAGATCCAACGGTTGACGTTTAGGGTTTCACGGCCGCGCGCGCGCGTCAGCGCTGGGACGCGGACCGTGGGATTCAAGATCAACGCTCCTCGTTCGTCCACGTCATTTCAAATTTCTGATTTTCCCGAAAGGATTTATTTATCAACTGAAAAATGTGATAACTTGTAAAATGCATAACTAATTCATTTTAATTCCTTTTCGGGAGATTCAAATTTTGTGGGTTATGTTTTCAACTGAACTTTAATCTAAAAATATTTCCAACCCCAGTATAGCTCCAGAAAATTTTGCTAATGAATAGTAGCATTTTTTATTTATAAAAGCTGAGCAAAATCGTTTTGACCATATCTTTTGCATTAAGAATCCAAATCAATTGGTTCTTGTTGCTAAATTCATTATAAATCATGATCTTGCTACTGTAAAATTTTCAGAATTTTTGGAGAAAGTTTACTGTTGGGTCTTTGCGTTTTATTCGTTCTTATCGGTTGTTTTTCGCTTTCTCGTTAGGATCCGAAGAGCACATTGACAATATTATTGATCCTCAGCAACATCTTGACCCACAGCAAACAGGCAAGCAGTTTGATCATGTTAATCCCATTATTTTTCAAGTCTAATATATTGATTTCAACATGTATGTATGCATTGCTATTTTGTGTTAAATTATGGTTAGTATCCTATAGTTGCATAATCTGTAGGACTTGTTTATCCTCTACTACCTTGAGCCTAGGTTATTTGCTATGATTTGAGTTCGATGGATGAGCTCTTGTCATTTAGTAGAATACGAATCGATTGCCTAGAAATGCTTAGTTTCGGTAGAAATGGGCGATCATCGATTTTAGTCGATGATCTTGATCACACATTTATTTATTATTCCATTATGTCCAGCACTTGTGCTTTGTTACTTTGTAAAGTCAAAAACTGAAAATAAAATTGTTTTAGACTTGGGCACAATGGTATGTTGGTGCGATCTGTTGGTGTGAATGGAATGGTGCCTAGGTCATCAAGGACCGAGTTACTTGTGTCACTAAGCCAAGCGCTTATGCGTGCTAACCACGCGAGAGGGATATGGGACCTCTCTTGACTTAGTACTTTGGCGTGTGTTATCTTCGAGTCGCAGGAGGGGGTTGTGTGTGTTGTGTGAAAAAGGATATGTGTTCTTGTGTTGGGTGTGCGGTGGTGGAGATTCCAGGTAGGCTCTCCACCTCGAGGGGCATTGTAGTTGTCCAAGGCTTTACCTGCGACGGGTAGTTGACCGAGGCTTTACAATGACTCCGACACAACGTATGGGTTTCTATCCATACAGGCGGCTCGTAGTTAATACACAATATTGGAAATGTCTCGTAGGACTTAGTTTGTCTTAGGCATACCAAAGGAAGTATGCTAATCTAGTGGCAAAAAGGCGGTCTGGCGTGTGGGTACATTGGTACACCCCTGCAGGGTATAAAACTATTCGAATAGCCTCGTCCTAGGTTATGGACATGCTTGGTAAGGTCGTGCAAGAACTAGACTACAACCTTTTAAATTAAAATTTGACATGGTTAGTATGAATGGGTAATTCATGCTATTGTTGTGGTGACTAATGGGTTAGTCACTTCCAGGATTGTTGTTGTCATCTATCTACTGTTATATTGTTGTCATTTACGGTTATTTGAACATTAAAAACAGATTTGTTAACTTGCTTTTAAATGTACTACATTATTGCAAATAAAGATTGCTTTGTCTTGAAAATGAAACATCTGACCTCCACTTAAATGAGCTTGCATGTAGCATATGTATAGGTCTCATTACTCTACACGTAAGTCTTGCGGAGTACAATTTTTGTACTCATTTGCTTTGCTTAACTATTTGTTGCAGAGGAGGAAGGTGAGCCCCAAGGGCCTCACTTTTGTGAGATGTGCTGTGGATTCGACGACTAGCTTGGCGGTTCGGTCGGTTGCCTTGTGGGTTAAAGGCACACTGATTGGCTCTTTTGGTTTATGGCCATCTTATGGCACCTTTGCTTCCGCTGTTCAATTTCTATATGTATATGTCATTTGGCCGGTCGGCCTCTCTTTTGTAATAACTATCCTTTACTTATGTTATCTTCTGGTTGTTGCTTTGCTTCGGTTCTATGTGAATGAATGGAATTGATGCATGAATTTTATAAAGAGGTGTGTATATTGCATTTCTGGGAAGTATACATGTCTCGAGTCTCGGTTTATTCGATTTGTGATGCTAGGACCAAATGGATGGTTAAGCATTACAAGCCCAATAAACCGGGGTCTCACACCGCATGTAAGAGAGAGAATTAATAGTTAGGGTCTTTATTTGGGTGGATAACATGTGGGGTCAACATGGAAGTGAGAGGAGATATATATCTATGTATACATATATACATGCATGCATATATATATATATATACATATATACATACATATACACATACATGCATACGTACGTACATACATATATATATGTATAGACACACGCACGCACATGTATACAAACATACATATCAACAGAACTGAGAGCAGGAGCTCGTCGGCTGGCTTGATGGCGGCGGCCACAGATCCAGGACGAGGGCGGCACGGAAGCGGCGGCGGCGACGGAAACACGATGCGCAAGCGGTGCGGCGCATTGGGGCGGCAGCACGGCCTGGCAGGTGGAGGCCCGGCAAGAGCGGCGCTAGGGTTGCGGCGCACGCGCCCGGCTGGGCTGGGACGCGCGTGAAAGGAAGTTGGGCCGGCGGCGTGCTGGGTGAGCAGAGACGCATTTGGTGGTGGAGGAGAGAGAGCGAACACCGTAATCGATCATATCGTGATCGAAAACAAATGGTTCAAAGACATGGGTCGGTGTTTGTCTTGACCGAGAGAACCACAGGGCTGGCAAGGAACCGAACCAAGAGAACTTGCACAGCGCAACATCACAGAGGCAATATACACGGTACAGTACAGACCATTCGTGGCGATGGGGTTAGCAAGCAAAGAAGAAGGAATTAAATACTTACTTTTGAACCCATCTGCAAGGGAGGAAAAGAGAGAGGCAATAGCCCACAAGGAAATCCATCAGCAGAGCACGCACTGGACAAACCGAACGTAGCACTGCACCAATACATGTGAACAGAGAGACAGGTTAATGGCGCAACGGGTGGTCTACGGAAAGGATTTTTGGCTAAGCAAAGATTAGAGGAAGGGATTAGCAGTGAACAAATTAACTCCACAACATCTAGCGGAACCGAAACCAGAGATTAACCAATATGCTAGCAAGAAGAATCGGCAGAGAAGCTACGCACCGGACTGCTATTAAACCGAACCAATACAGAAAAGAATGCATCAGAGCCAGCCGAACTAATGAACAGGAACAGAGGCATAGAGGCGCGTGGGATGGAAGGAGGACGGCGGCGACGCGGCGGCGGTGAAGGGCCAAAACGGAAAGAAAACGACAAGCCGGACGCGATGGTGCGGTCGGATTTTCAAAATACTCACCGAGGAAGCAGAATACGCGAAGAATACGGTTGGGATACGACGGACGGCGGAACTCCGGCGAACTTCAGGCGAAGGGGCTGGCACTATGTCGTAGAGCACGACGATGCGAACCCAACGCCGCAGACGGTTCGGCCGGCGGACATCGGATGGAGGAGAAACTCGCTGGAGAAGGCCTTTGGGACGAACTCCGTATTCCGCAAACTGCGATGAACACAGATCGATTCGGAGGAAACCAAATCAGGGGATTGGAAGAGGACGTCGAGATGGACGCGTGGGCGCAGACGGCTCGCATTTATATGCACCGAACGAAAAGATATGGATGTTTGAATTTTGAATCAGAAAACGAATCGCGTACGAGTTCGTTCGGCTGGCAGTTCGGCTCGGTTGCGAAATGGACGTGAAACGATCTTTGCGATCATTGTAGCATGCATGCAAGCAGTCTTGATCGGCATCGTATATGCGTGGAAGGAGAGAGAAAAATAGGAATTCGGAATTTAAATAAAAGGCAACAAATCGATAAGATAGAATAAATAGCAAACAAATGCAGAAAAATCCCAAAAATACCAGAAAATTCCTAGAAACACCAGGAAGCCAAATAAAATAGATTTTGATTAAATTGATGTTTAGATTAGTCAAATTAAATATTTTTAATTTAGAAAAATTCTAATTAAGCTTTATTAATTCAAATAAAATTAGTGAAATTTTTCAGGGACCTAAACTACTCAAAAGATTTTTGAAAAGCTAAATTTTGGGACGTTACAGGTGGGGGAGACACCATGGCGCCTTTGTTAGCTGGAGGAGGTTGAGGAGGGAGGCCAAGGCAGGGATTCGAGCGCCGCGGTAGCCGCTGATCTGAAGGAGGCGAGGAGAGGACATATGAGGTCGGATCTGGCCATTTGGTGCGGGGGAGCCGGAGGAGGCGCATAGGAGGGGGATTCAAATCTAGGCTGGCTGGGGGAGCCGTAGGAGGGCCAGAGCCCGGAGGCGAGGAGGAGGAGCGCCGTAGGCAACGAGGGGGAACTGGAGGAGGTGTCGAGGCAAGGAGGAGATATGGCCTCTGGGGTGGGCTCTCCGGCTCTGTGAGGAGGAGGCGAGGGCCGAGGTTGATTTGAGTCGTGGGTGTGGACGCCATCTGCATCTGGCATCTATTGAAGTGAAGGCTGAAGGGAGAAGGCTGAAGAATCAAGATTGAAGGAGTCACTAGCCTCTGCTGAGTGCTGACTACTGTGAGTATTGTCTGTCCATCTACTGTTAATGTGGTACATAGATTATAGTGTTAGAATATACTCAATTAATAAATTAGCAATTTGTTAGAATATAGTTTGGTATTGTGGTAATGACATAATGTGGTATATAGTGTTATAATATACTCAATTAATCAATTAGCAATTTATTACAATATATTGTGGTATATAATATAGTGTTAGAATATACTCAATTAGTCAATTAACAATTTGTTACAATATAGTGTGATAATGTGGTATATATTCGGTTAGCAATTTGTTCATAGGTTTGTCACAATGGAGAAACGAACTTTGTATAATGATTTCACAAGCAATTCATTATATACTCAGCGAGGTGCCTTTATTGTATTTTGTTTTTTTGCTTTGCTTTTATTCATGTATGAATTTGATTGCACAAGAATACAAAACTATGTTTATCTCAAATTAGTTTAGTCATTCGAGGCTTTGAACCCACTCTCTATTTTCATCCTAACTTCGCCACTTGTGGCAGCTAGAAGTCGAGGGAGTCTAGGAACTTTCTCCCTCAATCAAACAGTTTGTAAAGCGTGACGTGGCCCAACCAGATTGCTGAATCCAGCAAGAATGTATATATAGATGAGTATGATGTAATCCCTTTGCTAGACATAGAGAGACTAAAATAGCACCTTTTTCTGATAAATAATACTCCCTTCAGTCACAAATACATGTCGTTTTAGACATCAATACGGTCTCCAAAAGACAACTTTGATCAGTAATTTATGTTCTAATGTATTTATAAAAAACCCAATAAAATTATAATATTAGGAAAGTAATTTTTGAGACAAATCTATACATATGATTTTCATGTATCCAATCTAAATACTTAAAAAGATATCGATGGTTAAAGTTTCAAAAGTTTGACTACACCATCCAAAACAACAAGGATTTGTAACCGGAGGGGAAATCATACCACGAATTTGTAACATCAACTTGACCATTCGAGTATGGTCCGGACATACGAGAAAACCGCTCACCCTGCTACAGAAGTAAAAGCTACTCGTAAGGGCATCTCCAATACTTAGAGATAGCATTGTCTCTAACATATGTTACATTATCTTTAGAGACAACATCTCTAATATATAGTCTTTAGCACACTCTCGAACATTCATATTTTATAATTTTCCTTTGAAACGGCCCCACATGTCAACTAGAGTGGTTAATGTATCATGTCCTGTTTTGTGTTATCCTATCTTGTTTCGCGTGCACGACAAACTCTTTAGAAAGTGACGACATATGTTCTCTCTCCTCCCCCCTCTCCTCCATGTAGGATTTTATTGATGTGACCATAGTTAAGAAGCAACAATAAATACAATATTGGAGATACCATAAGAAGTAATTTCCTGTGCACAAAGCCTTTTCCTATGGTCGGTTCGGATAGGTTGTATTGCAGGGGGAGTGTGGACCTGGACGCAAAAGCGGTTCGGATAGGTTGCAGGGGAGTGTGGACCTGGACGCAAAAGTCCTCCAATTCATTGCGGCCGAGGCAAGTGGTGGCGAGGGGAGATGTTTCCACGAGAGAGAGAGAGAGAGAGAGAGAGAAACAGGGCCCAACAAAATTGGATCAGCACGGTTGATGCTTGAATTTTCTTAAATAATATTAATTTTAAAAATAATTACAAAAAAGTTGATTTTTATTATTATAAAAATAGGTCTCTTCATTTCAAATGACTATAGGAACCTATTTCCTACTAGTCGTCGTTCCAACTATCTATCGTCATGTCAACTGGCGATTTGTATTGCAGGGTGTACAAAAATTTCAACTATTTGTTTGCAATTATTTTAAAAATTAATATTATTTTTAAAAATATATATTTTTCAATTTACCCCGCTCCCATGCCCGTCCGCCCACCCCCTCCCCTGGGCCGCCCGCCTGCCTCGGCCTAATCGCCAACTCCCACTTTCTCTCGCCCCCTCCGCCCCTCCTTTCTTCTCCACCAAATCGCGCCTCCTCCGCCCCTCCGGCCCTCCACCTCGCCCACCGCCCCTCCTTCGACCTCGTCCGCCTCCGCCCCTCCTTTCTTCTCCGCCAAATCGAGACCCCTCCATTTCCGCGCGGCCACTCCCCAGCAACGCCCCCGCAACCTTCAGAGCGGCCTCCTCCTCCTTCCCCGACCCCTCGGTAGTGTCGCCACGCCGCCATTCCACCTTTACCCTCCTTCCTCTCCCCCGTTTCTCAATTCTGCGTCAGCTCACATGGCCGTCGGGGTCGCGGCCGCGGCGGTGCTCGTGGTCATCGCTGCGCTCCTCCCTGGCGTTGCGGCGGCGTGGAGCCTCACCAAGAAGGGCATCGTGCCTCTCTGTGATTGCTTCCTCATGATCGACGACAAGAGGGACCTCTTCTTTTCCGGCGCCATCCACTGGCCCAGGAGCCCGCTTGAGATGTGGCCCAAGCTCATCAAGCTGGCCAAGGAAGGTGGCCTCAACACCATCGAGACCTACGTCTTCTGGAACGGCCACGAGCCTGAGCCTGGGAAGGTAAGCATCATGTACATCCTTCATTGGTACTCCACCATGGCAAAAAAAAATAGGAGCACGTCGTCCTTAATTTTAGCTCACCTGTTGCATTGCAGTACAATTTCGAAGGCAGGTTCAACCTGATCAAATTCCTCAAGCTGATCCAGGACAACGATATGTACGCTATTGTGCGCATTGGGCCCTTCATTCAGGCAGAATGGAACCATGGGTTCGTGTGACAAAACTAATTTGGTGCTTTGCAATTCTGATATGCTTAGCTCATCTGATTACTTCATGCTTCTTCTATTTTTGTCTGTTATGCCCCCAGTGGCTTGCCTTATTGGCTTAGGGAGTCCAGCCACATAATATTTCGGGCGAACAACAAGCCTTTCAAGGTAACCATAGATTTGTAAGTCTAGTATGCATTTTTTTGTGTTAAAAGAGTTTCAAATTGATGACCATTGGTTTTATCACCTAGAGAGAATTGGAGAAATTTGTGAGATTCATAGTGCAAAAGTTGAAGGATGCGGAGATGTTTGCTCCTCAAGGAGGGCCCGTCATTCTCTCCCAAGTCAATTAAATTCTACCTGCATGATGTCATTTACTAAAAATCTGTTTAGGGGCTATGTAATTAAGCATCTCTATCACTACTACTTAAAAGAAGGAATTGGTAGTCGTCCGTCCTCCCACCATGAATCATGTCCGTACGATTGGGAACCAGCGGATGAACAGTCCAGATTTCACGCGGTCCTCTCCTCACCGCCCATGCCCACCTCACACACGCATGCACGAAGCTTCTCGCTAAAACAATCATCGCCCAACCACCTCGCCTCTTTGCATGATCAAGAAACCGACGCCTAACCCTGCCCCTACCCTTCTTCCTCGCAACAATCCACCGCCTCGTCTCCTCCTCCCCATTCTCGTTCGATTAGAAAAACGTCGCCCCTTCTCCTCCACCTCTCCCTCCCCCTCCCCCACCCGCCCCCACCCGCCGTCTCCCTCCGGCCGCCGCTGCCCCTGTGCTCCGTGTGGCTCAACCGCCTGATCCCCTCCCTAGACGACGCCATCGAGCACCTCAAAGTGGGAGCCCGCCGCGAACGATGCCCCACTCGCCGCGCTCTCCCCGTGGGAGCTCCAGCTCGTGCTCGTCTGCTTTGCGCAGGGGTACCGCCCCACGGAGTCAGAGTTTGCCGACCCCATCGCCTTCCTCTCCCGCGTGGAGTGGGAGGCCGTAGCCTACGACATCTGCAAGGTCATCCCACTCTACCCCCGCCCCTCACACCATTTCGTGTTCGCCCACCTCAACCGCTCCCTCGTCACCTCCTCCGACGGGCCCAATCCCCTCGGTCGTCTCGTCTCGTCCACCCCGACTCAAAGTCCAAACTAAATTCGCTCTCTCTTCTGTTCTCCTCTCACGTTTCCCAAATCGAGCGAGCAGCAGAGGCGCCAAGAAGAGGAAAAGAACTCCGATCCGAGGATTCTTCCCCCGAATCTCACCACCGGCGTTCCAATCAGCGTACGTATGATCATTCCCATGCCCCCATTTCTTTATTTCCCTAAAAATTTCCAATCTGAATTAGGGTTCTTGATTTTTTGCATTTCGGCGATTCCACGTGATTGCATCTAGATGTGCGGCTTGTTTAAGAATCTAGACCCGCCATTATGGGTTAATGGAGTGTTTTGGTGATTAATGATAAATCTAATTGTGAGACTAACATTTTATTGTTATATCTAGTGTGTGGTCTCACTTGGATATAAAGGTGAAATTCAATGAGGTATGCAATCGACATCTTACTCTTATGTATAGTTGCATTCCTCGGATCCAAAATATAGGTTAAACTCCACCAAAAGTATAACTTGAATATGTGCATATGTTTCTATTTACACATTTGTGTATGCATACATTTAGGGGGAGCTCACTCTATATTTTGTGGTTTCATTAGTATTGATCCATATTCCGTTCTCCACATATATTTGGGATCATTACTTTGAAACATATTCGTTTGAGTATACAAAACTTGTGTAGTTCTTGTATACTCATGTTTTGAGTATATAGAACTTGTGTAGTTCTCGTATACTCATGTTTTGAGTATGTAGAAGTTGTGTGGTTCGGTATACTCATGATTGTGAGTATATAGAACTTGTTTAGTTCTTGCATACTCATGTTGGAGTATATATAACTTGTGTAGTTCATATGTACTCATGTTGTGTTACTTTATCTAAATTCAATTTATGTGCAATTGAAGTGGTTATCATCAATTACCAAAAAAGGAAAGATTGAAGTATGTTGTCCCACAATTATGAGTTAATGGTATAGTGTGGTAATTAATGATAATCATATTGTGAAACTAACAATTTTCATGAGTTGGATGTATATGTTATATTCCAGGATGATGAAGATTTGAGATGATCATGAGTTGATCATCAAGTCAAGATTCAAGTAAAGAATGCACCATGTGTTGATGCATATGAAGAGCTTGAAGAAATGTGAATCATCATGTGTCGATGATGTTCAAAGAGAAGACCCATCATGTGTTGATGCATATGAAGAGCTTGAAGAAATGGGAATCATCGTGTGTCGATGATGTTCAAAGAGAAGACCCATCATATATTGATGGAGGTCTAATGAAGGATGCATCATGTGTTGATGCATATCAAGACTTGGAGTAAAGGATGAATCATGTGTCGATGCACATCAAGTCAAGAGAAGACCCATCATGTGTTGATGGAGGTCAAGTGAAGAATGCATCATGAGTTGATGCATATTCAAAAGAAGAACTTGAAGAAAAGGAGGTCATCATGCGTTGATGATTATCAAGTCAAGGACCTGGACTTGAAGCGATGATGTGTGTCATCAAAGCTTCAAGAAGATGTAAGGCAAAGGTGTGAGAACCCGGGGTATTTAACTTGTAATACTTAACCATCCGGATGGTCCTAGCATTACAAATCAAATATCTCGATTCTCGGCGCACATGTACTTCCCAAAATTGCAGTACACATACCCCATACAAAAATTAAGCTTCCAAACCATACAAGTCATTCATTAATCAGTCTACAAGCGTACAACATAAGGGCATACAAGTCCATATTACAAAAGTAGGGCCGACCGGCCAAATGATAGAAGATAACCAAAGTAGCAGCGGAAACATAAGCCATAAGATAGCGATAAACAAAAGCCAAACAGTTTGCCATTACCCACAAGGCAACCGACTGGAAATGCCAAGCTAGTCGTCGAGAGCAAAGTCGAAGTCGGTCTCACAACAGTTGACCCCTTGGGGGTCAACCTCCTCTGCAACAATTAAGCAAAGCAACTTAGTACAAAAAGTACTCGCAAGACTTACGAGTAACAAGCCTATACATAGCTACATGTAAGCTGAAACAAAGGAGGAGGTTATATGGTCATTTGACGCATAAAGCAACATTTCATTTGCAATAGCTAATAGATTGAAAGCAATTTGACAAATCTATTTTTAATTGATTAAATAACAGCGAGAAGACAATAATAAACATAAATAACATCTTAGAGGTGACTTCCCAACAGCCACCACAACATAGCACGAATTACCCATTCGTACCACCCGAAATCAAGTTTTATCAAAAACTGTTGAGTCTAACTCTTGTAGAGACCTAACCAAGCATGTCTATAACCAAGGACTTGGCTATTCGAATAGATTATACCCTGCAGGGGTGTACCAATGTACCCACACGCCAGACCGCCTTTTTGCCATGCAATAGAGCACACTTCCTTAGGTATGCCGGCAAGGCTAAGTCCTACGAGACGCTTTCCAATGGATTGTACTAATTACTAGTCGCACGTATAGGGGTTAACCCTTAGTAAACCGCCGTTACGGGCTCCCACTAAGGACCCACACGTTGAGTCGAACGCACCGGCCCAGCCGAAGCAACTACGGGTGCTCCTGGGCATGGCGAACCTAGAAAGGAACCCATCCCTCTCAACCCAAAACAAACATTCTCTTTTTCATACCACCAGTGACTCAGTAGTTAATACCTCCCAAAGTACTTAGTTAAGAGAGGTCCCATATCCCTCTCATGTGGTTAGCACGCAAAAACGCTTCGGTCAATGTCCAAGATGTTCGGTCCTTGTTGACTCAGGCACCATTCACACACCCAATAACCACACCATCAAACCAATGTGCCCAAGTCTAAAATATTTCACTTTCACTTTTAGTTTTCCAAATACAATTACATACATGAGTATCCATACTCAAATAATTATAGTGATGATAAAATGACCATCGCCGAAGCGATGATCCCCATTCTACCGTTCTAAGCATTTCTAAGCAACATCAACACGCAAACTAAGTAAAGTGATTAGAGCCCATCCATCGAACTCTAAACCACAGTGAATAAAACCTAGGCTAAGTGGTAGGGGATGAACATTTACCTACAATTTATGCAACTATAGGATCAACTACTCGATCGATAATTTAACAACAAAATAGACCATGCATACATACACTATACAAACAAGATAATAGATTTTGAAAGTAATGGGATCAATATGATCAAATGGAAACAACTGCTTGCCTTGCTGGAGATAACTTTCTTGCTGCAGAGGATCACTCGTGTAATAAATAAAGTCGTCGGAACCTATTCGAAAGAATCGAAAGTATAATAAGAACGAATAATACCGAAAAGACCTAAAAATACAATTTCATCCAAAAATCATGAAAAATTCACAGAAGGTAGATCATGAATTTATATGAATTTATCAACAAAAATCAATTGATTTGCATATTCCATGTAAAAGTTATGGCAATTTGAAAGTCGGTTTTTCAGAAAATCTAAAGAAATTGCTAGCCGTTACTATTCATCTAAAAATAGAAGTTTTGGTGAAAATTTCGGAGAGGTGGTGCATATGAAAATTTTATGGCAGACAGAGCACCACATGAGATGACGAACGAAAAATTATTCACCTCATTCGGAGCTAAAATGAATTTTCTATGATTTTTCAAAGACAGGAAAGTAGTGCACAAGATATTTGTAGAATCAGATTTTCAGATATAGCAACATGCATAAAACCTATTTTACAATAAATTACAGTAATAGAGGAACATGACAAAATGGAGTTTACTAAAATTGGCGTTACAGAGAATTACTTATACATTTTTGAAGTTAAAACAATTTTTAGAGCAATAAAAATATTAAACCTAAAGCAATTTTGCCAGAAGTATTTTCTGGAACAGTAATAAGGTTCAAATCATTTTTATAATAAGTTTCATGAAAAAAAGAATCTAGCAAAATTTGAATCATGAAAATTGGAACTAAAATGAATTACTTATGCAACTTTGAAGTTAATTCATTTTTCAGTTCAAAAATAAAGCATTTCGTATTTTATAAAACCATAAATGACTTTTTACACCCAGCCGATCCTAGCCACGGTCGCTGACCAGTGGGTCCAATGAATAGTGCATTTTCCATTTTTGAAACCGAATAGAATTTTCTACTGACGATGTAGGGTCCACATGTCATACTCACGGCTCACGGAATAGTGCGTAGACTCACTGGTCCACGGCCGGTTCACGAGAATCCAGTCCGTGCGCTAAGCCCTATGGCCCACATGTCATACACTGCGAAAATCGGGATTTACACCTCGCTTACTGTGCTCGGCCCCACATGTTAGTCACAGTAAGAATCCGAATAAGACAGCCATTAACTACTAAGCAATCATTAGCAGTTAATGAACGAGATTTGGTCTTAATGACGATGCTACAATGTTGTCGAAAAACCGACAACACCGCACTGGCTTCGCCGAGCTCTCGCCGGCGTTCCCGGGCACGGCGGCGCTAGCTAAGGGCATGGATGGGTTCACAATACACTTGCGCACCCAACGGTGGTACTCACGGTGGCTGAGCTGGCCCGAGGCGGCGGTGCACCGGAGAGAGGCAGCGGGGTGCTAGGCTAAACGCAAACGACACAAGCGAGCTCCGCATTGTCCAGGGAAGCGGGTGCCATAGCAACTACAAGGCACAGAGAGGCTACCTGAGCGAGGGAGAGACTCGGAGAAGGTCAGAGTTGAGCCACCGACGAGGAGGGTAACGGCGACGCGGTGTTTCACCGAGGGGAGCTCACTCTGGTGAAGGAGACAGAGAATGAGTGGTAGAGAAAGCTCAAAAACAACCCGCAGATGGTGTACAAGAAAGGAATCGGCAAGGAGCTTACCACACCAGCGATGGGGAAGAACGGAAGCTCCGCGGCCGGAAATGGTTCAAACTCGGATTTCGCGGGCTCCTGCGAACCGATGGCAAAATAGAGTGAGGGGAAAGATTAAGCAGGCCAAGGCACGGTCGGTGACGCACTTGAGCGAAGACGGGACTCACCGGACACAGAGTTGGCACGGCGGCGGCGTCGGGTGCACGCTCTGGAGTAGCAGGGAGCTCCACGGCGGATCAAGGGCTACAGGGTAAGACAAGGCTTCACATAAGAAAAATTGGAGACGGTGAAGGTCGTAGACGAAGGAGGGGGTGGAAGCACAAAGCCTACCCGAGAAGGAGCCAAGGTCTTGCCTCGTCTCCCTCGGTCACCGAGAGAGAAAGTGAAGGATTGCGAGAGAACAAGGGCAGGTTAAAGCCGAGTAACGGCCGAGAGAGAGGCGACGTGGGCCGGCGAAGCTCCAGGACTGGTTGGCGTGGGCGGTGCGGTCACGTCGCTGCTGCGCGCGACAGAGCGGTGCGGTCATGTGGCGTCACGAGTGGCGCTGCAATGAGAGGTTTGACCAGCCCTTTTCTACAATTTTCTAGAATTTTTCGTGCAGTGCATTTCCCGCTAGAAAATTCACAAGTCTTTGGGATGGGGTTTGACCAGGAAGACATCAGGTTTGACCAGCCCTTAAGAAATAGCAAATAATTTCTCAAAATTATGAAATTTCTCAGGGATGTTACCAAGATGACCAAGAATTTAGGAAAAATATTTCCAGAGGATGATCACAAGGTTTGACTAGAATATCTTGAATTGCAACACTTCGAGTCAATAAACTTAATTGAATTTGAAGTCCACATTTCAAGGAGATAAATTCTAGAGAATTCAAATGATAACAAGGATGCATCCAAAAGTTTTAATTTATCCTCAATTTCATACATTTGAAACACAACCACATATCTTTGGGATGTTACAAAAGGTATGACTAGCTAGGGCTAAGGATGTGTTCCTAGTCTTTTATCGATCTTGGTGTTTGGTTGGAAGACCGGATTGCTAGTATAGGTTATCGTACTATTAAGTGATGTCTTGACTAGTAGCATGAGTTAGTCATCTGTTGATAGCTCATAGTGTTTGCTCTAGCTCATCTATGCATGGAGCTATTATTTGCGAATGCGTTATGCAAATAGCCGATACTCATGCATTTAATCTTTGTAGCATGGGACTATAATTTGCAAATGTGTTTTGCAAATGGTTGAAGTCCATGCATCTTAGCCTTGTGGCATGATGTTGTTATTTGCGAATGTGTTTTGCAAATAGTTGATGGTCATGTTTAATTTCTTGTAGCATGTGACTTAAGTTTGTAAATGTGTTTTGCAAATAGTTTGAGTCCATGTACCTTATTCCTTGTGGTATGATTCTAAGAGTTGGCAAATGTGTTTTGCAACTTATTAGGAATCTTGCATGAGATCCTTGTTGGCATGACTTATCAATTGGCAAATCGTTTTGCAATTGGAGTTGTTGTAAAAGCCATTAATGTTTCCTCTGGAAGATCGGTAGTACCCCGGCATGTTGAGAACGGAACTACCGCGGTCCGAATGAACCGAAATTCGGCAGTACGTTTTTTTTCCAGAGAGACACCTTTTTGAGAATTCTTTGCTCTCTTGGAAGTGCGGTAGTACCAGCGTGTTGGGCGCGGAACTACCGCAGCTCGGTATTTCTGGAAGTTGACGCGGTACGTTTTTTCCAGAAGGTATCATGTGTTGGACCTGAGTGGAAGCGGTAGTATCGCCCTTCAGAAACGGAACTACCGGAGTGCGGAAGTACGCGTGTTGAACGGCGGTACTTCCGGATTTCACTTTTCAACTATTAGTTTATCGTCTGATATAGCCGTTACTGTGCTTATTGTTTAAGTGCGGTAGTACCGGCCGTAGAACGACGGTAGTTTCGCACATGCTGATTTTTCAGCAGATTCTCTTCCAATGACTAGTTTTTGTGTGTGAGCTATATATACCCACCTTGGCCGGTTGGGAGATGTTGTTGTTGTTGTTGTTGTGAGTGCCATACTCATTCCTTGAGCTAAGAGCAAGCCTCTCATCTCTTTTGTGCATGTGTTGCACTTAGTGAGCTTGGAGAGCAAACCCTAAGTGCGTGTGTTGCCTTAGGTAGTGGATTGTGTATCCACTTGAGCTTAGACATTTGATTAGTTCAAGTGAGAGTTGAAATTTGTTTCTCTTGGTGTTTGCCGACACCTAGATGGCGTGGAGGCGTCGTGACCGGTGATCTTCTCAATAAGCTTGTGAGAATGCCCAGCGTTGTTCTGAATGGTTTGGTGCTCACCATCTCCGGAGTGGAGGAAGAGCAACCCTAGTGGAGCGAGGTGTTGGTTCGTGTTGGAACCGGTCCAAGTGGTTGGACTTAACTCGGAGATGTTGGCTTCATTAGTGGAGCTGGTCCAACGCGGTTGGGCTTACCTCAACGTGGATTAGGGGAGACCGGCAAGTCTTCGAACACCACGGTAAAACATAATTATGTTATCTTGGTTTGTCTTGTGTTTTACTTTGAGCAATTTACATTCTTGCTTTAATTGCTTATATATCTTTGTATGATTACTCTCATTCAATTGTATTTATATTGTTGGTGCACTTAGTGGAGCCTAGTCGATTTAGGTTTTAATTATGCAAAATCAATTTGTTATTAGTTTCCGCATTATATATTAGTTTTAGCTGAAAGAATTATAAAAACCTCATATTCACCCCCTCTAGTCGGCTACTTCGATCTTACACTTGTTCTATGCAGAATCACCGTGAAACCTTAAGGAGGGTCGTTTTTCCTGGCTTCCATGCCCTAGCCAGCCTGCCGCCGTTGTTGTTGTTGGCGCCAAACGTTTTGTGCTCGGGCTTGCAATGTCGTGGGGGCGATTCCACCAGGCAATAGTCCACCTTTTACTTGCAGCTATGGCTGCTTGAGACAACCTGGACAGGTATAGTGTTTTGCCTACTTAGAATCCATCTTAAACTATACAAGAATATCATGTGCATCATTGTAAATTTCAAGGAGCACCATAAGCCTTTGTATTTTTGGCATGCATGGCTATGGAGGCAACCTTGACCACCTTGGTATTTGTCTTTTCTTGTGTTTGTGATCTGTATGTTGCGGCCTTGTGGTGTCATGAGCTGTGATTGTTGGTGCGTACAACGTCGCTGACCATGCTTGGGGAGAAAATAACTTTGATGTCCCCAGAGGTCCTTGTAGCCTGTGGTGTGCCCTGCTGTAGGTACAATCTCTGAAATGGTCATTGGTCAATTTTTTTTTGTCAAGTGCCATTGGTATCAAACTATCAATACACCAGTTTTTTAAATTAGTTTTTGTGTTAATATGCATTGTGCTTCATATTGGTACAGTATCCTGGTGAGTTTGTGGTAACATTCCCAAGGGCCTACCATGTCGGGTTTGGCCATGGTGAGTTCAATTATCCAGCCTTTAGAACCTATGATGCTTGTTATTGCATTTAATTCATCCTTATGTGCTAATTGTTAACATATTAGTCTTGATCTTCAGTACGCAACCTTTTCTCTACTACTTAAAAGAAGAAATTGGTGACGGTCTGTTCTCCCAGCATCAATCATGTCTGTCAAATCAATCATCAACCAACGGTCCGGATTAACTCACAGTAAGCACTAAACCCTTAAAATTTTGACTTATGAATGACACTAGAGAGATTGATGAGCTGTAACAATATATTCTATACTAAATTTTTTTCTTAGAACACATCAGCACGTGACTAGTTATTTTTAAAAATTGTTGATGCTTCCGCCCGTGGTTTCTTCCGTTCGACCGGGCGGTTGCACGCAGCAGACGCAACGTCGCGCCGTGATCTCACGGCCGCGGACGGCGCCGTTAACAGGGTGTTGTACGCGTCACAGCCGACGCATTCGGGCCTAATCTCTTTCGTCTCTGCCCCCTCTTCTCAACTCATCACTCCTTTCGTATCCCCCAAGAACGGCTGGGGGCCGAAAGACTCTTCTCGCCTTACTAGTCTCCTGCATGCCCGCTTCGCTTCATACACCACACCGTCGCGTCAACTCTGCCTCGCCTCGCTTAGGCCATCGCATACGGCGTGCCAATGCTGGCCATGCACCGCACCGGCCTCCGTCTCGGCTCCTTCCTCGACGCCGCGTCCCGAGCCGCTACCGAGCCTTGCCTTGCTCGGGCCGCCATGCTCTCGCCTAGGCTGCTGCGTGTCGTGCCGCCCAGTATCGCAGCAGCGCTGCTGTGCCGACGCCACCACGTGCCGCTGCAGCACCTCGCCTTCGGCCGCACCGCTGCGTGCCGTGTCGCCACCCGCTGCTGCTCCACGCCGCCGGCCGGTTGCTGCACTGCTAGCTCCCAGGCACTGCTGCTCCACACTACACTGACCGACTGCATTGCCGAGCAAACTACCAAGCCCTCAGCTCCTGCTGCAGGCTGCTGCCCGCCTGTATGCTGTCGTCCCTGTGTGCTGCTACTCTAGAACTGCTGCTCTCACTGCCGACCAGACTGCATGCAAGAAGCCACCGGCCGTGGAGCTGCTGCGGCTGGCCGAACTACTGCCGATCGCCCCCAGCGCAAGCCGCTGTGCTGCCTGCCGCCGCCGCTGGCTCTGGCCATGAGCTGCTACTAGTCCAGCAAGCCGCCGCATGCTGCTGCTAGCACTGCCAACCAGAAAGCTTCATGCTACAGTTGATGTCTCTCTTCCCCCTTTCTTGCATGATGCTCAAAAGACCATGGATGCAAAAACTAGTGGGATGTATGGGAAGCCCTAGCGACGAACAACGCAATGGCACGACATGCGTAGATCGATTTTGTGTTCTTGGAGGTGATTGGAAGGACAGATGGTAAGCTAGATGGGCAAGTGCTATTCTTTGCATGGTGACTAGAAGTGGTGACGAGAAGTGTTGCTCTGTAGGAGGAAAGAGGCAGTGGGAGAGAAAAGGGGAAGATGGTTGTGAGTGGGTGAGAAAAGAAAATGGCAGTGGGGTGGAGGTGTCAAGAGAGGAAGGTGGCATAGCAGGTAGGGGTGTTCGGCTGGACAAGACATGGCATGGAATGGGCTGGTTTTGGCTGGGAATAAATTTTCGAATAAACAGTGATTTCAGATTTTACAAAATGACTGAGGTGTTCAGGTAATATTTAGACATAGCTGCTTAGCTCCAAAAATCGTAAATTTTTTATAGGAGGTTCCTGATATAATGTAGTTGCTGAGCTAAAAATTTCAGTAATTTATCCAGAGTGAGATGCTCTCTAAAAATCTTTGAATTCACTGTTTGAGCTGGAAGATTGAATAGCAGTATAATATTTTCGTCTCTTTCTTTTAAGTCGCCTAAATGACTTTGCATCGTAAACCCATTATAGAAACGGAAT